>JAMJFZ010001868.1:4070000-4770000 GCA_026225945.1 Cricetomys ansorgei | reverse complement strand
TTGAAACTCAGGAGAGTCAGAGAAAAAGATTTGTAGCTGCACCACCTGAACATAGAAACCTGCAACCATCAGCCTTGTCTCCCACCTGCTGAACTCGAACTGGCTTTCTAAAAGATTGCTAGATGGATTCCACACAAATTATCTTCCAGAGGACTCCTCTGTAGTCTGTGATTCCGTGGCAGGTATCTCATTTTCATTCATATTATATGTTTAAGAGGAGGCTGGGGATGTGGGAGCAAAAAAGTCAAATGGAAACGATTAAAAGGCCTTTGATTTATCTCAGTATTACCTCTGTGGAGTTCATGACTCCAACTGTTTTCATAATGCGAAATCATCTCAGGGCCAGTAAGAACTCAGAAGATCGCAAATCTTCAAAGAGTTTATAACCCAGCTCATAATCAGAGAGAAAGAACACAACCCTCTGTGGTTTCTGACACTAGCATTGAAAGTGGCTAATAAAAGATATTCTACACATGGAATGTGTTGTTTCTATGAATATTTATTTATACATGTCTAAAAGAAAGGTCAGAGTGAAAGGCAAAGTGAAATGAAATATGGCCAGAGAAAAATCCTAGTACTACTGGACTATGAAATGGAAAAAGAGAAATGCACATTTGAAAGTGGGACACTCTGGATTCCTTCCAAGTCTGAAATGCACTGAAGTAAAATAAAAAGCAAAAACATTTCAGTACCATGATTGGCACTGTCACATCACTCATTTTTTTCACTCAATTAAAGCCCCAAAATGTTCATAAATAAAGTGCAAATAATTGTAATAAATCAATAATATGTAAGTATCATTTCACATCAATGGAGGCACTCAGCAGAATTTTCATAATAAATGTATGCCTCTTTTGACTATGGGAAATTCTGTTTCCTGTAACAGTATAGATTATATATCTTGAAAACCCTCCTCAAAAAAAGCAAATTGAAATTCTGCAGAAAATACAATGTGTGCACTTTTAAATTCAAAGTTTATATATCTTGAAAACCCTCCTCAAAAAAAAAACAAGTTGAAATTCTGCAGAAAATACAATGTGTGCACTTTTAAATTCAATGCTGTACAAGCAAAGTGTAAGCAAAACTAGAAGGTCCTCAGGTGAAAAGTTCATGAAACCAAAGGAATAAACACAAAAATTGGCACAAGCACCTTGGCCATGAGGAGCTAACTGCTGCTGTTCTCAGTAACTCAGACTCTAGAATTTTGATGCACGGAGAAGGACAGGTGGCAATGTATGCAAAATGAAAGCTTGAAGTTGAAAAATCTAAACAAATCTAAGACACCCAATAGGCTCTGTGCTTAATAAGAGTCAACTTTAAAATTTCGTGTATCCTGAATCAATACCAAATATCAAAAGTTTCAAAAGTACCCTGAATCAAAAGGATATTCAGAAGTAAAACAAGGGAATGAAAATGATTCATTCGGTAAAACAGAGGAGGGCAGGCACAGGGCTAGGGTTAGGGTTGCCACACCTATGCACAGAAGGAGCCACAGCCTGCTCCCATAAGCACTGTGTTTCTATGGCAAGATGGCAACTGAAGACAAGAGAAACTCCAGAAGCTGCCAGCTTAGAATGGTTAGTTTATGCGTGGAAAAATTACAAAAGAAACCCTGGCTGAAACAAGATAAACGATCAGAACTAACACCTCAGGTTGTCCTCTGACCTCCACATATAAGCCATGACACACGCACCGCTGCACACACATCCATGCACATGCTTGCAGATAACATACAACTTACACACAAAGGCATGCACGTCCACACACACACACACACACACACACACACAGTAAATACAGGAAGATTTGTGAGAAAGACAATGTTTTAACGGTACTGATGGTATACAATAATAGCAATAATCTCTGATAAGATGTATAAGCAGCAGATAGAGCTGTTACTGAACAACCGTGACACAGGAGATGGAAGAGAGTAACCAGTATTAACCAATCAAAGGTCCTTCTATTGTTCTAAACAGTAAAGACGCCAACCAATGACATCTTATATCCAAAAGATCAGAGTAAAATACAAGTTTGTCAAACAGAAGAAGGATGTATAACAACTACATCAGAAGAAAGTTCACATGAGACTAAAAAGACTCAAATAACAAAAATTAAAGAAAGGGTGGATATACAAACAAAAGGAGAAAATACAGAACAACTTTATATTGTTTTTCAGCATAGCACTTTTATTAATTACTTGAGTTTCATGCAATATATCTCCATCACACCCTCTTCCCATTCCCCGTCTCTACTCTCACACGGGGAAAATGCTTATGCGTTGGACACTTAAAATTACTTTGAAAAAACTTATCTGTATCCTTAATGTTGTCAAAATCCCATAATTATTAATAACCTGATTACTATAAGACACATTATAGTATTACTTTTATTTTTGAGTTTATAATTTCATCATTTCCCCTTCCTTTCCTCCCTTCTCCCTCCAATCCTTCCCATGTTTTTTTTTCTTTAACTGTTGTTGCATATTCATATATATTTATGTGTGTGCTGCATTCATACACACACACACACACACACACACACACACACACACACTCATCCCATTCAGCCTGCATAATATTACATGTATGTACGCAAGATCCAGAGGAACAAGGAGTTTGGTGGGGGATTGTGTCTTCTAACAATGTCAGGAGTCTTACCAATCCATGAAGTCTTACCAACATGGCTGTCTAAACATGAGCTCAACGAGGATGACATCAATATACATGCTATTGTGGACAGAATACAAGACTCTATACAATTTTAATAAGAACAACTACTCTACTGTTTTGCCAGGGTTGGGTAAGTGAAAGTGGTGATTAGGAATCCTCTTTTAACCCTCCAAGTCACAGAAGGAGAAGTCAGTCCAGCTTGAAACTTAAGTTGTAATTTCTTATATCTGGTAAACTAAGAGCTAACAGGAGAAAATATTCACAACAAAATTCAAAAGGAGAAAAACAAGCATTTAGAACTTTACAGAGATCTATTATTTCACTTGACTCAGAAACAGATATAGATATATATATATATATATATATATATATATATATATATAGATATAGATATAGATATAGATATAGATATAGATATAGATATATATATAGTAGTTGAAGCTATCCAAGAAGAATTAGACTAGATTGCCACAGTCAGGGTGAACATTTCAATGGTTGTTCTGCAATTATTCACAAAATTGTTCATTCCACTCCAGTGCATCACTAAGAAATTTCAAGCTTCATTACCTGTTGTGCTACAAAAAACACACCTGTGGCAGCTCCCCCACTGACCTTGACAATAGAAGTGTACTTCATGGAAGCTTCTGTGCCTCTCCATCTTTGTTGTTGTCTTTATCTTGTATCTCTAACATGGCTTTGTTCTAAAATAAAATTAAATTAAATTTTTTTAAAAAACCTACCCAAACTACTAATGTATAGAGCTAAGCTTTATTTTTTGTAGATTTTTATATTTAAATATACTTTGATCATATTCTTCCTCTCCCCCCAGTCCTTCCAGATCCTCTTCCTATCCCCTCATGCCTACCCACCCAACTTTAACTTCTTCCTCAGGAAAAAAAAAACAAAACAATAAAACAACAAAGCTAAGGAAACAAACTAAAGCCCCACCACCACCATCACCACAAAACAACCACACCAAACTGTAACCAAATTAAAGTACGCAAGAAGACTGTGAATTTCACTGTATGTTGATCAGCTTCTTATGAACACTGGCCTGCGCTGGAGTGGTTGATACACCCAGTGTCACTCCCTTGGAGAAAGGTAATGTTCCTTTCCTTCTGTTGGTTTGTCCTGTCAAACTAAGTTTTCTTTTTAAGAAAGGGGGTAGCTAGCAGTCTGACTAGAGATAAATCTCTGAAAGAATGTAAGTGGTCTGTTATAAACATGAGAAAAAGGGAACCTTATTCAAAATTCCCAAGAAAGGAAAACCATCACAGAGCAGGAACTCTTCCCTTCCACACAAGTGGGCAAATAGCAGGGTTCAGTAAAGTAATCCAGCTCTGAGAAAGGAACTGGGGAGACTCTTGCAAAGGTGGTCCTTGTCGGTGAAGAAGTTACTAAGGAAGACTTTGGTGAATGATACCAAAACACAGTCAACAATTGGGATCATTTCACCCAATGAATGATCATATCGCATCCCCCCAAAATTATCTCTTTGTCAATTTTGTAAATATCTTAAAGATAAATGTTGTTGGGGGAGTGAGGAAACAAAGGCAAAAATAATTACAGAGGATGGCTCAGTCCTCACCCAGATTTTCTAGTAAACAGACAGTAATTATCATCATATCTTTAAGGTTTACAAAACCACAAATGAAAAGCACAATATGGAAGCAAATCCAAGTTTTAACCACTCTTTTTAAGACTTGCTTTTTTTATTTAAAAATCCTCTTTCCTTAGAATGATTTCAGGGAGAAATGTCACAGCATTGTTTTAAAAAGTTGCAGGGTTGGTGGTTGAACTTTAATGGGCAAATAAAATCTCAGGAGAGAGAAAATAATTTTAACTCAATGTATTTGCCTTCAACACAAATGGAAATGGAATTGCACTTGAAATAGCAAGAACTGTAACATTTACACACTGAAATAGATCTGCAGCAGAAGAGAAATAACTAGAATGAGGAACAAGTCAATTTTACACCACAAAATTTAAATGTACTGTAAGTAATTAAAATTAATGTAATTGAAACTGCCTCTGTGCCACAGTTTACTTAGGTCATTTAAATGTTACACCAGAAATATCTAATATTTTGGGAAACACGGAAGATATAAGTACTACTTTGCATCTGTTTTAGGAACCACCTCATAGACACCTGGTGCTAATAGTTAAAGGACTGGTCATACTAGGGTAAGAGAGAGTGTTCATGATCCACATTCACCTATGACTTAGCCAGATTGTGCTTGTGAAAGTAACTTGAATATTAATTCATTGGGAAAGTCGCTAAATCACCATGTATTTATTAGCTCCTCCCATTGAAGGCATGTTGAGATCCCTTGATACTTAAAGTTTCAATGACATTAGACAGTAGGACACATACGAATAATAATAATAATAATATAGGCAGATAATAGGCTGGTAGAGATCTTACATACATGGAAAATTATTAAAACTTTAGAATTGTCATTCTTCTTGTGAAATGTTTCCATTATCCATCATGAACAAAGACTGAATTTAGGTAATTTATGTAGGTAGGCAGACAGGTGGGTAAAAGGTGAGATTGTCCCACAGCAGGCTTGGAAATCGTGACACTCAGTATTCACATGCCACCTTCAAATCTTTATGCAGTAGGTGAAGATGTGTAATAGTTAATTTTAGTTGCCAACCTAACTGGATATGTAGAAATACCCAGAATATCTGCAATGAGTTACTTCAGGGAGTGGCTGTGGGGTGTTTCTGGAAAAAACTTGCAGTGGAGCAGGCGAACTAAGTGGGAAAATTTTGTCCTCACTGGGAACAAACATCGTTCAGCCAGCTGGGGATCTACAAAAAAGATAAAAGTAAAAAAGGAGAATATGAGTTAGGATACCCCCTCTCACCATTATATATCAGAATTGTAGAATCTCAAACTATTGGACTGTAAGCTAAGGACCAGTGTCACCTTCTAGTGCCTAGACTTTTGGCCTTATAATGGAAATTCCAGTTTGCTTACGTGATTCTAAGGTTAGAATTCCTATCATTCACAGAGTCTCTTTTGGGGCATCTCAGCTTCCATAATCATTAGCAAACTGCCCTAATAAATCATAATTGTAGATAGGATTTATGATAAATCTTAAGAGGGAGAAGTACTAACATTCAGCCTATTTCCCACATTGGTATGTTTCAGATAGTTATCCTGGAGCTTGTACCCAGAATTAAGTATGAATTCAAGTGGTCTGAGAACATAAAGCTACAATGTACTAGAAAGGGGAAGTAAAGCATCAGAAGAATTCTTCTGTATTTGTAAGTGTTAATTACACCCCCTACACACACACACACACACACACACACACACACTGAAGATTCCTATAAACGAGGCAGAATAAATGACTGAAAAGCCAAGTTTGATTCAAGGAGTTCCTTTAGTACCAGCAGTTTTAGGCAGCCAATTCCCCAGAAGCCAAGCCTAAAAGTATCAAAATGTTGTATATTCAAGGATTCTTTGAGACAGGAGTAGATATTTGCAGAGGATAATAGCATTAGTAACTGGAATGATGAAACAAGAATTCCAGCTCAGGCTGAAACTGAGGTAGGATTGAAAGATATCTAAGGAGGTCTGAGACAGCACAACTCGATCACTTAGGGACTAATGAGTAGCTCACTATGCTTCTGCAGTAAATAATAAACTCAAAAGTATCTGAATGTGTGCAAAGTTTTCTCCTTCTTACAGCCAGCCAAGCATCTATCAGTCAGACATTCTGCTAGCCCTGTTTTTATAGAAGCCATGCTGATCCATTGAAAAAGAAGTTCATAAGGAAAGGAATATGTTAAAGAATAGCAACAAAAAACACAAAAATAACAAATAAACATTGACTGCAAGAGAAAGAAAGGTGGAGATACCTATTCTGTCCCATCAGCTCCAAACGCTTAAGACAGAAAATATTTACTAAGGGCAGGTGATGGCATGTTCAGTTACTTCGTAGCCAGATTACCCCATACAAGCTAGAGCTTCTTTGCTGAAGTTATCAGGAAAATGAGCTACCTCACACACACACAAAAAAATCACATTTGGAAATGAGAAGGGTAGAGGAAGGAAAAGCCAACCAAAATCAAGTAGATGAGCCATCTTAAGTACAATGTTAAGCCAAGACTTGTGATATTATAAAACAAGTCAAGGGTCTGTTAATAAGGAGAAACCACAGTTCACGACATATGTAGAAATGACAAAGAGAACTCAGTCAGTTAGTATGAAGAAAATCAACTTAGGTTGAAAATCTTGCCATAGCCCTGTGAGGATTATAGGCTTTTTTGTTTTTATTGTGTTTCTGAATTTATTTATGTATTTATTTATGTATTTATTTATTCATTTATTCATTTATATTTGTGTGGTATTAAAGCATCTATGTGCAGATCAAAAACAATTTGCAGAACTCAGTTCTCTTCTTCTATCACCATGGGACCTAGGGATAGAACTCAGGCTGTCAGGCTTGCTTTTTGTAGATGTTTAAAGGTACTGAGAGATCAGGGTCAAGGTCATTATTATAGCAAAATTCCACTTAGTTTTTTCTATATTGCATTAATTCTTTGAGAATTTCATACAATATATTTTGATCATATTCATTCCCTCCTCCCACTCTCCACAGACCCATCAACCCTTCCCCACCATCTAACTTCATGCTCCCTTGTCTCCCACCAAAAAGAAAAGAAAAGAAAAGTAAAGAAAAGAAAAAAAGAAAAGAAAAGAAAAAAAGAAAAGAAAAGAAGAGAAAAGAAGAGAAAAGAAAAGAAAAGAAAAGAAAAGAAAAGAAAAGAAAAGAAAAGAAAAGAAAAGAAAAGAAAAGAAAAAAGAAAAGAAAAATATCAAGTACAGTGGGTGCTATCCATGGATATACGGCCCTCCCTGGAGAGGGTTTAGTCCAGCGTGGATTGAATCCTTAAAGAAAATAGCCTATCCCTCTCCCAGAAACAGTCAGTTGTTAATAGCTGCTCATCTAGGTGTGGGACTTCAATGTCCATTTCCCCTTTCTGTACTGAAATTTAGTCTGGCCTAAACCCGCACAATCTTATGCATGATTCTTACATGCACTTGTCCTGTTGTGTCCAGAAAATAATATTTCTTTTAGTCATCCACTGCCTATAGATCTTATAATGTTTCTGACCCTCTTCTCCAATGATCCCTGAGCCTGAGGAGAAGTGGGTGTGATATAGATGTCCTAATTAGAGCTGAGTATTCCAGTCTCTTATTGTCTACATACACCTGGATCAGTTGTGGGACTTTGTTAATTGCCATCTACTGGAAAAAGAAACTTTTCTGATGAGAGTTGAGAGATGTATTAATCTATGGGCATAATAAGTCATTAAGATTAAGTTTAACAATGTATCCATTTATTAGATTAACATTAATGGGTTCTTCCCTAAGACTTATCCCCTATTTAGCCACAGGTTGTAGGTTTAAATATTGATACCACATGTGAATTTCAACTCACCAAGATAAGTGTGACGCTACTGAGCACATAGGGTTATTGTTCATGTAACTTTTAAAGGAGATCTTTATTTTGCTTATCCCTTCCAATTTTCCTTCTTCTCCCCATGGCTTTTAGTTTCATGAGGGCTAATTTATTAATCATTGGTGATAATGTCTGTGCTGTTAGCGTCTTGTTCAGAATGTCCTTTCTTGTGTCAATGAGTTTAAATGTATTCCCTACTTTCTTTTCTAACATATTTAGTGTATCAGGTCTTATGTTGGTGAGGTCCATAATCCATTTGGTATTAGTATTTAATTGTTTGCATATTGAAAGAAGGATAAAATCACTAGCACGCACATGTTTCAAAGTACCCATGTAAGGTAACCAAAGTTATATATGTTGTCATGTATCATTCTAAATTATAAATCACACAAGGACTTAGAGAAATATTTAATAATATCAATCCAGCAGCATGGCTGTTCTAGCAAATGTTCATATCCAGAGGCCTGTGTGATCTGGATGGAATGCAGTAAGAATATTAATCAGACCAATCCTGTCCTGTTTGTGCTAATATTAGGTGGAAGGTATTTCTGTAGTTAAGGCAATGTAGTACATACCTTTATTCCCAACTCTCAGGATGTAAAAGGAGGTTCTCAGTTCATGGGAGGGGAGTTAGTTCAGAGAGGGGCAAAGCTCAGAGATTAGAATCAGAGCTCAGAGAGTAGAAGCAGACTGTAGAAACAGTAGAAGCCAAGAAGAGCAGAGCCAATCCAGAATAAGCAGAGAGAAAGCAGACAGTCAAAAGCAGATGGTTTACAATTTACAGTTCAGAGTTCACAATATAGACTAGAGTAAAAAGAGGTAGTTCCAAAGACAGTTAGAAGCTGAAGCCTTCTAGGTCTTGGCTTATATCTTGAAAATTAGACTGTACAGAAGCTGAAATCCACTATGACAGGGGACTGAATTAGCAAAAAATAACTGTCCTCTGCCATGAACTCACAAGAATAATTAATAAATCAATGCATGCATCTATCTTACAGTCCTGGGTATAATATCTGAAACTTCCATGATTAATTGTTCTAGAAGAAGATCTGCTTGGCCTTGATTTTGTGATATACATTGATTTAGAACATTTTGTCACTGTGCCTTCTAGTAATTTTGTGTTGTTTTTATTACAAAATATAAGAACAGAAGGGCTTTTAGACGTCGAGAGTTAAGACATGGTTCTAACAACCAGACTATTTTGAATAATCAAGCTATCCATAACATTTTCCTTATAAAAGGATAAAATAGCCTTCTTTATTGTGTACACAATAAGAAAAGATATGTTGTCTCCAATGGTAAGTCCCCATTGATATATGAAATACCATTCATTTGGTGGAGAATATATCAATGACACACTCAAGAGAATGGATCAATGACACTCAACACTTTGGGAATGTTTAGAAGAACCAAATAATGAAGAAATAGAAATAACAGCCTTGTAGACAGGTTAAACATAAGGAATTAGTTTTAGAAAAGCAATAATTACAAGAGAATCTTTCCTTTAGAAAGAGTTGTATCATGATCTTGGTCAAAATTAATTGTTTCCATTTCTATTTATAGCTAGATAAGACAAAGGAGCTGGAGGAAAGGAGGGAGCTAGGCTGGCTGACCTAGGACTTGTTGATAGCAAGGATGGTCACCCTAAAAAATATTTTTAGGAAACATTACTGAATGCATGCTTTGCAATAGTCTGCAAAATTTCTTGTTCAAAATCTGCCCAGAGATGTCTCGAAATACTTATGTTTATCTTCAAATGAGGATAACAAAAATAAATAATGTTTCTACCTTCTTATCTTCTTTTTTTCTTTGGACTAACACTATTTTCTCGGTGTAGAGTAAGCTTGCTAGAAGTAGGGTGTGGAAAATAGATAGTATCAGTGATTTTGAAATATTTTCTGCAGCAGGATCTTTTTCCTTCTAATAAACTCATATGTGTTGGTCTATATAGATGGGCAGAATCATTATGTATAACAAGGGAAGAGCAGAGGGAAAACAGACTGGAGGCAGAAATTTCTCCTTCCTTATCTGTCTTTAACACCTGCCCTTCCCAGAAAACCTCAAATGCCTTGAGAAACCCTTGTGACTCTTCTGGTTTAGTTTAAACAGCACTGACCTAAATAAAAATGACATACTACACTTGTGTAATGTTTTAAAGCTCACAGAATAATTAAATATGCCGTCTGTTTCTTCCTGCCTGCCTCAGCATTCAGGATTGGTTTTATGATGTCATTTAAAAGCACCTGGTAATGACTTTTTAAGGGTCATTATAAACCTAATTGTATTTGGTATTATGAAGAAAAATAGCTTCATTTAGAATAAAATTTATTTATTCTTTATAAAAGTAAAAGAGGTTTTACTTGTCCACTTTTAGAAAACACATTAGATAAAAGTGTTTATAGTAAACAATGGAAAATTCTGCTAGAATAGAGTTTGACATTTGTTAGGGCAGAAGGCACACTGTCTAGAGCCCACAATAATTTTAGAGGCCTATAAAAGTATTTTGTTTTCTTTAAAGATTTAAAGAATCCTGTTGTCTTATGAAGGGAAGTATTTCTTACTTAGGGTGATCACAATGGCCAAATACCTAAGACTGGACACTGGATAAGATGTGATTTATAGAAGTTTACTAGTTATAAGCACACTGCATCACACAGGTCCACATAGAAATTTAATTAAAAACACAGTGAGCAACCAGAGACAGAGAGACAGGTGTTGTGCTTATACGAGGGAAGGAGTCTCCTAGTCTCCACAGGTGCCTTGCTTAGCAATCCCACAAGTTGGAGAGAAATTGAAACCTGATTCTGTGGATTAGTCAAGACTGTGTCTGAATCCTTTGATAAAATGCCTGGTAGGTAAAGGTTGAATGTAAATCACTACCACAGAGATCAAATATCTCTGATTTGAATACGAACATATTCTGCAGCTTTTCTCTATCATATAAGCATGCAGTTTTAACTGTATTGAATACACTGCTTAGCAAACAAATGAACTTACACGCAGAACAGTTTCTTGGCTTTACTCATGTTTTTTACATACTTACCTTCATTACTCCTCTTAATTTAGCAAGTCCTGCCCTTCTGAAAAAAATCGACTTTCATATCATTTAGCAAGATTTTAAAATCTCAGCTGTCTCTTATATATTCTCTGAACTCCTAGAGACTTTATTCTCTGCAACAGCTATGTAGATTTATGCCTGTGATGTCTTCATCATTAGTTATTTAGACTTGTCCCCTCTCTCTACATTATGGAACTCTTAGAATTAGGGGATGTGTCTTGCACCTCATTACTTCCTTAATTATAACTTATTTCCTTGCCTGCCATAAAAAATCAAATTTTATTTCTAACAGTTCTACAATTTTTAAAGTGTACAATCAATATATCAAAAGATTTGGTGTCTGGTAGATGCTTCACTGGTTCTCAGATCTCTGCCTTCTTGCTAAAATTACAATCAGTGAAAGGAGTAAGACATTTTTTTCTGGGAATTTATGTGTATGAGCATCATTTATAAGACTCTATCCTGTGATCTAATACCTATCAAAGTTCCCACCTCCTAATTCCACCACCTTAGTGGTAAAAGTTTCAACACACAATTGGAGGAGGAAACAAGCATTGATCCCACAGAAAATATATATCATGTTGTGATTTCCAAGTCTGAAAGTTAGAGAAAACTTCCTGCTTTTCTGATCATATACAAACTTTTCTATCCCAAATGTTTACCCGTAATGTGGCCTCTTGCCTTTCATTTCTGTCATTTGAGGTCCAGATAACATTTCAAACCTTTATTTTTTTTCTACCCACATTTTCAAGCTTGCATCTCCTGCTCACAATTCTTTCTCAATTATAAGCATTTGACCTATCTCTAACGTGTTTCACAATTTGTCTTGAAGTAATGAATGTGTGTTAGTAACCATGTATGTATTTGAGAGTGGCCGGATTATGAGGGTGCACACATGAGTTCATACATGATTTCCTGCAAGAAGATGAATTCTGTTTGACAGAGATTAATGTGTAATTATCTCTGCATCTCTAATAATACATAGAAGTATATCTTGCCCAAAGTGGTTGATCAATAAATGCTATTGAACTGAATTTTTCTCTAAACTGAAATAGGAAAGGTTTCTATGACTTTAATATCAGGGAAAAAGGCATTCCAAATTAGATATGTCTACATAAAATGAAGCTAACCATTAACAAATAATGCTCTGAACATCAGCTCATTAATCTCCTTTATTTCCTCATTTATATCTGAGTGTGAATATTACTCATCCTCATACAAAGAAGTATTGCTATTCTTGTAAGGATTGCCAAATTAAAAATATTGATTTTCCTTCTAATAACAATTTTTTCAAGGAAAAGATGCTGCATTTAGTAGTTTTACAGTTATAGGAGCTTTTGAAATACCAAGTTAAACAATGTTGAACTGATTCCTTTGCCACAGGATCTCAATCCATTTTTAATGTACTGCAAATATGAAACAGAGAAATTGTTTACAGAATTTCCTTAACAGACTTTGCACTTTTTGTCCCAGAACATATTACATATTAATAGGATGATATTCAGTGAAGTGATTAGGGAGATGCTCTTCATGACTATTTATTGATTTTATCATGGGTATAAATCTATCACAGAGACTACATCATTTTTGCAAGAGACAAAAATTTAATAACACATGAAAATATCAGTATATTAATATTTCTTTCTAAAAAATTGAAGATGTGTTCAAATACCATTTACAGCATTGATACAGGCAAATCTATGCATACTAAACTCACTAAATACTTGATTAAAATACCATACAAAGTTTTTGATCACAAAGTGACAACTGAGCAATTTTCATAAACATTTAAGTTTGGGCAGAGCATCTTGATTTCATGAAGCCTACAATTTAGGGTCAAATACATTTTTGTACAATTTAACATAATAAGCTTTAAATCATTTTATTCAACAAATATCCTTTATATGGATATCAAATCTATTTATAAAGATTTTTTTGATAATGTTTATATATTATATTCATTTTTAAGTTAGTAATATCCTAACATGAGTATAAGGTAATCATGTGATCCTTTGAGCAGGGATCAGTGATTTTAAGAGACTGGTAAGCCTAGCTCATCTACTTGAAAAAATTCAAATTGTTTTATTTTACAATCGCTGTAATTTCAATACACTCTTAGTATTGTTTTTCTACTCACTGGTGGGAATTGTTATGAACATGGAATATTTGGTACTCAGCAGTAGGGAAAGCTATATTAATCCAGAATACCTCAAAAGTTTATGTCAACTAAAACACTGAATATGGTTTTCATTTACCATTATCTTGACTCACAAATTAATATCTAAAAATATGCATTTGTTTGGTTGACTGGGAATCATAAAATTAATAAATTAATCAACTGAGGCAGAAATGATCTTGTGAAATAAATCCCACACAGGTAAACACTCTCTACATGTCTTCCTAGCACACACACTTCCACTCAAGCCGCTAAAACCAGTCATGTGACTGATTCAGGAGTAAGAGCTGCAATCCAAGCTCAGCTGTTGCTTTCTTGTCTCTTGGGACAGAAGTGGGAGACTAAAAGAAGGCCATTGCATAACCATGTGTGAAAAATAACTGAAATGAAGCTTACATTCATCAGCTAAGGAAAGTCACATTATTCCATTGACCAAAAAGTTAGTAAAAGGTTCTCCACAGAGGGGAAAATGATTAATGAATCACACAGAAACTAGCAAGGGGAGGAATGGAGGGGGAAAGAGAGGAAGGGAGAGATAGAGAGGGAAAGAGAAAGAGAGGGAGAGAGAATAGAGAATGTGTTTCCAAGCTACTGAGGACTGGGAAGTTCAAAGCAGTAAATCTTCAGGAACTTCTTCCATTTCAGCATCTCAGTTTCATAGCGCTCTGTGCTACTTAAACATGCTGTAACTTAGGACACATTGGAACATCTTTCGTGACTTTAGGAGGAGATGTTTCCATTTTCCTTAAAGTAGTCTACACAGGCTTCTCTTATTTGCAACGCAAATTTTAATAGCACATTCAAAGAATTAGCTTCTGCATAATCATCTAAACAGCAAAGTTTTTTTCAGTGTTTTCCAACCAAGATGACACATCTCAAGCCCAACAAGGCACCTTTATTTTGCAATAGAGAGGGATGATTACCATGAGGAGCTTTGAGTTGAAGTATTAGAATAAAGTCATAGGATTAGAAAACGTTTCTAGTTATCATTCCATAACATTCTCTTTACACGTCTTTCAAATGTTACCCCTAATAGAGTAATGTAAGCCTTTTAAATTACATAAATAATTTTAATTTTACTATATTATAGTTTTATGAAGGTTATTTGGAGACATCATGAATTTCCAGTGTGGGGGTCGGGACCCTCGCCCTGGGCCTAAGATTCAGGTCCCTAGTATAGAAAAAGACCAAAGCAGCCAACTTTAGTCAGGCTTCTAAGAGCACCAAAATTGTATAGGCCCAAGTCGGGGCAGTGTGACCCAGAACAGTTCCCAGAGTTAAAGAAAAACAATTTCTGTAAGAAAAACAATTTCTTAAACAAACAAGATCTGGACTGCTGACTAATGGCCTTGGGCTAAGGATCTCCCCCCACCACATTGACTAAGACCCTAAAGTTTACATTTTCCAGTGCCCGCGACCTTGCTATATGCCAGCACCAATCAGTTTAAAGGTTAATACTCACATCACAAAAACTCATGCCTGATAATCTTTGCTATGCTCTGTCTTTGAAAAACATATATAAATCATATTCAGAATGTGCTAATTGGTCACTCCCACCTGCCTCGCTTGAGGCATCTGTGGGAGCGGACCCCAATGCGTTGGAAATAAATCTTCTTGCTGTTTGCATCGATATCTCGTCTGTGAGTCTCTGTGGGGTGGTGGTGTCCCGGTTTGGGCCTTCGGGGTCCAACACCAGGAGATAGAATAAGACAAAGAACATGGACCGACAACCTCAAGGTTAAACAGACACACTGCCCAGAGCCTGATGTAGCTCTACAGTCCACAGGAAATGTCTGAGGACTCCAGAATAACATTAGTTCAAAAGTCAAGCTGGCTAAAGTGGATTAGAAACTCTCCCATTACATGTTGTGTGACTCAGTTCCTGTGAGAGCTTTAAGAGAAAGGTAGTAATCAAACTCCTGAGGCAAACAAAGTCCTTATTCACAAACACACACACATACTTTTCTTACACAAAATAGTCAATCTGCTTAATTTAGAATTTCATAGCTTTTAATAAAAGCACATATGGTTAGAAGTCAAAAGTGTTTCCGTGTGTTCATAAACACAATCTTTTGTACCTTCATTCCATGAACTCACTTATCTGTACTAGATTTTAGGGAGAGAATGATAAAAACATACATCTTTGATGTAAAGTAGTCATTTTGCATATTAGAGTAAATCATAGCCTGGTAGCTCTATTATACAGGTTGGTATTGGTTACTTATACATTTCATACTGTAGAGTCCAAGGGAAAAGCAATAGCATGGCCTGCCTCAGGTCATATTTGTTACAAACTCCACATTTGCTGCTCTAGTGTGAAATGGTTCTTTTGTGATTAGCCATGGGTGCACACACCTTTGTGTGCCGGAAGCAGTGAGAAAGTCCACTTGTCTACAAGTAGGGGGTGTAACCACTCAATCAGGAATTTTTCTTCCAGTTTATTCTACAGCACAGGCAGGGGGAGTGCTAAAATAAATCATCCAGATAAAAATTGGAAATACATTAAATTTTAAAAGAGTCATACAAGATATTGCACTTTCTAAAATATATTTCCACTTCTGTATTTATGTTGCTGATTTTAAGATTTCTCTTTTGTAATTCAGAATACATAGCAATTGGTTTGCCTCCAGCAGAAATAAATATCAGGCAGATAAGTGAAAAATGAGATGTGGATTCCAAAAGGAAGAATGTTCTTCATTATAACTGTGCATTTTTAAATAAATATTTTCCGGAAGACATGCTGTGAAAATTTTAATAAGTACTTCTCCTTTAATGTTTTTGTTTTTTGAGATTATAATGTAATTGCCTAATTTCCTCCTTTCCTTTCCTCCCTTCAAATCCTCCCTGCCACACACATTCCCTTACTCTCTTTAAAATTCATGGCATCATTTTTCATTAATTGTTGTTACATACATATGTGAATATATATTCCTAAATACATTAATACAATCTACTTAGTCTGTATAATGTTACATACAAGTATGTTTTTAGTGCTGGCCATTGGTATTGGATAATTAATAGATATAATAGAGAAGACTCTATCACTTATCTTAGTTAAATGCATATACACACAAAGTGATAGATAACAGAAACATATATTCATTGATATATTATTATATTAGCATAATTTATATAATATATCATGCTATATTAACATAATTTCAGTTAAATATAAAATATATGATTCTCTCTGTCTTTTAAAAACACCTTTACTGTTATTTATACCTTTTAAAGATAAGAAAACAGAGACAAATGTCAACATAATGATCATAAATTATTCATGTTGTTATGCCAGTATTTCCGCCTTCTAGGGCTAGGAAAGCACATAAGATCCAAGGATAGACAGAAATATAGACACTCCAGAAGTTCAAGAAACTTTCAAGACTCTGAAAGTCCACACTACACTAGAAAGGGAGTTGCAGGAATGCAGCTTGCATTAGTGTGACCCATACCAAGGTAGATTTCCCATGATGCAGCTGCACTGGAGACACAGGTGCTCCTGTAAGTAACCCCAACAAGCTTGACTCACCAAGCTAGATTTGAATACAGTCCTTTATCTGTTCTGTCATCATTACCCATGATGCAGAGTGAATAGATGCCTGTACACATAAATTACTCATCATATTCATGAAAAAACAAGATCTAAGCTTAGGATTCTCTAACTCCAAAATAATGTTTTAAATTCATGATTCAGATTATCTAGTTGTCATAACTGTCTGAATAAATAAAACTATCATCTTGTTCAATATTTATTTTTATTGAGCTTAGAATTCCCATAATAATCAGTAATATATTTTGGAAGCAAGTAGTATAATCATTACCATCTACATATTTTTTTCACTCTCACTGAGAAGGTGCCCTTGTGATCACATAGAGAATTCTTTGGTAGAGTGTCAAAGGTGTTGAAGTATATCTTCTAAAGCAGGCCTGAATATTTGAACTCAGACTTAATAAATACAGTTTGAAAATGTAATGGGAGAAGTTAAAATAGATGACATAAGATTAAGTATTTCTGACCTCTATACTGATCCTTTATCTCCTAGACTAAATTTTTGCAAGAAAATACCATCATCCCGTTGTCTATGGAGTTATCTGTCTAGAGGTGGAGAACAGCCAGAACTCTTTAAAAAACAACAAACCTCAAAAGAGTCATGAAATGTTAATATGCTGATTGTTGCTTACATTTATTTTTTGGCTTAAATATGCTCAGATCGTCCCACTGGCATGATGCCATTACAGTTCCCCCACCCCCCAGGATAAATATAGCTCTGCCCACAAAGTGTGCGCAACAAGCCCAAGTGCAAAGTACATTTTGTGATGGTGGAAAACCTATGATCTCTGTCTCATGTCTCTCCTCTGCACACTTCCCTTCCACCCTGTAGGGCTTCTTTGTCTCCCAAAGAACATACACAGGTATCGGCAATAGTGTGCGCCATGAAGGATTCATCGAGCCAGCCTCATTAGAGGTAATGGAGGGAGTAGGAATGGTGCCCGTAGAACAGAGAGACTATAATGATAAATTAGGATCTATGGAAGGAGGATATGAGGAAGAGGTTATTAAAACTATTTAATTGCTGAAGTCAAAAGTCTCCGAGGAAGGAAGATATAAGAATATTAATGTAATGGAACGCTAACATTGATTATTGCTCATCCCATATTTGTTTTCTGTTCATAGAATCAGATGCTCCCACTAAGTTGCGTTTTATTTTAACTTACAGAAAAACATGCCCCTCCCTATAATTCAACTTACTGAGCAGAATTCATTTGAGGGATTCTGTATTTAAATATTACAGAGGTGGCACATAGGTGTGGAACGAAATCCTACCTCCTTAACTCCAATTCCCAATACCCAAGAATAAGATTTCAGCTGTCCCCAGTAGAAAATTCAGATGGTCTTTTCTGACAGATTCGAAAGTAGTCAGGGTTCTAGGTCCATTGCGAAAATGAGTTAATGTTCATATACACAGAGAAAACAAGGAGCCAAGAGCCCTGGGAAACAAGCCAAGCAAAAGATATACTCAAGGTATAGGAACAGAGCTAAAAATATGTTAAATGTCCACTAAAGATATCTTCACAGAATGTGCCTTCCTTCCCTTCCTCTGAACTGGGACCGATCTGAGACTTCCAAATAAGCTGCTGTGACCTCACACAGGCAGAGCTTGCCCGGAGTATTCGTCTTACTAATGGCATATGCCTCTTCTGTCCTGCCTTGGCACATTAATGACTCAGGACACTGCCCTACTCTTCTGATCACAGACGGATGAAGCCAGATGGGACAGTAATTTAATACTCCATAATGGTCACATTGGTGCAAAGGAAATTAAAAGTTAGTGGCTATGCTTAGCTGCCTCCTCCTGCTTGGTGTCTTTCCCTGAGAACATGTGTATGTGTATAGCTTCTCACACACACTAGCACTGTGTCGTATCCACCCAGCAGCAGTCAGTTCAATAACATAGCCTGCCATGACCTTTCAGAGCTGTTTAACTCTCCTTGCCCCTCACATATGCTCTCTGGCATTGTTCTTCCAAATTAAGAAAAAGGATAAGCCTTTGCTTTGGGCTCTACTTACTCTCAGGAAATCAGACAAGGTCAAAGGGAGGTAGAGCTATCTAAGTTATTGATTTTCTTATTGAGTAGATTATAGGAGCTGAGAAAACGAAGAAACTAGAGCTATTATTTTCTTCATATATTGCTTCAAATACACTTAAGGCATGACCACCAAATGTCAAAAACTACTTTTTTTTCCAATGAATGCAGTAATGTGAAAGTAGATCTGCACATGCAAGAAGCTTATGACCGCTGAATAGGTGAGAGTATCAAGCCCACAGACAGAATGGGAAGTCATGCAAAGTACTATAAAGGAACTCGGAGCAGGAAGGAGCAACGTGTTGTGGTGAAAAAAATCTTCAGGTTCTTAGATGTATTCACTCTGGAAAGATTTGTATCAGATTTCTTAGTTGTGAGTAACAAATGGTGGCAAGTGTATAGCCGTCCTTTTACATTCCTGGGAAGAGTTGAGGACCAAGTTCTGAGGCAATGCTTCCGGGACAAAACACCAAGCATGCAGAAAGACAGACCTGTAGCCCTCTGAAGACGTTCCTGCTGTCCCCCCATAACAGAGATGTGTCCACGGACATCGACACGTTGGGATAGTGTTTGGCTTTCCGCACACTTGAGAATTTCTACATTATCCACTATTGTCACCATACACCAGGCATCAGCACCGCATTCAGTGATAATCAAATGATAAGCACCACTTAGAGTTCTTAGAGACTTTCTAAGACAATCTCTGAGCAGTAGGTTCTGGGCACCTTCTAGTATGGCCTCTTTCTTTTGTGCAAGTGGGCCTGGGATTTGGAGTTAGGATGTAGATGCTAGGCCAATAGTGCTAGTTCATGTGCATACTACAGTGAAATAAATACCTGAAGCAGGGTCACAGATGGGAAGTTTAAATGGTACGATGGAATTGACCGACTCTGGTCCGGACTACATCATACCTTGTGAAAAGTACACAGGAAAAAAATCACATTGCAAAGCAATCAGAGATTCTAGGCCCCAAAACCCATCCTGAAGGAATGCCACCAGTGGGCCTAGAGTTCTCTCATTAGGCCCTAACTCTTACAGGTCTCGCCCCCAAACATCACCAAAATGGCCCTAAGCTTCCAGCACATAGATTTTGGGAAACTGTATCTAAACCATGACAAGGGTAGAACTTGTGAGAAGAGGCATTTTCATAGAAACCGAGAAGCATTAGGACAATTGCCCATGCAAAGGCTCAGAGTAGAAATGCGTGACCACATGAGAAGCTGGAAGTTTCACTGGACCTACATAGGCTATAGCCTATGGCAAATAACACACCCGTGAGGTTGGAGAGCTGCACGAGGCCAATCATGTAAGACCACAGCACTGCTGCCCTTCAGGTAGCTTTCTTTTCTAGCTGCACTAAGTTCTGCTTTCAGCGGGAAGACAATTTGGAGGCTCTGTAAACTATAACCGTGGACTTTGGAACTCATTTTCTCCACATTGTAAAGAGTTCAGGCACTCAATAAATATTCATGTAGAATGAATGGGTGGCACAAAAACAAATTTTCATACAGAGGTTTAGGTCTTAGAAATTGGAACATTTTAATAGACCTGAACATTTTCATTTGGATGCTAATATTCTGAAAATTGAGACTATGTAACTAGTAAACATGTTCTCCAACAATTTATGATATTTAAAAAAAAAGTCTGCAAAGTATTTTACTATTCTCTCGGAGTAAGTCATAGCTATGTACATTTTCCTAATCATAATATAAACCCCAAATAATTATTTATATACATGATAAATTTATCAGAGTTTCTGCTAGTATTTATGCTTCATAATTTTGTGTTTATTTTTATGTTGGAAATTAGATTTTAAATACTTACATAAATTCAAACTTGAAAGATGTTTACATACAAATAGTATGATACTTAAGGCTTTGGGCATGTGATATTATAGATCTGTCTCACCCTCTTCATTAGCACCTCCAGACTGTTTATTCTCTACCTGCAGTTATTCATAGGTAAAAAGTCTGGGCCCTCTCCTATAGGAAGAAATAAACTGAACAGGTGATAGCTGATTACCTATGTACTGTACATTTTCTGTGTTTGAGGCCAGATGACATACAAAAAGAATTAATTATTAGATACTATACTTCTCATATCAAAAGGGTTATTATGGGCTGAAAAGTCAGATCAGTAAATTAAGAGAATATACCACAATTGCTGAGGACCCCAGTTTAATTCCCAGCATCCACATTGGGCAGCTGGTCTAATTCCCAGGATTCACATTGGGCATCTGAAAACTGACTATAATTCTGGCTCCAGCTGGGACTCCAACACCTCTGCACTCTACAGGCATCTGCATGTATAACCACACATAGACACAGACATAACTGGTATTTTTTTACTATTCTTTCCAAGGTATAATCATACAATAAAAATCCACTGTATTCAATACCTCTCTATGGATCTTGCAAAATAACGGATTAAGGAACTTAAAGTGATAAAAGATTTATTTTGGCTCATGCCTTCAGAGATTTCAGTCCATACTTACTTGGCCACATTGCTGTGGACCTGTGAAGAGGCACAGCAATATCATGGGGGACAGTGGCAGCGAAAATAATGGAGCAGAGATGCTTAGTCTGTGGTGGCTGGGAGAGGTAGAATAAGGGAAGGATGGAAGAAACATGGAGAAAAGGAGGAAGGAATGAGGGGGACAGAGAGAAATAGAAAGAGAGAGAGCTGCTTCTTCCAGCTTCTTTCACATCCTGTTTCCATCACTTCTCCTAATAGTCCATCAGTGAAGTTAGAGCCCACACTATTTAATCAATTCCTGAATCTGATCAGCTGGTGACTCATGAGCCTTTGAGATGACATTTCAGATTCAAGCCACAGCAGTCACGTAGCTATCATTGCTCATTTGAAAAAATCAATGCAGAGATAATTGCATCTGTGATTACCACACAGAATAACTAACCACAGGGCTCTTCTGAGACATTAAGTACTGAGCTGAGGTTGATGCTTCCTTCAATCCAGCATTTTTCTTCACACCTCGTGCACCAATAGCCACATGGAAGAAAAAAGGTGATTATCCTCATCTTTTTCCTAAGTGAGAAGAACAACACTAGGGCATCTCTAATGAATGTCTGTAGCCCAGCACACCTAAGAGAACAGCCAGGATGCGTTGTATGTTCCCAGAAGACACATCATGTGCACAGATACCATTTGATAAGCATTTCTGTATTACTAATCTCTCTCTCTCTCTCTCTCTCTCTCTCTCTCTCTCTCTCTCTCTCTCTCTATATATATATATATATATATATATATATATATATATATATATTCCTTCCAAAATTGATAATAAAATACACTCAACTTCCAAAGCACAATCCCTATCACACATAGACCCTTCAAGTAGAGGTAAAGATGGTGTTTATGTAAAAGGCTCATATTCGGCCAGAAGTGACATCCATCAGCATATTGATATAAGCCATCACATCTACTCTTCACATTGGATATGTGACAAATGCATTCATCCCATTGGGTATAAAAAGACTCTTTAGAAAGCACGCACACTGAGGTTGAGTGGATGCTGTGAATCTGCTTATTACCTAATAATAGTCTTCCTGTAATGAGATTTTGTGTATTCTATAATTTCACCCTTTACCTAGTGGTTCTGCTTAGCCCCAAGATCGGGCAAGAGTCTTGTGAATTCAGAAATGTGTTCTCCCTGCAACTTTTATAGTAGTAATGAAGTTTTCTGTAAGTCTTCAAGTGCTACACCCACAAAGGGATTCTGTGTCAATAACCAGCACTTGAGACAATCTATTTTCATCAAAAGGTAACCTTTTGAGGATTCTGCAAAGATATAGAATAACAGTGTAAAAGAAAGCACTGGTTGGTTTCATTTCTGAATCAGGAAGGTCCACATTCCTTTCAGTCTGATAGCTCATTTTATTTCCTAAATCTCCTGATTTTCTTGATGTTTCGGGTTATTATTTCCTTGAGTATATAAAGGGGAATCACACAGTATCTTACAAATGTCACCAGGGGTGTTATTCCAATTTGATCTTCAATTTGTAGATCTGCAAAATCTGGTCTAGTTAATGCTCCCAGAGGAGAGATGCATGCCACCAAAACTTGCAAATGCTGCTTTCTAAATTAGTCATAAAACATTAATGTACACAGAGAATATTTACTATCCAGATACATAAATATTAATGTCTGTAATGAGTTTTGACTAGAAACTTCCAGTCATTTTGATTTATGATTATACATTTATCAATATTATTATTTTACCAGTAATAAGAGTATTCAGATTTCAGCATTCTTAATAAAGAATTTTAACACAAAATAATCCTACCAAAGTCACATGATCTACGTAGCCTGGAAAAGTGCCAGCATGCATTTGACAACTTTTCATGTTTCTGTCTCATTGAAATGATGGACATAGAATTGAAAGAAGTTGCGTATGTACATAAATCATTGTCCTCATTTTTGATCTTCCAGCAATTACATTACAGAATCAATTTAGATTCCCAGGCAATTGAACTACATCTGTCACTCAGAAGTCCTCAAATACGGACTTGATGTGACTTCTGCCTTTACTAGCAATCAAAATGAATTATTAACAGCATGTCTACCAAACACAGGTTACATTTAGGACAGAGAAAATAAGAAAGAAAAATAAAAGATTACATAGTTTTATTTCTGATTTTTGCATTGTAAAGCAAAAATGCAATGTAAAGCTACCCTTGTAAAGCCTACCATCTCTAACAAATATCTCCTCTTTCAAATCACTGAGCAATTGTGGTGATGTTTCATCATGGTTAGATGCCACGACCAACGTCTTTAAAAGGTAAAACATTGTTCTATATACTATTCTGGCTTACAGCTGCCTCGTAATATAGCTTATACTCCTCATTAAAATATTTATAACCAAAAGACAAAGGCAAAAATTATCCAAAACAGAAGAGATCTATTGTAGTTTGGAGTAGCCATTTTCTATATAATTTCTATGATTCATATTCCTTATTTTCTTCTAAGTGAGATGATTTAATGTATGGTGTCTATTCTCTGCCTACTCATAAGAAAGATACTGAAAATCTGGCAAATATAAGTTAGACTAGGATTTATGGATAGCCTATACATTGATAATAGAAATTTTACTCTAACAAAAGCTTGGTCATAACTAGTGATCAAATAAAACAGATATTCAAATTAAGATAGTCTAAAATAAACACAAATGTTTTATACCATTATTTTACAATATGGATGTATATACCCACACATACATTCTATCATTTAAATATCACTAGTAATAAAAAAAATTGTCCTCCCAGTACTCTAAAATGCCTTTAGATGACTGCACTTCTTCTTTCTCTCATATAAAATATTACTTCTACTGTCAATCAGGTTGGATGTCTCTGAGATGTGAAAAAGTACATTGAACATAGAGAATTACAATGGTGTCTTACATCAAAACTGATTATTAAATGAACAGATTCTCTCACAATTGCTTCTTAAGACTGAAGGGTCCACTTTTTGTCTAGAAAACAGGCTTCACATTATTGGTTTGGGGTAGTTTATTTCAGTCTACCCACCAGTGTGCAAAAGAGCATGCAAGTTTACTATTCCTGGAGAAAGTCCAAGCTACTAGCTCTTCCTGACTCTCTCAGTGAATTCTCAACAAATGAATCGGGTCTTATAATTCAGGTCAGAAAATCCTTTTGTATTGAAAAAAAGTCTCTAAAATTATTACAGCATTGTCTCTGGACTTTACATAAAAGCTTGATGAGGTCATAAAGTCCCATGAAACTGAAGAATAGGAGATAGATACTACAGCAGGACAGTCAAATGTAGTGCGGTCAGAAAGAGGCCATGAATGAAGCAGAGGACCAGACTTGAGTAAGAAGCAGACAAACATACCACTGCTTACTGATGCTGGTCAGTGTATTAGAGTTCTACAAGATGGGAACATGTAGTACATTTATTTAAAAGCAATATAGAAAACTTGTGAGTGCTTTAGAAAGTCTAAAAACTATATTTTTAAACTTTGAAGATCATATTAAATACTTCCTCTAGCATGGGGAGTATTGTGCTGTATTTGAAGCTCTTTTACCTTAAAAAAAATGTGTAAATTTGGCAAGAGAACACTTCCATTTGCTTTGTGCTTTTATTTGCTAAAATAAAATAAATAAAATAGTTGTGAGTGCATGGGGTTTTCATGTAAATGTAAAGAGATTGTTCATGCCATAAGATGCTTTCATTGCTAGAAAATATTCTCTGGGAAATATACTTTATGGCTAAACAAAAAGGTTTCCAAAAGTTATTATTAAAATCAGTACTTGGTTTATGAGATTATCTTTTGTTGAAAGCTTCATGTTCAGGATTTCAGCTACGTAGTCTAGGGGAAGAAGGGACAGTTTGAAATACAGATTTAGTTTATTCCTCAGTGCTCAGAGCTTTTCTTTATTGTCAGAAGACATAGATGTTTATTGGGCATCTGGTAGTTTTGTCACAGTGAACAAAAAGGAAAAAAGCTAGGGGAGAAAAAAGAGGCCTAGATGACAGACAGACAGCACTAACAGCATCTGGGTTACCAGAGAAAAGGTCCCAGGTCACCTCTCAAAATTCAACACATTGTGATAGAAAAACAAATTATGTTTACCTGGGAGATCTCCATTCACTTTAAAATCTCTAGCCTTTAAAAACAGATAAAAAAAACAAGTGGCTTAAGGAATAGGAAGTCTCACATGATTGCTAAGGACTCAATCACATACCCTCTGAATTGAAATGCTGAAACCCAGACATCCAGTAGGAACACCTTTGAAGATAGGGTCTCTAAAGGTAAATAACTAGGATAAAATGAAGCTATGAGGCCTCATCCTAATAGGATCAGTGTCCTTATAAGAGAGGAGAACTAGCTCTCTCTTCACCATATAAGGACACAACAAATATAAACACTCAACTGGCTACAGGGAGCATATCTGTCAGCATCCCGAGACTCCAAACTGTGAAATTGAATGCTTGTATTTGTAGTTACCCAGTCTGTATTTCTTAGGGGGATGGGTTAGGACAGCTCTAGTTTACTAATGAAATAAGAAAATTGTTAAGACCTAAAATTATTAAACCACTAAAGGAAAATATAGGGAAAGTCCTTTCTGGCATTGGGTTACGAAAGGATGTTTCAGGTAAGACCTCAAAAACGCAGGCAAGAATAACAAACATGATTACATCAAACTGAATAGTTTCTGTACTAAAGAAGAAATCGTTAACAAAAAGAAATGCTGACTAAAGAATTGAAATATATTCATCTGTTGAGGGGGTTAATGACTAGATGTAAAAGGAACGCAACCAACTCAATACACCAATACAGTGATATATTTAGAAGAGAGCAAGAGACATGAATAAATATTTCTCATAAAAAGACATACAATGTACAAACAGGTACGCAAAAATTGTTCAAAACATGAAATATTAAAGAAATGCAAAGCAAAACCATAATGAGGTACGACATACTACTGTTAAGAAACTAATGCTAAAAGGACAAATAAATAAATAAAAAATAATTGTAGGCAAGGGTGTGGGTAAAAGGAAACACCCACAAATTGTTGGTAGGAATAGAAGGGTAACTTAGTGCTACTATGATGGAACATTATAGATGATTCTCAAAAAATTAAAAACAGAATAAACAAACAATGCTACAAGCCCACTACTGGTATATATCAGTCTGTCTAAAAGACACATCAGTATACCCACATACTTCCACTCACAATGGCCACGACATGGAATCAGACTAAATAGCCATCAGTAAATGAATAGGCTTACACACACACACACACACACACACACACACACACACACACACTTACATACACACACACCATGGAATGAGGTACTATTTAACTGTAAAAATGGCTGAATTTATGAAATAAGCCAGGCCCAGAAAGACAAAAATGGGTGACCTCATTCATATTGAATATTGAAAATAGAATATTAAAAATTTAATCTTACAGAAACATGGAATCAAATAGTGATTAATTAACAGAAGTGGAAATGGATGGAGAGTAGGAAACACAAGCAGATGTAAGTCAACAGGTGGAGAACTATGGTGAGCTAGGAAGAATAAACGCTGGTGTTCTTTTGAAGAAAAGAGTGAACATAATTGAAGGTTATGTAAATTCTTCAATAGCTAGAAGATTTTAAATGCTCTCACCACAAACAATAAAAATATTTGAGGTGATGGTTCTGTCAATTAACCTTATTTAATCATTATTCAGTGAGTACATTAACAAAGTGTTATACATTACCACATCTTTATAAACTGCTATGGCATTTGTATAAAATTAAATAAAATAACAATTCTGAGTACTAAAATAATAAATAAACAATCTTTACAAGATAAGGGGTTTAATAAATATACAATCCAGAATCCACAACTCAACATATTAATAGTCAGAAAACAAAACCCTGAACCACTTGCTGTGGAATATTTTAATCACCATTTCTCTTGGTTTCAGGGAAGTGTTTTTGCTTTGAGTAGACATAAGACAGAGAAATAAATTCCCCCTTGTCTAATTAAAGGTAGAGTTAATTTATCCCCATTTTTGCAACACAAATAGCAAAGTTCTGATTAATCAGCTCTAGAGCAAAAGTAAACACTGTGCTTCACTTAATTAAAAATTAAATTTCTCTAGAGGGTTGATTACAGCAGGGAGTCGGACATGCCTCTGCTAAATATGTGCTACTTGCAGGACAATGTTACAGACAGACCATGGGGACTTGTGCATCAGTAAAAACAAGAATGTGCCCAGACATTCAATTAGATCTCCACATTCTCCTTCTCAATAGGGAATTGGTGTGGAGAAAGGGCCAAGGGCATATGCAAAAAACTGGATATTATGGAGGCCTAAGTTCTACTTTCAGTTATTATTCAGAAGAAATGTTTATAGACAATCCCCAAAACGGAAAAATCCAAGTAAGGTATACATGTATACAGACATCATGCACAATCTCAAGTAGCAGAAGTAGGTAGCATTCCTGGTTTTATGACAGTATAATTACCAAACATCATTCAATTACTTTAACACTATATCTAATTGCAAATAAGCATTCCATCAAAAGGATCATTTCATTTTATAGTCTTAAGTGTACATGAAACCTTTCACTTTCTGTTTTTGAAAAAGAGAAAGGGAGAAACAAGTCCCCTACAGGACTAATAAAGATTTAATATTTAGGTAGATATCAAAAGTCTTATTGAGGCAAGGACAAGGCAGATAACATAAAGACAAAACAGAGTTGATGGGGGGGGGGGGCGCTTGGAGAGGCTGAAGGGGATGAACCACTGGGGAGGACTGACCCTCTTGGTTGTGAGGGCTACCATGAATCAGGAGGCCCCTGGTATCAGACTATCACCCCACACATGTAGAAAGAAACACATATCTTAAATGGCTTGATTATTCGAAACAAATTGAAAATATTTATTCTTACGTGCAGGAGTTCTACTTCTACATGTTTAGTTATTGTAAATCTATGCTTGGAGTGAAGCATTTGTCATATCTTCTCCAGACAACATGTTACTTCTCCCTTGGCCCCATTTGCAATGTCTACCTGAAGCAGTAAACTTCAGCAACAATTTCATATTTATAAAGTTAGCCTGGTACATTAGAATGAAGTCTGAACTAGACTTCTGGAGAACTAGGTTTGTTCTGACATTGCTTATGGTTAATACATTACATGCTAGGTCTTACATGCACAATCATAGATGATATGGCCTTCATTTAAACACTGGGCAGATTGCATGATGTCTTTTATGTTTCCATTCTGCTTCAGCAGTGATATTTATCCCAGCAAGTCACAAAGAGGACCTAAAGGTCAAATCATCCAACTTCTTTCACAATATCTGAACACTGACAATCAACATTGATTTTTCAGGTAAGATATTTGCTGCCATCCCAGCCCAAATATCCATACACAGAAATCCTAACCACAGATTAGTTGATATTTGTACGGTGAGTCCTTAGAAGCAATTACATCATGAGTGTGGCATCCTCAGGAAGAGATATAAGGTTGTTTCTTCCGTTTTCTTTGCCATGTAAACACATCAACCCCATCTTCCACTTAGGAAGAGGAGCCTTACCAGCACATCATGCTGTTGCAGATCTCACACATGCTAATCTCCAGGGATTTGGGAAGTAAATATACGTTGTTTAAAGTGCGCAGTATGCGCTTCATGTTCTTGCAGTGTGACTGGACTAAGACAGCAGACATTGTGCCCATGCTTACTATAGAGTTACACAGGGCCTGTGTCTACTAAGGCGTCATGCTTGGTTTAATGTTCTTCTGCTGTTTGTCTAATTTTTAAATAATGCATCAAATAGTCTATGGTGGGTCCACACATTATAAATTCAGTCCTGTTTTCAATTTATGATCATTATTCTGTTCTACCCCGATCTTCATTACTCAATCCTGTGGATAATTTATTGACTCTTGATCTTATTTCAATCAAGATTTATTTACTCATTTGCATCAAAACATTTACCTTTTCAAAGTGGCCAGGATATAATCTTAGACTCCAACTCGAAAATTTATGAGAACAAAATGATCTTGAAAAGGCCTAGGAGAACAGTTCAGCAGCTAAAGGTGCTTGCCAACAAACCAGACAACCTGGGTTGGATCTCTAGAAAACATGGGGTGGAAGAAGAATGAATATCCACTAGTTGTCCTCTGGCCTTCACACACCATGATGTACACACACACACACACACATATATAGTAAATAAATATTAAAAATATGAAAATGAGCATGGAACATTAATGCCAAATCCTTGCTTGATATATAGCATATACTAAGGAAATACTTTCCAGCATGATTTTGTTCCTCCAAGATTAGCATGCTGTCCACCATTCCCTGAGCTAACTTACTGGAAACGTGAATGAGTGCAATCCCAGGGTTTGCTTCACTTGTCAGCACAGCCCAAAGTAGCTGAACTTATGAAGAGATGAACAAACAGACATCCCTAATAATATGAGCTTAGGGTTGCCGTGTCTATATCAAGCTAAAAATAAATTAACATGTACACTTCACCACAAAATAAATAACATACACATAAAAACATACACATCGTTGGGACTACAATTCACTGTTTTTTCTATAAGCAATTTTGACCTTGAAAATTATTTAAAACATTACGGCCTTCAAGAAGTATATCTCAATACCAGTAAGTAAACCCCTCATTTTTCTGGTTCACTAGACATAATAAATATGATATTAAAATATGACATGATAAATTCAGAACATGTTTGCAGAAAAGTTACTTTTTATTATTTTCTACTTTGATTATTAATTTATTTATTCTTCTCTCATATAATCCATCCTGACTACTGTTTCTCCTCTCTCCACTCCTTCCAGACTCTCCTGACTTTTGAATATCTTTGTGGTCTGAGAGTTTGCTTTCAAGGAGCACTTGAAACAATTGCCAAGACTGTTACTCTACATTTTAATAAAAAATACGTTTTTAGACATTTTGATATAGTAATTTCACTTTTTCGTAAAAAACACAATTATTGTTTCCCTAAAAAATTATTTGTTTCATTTTCAATGCATTTATAAATTTACAAACTATTTCGTCAGTGAAATTTGAGATTCTTAGTGTCATAGTATATTTATGGTGATACTTAATGCTTATTCATGCAAATAAAAAAATTTGACTTTGAAAAACATTTTGGTTAGTGTTCTGACTATGTTATTGTTTGGATAACTCAACATTAATACAAGAATACAATGTTTATTCTGTTTCTGGTTTATTCCCAAAGAAATTTGCTGTAACAGTTAAGTATGGTTACATTGTGCATAGCAAACACTAAAGCATATTAGCAGATTTAGAAAGAAAGGATCTGTTTCACTCACACATGTACACAGGTAGCGTGAGAATTTCACAGAGCTGGATCTCAGTTGGTCTCACTCTGTAATACAGGCTATGAGGCGTCTGCTCTTAGCTCAGTGTTGCTAGTGATGTCTCTGTTCCATTTTCTCTCATCTTCTGCTTGGAACTGGTGAGTTTACAAATGCACATTTTGTTCATGTTGATATTTCACAAAAGCACTATCAGAGAACAAACAGAGCACAGTCTTCTGGTGCCTTGGTATAGACTGGCTCAGAGTCACTTCCTCCTAATTCCATTGACCAGCAGAGTCCTATACCCGACATTCAAACAAAAGGGTTGAAAACCGATGCAAAGACCTAAGTGAGGTAGAATCAGGGTAAGTGAAGACTAAGGGGAAACTTTTCATCACACAATGTTGTCTAAGTTTTGTGCTCCTCAACCTCCCTCTTTCTCAATTATTAAAAAAAAAATTGTTCTGTGAAAACACTTTAAAAGCAAATAAGATTATTAAAGACTTGAAGTCATAGTAGTTACAAAATCCTATTAACACAGGTTTATACTCATTTTGGGATCATGTTTAAAGTGTCATAATGCAATAATAGAGCAGATGCTGAAGTTCAGAATTTGTTATAACCGTTGGCATCGTTCACGCCATTTCTCTACATTTCTCTTTACTCCTGAGGAGTATGTGCCTAAATGTTCTTTAAATGGGAAGAATGTTTAAACTGATCTAATCTCCTCAGGGATATTATTTTCCTTCTTTCTCTAAGATATTACTGATCAATAATATAACGAATTATCTGTGGTTCAATTCCTTTAAAGGCTTTTCTAAATTTTTGAAAATGTAAGCTAGAATAATAAGATTTGTGAGCAATACTATATTTAGTATAATAATAAAGTTAAAATCTAGCTATTACATTTTTGCTTAGAATTGTATGTTCTTTACACAAAAATTATGCAGATAAAGCTCTTTTGATGTGTCTTCTTAGAGGCATATTTATTTATTTATCTTCTATCATATTTTACCATATTATTTGAGTCTTGAGGAAAATATGCTACTCAATACATAAACCAGCTGGTTTTAATGTAAATCTGAAGAATGGGTTATTAAAGTATGTATTTAGTAATAAGTGAAACATGTCACTTCATTTAAGCAAAAAATCACCTAGATGAATCTTAAATTATATAATTATGACAATTTAGTGATATTTTAAAAAAATTCATTTCCATACAAACTTATACAATAAGAGATGTTGAAAATGGACATTTTATGAATAATGGGTTAATTATGATTTTAGGAAAATACTTGTTTGGTTCATGTTAAAAATGGCATACTATGTGAGTCCTATGAAATAACTACAAAATAGTAATTCTTTGTATCAGTAACTGCTGTCCCCTTCTATAAGTTCGTGATTATAAAATAGAATAAAATACTAAATGGGTGATAATAGCAAGCAGTGCCCACTATGCATTAGTGTTTCAACATAAATTATTCAAAATCTGAGCCCTGAGAGAGGCAAGGAGTTCTGACTTTGTGAGCATTTGATGAGTGATATCATTTCATTACATGGTATATTTTCTGAAAGAGTTTATGTTTGAATTGAACACAAAAGCATCCTGATGTCTCACTGTGAGGAGCCGAGAGGTGTCGATAGCATAAAATCACCGCAAATCAGAACGAACACTAGACAGACTTCTCCTGTGCTGCGTGACAAAACGGTAACAGCATCTGAGAAACTGAAAACTCCATAAAAAGTCAATGCATTGCTTATAAATGATATAATTAAATTGACTTTGATGAGATCCCTCTTTTCAGTATCCATAAATTCCTTCGTTCACAATCATTATAACAACAAATTGTATGTCAAAACAAATACGGTTAAAAACTGTCTGACAAAATGAAGAGTACCATCAGATACAGTGGTACTTTGGAGAGTGGGGAGCAAGGATCCTAGTTCAAAGACAGTGTAGGCTACACAGGAAGACCCTGTCTCAAGACAAAACAGAGAAAAAGAATGTGAGCATCCTCCAGCTCACCAGAGACACGGTCATTGCTGAGACTGCAAGTAGTGGCGACTTCACCACATTTCCAACCAGCGAATCATTACACAGTTACTTAATATAATTATTATACTCCATGTGTTTTCTTGTCTCTTTTCTGTTTGTCCTTTCCCTTTTGTAAGCTTCTTTTTGCTTCCTTCAAATATTTTATTGTATGCTTATACTCAAAGAATATACCTGTCTCCAATCTGCCCTAAATTTCACCTACAAAAATAAACTACCAGAGCAAGTGTTGATTGTGTGGTGTCTCAGTCACTGTTCCATTGCTGTGAAGAGACACCATGACCAAGGCAACGCTTAGAAAGGAAAGTGTTTAACTGGGGCTTGCTTACAGTTTCACAAGGTTAGTCCACAAACCGGGAGAGACTGGCACCAGTGGGGACGCAGGCATCTTGGTAAAGGAAAAATGGAACAGATGGTGCAGGGTAGGATGTGAATAGAAAGATAAGGGACCAAGGGTAGTGGGGGAGAGGAATGGAGGGAAAGAATATATGGAGAGACAACCAGAATTGGAAAACATTTAGGAGTGATCAGAAGATCTAGAGCAGTGAAAACTTACTGAAATCTATGAGAAAGACCCTGGGGAGAACCTTTAATAATGGGGGATAGGTAGCCTGCACAGGCCATCTACTCTAACTATGCAGGGCTTCCAGTGGTGACACTGGGACACCATCTCAGCCACAGAACCATCAGACTGATGTGGGCTTTTGAAATCTCAAAGAGCATCCCCAGTGACACAGGTCCCTCGAACAAGACCACATCCTACTATGAATTTAAGTATATGAGTGTCTGGGGGTCACTCTCATCCAAACCACCACATGTGGGAAATGTGGTCTTGCTGCTGTATTTTGAAGAACACTCAGGTGATTGAAGGAAACCAAAACATTTCTCCCCAAAGTATGAAGGTTTATGAATTAAAGACAATCAAAATGAAAGGAAAACCTCTGCCTCTTTTTGATTGTCTAAAATCAGAACAAGAGTACACAAAGGCAAATGTCTTCCTGCCCTACTTGTCGGATCCCTTCTCTACTTACAGATGAGATTTTAAATTGTCTTTGTAGTGTGTGTTTTTTGTTCACACCAAAAACCTTTCATCAGAAACCTGGCACCACGTTTCCTTTGTCCTGTCATCTATTAAAATTGACTTCCATTGTTGAAGTACTATGTAAAGATGACTCCTAAAATATAGCCTTGAACTGTTTTCCTCCCAGTGATCCAGGCTCTCTGTGTTAATAAAATTGTCTTTTTTTCTCTCTCTTGTTACTCTGTCTTTAGTTGTAGAAGTCTGTCACAGCGAAAGAATGTTGAGGAAACATAAAACATTTTCTTTTTCAGTGATACCTTATGGCACATCCTAGTTTCCCCTTTGGTATCTTTGTGTGTCTCATATGGATGTAAACGATGTGTGCCTGTCCACGCATGTGTGTGAGAGGGGATGCACACGGAGAGGTCAGAGGTCAACCTGAGCTATCAGTCTTCACCCTGCATCTAGTTTGAGAAAGCGTCTCTTTATTGTTCGCCACTCTGTACAGAGGTTACCTGACCTGAAATTTTCTGAGGATTCTCCTGTCTTTATCTCCCATTTACCATAAAAGGAAGTCCTAGCATTACAGACCTACATTACTGTAAACAGATTTTACATGGATTCTGAAGGGTTGAACTCTGGTCCTGATGGTTTTTACAGCAAGTGCTTTACCCACTAAGCCATCTCCCTACTCCCATCCCTGGTTCAGTTTCTACTGAGTCTCCCTAACCTCAATCCTAAAACTATCACAAATCTCCAATACCTTTGGTTTTTGTCTTTCTGTCTTGAAAACAAGCCACTTGTTTATTGATACCATATTAGTGGTCCTGGATAATTCTGTCTTTTCTTCCTAAATGTTGGATATAACTAATTTGTGATATTTTTTTTAATCATATACACTAAAACTTAAGAAAATAAGGGGGAAAGCTCAGAAACAAAATTTGCAAAGTTATTCCTGGCCCCCCCAAAGAAATTATTAGGTCTAAGGTAGAAAACCTTCTGATGGAATACTGCCCCTGTCATGGTTTTAATAAAGTTTTTCTATCCCATAAAAATGTAATTATATTTCAATAAACTTGCATCATTAATATGGCAAAAAAAATTCTTGAACTTTTTTGCTGATGGTTAATGTTAAAGTTGTTCACAATATTCTATACTTATAAATAGCTACCAATAGAATTATATTCTGAAACATGCTGACTTTTCTCATTTAATATTTTCAAATATTACTGTAGCAAGAAGTATGACAGTTTAAAAACATTTCACATATTTTTCTCTTAAAAAATTCAAAAGGACTAGATCAATGCACAATCTTATCTGTACTGAGAAAAATACAAATTTTACTTTATTTTCACTTGCAATTTTTATGAATTTTGTAACTACTCAAGTATGATAAATTTAACGCACCGTATCATTGTTGTTTGTTTAATTTGAATTTCTTTGATCAACAGTGATTTAGAACATTTCCCACTGGTTCAAATCCTAGCTGTATTTCTTTTATGTAGATTGTTTATGACATGTCACTTGTCCCATTAGGAAGATGGCTATGAAGCTTGAAAAGGCAGTTTCACAAGAAACCATGAAAGGATTCTTTCCACCAGAGATACACATATTCTCTGTGACTTGTTTTCATTAATTTTGTATCATTCCCTGTGGTTTTAAAGAGCTCCAAAGTTACAGTATTTGTGGGACAATTAGTAAGCTCTCTTTTTTATGGTATTTTTACTATAATTATTATTAAATTACAGTTGATCTTCATTCTATCATACATAGAACATTAAAGAGTAAATAACACTTTCCAATGCCATTACAAAGACTCTGTGTAAAAATGTAATGTCAGTCTTCTTTGTTAGTGTAATAAAATATCTGAGAGATTCCAGCTTTATCAATGAAAGGACACTATGTGACTGACAGGTTGAGAACTGAAAGTCAGCACAACATATTGTCAGCTTTGGAAAGTGCCTCATGACAAAGAATAGAAGTTCACACAAGAAGAAGAAATCCCATCACCAACCAGAAGCCAGAAACACTGGGATTCCATAAATCCTTTGCAGGGCCATATCTGCAATAAACCAAGTCTCACATCTAAAAGGACCATCAGCTTCCAATGCTACCACCAATCTTCCAACATACACACCTTTAGATGAAACACATTTAAGGCATTTTTAATCCCTAGAGAATGTTATAACAGAAGTGAAGAACTAGGGCCTCCAGGTACAACGCCACTGGACATCTGCATTCCTTATTCTACTTTTTCCCCATTTACATAATAAGATTTTCATAACTAAGAAAACATCTTTTCCAGTTACTAAGCTAAAAAAATCACCATCAAAAATTTTGTAGATGTGGCTGTGTAATTCCACCATTAAAATTAGATTCTCATAGAATTCTATTTAGAACATAAAAATGAATCATATTGAAGACATAAAGCATTAATATTAATGTGGAATGTGGAATTAATATCTAATATCTGATTTTTGAGTACGAAGAAAGGAAAATAAAGTGTTGCTTTTCTGCCATGTTCCAAAGTTTCAGACTTGGCTATAGAGTTAACTTTAAACTCACACTCAGCTATGTACATTTTGACATGAAATGACACACATATCCCCTCTTTTCATTATATCTTCCTCTTTTTGATTGCCATTTCTGTTTTCTGGTTAATCACATTAGTTTCCTAGATTTTCTAAGCTTTCTATATCCACCCCTTCCGAGTAAGAATCCTCAAATAATATAATCTTAGTTGAACTTCAAATATCTCAAAATAAATCTGACCTTATGGTGACAGTTATATCATGAATGTGTAAGCTGATATCTCCAAAGTATGCATAGACTATCCCCCTCTCTCTTAAATTAGGTTAGTAAAGTATCTATGACACATTCTCCAGAAATTCATGCTTACTTATGTCCAAGGTATCAGCGGGTCTCATGAAAATCTCTTGCATTTCCCATCTCTCATCTGGAAATGGCCAGCCACAACTCAAGCGTGGAATCTAGTTGTTATCCTTAGGATTTCCCTGGCTCTCCGACCCATTCTCAACCAGTCAATTCACTCAATATGCAGTATTTCTGCTGCACCCTCTCTGGCTTCATGAAGTAAGTCTCAGGATTAAAATCTGTTTCCCAAATGCCTTCACAGCGCAATATATAACACAGAGTGATATTCACCAAATGTTTTCTGAACTAAAATGAAATCTTAATTCTTGCCAACACAAAGGGGAAAAAAGGGTCTGCCTTTAACCTGAGTACTATGGAGGCAGAGGCAGGCAGATCTTCCAGTTTAAGGCCAGCCTGGTCTACAGAGTGAGTTCCAGTATAGCCAGTATTACACAGAGAAAGAAACTTTATCTCAAAAAATCAAAAGGAGGGGAAAAAAAAGCATTATTCAAGTTAATCAATGTAGCCAGATCCTGTGAAGTACATTTAAGTATTCCAAAGTCTTTCTTGATAAAAATATAATTTTATTTTAGTTTAATAAATCTATCATCTTCTTGACTATTTAACATCTTTGTTGAAAGTCTAAAGGGACCTGAATGGTATAGATTACTATACTATATTTTACTTTACTATACGATGCTATACTTTCTGATCCATGCAACAAAAATCATTGAGCAACAGCTATTCTTTATCACATAGTGTTTCAAGCTAATTGTGTAAAGCCTGTAGCTCTCACTGATAGCTGAACTTACTCTGCTAATGTGGGACCACCCATCAGCAAGTTTTAGGTAATGTAAGCTTGGAAGTACTGTGATTAAACTTTTAAAGGCACTATGTTTAATTTACCCTTGTTTCTTAAGAAATAATTTATACCTAATCCTATATCAGCAACATGGAGAAGTGCCTTAGAAAATTATATCATTCAATTCTATATTTTACTATATGTTAAATAGCAGTAAGTGACTCATTTGATAATGATCTTGATCTTGAGTCAAAGTATGTTTCTAGACATAATATTCTATTAAACAGTAGTCTTTGATAACGCTCAAATTGAATGCAGACTGTAAACTGTATAAAGTGTATAAACTAGGAGCATAAACATATAAAACTAGAGAATTTGATGAGAATACTAAAACAAATTATCCAAATATACCATATAAAACTTGGGGTTACATGTGGAAATAAATTGACCATGATTTTTTAAAAATCAACATTTTTCTTTTTTACTAATAGTTTTTTACTTTGACTTGTTTTACTTCCTTATAAGCTAATACTGGGCTCTCAACATTTGTTTTTATAACTGTAGTGAAACCCTTTAAGCCTAAATATTGTCCAGCTTTTACCACCTTATCCAAAGATAAAATCTTTTTTCGTCCTTCCATACCATTTCAAACAGTAGCACATTTACAAAGTATTTAATGGCACTTCTAGGCAGATAACGTTACGTACATATGTTTCCACACCATTTTCTCAATTCCTATAGTGCTCATCTTCTTTTATGTTAGCTACTGGCCTGTGTGTTGTCCCTTATTCTTAGACAGTGAGGTCCTCAGAGCAGAGATTATGCTCCTTTCAGTGCTTCGAATGATAAAGACATACAACCAAATCAGAGTTTCTTGAATCCCTGAATGAGTGCATATATATTCTATATGCTCGTATGTGTACAGATGCATACATGTGTGTGGGCGCACACACAGGCAAGCGTATCTCCCAGGAGGAATCACGGTGCATAAAAAAAAAACGAATAATACAACAAAGTTTTATAAACAAAAGACACATTTATCAAGATGTAACTATCGAGGGACCACAGGACATATTGCAATCATGTCAAGCAGTGACAAAGTTCTTTCTAACTGAAACTCAAAAGGAAAAGGAAAGGGAATAGTTACTGGACATGAAATGACAGAAAATCAAGTTGAGTTAGATGCTGTAAGAGAAACAGGCTGGGTCTCTTGATTTACTTTCAATCAAGAGACAGAGCCAGCTGCAGACCACATAATGGAAGGCAACTAGGGAATAAATACCCTGCCTGGCTGACTTCTATTACTTCTCTTTATTCTTTTGTTGGTAATCCTTTTTGTCAGACTTCAGCTAGCGCTTTTTCCTACAACCCCAGAGTACTGGTGCCTTCTAGCCAGTGTGCAGAAGATGAGGAGTGTGTCTTGAGGGGCAGATAGAAAGATCTAACACTGCAAGGCTGCAAGTTATGCTAATATGTTGAAGAGTGGGCCAATTAGTGATTATGACATCTTCCCATCTTCTTTACCCAGGTTCTGAGTAAATTAAAAACTTAACTTTACCTTTTATTAATAACCAGTTCTTCACCAGGCAGTGGTGGCACACACCTTTAATCCCAGCACTCGGGAGGCAGAGACAGGTGGATTTTTGTGAGCTCAAGGCCAGCCTGATCTACAGATGAGTTCCAGGAGAGCAAGAGTTACAACAGAGAAATTCTGTCTCAAAAATTGAAATAAAATAAAATAAAATAATAAAATAATAGATCTTCAAGTTCTAGGCCTGAATAAAAGGCTCTCCTTCTACAAGCAGTATAATTACAGAAGAGGACATGAGTTTAAGAGAGGCCTGTGGGAAGCATCAGAGAGGTTTGGACGGTGGAGGGATACATGGATATAATCAAAATGCATTGCACTTGTGTATGGAAGTCTCAAAAATATATTCTCATCTATTCATACAACTCTAAACTGAGCTGGTCCTATCAACTGCAATGGTAGTACAGCACGATCTAGGGCTTCAGTAAGCAAATCATCCCCAAGAGGAAGAAAAGGCAGCATTTAAGCAAGAACACATAGTGACTCACCTCAAACTTACAAATCAGATATAACAAATGCTATGACAATATGCTTTAACAACACAATACATACATAACATACATCATTGGTTCCCCCTATTTCCAGGCTCCAAACTGTCTACTGAGAATAGACAAAACTTAGCTTTGGCAGAGGAAGTTAAGAATGGAAGAGGCAAGGTATAAGCTGTGAAGTGCAGCCAACTGCATCCTGGACGTTGAGAAGAAAGTTACCAGGATTTGTCTTCCTGAGATAATCTGCCTGTTCAATGTTATTAAATTTGGCACCAACAAGCCAGAATATTCTGGAAACTACTTTCTCTGTGTAGGGCATTCCTACCAAGAATAGAATCTCGGATGATGCTCATCAGTGTTTTACATGGGTGAGATAACGTTCAACAGGTGATGTCAATGGTATTGATTTAGAGTATTCAAGCCGACATTTAGAACTCCAGCCAGCACACACTTAGAATTCATTACTTTCTGACTTCATATATAGCATCATATATAACATGAGTTCAGCTTTTTGATCCTGTGTATGGTGATAAGAATAAAAAAGAAGGAATACTTAAGAAGCTCTCTCCTCCTCACTCAAGAGCATGAAAGTATTCACATCGTCTTCTACTAAGATATTTATCCACATAATAATCAAGTACTATTTTACTTGGTTATCTTGGATTATATTAAACATTTAGAAGGCTTACTCTAATTAGTTTGCCATAAAGAGTTGTAAAGTTAATAGCATATATTTAAATTTAGATCCTGTTCATCTTTGTTTTGATTACATTTATATTAAAGTGCATTATATGAATTTTGTTTTAAGAAAAAGACTACTATTCTAATTGTAATGACATCTCAGAAGGAAGAATATGATTCTTCCATCGCACAGTCCTGCTGCTCTTCAGATACACATATACCTTATATTGTTTAGACCTTTAAATAGCAATAGTAGTGACATTTGAGACAATTTCAAAACTAGATATAGTAGGATATCTTGCTTGAGAGTGAACTCAAAGTATCAAATTTTAACTGTTTGCTACATCTAAAAGAATTAGTGTGGGGAATTGTTTGGTTTAATTTTTCTTTTTTGGCTTTGTCCTTTTAAACACCAAGCTAAATCTTCCCCCGAAATGTAGGTATACAGGATAATTTCAGCATTGCAATCATAGGTATCCTATATAGGCTGGTGGTCTCGTGACCAAATCTTAATCAAATACTTTTTCAGTAGATGTGTTTTGTTTTCTCTATAGCTGCTTAATAGTTTGTGTTTTTATAAAAATGGATGCGTCTGTTTTAAGAGTTACACTAGAGAAATGGAACACCAAACAGGAAAGGTACCACAAGACACTGTTAAGTGCTTCTCTCTGCTGCAAACAAGATTGCTATCCAAGAAAACTGACCTCGGTAAGACATGACATGATGTGGATTTGTGATCGCCTCCACATCATATTAAATATGTATAATGCTGACCTAAATATAGAATTGGTGGGAGTGCTGAGAAATGAAAACAAGTATCAATAGATTAGCAAAGTTTTCTTGAAAAGGAATATACTTGGAGTCTCACAGTACATCTACATGCAGTATGGTAAATTTTGCAACATACCTACTATTTTTAACATTCAGTGGAATCAAATGGAAAGTTAAAGCATGAATTTTCTTATTCTATGTAAAATTATAAACTTCTCAGATTATCAATAAAAAGAAAGAGCTGGGTACTTCTTCTCAAGGGCAGAGTAAAGGTCACAAGCATCGTCATCTGTGCAGGACAGCACTTTGCAGCCAGTGGCGATGCCACAGCAGCCAACATCAGCAAAGCCAGCATGTGGCACCGACACCGTGTCTGGGGACTGAGGCAGGATAACGAGGGAGACTTATTTCTGAGTGCTCATGTGACAGCTATCTGTGGCGCTCTTAGAAATAGCTGAGGGACATGTTGAGAAATGCTAATTTCTGTCATTCAAGCACACAGAGATGATGCCTTGGTAATGTGGATATTTAAAATTGTTCATGATGATGTGTGGTAGTCATAAACTGTGAAGGCCAGAGAACATTTGCGTTACATAAGGCTCATTTGTTATGCAACACAGCCTCATGAAATGAATCTCTTCCGCTTTTATAACTTTGCACAGACAGATAAAAAAATCTCTATTTTTGTGATCATTTTTCCCTGAAGAGATCTCTATGTTTAGGAAGAGGTTACAGAAAGCACTATTTAATAAAAAAAAAATCTCTTTTTCCCAAAGAAGTTAGATAGATTAGTTATAAACATAACTCTACACTTAATTCCTGCTTTCTAAACAGAGTCTTGGAGGGGAGGTGACTAGTATACCCAATGAAATATCAATTTAAAAAATAAAGGAAGAATTTGTCACCCAATTCAGTTGGAAAAATTCATTTAAATTTATTTTTTAAAATTCCATAGAAAATAAAGTTCCTCTGTCTTCCATTCAGTCCTTATGCCTGAACCTAGCTTTGTATCTCCTTGCTTTTCTTTTGCTGTTTGTTTTAGATTTTTGAGAGAAGGTCTCTCTATGTAGGCCTGGCTATCCAGGAACTCACTATGTAGACCAGGCTATCCTTGACTGATAGAGATCTGCCTGCTTCTGCTTTCCTAGTACTGTGTGCTTGAGACTTGGGACCATGAAGAGAACCCAGGAGAGGTTACTGCTGAAAGTGTAGCTCAATTGCAGCAGAAGACCCCAACATTCTAAAGATGCCAGTACCAAGGGATCACCACCATGAACAGCAGCATCCAATTCTAGATGGAGGAGAGCCATCCAGAGCCTAAAGGAAAAACTGTGTGCTGCAGAGGGAAGAGCCAGAGAAATGACCCAAGCCCTTTGGAGGAGTCCAGAAGATCATGAGTGAATTCCAGATCATTGGATATTGATATGTTTTTCTGCTGAATAAAGACATTATAAAAAGCTTGGTAAAAGCTTTTTACACCATATCTGACCTCCCTAAGTTGTTCATTTTTTTATTATTATTTTCATTATTATTATTATTATTATTAATCTGTCACTCCTTCACCATATTCCCTCTTCAGTCAGGTATACTCATTCCTGAACATTAAATTTCATTTATAATTGCACCAGAGAGTTTTCTCACACTTGAAGTACCTACTATATTGATTTATCATGACAACAAAATACAAACACTGTGTAAGCTGCTAACACTGCTCTGATATACAGGCTAAACACACAGGTCCAAGGCTTTTTGTTTCTGAAGAAAAATATTTTCCTGCTCTGATGACTGTTAAATATGATCTCATTCTAGATATCTGACATGAACATTAACATATGAGCATTCAATGACCTGCTATATCTCAGACATTTGAGACCTGTACGAAGTTAAAATCCAATTCTTGTTCTCACCTTCGTATTTTCCACTGGCCTCTAAAAAAAAACAACATTTTTTCGTATTCCATAATTTGATTGAGACCAAGTGGTTCCCAATTATAAAACACAAATCTGTCAGATTTCTTCCACTTCTCCGTCTCCCTCAGTCAGCAAGTGTTCTATTTTGTCCATAACCCACTCACCACGGTCAGTGTTATCGCCTCCCCAGAACATCATTTAAGCTTCTCTCTTATGGAACTGATGCTGGCTCAAGCCCGTGTCAACTGATCTCTGAAATGACTCGTCATTAGTCATGCAGTCTTCACGCCACAAGCCCAAGTCTAACTGTCGCAGCAAGGCAACCGACAGACAAAACACAGCTTACTATCTACCTCACTGAAGGAAGTCTCCTTTTCATAAGTGTCTCAGTGGTGTGTATGTATGTATGCATGCATGCATGTGTGTATGTATGTATGCACGCATGCATTATCACATGTAGGGGATGAGTGTTTATGTCTCTGTATGGAGGTCAAAGGTCAACTTCAGATGTCTTCCTTCATCTACCATTTTTGTGATTGGGTCTCTCTCTGGCTCCTGGACTCCCCAGTTGGATAGGCTAGCTAGCCAGCAAATCCCAGAGACAGTGTCTCTGCTCCTCAGAACTAGGATTTCACGCATATAACATCCTCCCTGTTCTTTTGTTAATTTAATTTTTTTCTCTTTGCATTTTTAAGATTATGATTGAATTACACCATTTCTTCCTTTCCTTCCTCCAAACTGTCCCTGCTGTTGTCAAAGTCATGTATGATTTTACATGATTGTATGCACATACATATATATTCCTAAATATAACCTGTTTATTGAATACAATGATAGCTTTTATATTTTTTCAGGGCTGACAGTTTGACACAGAGCAACCAGTTTATATGCTATTCCTTGTTCCCTGGGGAAGGCAGGTCTCCCAACGCCAGCTTTTCTTGGTTGCCTATAGTTCTAAATGTAGGACTGAGGCTTCCATGCCCTTTCTCCATCCAGTTTGGTATGCTCATTTGTCTCATCCTTGTTTGCAGTTCACGTTTGGGCAGTTATGTTGATGGGAGTCCACAATCTCACAGCAAAATTCCTGATCTTCTGGCTCTTCCAGTCTTTCTACTCTCTCTTCCCCAATGCCCCCTGAGTCTTAGGTATGAGAATATTTTGTAGATGTATTCACTGGGACTGGACTCCACAGTTCTGCATTTTGACCGGTTGTGGTTTTCTGTACTGGCCTCATCTATTGCAGGCATCTTGATGAGGGGCGAGGGCTACACTTATCTAAGAGCAAATGTTTATAAATTTTTGTTATAATTTATGCCAGTTTAGTAATGAGTGGTTGTAGATTCTCCCCCAATGACCATGACTTCACTAGCAATGAGCAGTTAGCTAGGTTTGCAGTGCCAGACATGGGCTCCCTCTTGTTGCACTCAACTTAAGTTCAATAGAGAATTTATGATTATCACCAAAGTTTGCAAGCCACTACTGCACACTTAGAATTATCATGTTACACTGGGTGATGTGGTTCATAAGCATCACAACTGGATAAAACTGTTGGTTGTTTCCTCTTTTGGAAGCTTTCATGGCACCTGCTGGTATCATGAAAGCAAGTCTGCAAGGAGAGGGCTTTCAGGTCAGTTTCAGCTCAGTGGTTTCTGGGCTTTATTTCTGAAATGGATAATGTCTGTAGCAATAAGGACTTACCATAACCAAAGCAGTAGCAATAGGCTATATATGTGGGGAGTCTCTTGGACAACTTCAATTAATAACTCATAAGGGAGCTTGTCATAACCAGGTGGTGGTGGCACATGCCTTTAATCTCAGCACTTGGGAGACAGAGGCAGGCAGATCTTTGTGAGTTCAAGGTCATCCTAGTTGACATAATAAGTTCTAGAGTTCTAGGACTGCCAGAGTTACAAAAGAGAAACCCTGTCTCAAAAGAAAGAAAGAAAGAAAGAAAGAAAGAAAGAAAGAAAGAAAGAAAGAAAGAAAGAAAGAAAGAAAGAAAGAAAGAAAGAAAGAAAGAAAGAAAGAAAAAAAGAAAGAAAGAAAGGAAGGAAGGAAGGAAGGAAGAAAGAAAGAAAGAAAGAAAGAAAGAAAGAAAGAAAGAAAGAAAGAAAGAAAGAAAGAAAGAAAGAAAGAAAAGAACTCAGACTTCCTCCCCTCCCCACAGGTTCATTTGCTGAAGGTCTTTGGCGCATCTCCAGTTGTAAGACAGCATATTTGTAAGTCAATACTTTGAGACACAACCAAATAACTCTCAAATGGTGAGGGGATTCACAGAAGCCAGAATATTTATGTTTTTGATTAAATATACATAGCTAAAGAAGTGCCTAATTTTGTGGCTCCTTGATTTCACACTTCAGAAAACCTATTTCCTCTCAACTTGTTCCCAAGCCACATTATACTCTCTCCTATCTCTTGGTCTACTGCTTGGTCATTGGATCCATCAGACATGACTGTTTTTGTTTGTTTGTTTTTTTTCCTTCCTGACATTCTGGTGCTATGATCATCTGGTTAATGCTTCTTCTACCTGATAGTAATGCACCAATCCCCAAATAAGTTCTACTGATCATTATTCTTATTATCTTCATGTACATGCCTGTTTCAAAGTACTTACTGGTCTTAGATTATAGAGTTATTGGCTATTCTATTAGGGAAAGCAGAAGAAATGAAAATGTTAGTAACTGACATTGATCAATTGCCCCTTACGCTCACCACTATTCTAGACAACTAACACTGGCTGCCTTCATTCTCATAACTCAGAGAGTTATTTTAACCCCCATTTATGTGTGGGGAGCCTGAGACCCACAGAAAGTGAAGCACTTCACCTCAAAAGTAGAATTAATAAATAAGACTTATTATTCTTCCCTATAAAATAAAGTTAACTTTGTGTATGTTGACCTTAAAAGCCAATAATGTGCCCAAGGAAGTAATGAATAATTGTTCATTATTATACTAATTTCAGTTTAAAGTAGTAGTAGATAAAAGCTATAAGATGAGCAATGTTGAAACAATTATTAAACACAAACATCTCAGGAGAGAATCCAGCACAACTACACTCAGGGGGTGCACAAAGTCCCTGTTTTTACACATTCTAATAAAAATAATTGTAGAACATGTTAAAATAAAAATAGAGCTCTAACCAAATCATGTGTACCCTTAGGACATTGTTGCTAAACCTTTCTCCTTACCAGCCATTCCCTGGCCCCCACTCTCCTTAGCATCCCTGTTGTCACAGGAAAGAATTCTCTAGAAATTGATTTCATGTTTTGCTAAATTTAAAGAAGAAATCTTTGTTGTTAAATCTAGTAACTATAAAGGTCATACTTAGCCTCTCATAGCAGGGTTAGAGAATTGTGTTAACTACAGTGTCTATGTGTTATTAAAGCTGAGTAGAGTCAAGCTAATTTAATGGGAAACGGAACATAACATGAATATTTTGTATGGACTAACAAGAGTATGTAACAACATCATTTACTAGAATGTTAAACAAATTTCACTTTAGTACTTGGGTGATTGATTACTGTCCTATAGGAGACATGGACCAAATCCTGACAAGAACTCTGATTAGTCAGAAGTGAAATTTGTCATGGAGCTGCAGACTATAAAAATTGCTTTTTTGTTGTTTTTACCGAGCACATTTGGATAGATTTAGTAAATTAAGTGACTTATGATTGCTTCTATGCAATCACGTCTTTCATATTTCCAAGAGAAAAGATAAAACAATCTAGGATCAATATTTCATGCCATAAAAGTGAGGAAAGGTTAAACATTCTGCTGTCTTCTTCTAAAAGTAGAAACAATATTAATAAACTTTATCATTTTTAGAAAATAGAAAATATGATCTGGTTCCAGTGAAAAGTGGTAATGTAGGATATACTTCACTGATTTCAAAAGCAAAGCCAGGAGTACACATACATTTGCATAGCTCTCACATTTTGGAGGATTTTTATACCTTCGGCCAAGTTAGAAAGTAAGTTTTACATGAGGTTAATAATGTTTTCCCATGTCACTCCTAAATATTAAATCAAGCTATGTGAAATATGAACAATACTTTTAGCAAAACACTGCAGGCTTTGTTTAGCTATTTAAGTACCACCAGCATTAGTATGCTGGCTATTGTCCATTTGCCACATTCCCCCACCAAGTGAACCAAGGGGGGGCTCTTCTTCATGACTCACTCGGTGGATTTCCTTCTCAGTTAGTTTCCACCAGAGTGGCACTTTGAATAGTCTACAGGTCTGGAGGGAGAAGGAACCAGGAGTCTCCACCCCAATTCTTTCCTACTTTTGAATTGCATTTCAAAATGGTTCAAAATGGTTCCATTAACCATATCCACAACTGGTAAATCACCCATTTTTAATACTTCTTGTCTGACTATTCTGAGATGAATTCTGTTTTCTGCTTGGAATTTGCTTGCCACAGTGAGGTCATATGGATGTTAATACAATTTGTGAAGAGTGTCAATGAACGATATAACCCCAGAATCCACTCTTTATTCTGATAAATGTCAATGGGGCTATTTTCTCTGGAGGTCACCTCACAGGCACTGTGCCCATAACCTGTGGCTTCTGATTTAAATGCATTCTTAATGCCATGTAAAAAATCTGGGCAATGGGCTCTGGTGAAGAGTTCAGTTTTATGTAGCTGACATGTACTTACTTATTCTCTCTCTCTCTCTCTCTATCACACACACACACACACACACACACACACACACATCTCTATCTGTGTGTGTGTAAAGAAAACACATACATGTGTATTTTTCTTGCCATGTTTTTGCTCCAGGATGGTTCTCAAACACCAAGATCTAAAGTTCCCAAGTCACTTATATAAAAATGGTATAGTACTACCCATATAATCCTCTCAGAAACTCTAAAACACCTTAAGATTTTTTATGACACTGAATACAATATGGATATCATTAAATAGTGGTCAGATTACATTGTTTAGGAAATAGAAACAAAATATCAGCACATGCTGGTGCAGATGCAACATTTTTCAAAGTTTCTTATCCATGATTTTTATTTATTAAAACTACAATTATAGTTGCTAGCACTTTCAACCTAATTCATCACCTGGGAAAATCTGAGGACATCGAAGACCAACACTGGGAATTGGCTGGAAGTCTTACTGATGATCCTGTTACCAAAGCGCAAGGCGCCTGCAGACTCTGTGCACGACTGAGTTGGAACATTTCCGTTCACTTTTAAGACAATGCATCTTTAGAAAGCTTCATTTTTTTTTAAAGTTAATGTGAAAAATGTAAGAGATGATGGCTGTTTTTGTAAGAAAAACTGCACATTATTGATATTATTAATTTTCTAACATATTTAAATACTTACAAAATTGCCCAAGGACATAGAATAATCAATTAACATCACTCATATTGAGAATAAAGCTTCACCAAACTTTTACTACAAGAAATTATTGTTTTGAAACAAGTAAAATTTCACTAACAGTTGAAAGTTAATTCTGACTATCAATAAAAACCCAAAGCAACAACAACTAAAGAGTTCAGAGAATGACCTACAAGCCATTTCTTCTATCCAACATAACATACCCTAAAATTCAAGACAAATGCCTGCAGGCAGCATGCATTGGTAATTTAGCATAGTTCCAAACTGTCTTCTCATGCATTAAACCTCACTGTCTCAATGACCCTACAGAGTAAGATTCTATAGACGTGCATTTTACTCATGAAGACACTGAAACTCAGAAAGGTTAACGGACTTACCCACACTCTGCTTACTTAACTCTGGAGATGAAAGAAGACATGCAATGGTGGTATTCCAAAGTTAGCACTAAGGAAAGAAAGATCATTTATTTTACTGACTGAACACCTCAATGTACCACCTCTGTATGCAAACTCATATATCCTGCTTCAATTGCCTGCACATCCAAAAAGTCATTTATTCAAAATGTTCGGCTACTGAACACTTAGGCATTAATTACAAAAGTAGCAAGCGCCCAATCTCATAAAACTGCTGAAAGTTGTGGTGTACTGCTGAGACACAGATGGACAAACTGTATGTGGTAGCAAAGCTTTACTATGGTCAACAAGAAACCATGTATATCAGCGAGGCCTATGACCTGAGAAAGGCCTGTGTTACTTCAGGCTAACTCTGTTGGTACTAAAAGGAGCTAGGCAGTCTACCCTATATCCTTAGGATATATGAATTTATTTTTCAGGTCACAGAATGAAATGATTCACAGATGTACTCTCAATTCCCCCTGGAATGGGATTATTCCGTCACCATTACGTAATTAAGTGATTTAGAACTTTTTCCTCTTTTTTTCTCTCAGTCAGTGGAATGTTTCCACCAGATTTTAGGTTTGTTGTCAATTCTCTTGTTTGGATATCGTATGTTTTATTCACTTGTCTTTTAATATCCACTTTGAGGTTAATAGTCAAGCCACAAGCTAAAATCTAAATGAATTAAAATGTTACTTGGTGTGTCAACCATTGCCAAAAAATTTGAAGTAAGTAGGTTCAATTTAAAAATCATCTGAAAACGCACAAGGCACAATATTTTCTTTGGTAGGTGATCCAAAATTAAAGAAAAATTAAAACAATTGTTTTAAATTTTTAAGATGCATTTTGATTATTTTAATTTTGTCTAAGTTAGTGCAGGAAGAGGCATTAATTACAAAGTGCTCACGATTATAAAGGTGCCCACAGAGGGCAGTGGTGTCAACCCCTCCAATACTACAGGCCTCTCTCAGCTACACCACGTGGAGGAACTGACCTTGTGTCCCTGCAAAAGCAAGAAACACTCCTTCTAGGCCCTATTTAAAATATTTGTGAATTAAAATAAAAAGATAAACCAGAATTTATAGGATTCTGAGATGATTACCGTGCATAAAAATGCTAATAGAGAGGCTCAAGATACCTTTTTTTTTCTACTGGGTTCAAAACTGCAGAATCAGTCATCAAATGACCTTGCCAAGGTCACAGTTAAGGAATCCTGACAGGAGTTGAAGGTAGGTCTGATACGAAGTATTTCCTAGCCTTGCTACTGAAGTGTGACCTGAGGACCCTCATAATTAAGACACATGTCAGGAATTCAGATTCCCAGGACCTGCTCCTGTATGCTGAATCAAATCCACACTGTACAAGGCACACCGGTCTGCAGCACAGTGCCATTGTTCTTAATGATCCATTGACAAAGCAAAGCAGCCTTTGTCGAGTGAATTTCTCTAGAACTTAAAATCTAGGAAACCTGAGGAAACAGTTTTAATCTTACACTGGTGTTGGGAGCCGAGTTGAAACGCCATTACAAGATGGCGCCGGTTTCCTGCTTCCAGGTTCTTCTTGCTCGCATTTGGAGTAATTGCTTGCATTTGGAGTAAACAAGTTACAGCGCAGGCGCAGGAGAGCAGTCCTTGCCACCTCCCTCCATGCTAATGAGGGTCTGGACGAGTATCCAATCATTGACGGTCACGTAGCCCTATGCTCTATATAAGCAGGGTGCCTTTTGCAATCAGGGTCTTTGCTCTCAACACTTAATTGAACGGCTGTCCTCAATAAAGCATGAACCAGAAGAATCCTGTGTGCGGCGTCTTCCTTGCAGGCGAGGCGGGCGTCCACACACTGGGTCATTTCAAATACATCTTTTGATTGTTAGGCAGGTTTTGCATGAACTCTTTCATGATTACAACAATAGAAAACCTATCCATATGTCTATACATATCTGTAAATGGATATGATCCTTAGTTTCCTACTTAACTGCTCCTGCTCTGGGATGTGAAAGAGCAGAACTTTAGCCCACTTATTCCCTGCTTTTGTACTGAATGTCATTAAAGGCACACTAGTGCCACCTGCTGAAGCCACTGAAGGAAAGCTAACAGATTGGATTTGGCTGCCTCCCATGGAGGTAGTTTCATTAAAATTTTACTGCTGAGTAATCACCTTCTCCAAGACTTCTTCACCTCCCCGACTCTGAGCGATCTGAGAAACATTTTGCCCTATGTTTGTGATACCTTCAGAGTACCTTCATCCTAGCTCACTACAACCACAGGGGAAAATATTTTAAAACATGCTGTGGTAAAATAGCTCCTTTCTATCATACATTAGATTTGTGATTGTCAAGAATCTCAAATTATTATTTCAGCCTGACCAATCAGAACAAGAATCACTGTGAGACATGCAGCGTAGTAACCACTGAATAAGAAGTACTAAAGGTGTTCAAAGCACGGGTACCCAAGGCCCTGACGTTGGCACTGTCAGTGTGTTTATAAGAGAGGAAACATGCTTTCAGATATTTCAGCCTAAAAAGAGCTAATATCTCATAACGTAAACGTCCTTTCTGTCTCAGAAAGGCAAATTCTCTTTCAACTCTATTTCTCCTCCACTCTGATTTACACTCAGAAAACTTGCACACATTTCCTCACACGGAAGAAAGCAGTCACTGGCCTCAAAAAAGGCAACTATTTAGAGACCCATAGAAACTGAGGCTACCCCCAAGTGAGTTAGAATAATAAAAACATTTCAAAGGCTTTTGATGATCTCAGATTTTCTTCCCCAAACCCTGGATATTTCCAAAAGTTAGGAAAGATGGTTGCTCTGATATTATTTTCCAAATGATGATTAACTTCAGTATCTATAAAAGAAATCACATTAAGGGAATAAAATTGCCTACCCCAAAAATTTCATCTCTGGAATACTGTATGACAAGGAGGAGGAGGAGGAGGAGGAGGAGGAGGAGGAGGAGGAGGAGGAGGAGGAGGAGGAGGAGGAGCAATAGCAGAAGGGGACTTTTATGTTAGAGTCTTCTTGTCAGAGCCACATTGGAGAAAATCCCTGTATCTCACTTTTTTAACATAATAAACCTCTGAACTGATAATGTTACTTCAATATTAGTAAAATTTTAAAGGTTGAATTAAAAGAAAAAGAAAGTTAATTCCCTAAAATAATATATACTTTCAAAATCTTAAAGTGCCAATTTAATGTGTTCAGAAATGGCTCAACATAAAACCATCTAGAGAAATGGAAGTAATAGGAAACCGACGCAGAAGGTCTCTTGGAGAAGAATTTGCATGAAATAGTTTCCATTTTACTCTTCACGTTGGATCTGATTACAATAATCTTAAAAATGAGTATACATCCAGGGTTTGATTAGTTTCTAATTAATCTCTGATTGAAATTGTTTTTCATTTGCAAAGAAAAATTGCTCCAATCAGACTTAAACAGGAAAGAAAGACTTTACTCAGGACTACTGCAAAAGGGAAAGGAGAATGAATTAAACTTTGTTGAGATCAAAGGACTGGGAACTCTGATCGAAGGACTGGGAACTAGAGGTCAGGGGGGAAGCTAGTGAATGTGATTAGGGCCTCTTGTTAGTTCTCTAGACTTGCATTACCAGACTTGAAATCTATTAAGGATGAATCCCTCCTTCATAATCAGCTATGAAATCCATCTCCCATTCCCTTAAGAGAAAGGGAAACACCACAACTGCCTCCCCTTAGACGTCCTGGTCAACAGAATGAGGTTATCTCTAGCCCTGGATGAAGACATGATCTCTCATGACTCTCAACTACCTGGCTGTGAGACCAGCAACACAGGAAATTTGACTCATAAGAGAGCACACTAAGAAGATGGAAGGAATAATTATTGTCCTGATGCAATAATGTATTTATGCTTCCCAGAAGCCTGTACCCTCTGTAGCCACCTAAGGAGCCTTCATGGTTAGCCGCATGCAATTTTCCAAGTTTGAGTTCAGAAAATGTAATATAACTTTCCTTTTTTTCCCTTCCCTTCTATATTTTTTTCCTTTCTCATACTGGCCAAAAACCTAAACATGATCCCTGACATTCTGAACTTTTACATTCTTTCTCTGAAGACTTCCGCTCCCAGTTCTTTACCATGTAGCTGAACGGTACCCACCTCCATAGCTGAACAGCCATTGACACAGTATGCACAATGCCTATACAGCTCAAGTCAGGCAGCAACAACAAAAAAAGCATGAAGAGAGGAGCTGGGCATGAAGACCCTCCCTTTGCCAAGGAGCAGCTATTGGCCACTGGTAGCTGCTGGTAGAGAGTCAGGATCTTCAAGGGTGTGCTTCTGGTGATTTAACCATACTCCTCAGGAAGGCCACACATCCAAGTGTGGACAGCATCAGCTGTACTTGATAGGTTTTTCTCATTAAGGAGGACACAAAATTGGGTATATAGGGATGGAGAATTGATCAGGAAAGGGCTGGGGACAGGGGCATGAATATGATTAAAATATATTATAGGACAACCTCAAAGAACTAATAAAAATGAAAAAAATAATACTTTTGTTCCTAGAGTGTTGAAGAAGTAATCCCATCCTTTGACACTAAGTTTATCTATTTTTCCCTTAAATTTAAGAGTCCCTTTCAATCTTTATTAAGAAACAGACATCTCAAAATACCTATTGTCTTTTGTCATTGATATTCCTGCCTTGTTTTAATGTCTTAACAAATGTAAAGTGAAAGCTCACTGCTGCTTTATTTGCAATTCACTGCTGATAAAGATACTGATTTAAGCATGTTTTCATACACTTTTTTCATCACCACTATGTGTCTTCTAGAGAATTATCAGTGCATGCCCTTTGCCCATTTTTAGTGAGGTTATTTGATTTTCTGCTATTGAGTTTCATGGTTTTCTTATATACGTTGAACATTAAGATATATATCCTTTACAAAAATGCTCGTGCCCCCTCCCCCCTATTCTACAAGTTGTCTCTTCCGCTTCCTTGGTTGTTGCCTTGACTGTGTAGAGCTTGTCACTTTAGTGAAGTTTTACTTGTTGATTTTTGCTGCTATAGCCTATGTTTTAGGAAACATAAGCAAAAAGTAATTACCAAAACCAAAGTTCAGAATCTATCTCCTGATGTTTTCTGGAAAAAAAACTTATCCTCAAAAATTACAAATATTATTTGGTACCAGAGAGATTGCTCTACAATTCATTGGTCTTGCTGCTCAATCAGGATAACTGGAGTTCAGATCGAAGCACCTTCTTCCAGTAGTCTACAACTGCCTATAACTCCAGCTCCAAGAAATCCAACACTCTCTTGTGCCTCCACGGGCACTTACATACAGATGTGCTCATAGTATCACACAGATACATAGACAAACACACAATACACACACACAATAAATAGATAGATAGAAGATAGATAGATAATAGATAATGGATAATAGATAGATCTTAGGTAGAAGATAGGTGATAGATCAAGAGATAGATAAAAAATTAGTCATTTTTAGATAGCTAAAAATATTTTTAAATTACAAAAATCAGTTACAGATGATCTAGTAACATTATTTTCGGATATACAGTTGGATTTCTATGTACATAGATTCAACTAAGAGTGGGATAAACATAACACCAACCTGCCCTTAAGAATTATCTGTTCTGGCACATGTAGGCTTTCTTCTTGTCGTTATCCCTGATGTTATTTAGGTTATTCAGACAAGTAGAATAAATACAAGTTTTAAAGAGCTTTATCAGATGGGCTCTATGATCACATAGGTCAAGTGGTCCCATAAACACCATAAGCTTACCAGAAAGCCACCACATTCAGTAGCTGCCAAGACCAAGAAGCAAAATCCTCAGAATGACAGAATCTAATGGTGCTGCCCCTGCACACGGCCTAAGCCGAAAATATCCCTGGAGGGAGGATGGCCAGTAAAATTCTGCATTAACGTCTAAAAAACTTGGAATCTGCTATATAAGGGGTGACATCAGCAAAAAAAATGCAGCCGTTTGGGAAAAGAGAACAAAAGCAAGACAAAGTGTTTCTCCTTTCTTTCTTTTTTTAATTCCAAATATTTTAAATAGTGCAGCCTTCATTTACAATCAGAACACCTTAATTCGCTGGTCTCCAAAGCTTTATCACATCTGGAGACTCACAGACATTCAGAAATTTGTTCTTTAGGCATCCTTCCAACCAGTCAAGTTGGCACCAAAAACTTTATCACTATTTTCCCTAAATTGCATAGTACAACACCCACTTACCTAACATGTATAACATGTTAAATGTTATAAGTAATCTAGAATGATTTAAGCTATATTGGAGGGGCTGCATAGATTATAGCAGGTTACATGCATATACTATGCTATGTTGTAGAAGGAACTTGAGTGTCTATTAGGATCTCAGCATGTCCTGAAACCAATCTTCCAAGGAAGATACAAGGATTACTGTGTAGCAAAAAGAAATACAGCTGAATTCTTGAAGTTACATTTGTACTTACACATTCAGCGTGGCATTATTCACAAAGGCCAAGATGTGGAAACATTTTGAGTATACATTGGCAGATGAATGGACGAAGAAAATGCTAATAAGCATACTTATGCTACTCAGCCCAAAAATCATACATAGGAATTCTACCACATATAACAATATAAATAAGCTAAGTGCAGTAATCCAGTTACAGAAGGACAAATGGCACCTAAGTTTACTTATATGGTGATTTTATATAAGAACAAGGGGACAAGAAATGGGAAATTACTACTTATTTGGTGTAGTAAGTTATGCTAGATGGATAAATTCTAGAAACCTGTCTTTAAAACATAGTTTCTGACATTAGCAGTGCTATATCAAGCACATAAAAATGTGTTAGAGGGCCAGCTCTTACCACAAACAAGCTAATGCAGGCAGGAATAATAGGGGTAGTAGATGTGTTGATTGTCTTGATTGTACTAATGTTTTCATTGCATATGTATCTCACGAAACTCACTGAAACACACACACACACACACACACACACATCTTCTTTTTGAATCACAATTTCATAATGGTAAAACAGTAGAAAAAGATGCCTATAGATAGAGAGGCAAACAGAAGAGCAAGTTTAAAGTAGTATCAAAGAAGAAAGGATAAGAACAAGTATTTATCAAATATCTTTGAAACTAACTTACTTTATATTCGGGAAATAGATTCGCTGTCATCAGCGCATTACAAAGCAATTTCAGTGGCATATGAGATCAAGCTTGAAGATCCAGTCTCTATACCAGATGCATTCGAGTGGCTCAAAATTTTCCATAACTTTTTCCTGTTATTAGTGGCAAAGTCAGGCATGTCATTCTCAGAAGCGTCACAGAAACAAAGGAGAACAAAGAAATATGCAAAGTCTCCCTTGAGAATTAGGCACATTTCCTCCACCTAATACTGACCAAAGACAGCCACATGGTTGAGCCCAGAATCTGGTGAGGAAGGCATTGTAAGGCATGTGTCAAAGGGTCATAATACAAGAAAGAGGGAAGAATCAGTGAGATCCGTGTAGTCTAGCACAGACCTACTCATTAAATATTAATTGGTATCTTGCAATACACCAAAAAATGTGTTTTCTCTCACAGAAAACAGTCTAAGAAAAGTCTGTTTGAGAAAGTTCAAAAGTTTATACTAAAATATTCACAAAGTATATTAAAAAAAAACAGAGAGAAAAAAATAAATTAAAAAAAATAGAGAGAAACTGTCCTCAGTAGGAGACTGTATGCATGTGTGATGTAAGGCAATACAGGACATGTTGAGGAATGTTCAAGGTGAATGAACAAGGTGTGTTTAGAAAGGAATAATGTGTTGGAAGAAAGCTCAGGTCCAGTATCCTTTTCTAAACCTCCATCTCAGTCCTTAAAGAAATTCTTCAAGATTTCACATTTCATTCTTTTCTTGGTTGACCTGATTTCATATGCAAATTAAAGCATATAGTGCACAAAGAAGCCACTCTCATGTTATTCTATTTATATTCGGAACTGCTAGTTCCAACAGGTTTCCAATATTTTTAACAGAATAGTCTAGAAGTATTTCAGAGATTAATGACCCTATTAATTATCCTTACCCTTAATACTCCCTGTCTGGTCTTCCTTCTCACAGTTACCAGCCCTACTTAGTCCCTTAGCCAATCACCTAGATTTCCCAATTTCTTCCTTCTTTCTAATTTACCTATGTGTAATAATTTCAGTCAAGCAATCTTGCCTCATAAATATCTCACATTCACCTGCATACACTGGCACGTCATTACTTTAGCCGTCCACATTTCCTGTGTGCATTGCTGCAAAATTCTTCAAACCGGTCGCTGATCTCCAGTTCTATTGTTGCAAGACTGCTCCATCAAAACTGAGTTATTTGATCTATCATCCCTCTACTCAATCTCAAAATCTTTCTCCTATTGTCAGAATTGTCTTATTATTTGAACATTTATTCATTTCAACACTGCATTTTGAATGGCCATTATACAACATGACATATTTAAGACCGTAACAAGCACTATAAAGAATGCAATGAAGAATAGTGAGTAACAGGATAAAAAGTAACCAGGTGTGAAATGCCTATTTCAGACTTCAGTTAAGAAAATAACACTGAAAGACACAGCAGTGACCTGTGTTGCGGCTAATGGATGTGAAGATAGGATTAGAATATACTGCCATTCAATGTGTATTCTGAGGTTGTGAGGTAGAAATCACAAGTTTGAGTTATGGATTTGGTGTGAGAGATGGAAGGAAGAGGAATCAATGATGGCTTCTTGTGTTGCTAAAAACATCAGGGTGAATAAGGCTAGATAGTGAATATTTGGGGAAAATCTGTAAACAGAAGGATAGTGTCTCTCTTTTAGCCTATAATCATTGAAATGACAATGTTTACATTTTAATAATGTAGGAAATTTTTATTGAGTCAATCATCTTTCAATAATTATAATGTGTCCATAACTGAGCATGAAGATTCAATTCTATTGATTACTTGTAAGTATTCAGTTTACCATGTTTTCAGAATTTCAAGAAATCACTCAACAAATACTTAAAGTACCTTCTATACCTAGTCCTATTGATTTCTACAGATCATCTGTGTGTCTTGCTGCCCAACACAGAAAGAAGGATACAGAGAAGGGGGAAAAATAAACTACTTTTTAATCCCAGAAGTTGCTGAGAAGAGTGATAGAATTGATCAAATCATTGTTCTTATCTTTTGATCACCTCATTCACCTTATCTGTATCTTCCATATATGATTACTAAGAAATAATATTAATATCTTTTATAAAAACAGGCAAAATTATATTCTAATCTTTAACAGAATTAGTAGGATTTATTTTTATCCGTTTTATTGTAATCCCCAATTCATTGAGTTCATTGCCAAACTCAAACAGATGAGTCAGATGTACAAATTTGTTAAAGAAACAAATGGATGAGCCTCAGTCTTGTGACTATGGTCCTACTAAAAGGGGCCTTCTGGACAAAGATAACACATACACATGCAGGATGATTTGTAGACACAGGAAGAACATTTCAAACCTGTCCTTTGTAGTTTCAGAATAGGCAATATATTTTAGCTATTCTCCATTCTCATGTTTTATTAGTTGTCTCAGAGTTAAAAAACAAATGTTGTCTGTGTGAGACTATATACCTCCTTATTGTTCCCCTCCACCACCATTCTCCCACACCTCCAACTTCTGGACCACCAACAGCCATTACAACACTGTACATATTCAGAAAGTTGTACGTCTACAATGGGTTAAAGAAGAGGAGCTCACTCATTTTAGGAAAGTGGAGGCAGGGGATAGACATGAGAAGGATAGGAGGATGGGATAGCGGGGTGAAAATAATGTAGTTATATTTTAATTAAATAAAACATTATTATGAACAAAAAAGAAAATATACAATAAAATATAGACAAATTGGAATAATAGACTCATTTTTAAATGCTATATCATATGTACCTGAAATCCTATGAATGCGCTTTCCAAAACTACTTAAGTGATTATACCAGGTCAATTATCCCTGTGGAAAAAATTCTAACTTTTAATAACCTAATTGCCTACTATGGTTATTTGAGGAAACAGAACTTAAGTGATAGAATATGCATATCAAATCATGGTAATACACTTATGTTAGTGCCTATGTTTTATTTTGTTTTTGTAAATATAAATAACATTTCTGAAAGAAAATTCTACTTCTGTATGCAAGGAAGCATGAGCCTTCAAAATAGATCTGATATATTAGTTGGCTAGAATGAAACAGCAAAATATCCTCATGCACACTTTAATCAACAAAATGATATTTTCTCACAGTTCCAAAAGTCTAAAATAAAAGAGTCAACAACTTTGGTGTCTTGCAAGGATTCTCGTACTGACTAACAGTTATCACAGGACTCTGTCCACACATGGCCACACATGTGTATAGGTACCTTTGCTCTTGCTATAAGACCCTAATCATACCAAATTAGGGACCACTCTTAAGAACTCACTTATCCTTATTTACCTTCCTGTGCTTCTAAGTTCAAATGAAATCAGATTAGGAGTTAGAGCTTCACATAGGTATAAAAAATTAGAGATAGGACATAAGTCAGTAGATAATCTATGGTATTTTAAGAATAAACAAAAACAATAAAGAGAAGTATAAATACACAGCACAGCTATACTGAAAACTTAATATTTACTAATGTATTGAAGCTTGCAACAAGTCTTTGGGCTAGTTATTACTATTATTACTATTGACAAAAGAGATAACTGAGGCACAGAAACTTAATGTGCCCAAGTTTACTCTGATAATCATGGGAGACACTTCTAACAGAGACAGGAGTCAAACACCAGACTCTAGAGACAGTATTCAATGAATCTAGTAAAATCTCAATTAGTAGAACGTGACCGATGGGTCACTGTTTCTTGGCTTTATGAAGAGAAAAGTAGTCAATACAAACTACTATTTCAGCCTGAGGCTCATTGGCTTTTATGCGAAAGATTTTTCATTCATCTGACTGAACTGTAAGAAGAACATTAAGTCTTTCTGGAGAAAAATAAACCATCAGCTGACAGGTGCTTCATATGTCTGGAATTGCCTTTGTTAATGTGCACATAGTGAAGACGTATTTGCGTGTTAGAATCACTTACAATTATTCTCACAAGAAAGGCTGATGTCAGCATTGTATGTTCCAGAACAAGTAAATGGAATAGCACAGAAATTGAAGCTACAGAGCAGACCACTTTATTGAGCTGATATGGTGTCTAAATGGCTTGCTAATGAACTCACCTGTGTAATTCATTAAACATGTATGAATGTTACACTGAGGCATTTAAATATACAGGGTAAACATGCACATGGAAGTGGTGATATCAGCAGGAAATGACAATATCCTCCAGACCAGATGACAATACTTCATTTATTTTCCAAAGTTGACCTATTTAAAAATTCAAAAGATAAAAAGAGTTACATTAGATGAGTTCATTAAGCAGTACTTGAAAAGGCACTTGTCTTCAGAAAATGTCTGGGGAATTTGCTGGCCTGTGTATTGAGGAATATGATATAAATTAGGAAAGCACAGTTCCACTTAAGAATGTGTTAATTTGGGGGAAGGGCATAAGTGCCTTGTTAAAAGTCACCTAATCATGAATCAAACATGAACTCAAAATCCATTCTCACATGACATGAAATAATCATTTAAATACAACATTAAACACACACACACACACACACACACACACACACACACATGCACACACACACACACATCTTAAATGAAGTTATATTACTTGGGCTGACAATATCCATCCTCAACAGCCATAGACTAACAGAAACCCCACTATCGGGCATGAGAAACATCCTTTCAAGTGTTGGTCAGGGTAGCCCAGGAGACGCCCAAAACAAAAAAGGCTGCTGCTGCCACACTTGGTTGCCTCCCAGAGGTTGAAAGTAAGTCCCACTGCTGAAGACGCTATGTACTTTAGACAAAGAAACTGGAGGATTTGAGCTGGATCTGACCTAAAAGCCTCCTACCAGATAGTGATAGGAAAGCTGTCAAAGGAGGGAAGCAATTGCTAGTTCTACCCAGCTTCAATGCCTATGAAATACAACAATGACCACCATGGCAAGATAGCCTTAAAGCTATAATAGTAGTACTCATATTTGATCAGTAACCAACAACTGGGGCCTGCTCAACAGAAAAGCATACCTGGTACTGAAAATCTAGCCAACTACCCAGATATGGTTCGATCACAGACCTTAAAAATGAACTTCCTACTGTCTTTCTATTCAACCAGCATAACTCCTGTGTTCTAAATTCATATCCACATACTCACAATTAGTGTAGTTCTAACCCTCCTTCAAAGAAGCTTCTCCTTGCAACAAGAGACCATTATAGAAAACTACAACTGGTCAAAAAAGTAGATATAGAAAGTGTAGGTTTCCATTTGCCCTTTAAAAAGATGCCCACAGAGACTCACAGGGCTATTATTTGTCTTTGATTTCAGTTGCTATGAAACTAATATATAAAACTAAATATAACTCTGGGGTCCAAGGGTTTATTTTGTTCTACATGGCGCTGTCCATCATTGAGGGAAATCAGGGCAGGAACTCAAGGCAGTCACAGGAATGTGAGCAAAGACCATGGAGAACTGCTGCTTACTGGCTTGCTTTTTTTGCATGCAGTTTGTTTCCTTTTACAACCCATGACCATCCACCTAGGGATGGCACCTCCCATTGTGGGTTGGGTCCTCCCACATCAATCTCTAATTTTTAAAAAATACTCCTCCAGACATGCCTACAGGCTATTCTGATGGAGATAATTATTTAGATGAGTTTCCCTTTTCCCAGACGTCTCTAGCTTATGTGAAATGACAAAATGCAAACAACAACAAAAAAATCCAATCAGCACATCTACGTTCATCCATGTCTAATAACTGTCCAAAGACTAGAAATTATCCACTGATATAAACACTAAAATTGAGGACAATTTGACTGCATGTCATTCTGTTTGACTTAGGAGGGAAAATACCACCACCCCCTGTTTCTTTTCCTCTACTCCCCATTGTCCTGCTGCTATTTTCCTGCTTACAGAACCACATTCTGGCTAAAGAATTCATCTACTCTTTGAGAGTGAAACTTTCCCAAGTATGCAGCTGAGTATTTTTGTCTTACACTCTAGGTGGTAGTTTCCACTTGAGATTGGCTAAGAATGTATTTGTTGAGCCAATGAGGTATCAGAAAACAATGCTCTTCTGGTGGTACATACCACTCTTCTGTGAAATAGACGTGTGATAGTGAGCAAGATAAATAAGTGTATGCACTAATCTAGTGGTATAGGCAGGTAAGGAAAACAGTAATAAAAGAAACTAGAAAATACCAGAAATAATACTGACATGCAAATAATTAATTACTGGAAAACAATAACAATCTAGGCAAACAATAACTATCCTCTTCTTTGCATCTTTTGTTCTTCAGTTGGGATTTTTTATGGTTCACAGAGAGGCAGTGGTATATGTTACCATACAACTCTTCACAAAATGTTAACTACAATTAAAAATGCCAAGTGTATGATGTGGACAAATTCAAATAGAACAAACCTAAGTAGTTCTAAATGTATTCCTTTCACAAATGATAATATCTATTGATTTAAGTTAAGCCAAATGATTTAGAGGAAGCGTCCTTGTGATTCATCTGATATATCCTGGTATATTCATCTGATATATATATATATATATATATATATATATATATATATATATATATATAGTGTGAGAGAGTGGTGTGTGTATGTATCTATGTATACATGCATACATATATATATATATTTTTTTTGTGTGTGTATGTGTAGGTGTGTGTATATGTGTGTATAAATCAACCTCCCAGGAGAGCTGTGATTCTCACTCTCTATGACAGAGAGATGCCTCCACAAATATCTCAATCTGCAAAAGAAACTATAAAAACCTAAGGTAAATATATATATATATATATATATATATATATATATATATATATATATATATATCTTCAATTCTTCGATGACTTTTAGGACAAGATGAGGAACCTCTGGTGCTCTTTTCTTTCTCAAGAAATATCAACATTTATTATTTGGAAAGCTGTAGTAAATACCTCTAATACCCAGCCCTGTTCTCATTTTCATTGTTAGCTACTAACAGCTGCACATCTCTCTGGAGAATGTACTCAGCAGCAGGAGGTGCCTTGCTAGGAAGATTATAGCGCCTTCCTTCTTGCTCCATTCCATATCCACAACCATGAAAACCCAAAGCCAGTAACTGACAGATTCGAGTCTGTAAAAGATTTGCCCTTGCTTCAAGGCTACACAGACTCTGTATTTCTGTCTCAGGGCTGTCTGCTGGATCTGGCACACACTACATTCGCATTCAAACTGACTCTTTCCCAAGCTGCATCCTGAGTCTTTACCCTGGGTCCCTTGTTTCTTCAGTCCAACACATGCACCAGAAACACTGCCTCAGGCCCCATGGCTTGAAACCCCCTGTGGAAACATTCTGCTCTTGAATGCACAGTGATGGCGGACTATAGAAGACACTTTTTATGGGAAAATAACATCACTTGGTTTCCTTGTGGTTTGCCGATTGTAGTACAACCGGTAGCAGCAGCTTCTGGTGTCCTCAATCTGTCATTTCTCCCCTGGCTCTCATAAGTTCATTGTAATTTCTATAAATCGTTGACAACTGGCATTCCCTCCCGTCAACATCTGCTCTTCAATTGCGTTCTCTCTTTTAGTCCGAAGAGTGCTTTATATCCCCCTGTGGTCCTCTAAAGCAAGGGCTGAGCTCTTCCTGAAAATAACTCTTTAAAGGAAAGAGAAAAATGACGAGACTAAAAACCGGCAACAGAACCATAAATTGTTGCATCCAAGACATCTCAGCCTGAGTTTGGGAAGAGATTTCCAAGCTCCAAACAGAACAGATTTGTTCTCAATCCTAATACAATTAGCTAAGAAGTTACTCTAAGTCTTCATCATATGTTCCACTATCCATTCTGGCATTTGGAATTTTTTCCTTTAGATTAACATACAAACATTTGCTGTTGATGTTGTTGTTATTTGGTTGAGTTCTCTCTCTCTCTCTCTCTCTCTCTCTCTCTCTCTCTCTCTCTCTCTCTCTCTCTCTCTCTCTCTCTCTGTGTTTGGTTAATATACCAAATAAATATACATATAAATATATAGGCACATATGCACATACATATACACACACAATTTTAAACATATGTCTATACAGAACTCCTTTTGTCAGTGCTATACAAACTGCAATTCAGGTTCCAGAGTGCTCTGCTGGATCTGCATGCACTAAATACATATCAGATGTGCACGCATATACACACATATACTTACACACGTGTGTGCTCTTTAAGCCTTTTATATATAACTATAAAAGTTCTTTCCAGTATCAATTAACTTAAATTTGCTCTCTGGTGAAGTAAAAGAAAGCACTTCTTTCATTTTTGCAGAAGATATTATTTGAAACATCTGTGTTTTCTGCATTGTTTTGAAGTTAAAAGTAGACAACAATCTAACAATTTTGTGGACTTCCTATTTCAGTAATTCCACTTTGTTGACTCTGACTATCAGAATTTAATTACTAAATTCAGCCGTTAACGCTTAGGAAAGCAGTCTAAGAAAAGCAATTTAGGGAATTATCACAGTTTCTGGTGTTTGGGAGCACTGAAATTGTGCTATCTACTTCGTACCTGAAGTTTCATAAGAAGCTAAAACGTTTATTGTGACAGCAGAGCCACATTCGCTAACATCTTCCTTCACAGCAGAGTTACCTAAAAGCTTTCCTCTCTGCACATTGAAGTTTTCCCACAGCAACTTTGCATATCGAGGGAAGCTGCAATCATGTCATTCTCAAAGAAGTCAAACACACATCCTGACGAAGCTGCTGGCAGAAATATCGGTGAATTACAGCTTGGCCAGGCAGGAAGCCATTAAAGTGAATATGCCTTCCACATCATCTCACACGATCAGCAAGTTTTACACTCAACAGCTTTTCTTCACTTAATGGAGTTTCAGTGGGAATTGTAGTCACATAATTTGCATTAGACCAGTCTTTATTTAATATGTGAAAACACAGTTCTTACAGTAAGACATAAAGAGAGGTGGGGAATTTGGATAATGGATAATGGAGACTTGCCCAGAAATGCAAAGTGAAATTCCCTTTAAATCCTGATAGTCACACATCTAATGAATATTTTGAAAGAATGGTTCCTTAAATGAGTGCTAAGTTAGAGACTTCAGTGAAGTTTTATTATTATTGTTGGGTTTTGTTGTTGTTGTTTGTTTTGTTTTTTTACTTTCCAGCCCTAAATTCTCAGAGATTTTCACAATTTTATAATGGATTTAATTAAATCTCTAATCTGAGGTTCAGCCTAATGCTGAAAATTCAGTTGTACCAGTTAGAAAACAGTAACATCCGTTTCACACCCAAATATTCATGTAGATCCTAGATGATGTCATTAGCTCTAAAGGGATTGAGATTTCCAGAGTCTGAGTCATCAATGGTAGCAAAATTTTGTCATTATGTTTCAGTAGCACATTGGGAATAAAGTTTTCTTTCACAGTAGTCAACCTACATTAGTTTCTTACAGTAGTCGACTAGGGCTTTTTTGCTTGGCACCAACAACAAAACTATCTTCAGAAATTATATTAAAAATATAGATATCGTTTTGAGTGTGGGGATTAATATACTGGAAATGTATTGTTGTAATTTTAATCAAAATATATAACTTTGCTTATTTCAAGACATTTCCATCTATTAAGATGGTCAGAAAATTTTCTGTGGTTCTCGCTGAATTCAAGCAAAGAGCCGAGAGAATAGTTATGGTACCATAGCCTATATATTGGAGGATATGATATAGATTAGTCAAACAAAATTCCACTTAAGAATGTGCCATTGTGTTTATTTGAGGAGTAGAAACGCCTTGCTAATAGTCACTCATGCCGAATCAGCCATGAGCTTCTAACCCATTTTGATGTGTTTGGGTGTCCAGATTCACACACCCACTGTATGTCTACAGCTGTAAGACACTGACGAGCTACATGGACCATTAATCAGATCCAATGTATCTAGAAATTTTCACCTGACTACTTAGACATTTCTAGAGAAATAAAAGGAACAAGAATATAGCTAATTGAGGCCAGAAAAAAGGCTTCTGCTGCAAATGCCATAGTTGGGGTTCAAGGGAAAGCAATCTGAAATCAGAAAATACTACTGGAGCCTACACATTAGCAGTGTTGGTATGTCTTTATGTTAGCCCCTGGAAATTAGACAAATGATGTTATTCATGGTTATTATTCTACCAAAGAATTATCAAAGTAATTCATAAATGAATTTCAGGCCTATTTCTTTTAGAAATAATTTGTCATGATATTCGTATTAGCTCACCTCTCTCCTGTACTTGTGCAACACTATAGGAATAGTGTTGAGTGCAGATCACAGAGACTACAAGCTCTTGAAAACTGAGATATCCATGACACATTTATAGAACTCCTGCAGACCCCCAGTCTAAAGGAAAGCTACTCATTTCTTTTCTTGGAATGTCTATTCTTCTTTCGTCATTCCTCTTGTAATTCTAAAATAAGATGATGATGTCACTGATAACAAGTATCTGAATTAATTACCCACCAGGGATTTCAAATCAAGGCATGCTTTTTCCTCTTTTTCTTTGACCATTTAAGTTAATTTTTCTCTTCATTTTCTTTTCCTGCTCAATAACTACTACGTCATCCTGTCTTCTTCTTTTAGATACCTCTTCTTTTTTTGAGATGACTTTAGTACTGTGTGCCTGTTCACACATGTCAAATGGGAAGTGATTTCCCTACCCCTTCTGATGATACTATCAGCTCTCAGAACTGTCCCTCTGTTCTGCTCTCTATCACTGGAAACCTAGACCTCACAAAATGTATTTCAGACTTCTCAGCAGATGGCATCCAGATGGGCCCATAATGGGAGGCCTCTAGAAGATACAGGGAGAAGCCAGGACATTTTCTCTCTCCCTACATCTCCTTCATGGCCCATCAATTGTGGTTGTGGGTCCACCTTAGTGGTTAACATACAGAACAGAGCTACTGCCGTAAGTTTCTTTTTTTAACCAATTATGAAGTTAAATTTATTTAATTCTTTGAAAATAATTTTTCATTAAAATATAATTGTATATCTTTACAAAGAACATATGATAGTTTGAAGCATATATACCATGGAATAATCAAATCAAGATGGCCATATCACTCCTCCCACTGGAGGGGCCCCAGCCTTCTTGCTATGGCTAGTTTCTGCCTTCTCTGCTCCATAGCTCCGTAAGGGATAAGGTTGCCCCTCTATCTCTCATAAAGCTATTCTCTTGCATTACAGTTTTCAGTTCTTAAAGTGATTTCTATACTTCAGCTTGACATTGACCAATGCACTTCTATTTTGTATGATCTTTAGAGACAGATTATACTCTGGACATTTTATTAACCATCAAAAACATGGCTTTTATGTTTCCATAAATACCCAAAAATATACCACTAATGGGACAGTCATGTAAATTGAATCTGTGGGGCATACATACACACACACACAAATACTTTCCACATACTCTGAAATCTGTGTATTTACAACAGGTCACCAAATTTCACAGGAGGGAAAACTCATTTTAAGCAGTATGAATTTCATCATGACAGAAAATATTTCCATTTCCTCTTAAGCTATAAAGAATTACCAGAAATTTTCAAATAAAGTATGAGCAAAAGGAATTGAAGAAAAAAGCCTGCCCCTGCCCTTCCCTCATATTTGAGCTAATGTTCAGTAAGAAATCAACACAAAGATAGCATGAACCCCTCCCTCAGGATTCCTGCCTTCCCTAAGGACAGGCAGTGTCAAACATGTCCTATAATGTGATTCCTACATGAAAATGAATGATGGTCAATACACATTTCCAAAGTTCAGGCCATCTAAAAGACACTTTAAGATTCATTTTACATTTTATACTTGCAGTGTTGTAAACATATTTTCATATTTTATAAAATAGAAACTCTCACTTAAAAACCTAAAACTCCTAAGACAAAATACTTAATAGGACATAGAGATTCTCCTTAAAAATAGCTACGAGAATTTAAAGTGCTTTTTGCAAGCTAGGGGAAAAAATCTATCAGTGTTTGAAGATGCTTTTTTCATCTCTCTTCATGGTCAAAAGTTGGACGCGGTTAAGGATGCTTTGGCTGGATGCAGAATCACTGAGTTTCTGATTCTGTTCCTTATCGGCTCCCCTTTTCTAGCTTCTCTTTATTCTCACTCCAAGTATATTTAGTAATTACTGATGAGAGTCAGACACATCCTGGGGTGGACCCCCATATTCCTCAATTCTGAACTTAATTGCTTACTTCTGTGAGGGTCCATTTCCTCACATGGAAGTGTAGGCAATCCTGTCTTTCCCACATGATTTTGTTGACACGAGAAAAAGAAAAGTGTTCACTTCCTCCAAACTATGAACTTTAAGCATATCTAACACCCTCACTTCTAATCTCTCCTTTCCTCCTGCTAACTTCAATATTTTACATGAAAGTCAACAATCACCATGTACATTACTGCCTGGGATAAATTTGGGGACTTGTTTCCAGGTTTAGATTGCCGTGTTCTAAATACAGTCATGTAAAGAGTTAGAAGAAAATACAAAGCAGTATTCAAATTTGCAATGCTGGTTAATTTGAGTTATTGCTTGAATAACTGCTTGCCGGGTGCTAATTTTAGCTTAAACCACTATTCAGAAGGACTGCAGAATCCTTCCTTTATTTTTGTTGAATGGTAAATTCTTAACCTCACCATCATCCACACAATGCGTGCAGAAATGCATGGCTAACACAGGGCAGGAGTTGGGCGTTGTAGATAGGTCAGAGAACATCTGCACATGTATCAGATCAATCATGTGCTTGGCTCCCAAAGACCTGGGGGATGCACCACTAACTAGAGAGACAATTCGACAAGACTATGTAATCAGCCTTTCCCAGGCAGCATTCTGGGAATTCTATGAGGACTGAATGCAGGCTATCACTTCTCTACCATTAACCCCTTGGAGATACTAAAGCCTGCAAAGAAAAGGTAAGTTGTAAAGTTTCAGATCTGAAAAGAGAATATGTTTCTTTGGAGGCAAAAGCTAATTTCAAAAGACACATTTTTCACTTCCATGATGTTTTGAATGTGATAGGAAAGGCTGCTGCAGATCAATGTCTTTTGGATGTGGTCCATCCATTGCATTCATACACTCGTGGCAGCTGTGGAACTTCACGATGCCCATACAAGATCAAACTAGTCACAGTTAGTCATGGAAGGAGGAATAGCTCCTGAGGCCACAGCTTGACAAAGGAGGTATGGGCAGTTGATGGCTGCTGGAGAGGAAGAATAAATGTGGGGGAGAGGGATCATGACACCCGCTATCTGTCCAGGCTTGAATGTATGGTTCTACAGTCATGTACGTGATTGGACTCAATAGGTTTTTATATAAAAGAGTATGAAGTTCTTGAGAGGAAGTATCAGTAGGATGTCCAGGAGGAGTTGGAAGAAGGGAAGGATGGTATAGATGACCCAAATATGTTTGTATCCATCTGTGAAGTCCTCAAAAATTAAGTAGAAAGAAAATATTACCCTAGATTTATTAATTATAAAGTCAGTACCAAGTACTTTTTCCACATGCTTGCCCTGAGCCTCCACCCTTAACATACACAACTGTAGGCTTATACAACCATCTGAGGATCATAGTTCAGCCATGATGCCATTGGTACAACAACCAGACATCTCCTATTTTTAATTGAAGCATAACTATGCATACATATGGGGCACAGTGTGGTAACTTTTTACATGTATATAAACGCTAGAATTCAAACCAGGGTAATTAGTATTTCTGTCTTCTTAAATATTTACCAGTTCATTGCACTCAGAAGCTTTGAGCTCTACTCATTCTTTATAAGATGTAACAATAATATTATTGTATATTATTAAAATAACATCATAAGCATAGTTACCCTTCTATGGTACCCATTTTCTAACTTTCTTATATCCCTTTCCTATTTTGCCTAGCCTCTAGTAACGCCTTTTGTACTGTCTATGAGACCAACATTTTTACCTTTCTCTTGCAAATGAGAAGATGTGTGAAAGAATCTCTGTTGAAGTCCTTTAGCATCTTATTCTTTCTACCATTTAGTTATAATAAGAAGCTTAAAAATAAATATTTAAATTTTTACCCAATCAAGATAGGCGTTTTAAATTATGTTTTTACCAAGTCAAGAAAATATAAAGTTGGAGAGAAATGAGGGAGTCAAGGTGTTGAAGAAGCCATTCTGTGATTCTGTGTTCTCCAAAGAAGTCTAACAGGCCCTTCCTGATTTCATGATACAAGCCTTTTCTTGTGATACATTCAAATTTTGATGTTTCTAAACATTGATTTCAGTAGAAGAGAGTATTGAATAAACTTTTCATATTTCAAGAAAGTGAAAACAAATTGACTAAGCCTCAGGCATGAAACTGATTTATCTCTGTTCTCTTTCATTCTAAGCCAGAATTGGAAAGAGCTCCATCTTTGCTGAACAATATGAATAACCCTGAAGCCCAAATCTCTAACAGGTGAGGACCAGAAGGAAAAGACTGGTGGAAGAAATTGCCAGAAGATACTCTGAGAGCTGAAGTGATGGAGATCTGAGCTAGAATGAATACTGTAATTTCTGATGTCTCCTTCTTTGGATATTAAATAAGAAAGTGGACTTTGCTATATCCTGGAACACTAGTTCTTGGCAAGCTGAGGAGCATCTTTTTAGCTGCCATCATGCAACTGTGAACTAAATACCATTTGTTGTTGTTGCTGTTGCTTTCCTAATAGAAAGATAAATCTTATGGCTCTGCCTATTGAATTAAATGTAGTTGTATGCTGCTGCGGCAGCTCACCAAACAGGAGAAGGAGGCATATTCTTTGGTACAAACCCTGCTAGACCTCAGCAAAGGGAACCACTGCCCTGGCCAGTTCTGAATCAATAAAATACCTGAGCTGAGTTGCTCGGGGTTCCACTGTTCAGTTGATTCAGAACTCTTTGGGTGTTCTACTGATACCATGTGCAGATCATACGCAATTAAACACCCTCCACAGAACCCCAACACCTGAAAATAGTGAAAAGCGCCAAGGCCTATGCACCCTTCTTTCCAACAGTGCACAAGACAATAATTTTATATATAACAAAAAATAAACTTCCCCAACAATTAAATACTGTTGTAGAAGCTTTAGTTATATATAAAATAATTGTTCTATACACTGTTGGGTGAGGAGCTGCCTAGGCCTTGAAGTTTTGTATTGTCTGTAGTGTTGGATTTTTGTGGGATATTTGGTTGCACATGATCTGCATGTGATATCAGTAGAACACCAGAGGAGTCCTGAATCATTAAAAAAAACCCGAGCTCAGATTTTTGGGATTCCGACATCCAGTATGGCATCTGCCATGTCAGTGGTTTCCTCTGCTGATGTCTGGCAGGGTTTCCGACCTATGAAAGTATCACCCTGTCTTCCTTGGTGAGCTACCAGAGCAGTGTACTACTACAGAATAGACCCTTACAAATTGAAAACGTCACAGCAGGATCTTCAAGAGTGTGACACGTGCTGAGAATCAAGTAAGGTCGTTCTAGCTCAAGGAGTTGGTGCTAGTTTAGCATTAAAATATAAAAGATCATTTCTATTTTCTTGACTATTGAAGAATATTGCATGCCAGTTGGCATAAGTCGATGTAGTCACCACTAACTCCATTCAGATTTAATCACGACTGTGTGTGTGTGTGTGTGTGTGTTTAACTTTCTTTGTAACATTACCTATGTTATCAAATTTCATAGTGAAACAGCAGGTACTATAAAGCATTTCTTCCCAAATTAACATATTTTCCATATGTGCGTGTGTGTGTATAATATTACAACTTATTTTACAAAACTGCATCATTTCAGTTTTTACCAGTGTTCCCTATAATACCATAAAACCTCATATATGTCACACTGTGCCATTTGCAATTACAGTTTCATTTGATTCAATCCTTTGCTATTTCTGCAAAATGTATCCTTGCCATACATATGTCTGGGTAGTTCTTCCAGGAACCATCAAAGATAAAATACTCTGTGTGTGTGTGTGTGTGTGTGTTTTCACAAAATATGTATTTTAGTGAGCCTTATTTTAATTTCTAGTCTTTAAATTTATTTGACAAATACAGTGAAGGAGCATATTTGAGGTCTATTTGGAAAAAACGTGTTATTTACAATTCATTTTTCATTCAAAAATTGCATTCTTGGTTCTTTCTATAAGCCTGGAAAGAAACCTTAGCTTACTAATTACCTTGATAAATTTATTGATGAATGACTGAAATTGTAAAGTACATAATTTAAAATTCTATAATTGGTTCCATTACTATCTCAACAGTCTAAACATAGGTTTTCAAAAAAACTGTCAAAATCAAAGCAGAAAATCTCCCCAAAACTTTCAGCATGACCTATTTTTTCTCCCCTTCTCACACTCAACCTTTAAATAACTACTGATCTGTTTCTGTTGTTATATTTAGAAATATTGAGATTTATAATGTGTGTAATCTTTGCTGTGTTGTATATTATATGGCATAACTATTTGAATATGTATCCACATCACAGTGTGTTTGGACAGTTCAATCTTTTCAGTGCTAAGTAGCATTCTACTATATGATATACCACAATTGAGTCTACCCTGTCACCTGATGATCTTGATGGATATTGGCATTGTTTCTCAGTTTTCACAAAAGCCACTATTAATACCCATATATAAAACATTGTCTATATACACCTTTGTAAATTTAGGCTAGGTGAATATTTCTAGTATAAAAAAATGTTTTAGAATAGTTAATTCAAAATTACATACATCATACATGATAGTGCCTGCGTATGGACCTAGAAAGTTTGACTTGGATCACATATCAAGATATCACATAACAACCTCCTTAACAAAGAAAATGAGCAAAAATCTATGTTCTTTCAAAAAATGGTAAGAAAACCTAAAAGGAGCCAAAAACTGTGAGAAAATATTTGCAACTCAAATATGTGATAAAGAAATTATGTGCATGATGCAATTTTAATCTCAACATTCTTTTTAGTTATTTTAACATTTTTATAGTTTTTGAGATTATAATATTACATATTATATATGTGTGTATGTATATATCCATATATTACATATACATATATAATCATAAATTCAATAACAAGAAAAGTCAAATTAAAAATGTTGCAAAGTTTGAACATTTAACTAGAGAAAACATCAGAGTGGAGAACAAGAATATAGAAAGATACTTGCCATTCTCTACTGAAGAAATTCATGTGCAAACAGTGGAGACATACCATTGCACACACAAGGACCACTCAAATCACAGAAACGGTGATAGCACATATTGGAGGGAGTGTGGGAACAGTTACATGCTGAAGGGGCTTTAACATCATCAAAGTCACTTAAAGAAAGAGCAGTTTCTTAAACACCATCACATGAGATAAAAGATAGCTCACAGATCAGCGACCCCAGCTTTTTCTTTAAGGAACTGTGCAACAGCTAAAGAACTCAAAAGTAAGCAGGAACGTAAAGCACTAAATATCATATTAGCAAAGAATTACATTTTCATGTGTAATTTCAATTCACGTCATTCACTAACATGCTCAGAGTGACAAAGTTTGAGTTGATCGAGATGTGTGGTCCCAGCCAAGGCTTGCTTTGATTCTAATAATGTAAACAAGTGTCATTTCCATGTCCTATTTAGCAACAGTCTTTCACACTTTTGTGCTTGTTGGAGCTTTTGTTGCTTAACAAGGTCCCTAAGCATAGTGCTGAAGGGCTGTCTACTGCTCCTACACAGAAGACTGGGTATGTCTTACAGAGAACATGTGCATGACAGATGAATTTCTTTGAGAGGCGAGTTACACTTACATTAACTGCAAGTTCAGTGTTTGATGACCTGGTAACACGTTCTGCAAAGGCTGTGTAAAATGAGTCTATGTGTGGACGGGTAGATGAAAATGCCATGACAAGAGGGTCACAGGAACTTAACCCTGTGTTTTCCACTGGGAGCATTGGCTTGTTTGGGGGTTTTATTTGTTTGTTTGTTGGTTGGTTTTTGTTTTGTTTTGTTTTGTTTTTTGAGACAGGGTTTCTCTGTTGTAACTCTGGCTGTCCTGGAACTCACTCTATAGACCAGGCTGGCCTCGAACTCACAGAGATCTGCCTGCCTTTGCCTACCTAGTGCTGGGTGCTGGAATTAAAGGCATGAGGCACCACTGCCCGGCTACAACAAGAATTCTCACAGGCTGAACAACCATCTCCTCACACACTTAAATGTGGTTTTACCTGAAAGATTGCTATGAGTAGCCAAGTGCAGTGTGAAATGTAAATTTCAGACCATTTTAAGCACAGCCAGCTAAATAGACAATTAGAAGAAATAAGGTTGCTGCATTATAGGAAAGACTGATCGTGAGCAAAATGCCTCCTGTTGTGTAACAACGACAGAGTCTCACTAATTAGGATGGATTAGCGTTGGTAGGGCTCCCATGAGAGAAATGAAGACTGGTTGACATACAATCAACAACGACTAATGATAAATGATAGTGTGCTGGGTTGGGGTGATATGATTAATTGAATCTATAGAATTCCAAGCTGCCTTGCATTTGGTTTAATATTTTACTGAATGCATTCAATGAGGATTTTTTTAAGCACATCAATTTAAATGAGAAATAAATAGTGATGGTGACAGATGTTTTAAACCCACGAGAAACCAAGCAAAAGGTAATATTGCTTCCTCACACTCTTACAGGGCTGTTTACTACTGAATCCCACATTTTATCATCTAACCCTTGTAGAGTTATAATGAGTTAGGGGGATCTGGAATTAACCCTCATGATATAGTAAAATCTGAAAAGCTTGGGTCATTGTCTAAGGCAGTGGTCCTCAACCTTCCTAATGCTGTAGCACTTTAACGCAGTTCCTCATGTTGTAGTGACCCTCAACCTAAAAATTATTTTTATTGCTATTTAATAACTGCAATTTTGCTACTGTTATGAATTCTATTGTAAATATATGACATGCAGACAGTCTTAGGTGACCCTGTGAAATGCTCATTCAATCTCCAATGGAGTTGCAACCCACAGGTTGAGAACCACTGGTCTAAGGTCATGTGTGTAGAGGATGCCAGTGTCACTCGAGTTACTTTCCCTTCCCTCAAAATTTCCACTGACTGACACACTCTACTCCTCCCTCAATCTCTGAGCTTCTCACTGAAAATAGTGCCTTGGCTATGGGTAGGAAGAACCCTACCCATCGTCTCTTAATGTTATCAGAAATTCTGGGAAAATTGGGACTCCTCCTAATATTCTTGGACTGCTTAATTAAAAGATTTAAGTGCACACTGAGAAGGAAGCTCAAAGATAATTTAAAAGAAAAAAACCCAAGGTAGGCAAGCATAAATCTACCAGCTACCCCAGAGAAGGTGAATGGAGGAGAGGAGAGGAGAAGAGAGAAGAGTAAAGGAGGGGGGGAAAGAGAGGAAAGAGAGGGAAGAGAGGAGGGGAGCTATCTTATGAGCTAAGCTGGCTTGCAGTCTAGCCACATAGCAGCAGGCAGTTGCATGGCAGGGAGGAGAGCTATATAGAAGAGTCAAAAGTCCACAGTGCCAGAGAAAGTACACTCAGGCTCTTGCCAGCACCCAAGAGAAAAAGAAAAGGAGAAAAAGGAATAGTGATTCTTTTTCTGAGTCAGAAAGGTAGGTGTCTTAGTCAGTGTTCTGTTGCTGTGAAGATACACCATGTCCATTGCAACTCTTATAAAGGAAAACATTTAATTGGGGCTGGCTTATGGTTTCAGAGTTTTAATTCATTGTTATCATTGTGGGAAGCATGGTGGCAAAGCAGGCAGACACAGTGCTGGAGAAGCAACTGAGAGTTCTATATCTGGGTCCTCAGGCAGCAGGAAGAGAGAGACTGAGCTTGGAATGGGCTTTTTGAAACCTCAAAGCCCACCCCCAGTGACACATATCCTCCAATAAGGCCACACCTCCTGATGCTTTCAAACACCAAATATATAAACCTATTCCGCCCATTCTCATTCAACCACCACAGTGGGTAAAACCCAGCCAAACCTCTTGGTGGGTTATAAGGACTACACTAGAGTTTGGGAACTTCGAGGAGGAAAAGTAAATTATCTAATAAACAGGATAATTATTCCTCTTATCTCTTTAGTAGAGTTTAAGGTATTCCTCCTTTCCTGGGTCAGAGTGATCTGTCCAACTGCATGAATTTATTGAGGAGATATTTTCATGCTTCCATTTAGAGGTAGATTCAACTTATTTTTACCATAACATTAACTGTTGATGAGCCTCATGTTTAATTAGATTCTGCATACATGCATTGGAGTTTGACTACATATTCAATAAGAAGAAGAGACCCTCTGCATGGTCCTGCAAGCAGTCTGGGCCCATCATATTCTTTCTGGTCCCAGATTCAACACCAGATATTTTTTAACATCCCAAGTTCATAATCATCGGGCATACAAAAGTCTGTATTTCCAAGGTTACATGGCTGGCTTGTTCTTTACCAACATAGCAATTGAAGCTTCAGTCTCTTCTCTAACAGATATTTCAAAACGTAATCTATGCCTTTGTTATTACAATGTTAAAAACTATCATGATCATAGGAGGCACGAAGAACACAGACTGCTAGATGAGGGGGACAAACTGAATGACAGAATATGAATTTCTCTGGTGTTGGAGACAGAAGCAACTCTAGACCCATATCATTAATGTGTCTGTAGCAATAAAACAGATGGTTTGAGAAATAATTCAAGGAAAGGAAAAATAATCTGGAACAATTTTTAAACTGAACAGTTTAGGAATAAGAGTGCAATGATTTTGATTCTGAAAATACTGAACGCAGTTTATCATGGAGAGAAACTTCATGATTATTCTATACTTAAGGTCAACTCTTGATTCCTAGTAAATGAAAGGTTGTTATTTGCAGCTAAAAGACTAACAAAAGTTCTTGTAAGTTAAGTGGAGTAACTTGGAATGAAACAAGAAATTTGTGATAAAGGTACAATGATTAAAAAAATAAAAATAAAAAATAAATCTGGACTTCAGAAGCATCTACATATGGCTCCAAACTTCAGGAAATAAATCTTAAGAGGCGGGTGGTGATTTCACCATGAAATAAAATAGAGCAAAATAGAAGGAAAGAGTTTAGAATCCATTCTGAAGGGTAGCCTCACCCAGGGAATCAGAGGTTGTCTATCTGGAGAATAATAGAACCATAGTTTAAGACAAAGAAAATGTTTCAGAAAATCTGCAATGTGCTTTTGGTAACAGGTATTTTAAGAAATAGAGAGAAATGCACACATATGCATGCACAGAGAGATTGAGAGAGAGAAAGAGAGAAGGAGAAAGAGAGGGAGAGAGAGAGAGGGAAAGAGAGAAAGAGAGAGAGAGCACTAAGAGCTTTATGCACACATAAAGCTCACAGCAGGAAGAAGGTACTGGGAAAATCTTTCTCTTCTGACCATCAATCCCAGTGACAAGGAATCTTTTTTTTTTTTTTTTTTTTAAATTCCTGGTGCATCTGTGGCTTGGCAACCATGGAAACAAAATCTCTTCCCTGATTTGCTCATTCTAGAAAGGCAGAACAAGTGTCATGTGACTCTATTCTGAACCCTGGCCTGCACAATGCCTCTGGTGAGGGAGGTGGGAGTTAATTCAGAATAAACAGGGTATTCATTCAGGTGGAAATGTTGTCTGTAAACTGTAGAGTGTAACAAAGAGACACAGGCTCCATGACTATGCCTCACCCCATGAAGGAATGCCCAAAGGCATAACTGGCATTTGTAATCCAATGGGAGAAGGGCCCAGAGGTGAGACAGCTCCCATGCCCAGATTTCTTGTAGGACCACACAGAGGCCCAAGCAAGAGACCACACAGACTCTGCAACCATACCAGGCTCTCTTTCCTTCTTTTGTATTTTCATACTTTGCTTATTTAATGCCTAATGTCAATGGCGTGAACCAGCTTTGTCTTGCCTTAATATCTCTCTCTCTCTCTTTCTCTCTCCCTGCCTCCCCCACCTCCCCTTTGTCCTGAGCACGAGCAGTTTTAATGTGCCTGGGTATGTGTCTGTACCTCCTTCTCTTCCCACTTTGCCTTTACGCAAACCTGCCTCACTTCCCACTCATCTTTTCTGTTTCTCCTTTGCTTATTCCTTACCCTTTATTTTTCTTGTATACCCTAATATGAATCACTAGTCTTACTTTATTTATTTTATTTACATTTATCCTCTCAGTAGCAAACATTTTCCTTTATCCCGAAACATAACTGAAATTGAAAGCGTGGCTGTTGTTAATTGATTCCTATTATATTCCCTGGTGGAATTACTCATCAGTTGTGGTTACTTAGTAGATAGTATTCTACTCTCTGACTAGGACTGGAGATGGATCACAGCGCCCTTAATTCATAGATCAGATGTCTAACTACTGGGATATACCCCCAGTGCAATGGAGAGAAATTATACTTCAAATCCACAAAAACCTATTTCCACTTGCAATGAAAATACATCCACTAAAACAATATAATGACTTAAAAAATTCAACCAATCACAAAACCCCAGAGATACAAGACACAGCAAACATGAAAAACTAAAACATGACTTCTCTGAAATACACTAATTCTACATTAATGCCCAATGAAATCAGATTAAATGAAATTGCAGGTATAGAATTCAAAATAATGACTATAAGATTATTCAATGAAATAAACTCCTAAATGAATTCAAAGAAAATATAAAAACTGAATAAAATAAAGAAGCCAAATTTTATTTGATAGTAGAATTCAATGGAAAAAATAAAATACTGAAATTTTCAAGTTAAAATGTTGGAAAGGAAAATTTTGATAACTGTAATTTTTTCAAAAATCAGTGGAAAGTGTCACCAATAGATTAATCAAGAGGAAGACAAAATTTCAGGGCTTTATGACAAGGCAGATGAATTGGGACATTCAACAAAAACCAAAGTCAAAATGATAAAACATGAACAGAATGTAGGACACTTATTGAACACCAATAAAAGATCAAATCTGTGAATTGAGAGTATATATAAAAGAAAAATGTATTACGAAAAAGATGAAACGTATTCAATAATATTATACTAGAAATTTTTCCAAATCTAGAAAGGAAAGGAGACTGTCATTCAGACACAGGAGAAATTTCAAACCCCAAACAGACATGACCAGAAAAGACACTTGACATATTATATTACAGTTAAAGACGAAGCACACAACAACAAAACTATATTGAAAGCTAAGTCCTGTGCAAAGGCATAGTCATAAGAATAATAGATTTCTCAAGACAATGAAAAGCCAAGAAACATAAAATGATGCATTTCAAGATCTGAAAGACAACTGCCAACTCATATTGCTATGTTCAACAAGGTTATCCTTCATACTTGAAGGAGAAAGAAAAACTTTCGGTGCTAAACACAAATGAAATGAATTAATGACCACTAAGCCATTGGTATAGATGATACGTGAAGGGATCCTAGTCACCTGATGGATAGAATGATAAATAGAACCCTGAAGGCATAGGAATGAAGACACTACTCTAGAACAAGGAATAAGGAAATAGTATTAGCAAAGCTTAACCTTAATTTAGAAAATGCCTTCATCTGATTGGCCTATCGTCAAGTTTGTGGGGCATTTTCTTGATTAATGATTGAAGTAGACAGGCTCACCCCACTGTGGGTGGTGCCACCCAGGGCAAGTGGTCCTGAGTTGTAGCAAGCTAAGCAAGACAAGGAGAGTAATCAGTTAACATTTCTCTTTGGTCTCTGCTTGAATCCCTGCCTTGGCTTACCTCAGTGATCCACTGTGATCAGGACATGTAAGCCAAAAAAAAAAAAAATCCTTTCCTCCCCAAGTTACTTTTGATCGTAGTCATTATCATAGCGATCAAAAGCAAGGTAGAACGTCAACGGGTGGTGTACTCAGGCCTGTCATTTTGTTCTTTTGTCTTTCATTTTCTGAGTAATGGCACATCACTACTTTCATATCACCTGTATTCTTAAATGTTTACACTATAAGTTAGTTAATGCTTTATTAGTACTCAACATCAATGAAACTACCATAAATTTTGTTTCACATATAACTATTAAAACCTGGATATTCTTATATTTATATTTAAATATTTGGCAATATTAAGTAACATGAGGAGAAGCACTTGCAGATGATATTAAAAATCCAAAAGTGTAAGACCCACTTTTCCCTTTCATCCTGGCATATTGTATTTGAATGCAATACTCCTTCCTCTCTTCTCTGGTTAATTATTCTCAATGACATTTTGAGATCAGAATCAACGTATAATTATTCTTTCTCTAAAATCCTCTGAAAGTAAAGTGGAGCTCACAAAAGAAAATTTGAATCTAAGAACTTGTGAATAATTACCTTGCTTTGAGCCAACTCAAACTATTTTACTAAGATTTTCATATTTATTTATTTTTTTAATTCTTAAAGGTTAGTAAGACAACTCAGATACTAGGGGCGGGAAAGGTATCATGCTTGCAATGAAATCTATTTCTAAAACAATGAGAGTAAGATTTTCTAGAATTTTCAGAATTAAATGAAATATTCTCGCTATTTCCTTTTCTGTGAAAACACAAAGACTTTTGACACTGACCTCATCCCAACTATCCTCAATTTCTTAAGTAATGACTTTCTACTTATTCTATCATAAGTCTTAGCTAGAAAGTTATTTCCTAGGGCAAAGTTCCTATAACTCTCTAACTTATATTTTCCTGGTAGGTGATATGACTTGACTAACTTTCATTATTTATAATTTACCTTTAGTTTTGTATATTTCTCTGCAAAATTGCAATGTAAACTCTACTCCAGGAAGCTCAGGAGAATGTTCTCCATACCTGCTGTTGAACTCCCAAGATCTCCATGACGTCTGAAATATATGCACCAAAAATATTTGATTAACATGAAAAAGATAACACAACTTTTACAAGGAAACCTCAAACAAAAGATTATCACAAGTAAATCAAAAGCAAAAAAGTTATCTGCTGTAGTCTGTGTCAATAAATAATATGAGATTCATTTCAGGGAAAAAAGAAAGCTGAGAATCAATTCTTCTATTTAGTCTTGGATAGTGTGGTGTCATTAAGTTTTTTTTTTTTTTTTTTTACAATTGAAAGTCTGTATTCCATCTTGCCGGGACTAGGTCTAGTATTCCAGATCTAAGTGTAGCTCAGAGCATTTAGAGCAAGAGGTTTTTAAAGGCAAAAAAAAATCACATCTTGGTATCTCCCGCTAGCTACAGCTGCAGATGGAGGTTTTACACAAGCAGGCAGTTTAACAGAAGTCAAGAGAAGTTAACTAAGACATCTCCTCAGATTCCTAGAATAGAGTTGGATAATTTTCTTTGGAGATCAAATTCTAGTTAAACTTAAAATGGTCTCAGCAAAAATACAAGATGGCAAAACCTCTGTACTGTCTTCCCCTGTCACGAAGTTTGTGGTGTTTTCTATTTAACGGAATATTTTATGGAATTGTGGATATTAACCGTTATTAGTGGGAGAGTTTGAATTACTGCTTCACTCTCACTTCTTATTATAGATATCATTAAATAAAATAGTTTGTCTCATTTTGGTAGGTTCTATGTGTCCAGAAATTCATCTACTTTTTAAGTTGTACATTTTATTGGGATATATTGTTTGTTTGTGAAAGTTGAGGATATCATAAATTTCACTGATACCTGTTTTAAGGGCTTCCTTTTCATCTATAAATTTATCAATATGTGTCTCTTCTCTCTCTTTGGTTACTGTGGCCAAGGATTTATTTAGCTTGGATATAAAAGCTTTCAAAGAACAAAGTCTTTGTTTTTTGCTTTTATTAATTTTATTAATTTTTGCCCAAACTTAATTGTTTCTTTCCATCATTGAATTTGGATGTAGGGATTTTTCTAGGGTATTAAGGTATATTGTTATTTATTTAAGATCTGTCCATTTTCTTAGTACATGTAGTTAAAGACATAAACTTCCATTTTAAGATTGCTTTCACTACATCTCCTAGGTTTAGGGAAGTCTTATCATTCCATTTCTTTATTTTTTCTTTTTTCCTTTCATTTAAAATAGATTCTTTTCTCATATAGTATATTTTGATTACAGTCTCCCCACTCCACTCCTTCTAGTTCTTCCTCTCCCCTCTAGAGCCATTCCCTTTCTATCTCATATTACGAAAGAACAGGCTTCTAAGAGATAACAACCACGCATAACAAAATAAAATATATAAGATGAAGTAAAAACCATCATATACAAGTCGGACACGGCAACCAAAGGAAGGAAAAGAGTCCCATGAGCAGACACAAGAATCAGAAATCCACTCATTTTCACATTTAAGAGTCTGTAAAAATACTAAGCTAAAAGCTATAATATAAATATATATATATATATATATATATATATATAAAACCTGGTGCAGACTTATGTATGCTCTGTGCTTGCTGCTTCAATTTCTGTGAGTTCATATGTGTCTTACTTGGTTGATTCAGAGGACCTTGTCCTCTTGATGTCCCCCATCCCCTCAGGCTCGTACACTCTTTCTGCCTCCTCCTCTTCAGGGTTATCAGAGCTCTGAGGGGAAGCATTTGATGGAGACATCCCATTTAGACTCTTGTTCAGCATAGTGTCTGTCAGCGGGTCTCTGCATCTGTTCTATCTGCTGCAGAAGGAAGCTCATCCTATGATAACTGAATAAGGCCCAAATTATATTTCTAGATCATCTTTCTGGGTCATTAATTCTTCCAAACGTCTGGATTTCAAATAACAAAGGCCAAAAGTTCACAGTTAGCAATATATGGCAGCAAGAGCAAGGACCCAGGAGAGCCCAAGATGATATGTGCATTAAAATGAGAATCATGCCAAGTGTGGCATGCCTAACCCAGCACACAGAAGGTTGAGCTGCGAGGATCACAAATTCAAGGCCAGCCTTGGCTACATATCCAGAACTGCATATAGAGAGCCAGAGAGAGAAAAAGAGACAGACAGACGGACAGATAGATAGAGACAGACAGAGGCTATTAATCAGGAAAATTAAACAGTGATAAATGATAACTACTCAGATGTAGCAAGACAAACAAAATTTTAAAGAAATAATTTTCCTGTTGAAATCAAATAAAAGGATTCCCTACCTCTCTGATTTCTGAGAACTTTCAATTTAGAAAATGTAGGTTTGAAATTCAAATACTATGTCGGATGAGCTATCATGGCACATGGATGATCCTAAAAACCTCAAAATTCTAGAGTATTTCTGAGATTCCAAAAGCCATCAATGTCTTTTCTTTATATCTAAGTTTTAAAAAGAGTACATTTATGCATTAGTAGTGTAATCACTTAAGAGAACAAGGTTTTGAACAAAGAGGAAAAGGCCTAAAGTTTAGTAAAACTTGGGTGAAAACATGCTAGGTTAAACAACAGCAGGACAAACGCCTGGACCAACCATTTTATAGTGGTGAGTTTACTCACAGACAATTCTACCTGCCTTCCCTAACTTACTCCTGGTGCAATTGCTTTATTTACCAATTAATGCAGTAAAGAAAATATTTTCTCAAACATTTGCTGTATTATATTTTTAGTTAAGCCAACACCACTCAGCTTGACACAATTCAAGGATTCATAGCACAGAATGTGCACTTTAAAATTTTGTTTTACTTAATGAGAATACAGGTATGAGTGGGTATAGTGCACGTAATAACTCCAGAATCTACTTTTTTAAATGCACAGTTGAAAAAAAGTCAAGTGTAAAGTTGAATGAATGTATTGCTCATTTTCAATGGGCATATTTTATGGAAATAGAGAATTAAGTCCTTTAAAATATTTAGTCACTTCAGAGGAAGGACAGAGAATATTGTTAGATTTAGAATGAAGAGGGATTGATCTTACATGCTTGCTGTCCCAGCAACTAGAGGCTGTGTCAGTATGATTCTGAGATCAAGGCCAACCCGGACTGTACACTGAGATCTTGTCTAAAAGGAAGGTACCTAGAGCTAAGTAAACAAAGACAATAAAAGAAAAAAAATGACTAAAAGCAAAATAAGAGGATGGAAAAAGATCATTTGAAACACCGTCTTCAACTCAGATACAGATAAGTGGCCAGACTGTAAAGAAACAGTTGAGAGCCCGCCATTGTCAACTTTTCTGAACCCAGGACTGACCATCATGTAATTGGAAATTCTTATGCACAATCAAGACAATATTGTGTGAGGTGTATTGACCTTGTGGCTGTAAATGGGAACTGATTGTAACAGAATCAGGAGCTCAATTTGGTGACAGTTCCCTCTGACGGAATGTAGTAAGCTCTTTTGGTTGTTGCTACCTTACATCCCTCAATCTTTCAAATTGTTCTCCCAACTTCCTATAGAAAGCAACTTTACACCTATTCTAGCATCATGCCAAAACATTATGGCGGTGGGGTTGGTTCCAGCAGATATCTTCATTTGGCTATAGCAATGACTAAAGGGAGGGAACACATGATGTCCTCAAAGCAAGAAAAACAAGGGAGCCTTTTCTAAGAATGTCATGAGAAAAGATTCAAATATCTTTGTCCTGGCTTTAGTTGTGGCTGAATTAGACTGTAGCTCTGATAACCACATTTCCTCTATGGAGCCTGAGAACAAAGACTATGCTCTCATGGCAAAGTAGAGCAGTGAAATAAGAAAAGACATTATAGAACAAAGTCAGATTGATCTGCTTTGTTAAGCCTTCAGTTGAAACTACACTCATCAATTATATGAACCAAGAATCTCCATTTAATTAAGCTAATTGCATTACTATTAGATAATGCATGATTCTGTGTATTAAATACAAAGAGGCAAAGCACAGGATAGGAGATTTTGAATCTAACACAATCTAAATTTCAAACTTAATTCTATCTATCCCACTCAATGTTTGACTCTTGTTAAGCCGCGTAAACTCCTTACAGATAAATTATAATATATAATCAGAAATGACCAATGGCCAAATTGTTATGACAAATGATCAATGATAAAATTAAGAAAAGTTTCTAAAATAGCATGTCCATGGCACACCCTGAACAAACAAAGCTTATATTTATTGTCTATTCTCCAGGAAAAATGAAAGGTTTGTATGGTGTTCAGGAAAAATTAAACACAAATGTCAAAGAAAGTAGAGCTATAAAGACAATTTTGATTATTATTTTAACCAAATCTAGTCTAGTATCTGCTAATTGTATAAATCTGGGCAAGTCCTTTTACCTCCTATAATTTTAGCTTTAAAATTACTTCAACAGGTGATTAACATTAATCAATATATCTTCTAGTTCTAAACTCCTAACTTTATTTTTATAACTCAGGAGTTTTAAGTCAATTTATATCATAAGTATATGAAGCCAACAGTAACTTTTACAAAACTAAAAAATTCCACACTTTATTTTGCAATATTTTTATAAATTCTTTTAAATTTTCACATATTTTCACATCTTCACCGCCAACTCCTCCTCTTAACCATTCTGTCCATCCTCCCCCCACAACCACCAGCTTTGAAATTCCTTCTATTTTGTCTTCCTTACAACTTTTGTTGCCCAGTTAGTTTGGGAAGTAGGGCTTTCCCTGGTGTGTGGTCAACCACCAGAGATCATCACATCATTAAGGAAAACTGACTCTCCCAGCAGCCATCAGGTGTCAATAGCTTCTTGGCTAGTGTTCAGAGCATGTGTCTACCTCCCCACTCTATGCTGGTATTTTGTCTGACTGGAGTTTATGCAAGTTTTTTGCATGTTGTCATGTGAGTTAATATATTCATCTGCCCTGTTGAGTCTGGAAGACACTGTTTTATTGAAGGTATCCACCACTTCTGGCTGTTAAAAATCTGTTAAGCCCAGGCAGGAAGTACTGGTGCATATCTTTAATCCCAGCACTTGGGAAGTAGAGGCAGATGGATCTCTGTGAAGTTCAAGGCCAGCCTAGCCTACATATAGAGTGAGTTCCAGGATAGCCAGAGTTATGACAGAGAAACCCTCTCTTGAAAAATGTCTAGTCCTTCTTCAGCAAAGATCCCTGAACTTAAAGGAAACGGGCATGATACGAATGTTCAATTTAGGGATGAGCGTACCAGAGTCTAATTTTCTCTATACATTGACTCACCGGGGCCTTTGTGTTAATTACCATTTATTTCAAGTAGAAGCTTCTCTGGTGAGGGCTCAGAGATGCTCTGATTTATGGGTATAGCAATATGTCATTAAGAGTCATTTTAATACAATGTACATTTAGCAGAATAATAATATTGGGTTTTCTCCAAGAACCTATGTCCTGTGTAGCCATGGGTTCTTGACCTTTTTATAATGCCATATATTTGTTAAATCTCACAGAACAGGCCTTGGATTCCATCAAAAATGGTTGGTTACTCCTATAATATTTGTGCCACAGATACACCATTGGGCCAATCTTGTCAGTCTAGTCATTGGTATAGTTTTCAGAGTTCATACCTGAGTGATATTGAGCCTTGCTTTTCTCTTCTAGCAAAGTTCATTGCACCATGAAAACTAGCTAGTAGGAATGAAACTTCCAGGTGGGTATCAGCTTTATGTCTCCATGCTCTGTGATTTGGGTATGTGGTTTCTTCAGCAATAGGTTCTTATCATCATGTTCTGGGGACAACCAGGATAATTGGTAATAGTTTATAATGCCCGGGGTATATGTGACCTCATTTGTTAACCTGGAGTGTCTGGTTGGGATATTGTGCTTTTGTCATGGCAACTCATTTTTTCCTACATGCTAGTTGCATTGGAGTAATAATTTGATGAAAGAGTTGTGTTGTTGTTACTTATCTCAATTAAGGTAATAAGTTCATTAAATATAAGTGCTACCACTGAGTTGTCTTTTTGTCCCTTCCTTCTATCCTTTCCTTCTTTTTCTTTCTATTTTTTACTCTAATTTTTGCTCTGTGTTTTCAAGAATATCATTTTATATATATATATATATATATAGAGAGAGAGAGAGAGAGAGAGAGAGATAACCAGCCAGATTTGGTACAATTGGCCTGACAAAGACAATTAAAGGCCCAGCAAAATAAGAACAATGAGTGTGCATTGATAGATGTTTATGAAAGTTGATTACAGAACCTAAGCAGACTATGGACAGAACCCCATAATGGGAGAGCTGGTGGCTGTAGTCATAGTGAAGACTGGAACACATGAGAAGAATGAATTTGTTGAGTGATAGATTACAACTGAAGATTACAGAATCTTTAGAGAAGAGAATAAAACAATGGATGGAAAGGAGAAAAGCTTGAAGTGAACAGTTGTTAAACTGAAACTAAGGACAAAAAGTGAACTCATTGTTTTATGTATGCAAATGCTAGGAACTGTCCCTGACTAAAACATTTCAAATGTGCTTCAGTGTACAACCAGGGCTCTAAGACAGGCACACTGGTGAAATGTAAATGGGATCTGTAGTTTGAAGTTACCTTTAATAACTGGACTCTGCTTTTGTAGTTGATGTGCATGTAGAAGTAGATTCACACCAAATATAGACCTTGGTTCAGGGCAGAAGACAGTTTATTCTTTTCCCTATTAAATCACCAGTTCTTAGCCTGAAGCCCTGGAGCCCTAGAGCACTTAGGCCTCTTTTCAATCTACTTTTAAGCCTTGAACTGGAAGGCTTCAGCCTTCATACAATCTAGAATACTTAAACTGCTAGTCAGAACTAAGAAGGCTTCAGCATTAGCCTCCTGAGACCTACTGCCAACTGAGCCAATCTGACTAGCTCCTTTGAACTCTTGACTCTTCTGGTTCAAGTTATTCTCTATTCTGGGCTTCTTCCGCAGAGTTCTTCTGTGTATCTATGTCTCTCTCTGAACTCTCACTGCTCCATTCTGCCTCTGTAACTGACTATGCTATAACTGACTCTGTAATTCGCTCCAACTTCAGCTTCTGTAAGTCCTCTGTAACTCACTCTTCAACTTACTCTATTAACTGTTCCTCAACTGATTCTTCAGCCTGCTTCTCAACTAACTCTTCTTACTGATTCTTCTGTTTGCTTCTGTTAACTCCTATGTAACTCCTCTTAACTGAGCTGAGAGCCTGCCTTTTCTCGTGAGAATTGGTCATGTCCTTACCATGCTAACTCTTCCTCTGATTAGTCATTTTGTCTGTCATTCACTTTGACTCATCTCAGACATCAATTCCTGTGTGACATTGACTACTTCTGAGTTCTGCTTCCTGTGTTTGCTTCTACTGTTTTTTCTAGGGATTAAAGGTGTGGACCATCACTGTCTTCTGAATACTGGGATTAAGGGTGTTTGCTACCACTGCTTTCTGAATACTGGATTAAAGGTGTATCTACATTTCATCCAGATCCCATAGGCCTCTGAATGTAGCCCCTGGAATGTAGACCCTAGCTTTCACAAAGGGCTATTTCTCTACATAGGAGATTGTCCTTTTTTTTATAGAAATTGTACACCAAAATATTAATGTTAACAGAACATCATATCATTAACCAAGTTAAATTTTCCCTTCTCCCACCTTCTCCCACCCTGACTGGCTTTAACTCCTGATCCCACTGCCTTGAACTCTAAAATTCTGGGATTATAGCCAAGTACCACTATGCCTACAGTTTTCAAATAATTAAAAACATAATTAATAAAATATTAATAATAAAATTAATAAAAATAACTTTTAAAAATCTGTTCTTCCTTTTATTTTGTATTCATGTCAATTTTTTTCTTTAAATAAAATGACATAAAAGTTAGCAACTGAAATTTCTGTGGAGAAGCAAATGAGCAAACAAATTTTAGTGTATTCATAAATCATGTATAGTACTTGATAAATAAGTGAATAGAATTCATTCATGCATGCAGTTAACATAATGAATCTCACAGGCATGGTGCTTAAAGAAATACGACACATATGCACAGTGAGTGAAACTCACTGTAAAGAATCTTAGAACAAACAAAACTACTCTATAATAAAAGAAAGTGAATCTGAAGTTACCTGGCTTCATAGAAGCAGGAGGGCATGTCTGAGAGGACTAGCAGCAGGGGATGCAGGGAACTTTCTGGAATGTAATCTATGGTGCATATTATCAGAAGCCACCAAGCTCTACCTTTAAAAAATGTAAGCACCATTTTCTGTAAACTGTAACTCATTAAATCTGATTTTAAAATAAAATAAATGTTGCTGATAATAAAAATGATAAAAGAAAAAAAAGCAGCAAAATTTAAAGAAAATAGTTTCTTTAAGGTTACAGTTCTTCTCTAGGAAAATATTTCAGTAAAAAGTGATGAAACACTCAATCTTCCGCTTATTTACTGAAACTTAATCAGCAAGCAAACGTAATAACCTAGTGTTTAATTTACTTATCTCTCTTAAAATTCACGTTACATATTTAATAGAATTCCATTGTAAAACAGGTTCTAAACCAAACCACTACATTATGTAAATTTGTGTATTTAATGTGTTTCTTATCCTCATAGCTTGAATTTATTTTAATTATACTTTGTTAAAACAATGTTATGTGTTTTGAAGCCAAACAATTCAATTAGTGTTACTGGCTTGGCCAAGGAACGGAATCCTGTAACTTCATTATTTGTTATTATTTAAGGTATCTTAAACATTTAATGCCAAGAGCTTTATTATAACACTAAATTAACTGAATACACTATTCTATTTCCTAAAAGTATTTTTAATTGCTATAAGACTATCTTTACAGAGCAATGCACCAAACATTGCAGGGAAAAATGGTCCTTCTTTACAAAACGAACTTGAACTTGAGAGTTGGCTCAGCAGTTATGAACACTGGCTACTCTTCCCAGGTGCCTGGTGCCTAAATGGCAGCTCACAACCACCTGTAACTCCAGTTCCATGGGCTCTGATGCTTTCTTCTGGCCTCCACAGACACGCGTACTGGCAAAACATCCATGTAAATAAAATAATTTAATTTAAAGAAATGTATCGAAAGAAGAGAAAGAGGAGAGGGGGAAGAGGAAGAAGAAGAATAAAAGAAAGGAAGGAAGGAAGGAAGAAAATGGATTATGTGACCTAAGCTTTATAGGAGGAGCAAGTGTTCCCATTGAGCCTTCACTGGGCTGTAATCTTCAAGCATCTTGCAGAGCACTCATTCTAAGGAGCACTGATAAGAGTTAATATTTTAGGATTCCACTTAGAATCCATATTTTTACATAATTTTTTTCAGATTCGTTATGATAGAATGAAAAAGGAAAGTCCTTTAAAAATTTAAATATCAAACATTATACAACACAATTTTGTTCCTAAATTCATGGGTGGATTATCTGTGCCCTCGAGTGCTACTTCTAAATTATTTAAAGGAAACTGAGCAAACTAAATTTTTCTGCAGACTGAATTATTTAGGTCATAAATGTTTCCTGTTGAATGCTTTTGTGGCCATATTTTGTGTCTTTCCCTAAGTGAATAAAATTAGCATTAATGCAATATTATAAAAGCAATGTCTAGAAATAATACATTAAGTGGCTGTCACTGCTTTTGCCCTTATGAAATTGATGAAGCAGATATTGGCAATAATATGTATTTAAATTTTTTTAATAAAAGCCTTACACCAAGAATATATTGTTCCTCTGTGGTATGTGTCACTCATCTAATATGAAAGCCAATTGCAATAAATGTTCCTCTGCCAAAATCTTAACTTGCTTTCTAAATCCACAATTGCTAGCACAGGTTTCCATACCTATTACAATACTTTATGTTGGTGATAATATAGCTACCAGTGTGGCCAATTACCTTGCAAAAGAGAAAAAAGCAATCTGTCATTTTATGTGAAATCCAGTGTGTTCTCTCTGGAGTAAAGCTTTGATTGCATTGCTGAAAGTTAGTACTGTACTTCATTTGCCCCATAGGTGTAGGAACACACTACTCTGAAGTCTTCCTAGAACCTCATTTTTGTCATTAAATTTAATTGTCTATCATTTACTGGTGTTTTTAACAAGTCCAAAACACATGATCTGAATTTTAGATTTTATTTCAAATTATCTTCTTGTGAATAACAGAAGTAGATTAAAGACAGAAGGTCAATTGGAAATTTTGAAAACACAGGTAGTAAGAAAAAATGATAATGGAAAAGACTAAGTCAAAGAGAAAAGGAAATGGAATTATTTTCTTCCCAGAGTCTCTCTATTGAATTGAGTGAGATGCCATGAATTGAATATTACTATAAAGGCAGTGAGATTCTTCTATTATAACTTTATGGTTGTAAGTCAGAAACCAATTCAAGACATAGTGCTTTAAGGTAAAAGGAGGTAAGATGGGCAGGGAGATGCACTTTTCTGTACAAACAGGCTGTGTCATAGAACAGAGGCAACATCGCTAGGTCCCCAAAGACTAGAGCAAGGATTTCAGAACTTGGAAAGCTCTCACTAAATCTCCTGACCTGATTTTTCTGTTATTTATTCTTCACTGTCTTCTCTCAGTGTGCATGTAGACCTAGTTACATGTGCATAACTAGCTCAAATTCCTCAGGCAAACTCTAATATGAGCAAGAGAAGCCCAAATTCATAGAAAATTAGATGGATGAAGAATCTTGTTATACTAATTTAAGTCAAATACCTCTGCATGGGGCCAATCAACTGTCAGCAAAGATTTCCTGAATATTATATGGCTTGGGAGACCACAGATGTCATAAGTTTCCATAGAAAAAGAACATTTATTCACACAGTAGTTGAGCAGATATTTAAAGTAAACCTGTACCTAATCAATTTTAAAGTAAATAGCCCTTTCAAGTTAGTTCCTTTAACAACTTGCAGTCTTTCAATTGTTCTGTTGATTGAGAAATTCATGCATGCATGCAATGTGTTTTGATCAAATACACACCCTATTACTTCCGGGTAGTTCCTACCTATCCCCATCCATCACCTCTGCCCTCACACCTTTATGTGCTGTGCTTTGCTGTTCAAACAATAAACACTCAAACACTGAGTCTATCTACTTAGTGCTGCCTGTATACTCACGTAATAAGAGTGTGAGTAGTCTCTGAGGGGCTAAGTAGCCCTAAAGAAAATTGGCTCTTTCTCCCTTAGTAGCTATCAGTTGCCAGTAATGCCTTGGGTTCCTGTATGAGTCCCTGTCTCAATATTGGTATTTTGGATGGGTTGGCCCTGTACAGTTAGTATGCATGCATCTCCAGCCATCGTGGCTCATGTATGAAACATCCATGTCACACCTGGCAAATAATGTTTCTCTGCAGTTGTCCACTGCCTTTAACTCTTACAGTCTTTCTGCCATCTCTTCCAAGGTGATCTCAGAACTTTAAGGGTAGTGAGTATGATATAAACCTATTATTTAGAGCTGAACACTCTGCAGTCTCTTATTCTCTACCCGTTAACCAGCTATGGGGATGTATTAATTGTCATCTACTGCAAACAGAAGCTTCTTTGATGAAGGTGGAGACATGGTTTAACCTATGATTATAAAAACAGAAATTAAGTCACAATTTATTTCTATGTTCATTTAATGGACTAAGAGTATTAGACTCTTCCCTATGTTTTAGCCATCCATGGCTTCTTCTTCTTTCTATGTTTCCAAGTTAATGTAGCTGTAGATGTGAGCATTGATTAATTTATTCTCATAGGTTCATGGCAGAGAACAGTTTATTCTTTGCTAATTCAATTCCCAGTCCTAGAGGGTTTCAGCCTCTATACAATCTAATCTTAAACCTAGACCTAGAAGGCGTCAGCCTTTATACAATCTAATCTTCAAGAGGCTAGTGTGGACCTAGAAGGCTTTAGCCTCCATACTATCTAATCTTCAAACCTAAACCTAGAACATTTCAGCCTCCAAGACTTACTGCTGATTGAGCTCACTTTGACTACCTGTCCTTTGAACTCTGAATTGTAAATTGCAAACCATCTACTTCTGACTCTGCTTTCTCTCTTGACTTATTCTGGACTGGCTCTACCCTTTTTGGCTTCTTCTGTCTGTACTGTCTGTGAACTGAATGCATTCTGCCTGACTGAACTAACTCTCCATTTCTCCACTCTGCTTCTTGTCCTCTTCCCATCTCTGCTTCCACCTTGCTTTCTCTCTGAACTCTGTCTATACACTCTGCTTCTACTCACTGAGCTTACTTTCTCATCTGCTTCTAATTCTTGTGAACTGAGAGCCTCCTTTTATATCCTGAGAATTGGGATTAAAGATTTGTGTAGCATTAAAGACATATACAATCACTTCCTTCTGAGCTGGGATTAAAGGTGTGTACTACATTGGGATTAAAGGCATTTACTAGCATTTTTTCTACCCTAGAGCAGCCATGCGACTGGATCAGAGATCAAATGTCTATCACACATTCCAATGTAATTCTTTGCTAGAACAGCCATGCTGCTGGATTAAAAGATTAAATGTTCCTCATTCAGATAAGATTTGTAGGATAAAAAAGAAGCCAATATTTTCTAGAGATAGCAGATGAGATTCAGTGATTCCTAGTCAGTCTACAACCCCAAGCTCCTCCTCTGCATGTGCAGAGTAGGGTCCAATTTCCAACATGGTGAAACAATTTTTTAGGTAATAACAAAACAGTTCCACTCTTGTTGCACATTAATGCAAATATCCTAGAGATGCCTGAGAACTATAGCAGCTTCCTAATAAGAGAATCTAAGAGTCACCAATTTGAAATCTTAGGCTGAACACTGCTGTGCCAGCTGCCTTAACACCAGGTCTTCTGTTAATGACACATCTCAATGAATATATTTAACCATGCATATCTAGAATTTATGCATGGCCTCTGTTCATGATCAAACCATTACTGACAAAAAGTTTATTTAACCTGCTACCTAAGTTTTCTGTGTTGTTGTTGTTTTCATTAGGGGAGGGGAAAGGTGTGATCAGAATATATTGTATGAAAAACATATTTTTTTCAAGTGAAAAAAAAAGTCCCAGGTGGGAAAGAGGGGAGAAAAATACTTGTTATCGAGAGTCAATGTTAATAATTATTCTGAAGTTAAAGTCAACAAATCTTGGTGTTTCATTTTCACTTCAAATATCCCTCTTGTTTGTGTGTAGTCTGATGACCACATATAGTAGAAAAAAAAAACTTTTCAGAAGTATCAAATTTTTATCGTTTGTTGGTGGTGACTCTCTTAAGAAGAGTATACTATATTTTGATCATGTTATTTCTCTTTAAAATATGCAGAATGTTCTATAAATAAAATGTTGTGGTTATAAATCATTATGAAGACTGATACTGACTAGTTACAGAGCCATGTATATAATCCCTGAATCCAGAAGGAGGAGACTGGAGAATCAGGGATTCTGGGCCAACCTATAGAACACGATTGTCTCAAAGGAAAGAAATCAAAACCAAAGACTAATGTTTAAGCATTATACACATCCACTATCGAAACTACTAACTTTCTCTCTTATCTTCCACTGCAGTAGTGATCCTATATGAAAATGTATTCATGTTAGAGGCAAAAACAACATTGTTTTCAGAACTCCATAGAAACCCTCACTTCTCCTTGTTGATTGTATCTTACAGTACAAAACATGACTCTTCTTTCCAACATTCCTTGTAAATCTTGATTCCAGTAAATCTATTTTTGCTTGATAGATTTGCTTTGGATGTTGAATTTACATTAAGTTCTTATGGGGTATTGGGAGAAATAGCTACAGTATAAATAAATCAAATAAAATGAATAAGGCATTAGGTGGGCTGTGCAATGGGACAGAGTGCCTTTGTGTTTCCATGAAATTCGGTAACAGATGAACGGCCTTGGAGAGCATGTGCATAGCTAAGCAAGGGCTCCTGATGAGCAGGCAAAGACAATAAGTCTTATTTATGCCTCAGTGGTTTATCCAGCTCAAATTTGCATGGGTCTTTGAATTCCAGCTATTGTAACCCCTTTTTTCACCTTGAAACCAATGGCTTCAACCATGACTTTAAACATTAATATAAAAATACACATTTATACATTATTGTTCTCTTGGCCAGAGTTTATAAAAGTGATTAAAGAAAATTGACAAGTAACTATAAGTTATTGACAAGGGCAGATTGATAATTATCCAAGGATTCCTTTAGGAAGCCTTTCTGCAGAATTTAATACTTAGACATTTGTGCTACTTTGTTTCAGCCCCTCTGCCTAGTTTTAAGAGAAAACTTGATTTTCAAATGTTAGTAATTTTCTTAACTTGTTTTCTTAACAGATAAATGTCAACCTTAACATCAAGAAGGCATCCAGATTGTGGTATGTAGAGCAGTAACACATACTTCACTAGCATCCAAAATCACTCTCCAGCAATGAGAAATATCTCCATAGCTCACTCAGACCTGCTAGATCGGCATGATTGTGAAAAATGTCAGCAAAACTGAAAAACAAAACAAAACAAGAACAACAACAAAAACTGTTATTTCAGCTATATGTAACTTTCAGTGTGTTGACTAGCCTAATTGCTTACTTCTAGGAGAAACAAAGTTATGATCCAAATCATATATTTTTCACTTTAATATTTTTAAGCAATAACTAGTTCTAAAGCATTTACATTTACCAAACAACCAAGAATGACTTTTTTTAGAAAGTTGAATGTCATTAAACAGCTGGCTTTTGCAAACACTCTGATTCAACACTTGGATTTTAAGACAACTGCTTAAGGAGAGAGAAAACATGAATGAAAAGTACGATTTCTGTTTGCATGCTCCAAACTCATCTGCAAAGACAAAAGAAAGAAAGAAAATGTAAGAATAATGCTCACAGGAAGATTTAGCTGATCAGAAAAAAACAACTAAATAAAACTGAACTTAATTAAAGAGCTAGAGTGGCATCCCCTATAAGCAGTCTACAAGCTCAAACATAAAGAGTAACAAAACTCTTAAATGAGGTCCTATAGACATGTTAAGGCACTGTACTACAACCTTCCCACGAATTTTATGAAAGGACATATGTTTTGTTCAAAATTCAGATTCCAAGTGTTCACTGCTTTTGCAAGGGAAAACGGAATTATTTAGGATAGTTGTACAAATGCACTCAGAGAGATCACATGATGGATATCTGCACATGTGAATTTCCCCACTATACTTCTTCTCTGAAGCATTATGAATATATAATGAAGCAAAACTAGATCAATGCAAAAGGAAATGCAAACAGTTCTCCAGTTTGTTTGTGTGTAAAGCTCTGTCTATTCTACCCAACTAATGATGATGGGGCCTGGAGAGATGGCTTAGCAGTTAGTGAAGAGCCCTTACTGCTCTTGCAAAGGACCCAGGTTCAGTTCTCAGAATTCATATGGAATCTCATAACTACCTGTAACTCTAGTTCCAGAGGAACTGATGCCCTATTCTAGGCTCAACCAGATCCTGCATGCATATGATAGATATAAACTCACAGACACAAACATATATACACATAAAAATGAATAAGTAAATAAATCTTCAAGTTATTTATACTATCTCCTACACTCTGTGTTAAAGATTTCCAGTAAAAGACAAGTATAAATGTGTACTTTAGTTATTAAAAAAAATAGCACTTTTGTGCAACAATAAACTCTGAGCATAATTTACATATTCAAATATTCAACCATTCATTTGTTCGTGTTTATGACATATGAATTTCTAACATCAAGAAAAGTGGAAGGCCCACAATGTTGATCGATATATTTCAGAATGAAGAAAGTAACCAAACACATCACAAGCTGCTAAATACATTAGATTCCTGACATCTATGCAAAGGTCCAGGAGTTTCTTTCTTTTGTTTTATAACACAAAGCTCTTAAAGTCTATTCTTTAATTGTTCAATAGTCTTCAAAGGAGAGTATTTCAATAATTTTCATCCATCTGTCTCCCTATAGCAAGCATCTCAACAGGGCTGAGCATGTAAATTTCATTTTTCCTATACACAGCATTAAGGGCAATTTGGCTGACAACAATAATTTCACTGAGAAACAATAAAAAATTCAGTTGTATTCTTGAACTTGGGTTTGGAAAATTCTAAGTAGCGTCATAAAACTTCATGTGAGCCTTTGGTGCAGGAGGGAGATTATCACAGAAGCAGGGACAGAATGATTCTCAGAGCCAGAAGAACCGGAAGTCTGCAGTGAGATAGCTTCTCTTAGAAATGTCAGAGAAGCAAGACCCGTGAAGTTTCACAAACATGACTGTCAAAACAAGACCTCAGCAAATGATACAAACAGATACGCTAACAAGATCGGGGAAATTCTCATGAGGCCTCAAGCCGAGACAAAGAGCTACAAGCAGGTGAGGAATTCTGAGAGCAGCAGGAATAGTCTTCCCCAGTGCACGAAGCTGATTTGTATAGATCACTCGCTTGTATTCTCCACGCACCTTTACCTTCTATCGTTCTTGCTGCGCCTCACTCCGTAAAATATTTACGTTGTTCTGAGGAAATTAATATGTACTGTTACCGAGGGAGATTTCAGGTGCTCTGAAGTAGAAAGAACATGGGATTTGACAAGCTCTTTATGCTTAGAGGGATGCACACCCCTCCACTCAATTTCTTACGTCAAACTTTTCCGTGAGTCTGGCTCCTGAGGCCGAAGAGTCCTCCAGCACTTCATCCTCACTTCGTAACGGGTCTTTACAGCGTGCTCAGTACTGCAGGGCTATCCTGAAAGGATTCAAACTCAGAGCATGTTTCACGGTGCCTCTTCTGATTACTATATTATCAAGGGGTAATTGCATGTGGAACGAAGATGGATAAACACTGTGTCCATGGGTGTCATTAATCCTGTTTTTTTTCTGAGTCATTAAGCTCTGTTCAGAACAGAACTGGAGAGAATGAATGGAAAAGAAAGAGCCTGAAATTTCTCAGCCTGACAGCAGATTTAGCTGTTTGTGTATCTGGAGCACATATCAAATAATTCACTTTGGCATCGCCTATTCCTTTTCCTCTTTGTTTTGAGATTATTTCGATGAGCTAAAACAGAAGCGATCATAACTTTACCGGTATCAGTGGAATCAGAGTCAGTCTTCTTGGATCTCTTGTATTTGTATGTGTCCATATTTGCTAGCTTTAGGAAATAAGAAATGTAAAAATGTTGCCAGTGGAATGTTCATTCAGCAAATCTTAGTGAGGAGGATTGTCTAACTCAAGTGTTACGCTTATCAATTATGATACAAAGATTAAAATGTGTTATTGAAACAAGCAAGATAGTAGTCTCTTCAGGCAATGTCATGATTCCCTGCACACAGTGATAAAAGTATATCTACAAAATTCAATGTATTTCCACATATTATTCTATTCTATTTTAGATTTTTTTCAGTGCTGTTATTAAAATAGGGAGTAAGTGTTCCAATAATGGTAACATACAAAGCAATTTTACAATCAACTTTTCAAAACCAAAGTGCCTCTAAATTATTCAGAATTACAATTGGAAAACATAATAATTTATAACAAAAAGAACAAAATTGGTTGCATAAAGGCAATTCTACCATGATAAGAATGATAAAGTAGATTATATCCCAATACTTCTGACAAATGTTTTAATTTCCTACATAAATCAATATAACATTACTGACATATACATAGTTTAATAAAGTTGTTAATACATATTTACTTTGATTACATTACACATTTTCCATTCTTTTTGCTTGTAGATTAAGGTAATGACTAAAGTACCTCATGTAATAAAGAAATGAATACTTATTGCAATCCTAAATAATAATATAGAGATATAGGGCAGTAATACTGAATTGCTGTTATTCTGTAAGTTTTGAATTTTGTGATACTCTTTCTTTCTAATTTGTGCTTACTGATTTCTTGATCTCTCTTAAAATCTTTGTATCCCCTCACTTAACCTCTTCCATTCTTGTCTGTCTGGTTGATGCTACATTTGAGCCAAACTTGAAGAGAGTTCTATGTTTCTTGACTTGAACTCAACAGTAGTAAGAAGATATTTGTGTGTGTTGGTGGTGGTGGTATGTGTAGTGTTGTGTGTGCATACAGAAAATTCCAACTTCAATTCATTCACAAACACAAAGTTCTGCATAATGTCAAGGAAGTACATTTTATAGCTTTATTTTCCAAAAAACATCTACAACAGTCATGTCTTAGTTTAATATTCAGAACTAACTAGTTATGCATTCAAAATCATTTCTACTCTGACACAAAAAATGTTCGGGCATAAGTTTGTTGCAACATTACTTTGATTCTTTTGTTACTTAATCATCCCATCCCCATCTTATTAGCAGGAACCTGATATGTTTCCCTGAGGGTTCCTCCAAGTACTTCTGTATTTCAAAATCCTGAGAGATGCTTGGTCCAGTGCCTCACCAGTCAGTGTTGGTGTGATGAGCCTCATATCTACTCGAGATCCTACATAGCTGTCACTTCCTGTGTTGTTTGTACTTCCTGCTGTGTTACACTGGCTATCACCCACAGCGGAGGAACTGAATCTATTCTTCCTCTAAGCTCACACTCCACATTTACAAATGCAAGTTTCCAAAGCCTGATGCTGTATCGGCAAATGCTAAAACTGTTCTCATCAGTTGAATGTTGTGCTGGAAATCATTTCAACCAAAGCAAGAGTTCTTAAACTTTTGAGATTTTCTCAGATAACCCATAGGTAACAGAAATTACTGATGAATTAAAGAAAAAAAAAGGAAGTTGATTGAGAAAGAGAGAATGGTTGATGGTTAATAGAGCTTTGATATGAACATGAAGTAAACTATAGACCTGATTAGAAAGTGAATTGTCAAGCACATACTCTACATAAAGGCAAGGTGGGAAAAGGAATGGAGAGATACTAGTTTATACCTACAGAGATATAACCAGAGATAAAGAGGGAAGGATAATGATACAGTCTGAGGCGATCTCAATTGAGTTGGTATTCTGCAGTGGTATACTGCTGTTGGCAGCCCAGCAAGGAAGAGACTGGGAGGCGCCCTCAGGGGTGGAATCCCTGCCCAGATGTGAGCAGAGGGAACCACTGTCATAGCAAGTGCCATACTGGACAGTGGAACCCCAAGCATCTGAGCTCAGGTGTTTTTATTGATATAGAACTCCTCAGGTATTCTACTAATAGCACATGCAGATCATCAGCTAACATTCTCCACATAAACCCAATTCCTGAACACAATAGAAAACACCAAAATCTACACAGCCCCTCACCCAACAGTGAACAAAACAATTATTTTATACAGAACAAAAAATAAAACTTCCACAACAGTTTTCTCTGTCAGTGAAAGAATTAAAGAACATGAAACAACTCAAGCTTGACAAGGAGCAGCAGAGGAATCTTCAGTACCAAAGACAGAATCAGTAGCTGAAGAAAAGCACGTGAAGCTGATACACAGAGGAAAAGCCCTCGGCAAAGCAGAGCGAGGACTCCATAAGCTGAAAATCTAGTTTCTTTTTAAGGGCTGAGGGTTTTAAAGATTCTGAAGAATTTTCCTCCCCTAATTTAGAGTTGGTCAGTTTGAAGAGAGATAGGATGCTTGATTGGCCCAAAACATGCCCTGCCTGACCTTGAACTTGTTGAGCCAGTCCGTCAGCAGGGGCTGCTGGTAGAAGACAAAAGCTAGCAGGGACTGTGCTTTAAGATGTCGAGCTTTTTTCTCAAGTCGGGAGTGTGAGGAAGAACCCGGCCATCTTGGAAATTCACCATTCTTATTACCTAGTCATGGCTCCTTTTTGTCTGTCTGCCTACCAGGGAGCTTGTCTAACTTGTAGTCTCCCGATATCTTGTGGATAACTGCTCTCACCTATGTTTCTGCAGCAAGGCATGACTTTTTGTCTTTATTTTTAACTTCCTCATCTTATTTCATGTTACATCTGTTCTCAGTCAGCTCCTCAGTGAACTGGGGTTTTCTCCTGACCTGAAATCTGCTCCCCGGGACTTTGCCCTGTTCTTGTTTCAGCACAATAGTCTCTAATTATCCTTTATCTCTGGAAAGCTGTCTGTCTTCAAGATATCCTCCTCCTTGCAATGGCACTATTTTGTATTGACAAGTAGAATCCATCAGTCCGCCAAATAGTAACCTTTTGCCTTTGAGTCTGATGACAACAGAAGCTAAAAATGAGTTCGTGGTGGTTTCAACTTCTAGTTCAACAGAGTTGAACTATTTTCATCCCTGGTGGAAGGACTCTGGGTCAAATTGCTAAGACAGTTTTATCAATAGGTCAGCATGCCAAGCAGGATCTATTCCTTCTTCAATCTCTTCATTCTCAGACTTAGCAATAACTTTTTTATATAAATTATTCTTATGCAAAATACAGCATCATGTGCTTTTTTATAAAAAATTATTTTCTCATTTATGTCTCGTGTGTGTGTGTGTGTGTGTGTGTGTGTGTGTGTGTGTGTTACCAGTGTGCAGGTACCTACAGAGGCCAGAAACATATATCAGGTTCCTCGGAGTTGGAGTTATAAACCACTGTGAGTCTTCCAATTGGTATCCTCCACTGGTACTATGAACGGAACTCAGATCCTCTAGGAAAGCAGCAAGCATTCCTAACTGCTTCATCATCCCTCCAAATACCTCCTCTTGGTTTTCTTTTTTCAAAGGAACATAATATCTTGGTAAGAATATGTACTACATCCCAAATCTCAAGTTATTATTTCCCAGCTCTCTCACGTGTTAAGGATATAATTATTTCCTTTACACAAATTAATATGTCATGGAAAGAGCAGTTTGGTTGCAAATGTTTTCATTACCTTCATGATGAATATGGGTTTCTGTACCTTTGAGCTTTTCACCATCTGGATCAAAATGATCCTAAACACTGTAGCACTAAAATGGATACTTAGTCCTCTCAGCAGCCCTACTTCAAAGGTATTAGCATCACTTCTAGTTTTACAACTAAGAAGTAGAGGAAGATAAAGGACAGATAACTTTCTTAAAGTCACACAGCACGCAAATGGTGGAACTGGGAAATCCAAACCAGACATTGAGAGCCCAAACCTGTTCTCTTAAGTCCTATGATTCACTGTCTATAACTGTAATCTTTAGATGTGAAACCACAGTGAATGCTTGAATTGGCCAGCCATTTTATCAAGCAAATATTTTGCTTTCTTCTTACTCAATTCTTGAGTGGTCTCGCTGTCCACACTTTCGCTATTATTACCCTAGCTATGATCAAAGACACTGCTTCAAGCTACATCATCCAACAAGACTCATACGCTTTGCTCCTTTGAGCACCCTATTTTTAGTATCTCTACCACACATCTGACAACCAATTTGTATGCTAGCTCTCTGCCACATGCTTTATTTCTTCAGCCACGTTGGAAACAAAAGCGGATTCACATGTACCTTCGTGTCCCTTGAGATTCTTGATACTTTTCTTAACTGAATGTCATATGGTTAAATTTGACCCCACAGAAAATCAGGAAATTTTCTATAATTATCACTATAGCATTATTAACAAATTTAAATGTTTTATTCAGATGACTGTATATGCACTCTATGATTAAGTTGCAAACACTTCCTCAAACCCAATTCATACACAAGCAAAGAAGAATGCAGGAAGAGAAGGACAGATGTCGGAAGTACTTGCATATTTATAACAGCCCAAGGAACCATAGCAACTACTGAAAACACAAAGAGCACATTACCTTGGGGAGAGAAAAAAAAAGTTATAATTCTCTTTTCAAGGAATAAAACATGATCTAAAATTGCCTAGCTAGAAAAAAGAATGTGATAGGAAATAGACAGACAGTCCTATCTCCAGGTAAAATCTACAGCAGACAGAAAACTCAAAACAGACCTTGGCTTCAGAGAAATCAGGTGCCATGTGGCTTTCCAGGAATAGCCCCCAAGACCATGTAATAACACTTCTAGAATCTCAGAGATTCATATCTTTACTTATCATATGCAAAGTAACACAGGAAATAAGGGACTGGGTGATCCACAATGTAAAGACAGTTATTTTCTCTTAGTCTTACCAGTTCTCATCCATGGCCATCAATTGAAGCTGTGCCACAACCCTACTGTCCAGATTGTATATGCAACGTTTTGATTTCTAACTAATTTGTGTGCCTGCATGTTAGCATAAATGCACAGTATGTGAGCAGACTAAAAGGTAACAACTTAAGGGCACCGAGTGCTAATGAAGCAGTGTAGGGAACCCATGTGGACAGTTTTCTAGGTATTGATTAGTACTGATATTAAATTCCAGTTTCATTACCTATAACCAATGTTTTTTCAGAATATCTTATATTATTCTATGAAAGATGTATTCTTATTCTAACTCACCTTGTCACTAAACCATGATTCTTAGTTTTCCAGTGCATTCTGTGCTATGTTTAATGAAAAAGTTTTGAAAATGCAAAACAGAATTAGAACAAATGTTGCCTTGACGGTGCTTTCTTCTCCAAGAGGGATTGTGTGTTAATAAATGGATACATCAGTACAGATGAAAATATTTTCCCTCAGTGAGTTTATAGAGTCTTTCAAATGATTTCCAAAGAGGCCAGGAAGGCTTGTTAAAGAAAAGGATACTTCCTGATGGGAATCCATTGCAGTCACTGCCTTCAAATCAAAACCTACTGCAGCAGCATGCACAATGAGACTGTCTCTTTCTAAATGGAAAGATGAGCAGAACCTCAGGATACTTGCAAAGAAAACCCTGTATCCCAACATAATTGATTCTCCACCTAAACACTGCCTATATTAGCTGGTGGCCCAAGCAACACCAGCTGCTGAGAGCCTAAAAGGTGATGAGAAGAACAATGATGAACTGCCCTAAGCATATTATCCACAAAGCCCTTGGTTGTGGTATGTAGTAAGACTTAGCTTAAGCCTTTTTTAGTAAAATTCTACTGCACACGCTTTAGAGATTTGCAGTCTCTTTCAAGCCCTGGATAATGCATTTCTTCCGGTGCCTCCTGAATGTCTGTAATCAGAAGAACTTGTCTGTTTTCATGCTTCTACTACTTGCAGACACACATATAGATGATAGATAGATAGATAGACAGATAGATAGATAGGTAGATATATGATAGATAGATAGATAGATAGATAGATAGATAGATAGATAGATAGATATTTGTATATCAACAGTTTTTTTAGATAGATAGATAGACAGACTCCTCCCACATTTGGTGTTCCTATAATTGTGTTTTATGCAATTGTGTAACTAAAGTCAAACATACTTTATTTAAATAAAAGAGTCTGTTATAACTAAACATTGCATGGACTCACTAAGATGCAAGAGTAATAAGAAAGAAAACTGACGGATCTATGAGAACTAGTTTCAGTGCATTGAAAATTATTCAGTTGGATCTTAACATAAAGTTACTTTCAAGTTAATAATGAATATGGAAGCCAAAATTTCAGGAGAGGTAGCGATAACATTATGAAATAATATTGCACCAAGAAGATTTGCTTAGAGCCCCACTCTTCATTTATGAGGACACCAGGATTGGCTTCTGTAACATGTATAAGTTCTGCTCATGAAAGACAAAATGAGATCAATGTGCCAAGTATTTATGTAATCAGTGATAACAGGGGCCTTTGAGTAGGAAAATAATTTTTAAATAAATATGAAGTTACATATATTAGGACTTTTGAAGATCCCTTCTTGAATCATGGTTTTAACTTGGTGGATAAAGTCTAGATCAGATCTCATTATCATACACCCTTTGGTGGACTGCCCTTTGAAATCAGTAGTTACCGAGAATAACACGTGAAGTTTTAAGAACATAGAGACTCAGAATAGAATTTTATCTTTGTTCTAACTCCTTTGGTTATGTAAGTGTTTCTGTTTAATAAGTTTGTGGTTTGCCTGAGTTCCCACATTATGTCAGAAACATAGGCTGCTTACATGAACACTAAAGATACAAGAAATTAACTTAGATGTCGATACTTTTCAAAACTAATTAAGTCTCTGAAACACAGTTTCAGAATTAGGCAACATTCGTGGCTGGAGAGATAGCTCAACATTTAACACCTGTGCTGTTCTTGCACCCAAGCTCAGTTCTTACCACCAATGTCAGCGCCTAACCTTCTGTGACTCATAAAGAATCCTCCTCTGGCTTCTCAGGGGACCCACATACATTCCAGATACACACATATACACACATAAATAAAAATAAATTTTAAAAAAGTAAAATTACAGGATGTTGAGAAAAATAAGTAAGATACCTTCTAAAAAGTCACATACACAGAGGGCATAGAATAAATATTCATTCATTACTTCCTAGTCAAAAAATGGCATATTCCTAATGCTGGATGCTTTTTGTGTTAAAACTGTACTTTATTCTGTGTCTCTGTACTGTGCAATTTTAAAAGGATTTTCCTGTTTATTCTAATCAATACCACATATTAAAAATGTAGGTTAAACATAGTAGCCATGATAGTCTTTCATTTCAAAGTAATAAAGTTAAAGAGACTATAATTGCCTAAGCCAAATTGTCTCAAAATTCTTACACAAATCTCCATGAACTGTTCTAATGCTTCATATAGCCTTCTTTCTTTTGAATAAGCAATGGGTATGATCACTGAAAACCAAAAGCTATATTTTGTCTCATGCAAAGAGGATGTGGTGCTGGTTGTAATTGCAGAAACTGAACTGGGGCCCAAAATGGAAAGAACAGAGAGAGAAACAGAGACAGATAAAGAGAGACAGAGAGAGATAGAGAATTCTGGGTAAGACCTACTACTTGCTACTATGATCTCTCAACCACTTCAGGCACTAGAACAGCAATAGAAAACACATACTACCATGCCAAAGTCCTCCTTACCTCTTGACAGAGAACGCCAACTCTCAGCTAGCCCTATATTGTACTATCTTAGTTCTGATCATATTCCATTTCTTTCCTTTCCCTCATCCCTGTGGGCCATTACTTTACAGATTACTTTTACCTATTCTGTAAGTTCAGGCAAATAGAGTTCTCAGTGAACACGCATACCAAGTTTGAATATCTTTGCTTTAGTCTTAGTTCATTCAACTAAATGTTCTGGAGATTCGTCCATGGTATTTCTAGAATAGTCATTACTTCATCTTACTAGATAGGTAGTGTGCTCCTGTAGTAATATATTGCAAATTGCTAACCAATTCAACTGTCAATAGACAAATAACTCAATACTTGAATATTAAAATTATGTCTCTCTTGCAGCTGGGGGAGTGGTCAGTGGTTAAAAACCCATCCTGCTCTTCCAGAGGACATGAGTTGGTTCCCAGCTCCCTCAGCAGGGCAGCTCAAACCACCTGTAACTCCAGCTGCAGGGGATCCAATACCCTTTTCCGGCCTTCTCACTACCTACACTCATCTTCACTGGAATATATAAACATATACATAATTTAAAAATATAAAAAATATTTTAAATAAAGCTCCTGTGAAACTCCTGAACAGTGTAGACATGTTTTCACTTTTCATGAATAAACAATAAGAATGATTATTGAAAACAGAATGAGAATATATTGAGCTTTGTTAGAATCTGTCAAGTGTTTTCTCTGGGGTCAATACCAATAGCATTTCCATCACCATGGAGCAGTATTCCACTTGCTCAGCATCCATACCCATAATCAGCAGTGAACTTTAGCTGCTCTGAGTACCACATTGCAATTCTAATTCCAATTCACCTGATGAATGATGTGTATTTTCCATGTGAATTTGATCATTTACATGCCTTTCTTGGTAAAGCGTCTGTTTCAAACTTTTCCAGTAAAATGTTTTATTTTTAGATATTCTTATATACTCCAGTTCTTAATTGAGGACAATATTTATATTGTAAATATTTTCTCCCAGCTCTGTCTTCCATTTTCCTTGCTTACATGCTTTGTTGAGAACACATTTTAACTGTAACTAGATAAATATCATAATGATAATACTGATTTGGGGGCTCCCTTCTTTTTTGCTAATGTTATTTTCTGGAAACTTTGCTTAATTTCTGAACACTCTGGCCACTTTAGTCCACAGCCTCTTTGTCTTCTACTTAGTGGGACTGCAGTGCCTTTGGGAACTGTGTACAGCATAGACTAGGACGCTCCCAGAGGAAACTCCCAGCAAATGTAGGGCTCATTTCCTTTTTCCATTTTGGTAGTTGGATCAACTCCTGTTCCTTTCTGCTGTTAGTTTCTCTGTAATGCCTTGAACAAATGTTAATGTGTCACAATTTAAGTGTGTATGTAGTATCAGCAGGAGACCAGGTACATTATAAAGTGCCCCACTATTATGAGATGGTCATTGTCCACATAAGTTGAATACACTTTTCACTGACTTCAGGCTGTGCACAGCTCATTCCTATACCAGATGCACTGTCCTCTGGCGTTTTGAATAATGAGCTTCCAATTGCACATCCATGTATCATCTCTCCAACACATTCTTTCTGTCTCTGACTCCTGATTGTAGGTGCTCCTGCTGTACATTCCACAGCACATTAGCTAACTTTGTGTTGTTTATCAGGACTATTTCTTTACATTCGTGCCCACTGTTCCTTTATCCTTGGGTTCATGAAACAGACTTGCTTTCTACCATGCCTGAATGATTAGAGAGTGTCTCACAGGCATTTGTTGCCTTTTTGGAGACGAAGTAGCAAACTCTTTTGATGATTTTATCACGGCATTATAGTGGTTGTGGTAGCTTAAATGAGAATGGCCCCCAAAGGCCCATGTGCTTGAATACTTGGTCCCTAGTTAGTGGAACTATTTGGGAAGGATAAAGAGGTGTGGCCTTGTTGGGGGGAGGTGTGTCTCTGGGAGTGGGCTTTGGAGTTTTAGAATCCCATGCCAGGCCCAGTATATCACTCTGCCTGCAACTTAAGGATCAGATGCAAGCTCTCAGCTACTGATCTAGCACCAAAACTGCCACCTGTCACCATGATCCCCAGGGTTTGTCATGGACAAACCCTCTGAAAGTGTAAGCAAGCTCCAATTAAGTGTTTTTTCTTGTAAGTTGCCTTGATCATGGTGTTTCCTCATAGTAAGACAGAGATGATTTCTTACAACCATTGATAAGGAGTTCATAATCAGGAATTCTCAACTTGTGGGTCACAATCTTTTTGGGGTCAAATGACCCTTTCACAGGGGTTGCCTAAGACCATGTTAATATCAGATATTTACATTATAATCTGTATCAGTAGCAAAATTACAGTTATGAAGTAGCAATGAAAACAATTTTATGGTTGGAGATCACCTCCTTATCCTCCCTCATCATCCACCTTGCTTGAGGCAGTTTCTTGTTCAAGCATGCTTGCATAGGCTAACTGGCATGCAAGAGTCCAAGAATTCCTTTGTTTCCCATTTCACTATAGTGGTGCAAGGGTTACAGATAGGAACACACTACTGTATCTGGCATGATGTGGGCTTGGGGTTTCCACACTCTGGACTTCAAGCAATTACTTTACCCACTAGATCATTGCCCCAACCATTCTGCAAGCTTTTATGTTGTCATCCAAAAATCCATCTGGTGATGCTGATAATGTACAATTAAAGTCACCTGCTCTGACACTAGTACACAGCTTTAAAGAAGTATGAACTAAGAATACATAGTACATAATTTCCCACTCTTCAAATCTGTAAGCTCCCCTGCAGTTGAAGCATGCAGGCAACTGCGTGATACATCTAGAGAGTTCTAATAAATCATCCTGAACAGGAGAATAAGTCTGCAACAGGCACTAAGATACATTTTCTTTCCTTTAAAATTTAAGCAGGCATTGGATACATTAGAATGTATTGAGTTCTCCATAATTTCCATGAGAAGCCAGCATCTAGCTCAGGGCTTAGCTCATGGTACTTGTTGAATAAATGTTCATTTCATATAACAACAAAAACGATCATAGCCAAAATAAAAAGTTAATTATAATATACAAACTTTATTGTTGAATCCAAAAACATGACTTCCTTTTCTTAAAAAAAAAAAGCATAGAAACCAAATTTTAGCCTTTGTTTAATAAAATGAGGACTTCCCTGGGCAGAAGCTCCAATCAGCCGGCACAGTTCTTACAGCGCTGAAGACCATTCTCATTGCAAGCTGTACACTTCAAGGCTTTGAAAGAGTCTGTAAAGCAATTTCGAAACACTGACATCTTGCTCCCATGGCACACGGAGCACGGAAGGAAGCCAAAGCCTCCACAGGAGGGACACTCATGTGGATGCTGCACTCTCTGCATAGGGAGGAAAGGAAATGGGAAGAACAGGTAATGCATTGATGTTAACAATTCAATCAGTATTGTGAGGTGTTGTAAAACAGCATTGGTAAAGATAACTGTGGCTGTGCCCTTGAGAGTATCTGCCATGAATATCATGCAACCTAGGGGAAGGACCGCTGCAGGGCTCTTTCCCTGCCCTCCTTCATGGGCATCTACAGCACAGGCTTGTTTACAAAGTCTGGGAAATTTTAGGCTAAATGTGTTGAATGGCACATACTTTCAGGAGTTTCATTGTATGGAAATATCTATTTATTTATTACCAACCAAATAAAACCAGACATAATTATTTTCATGAGAAGAAAATACGGTTAACTTTCCTTTTTTGCATCTCTTAACACTTTTCTGTCTTATAGGACAATACTTCCAGTGGAGAACTTAGAAAATCAGGAAACCACAAGCTAAAATTTGAAGGAGCCACTATCAACAGAAGATCCACCATTACATTGCCAATTTGAATAATTCTTTAATCTTTTTAAAGCACTTTCAAGTGTATCATTATGTAATCTTTCCTCCCTCCGCCCTCCGCATATAGACCTCATCTCCAATAGAGACACAATTCAAGCATCATTACCTCCATTTGATACTTAAGGAAACAGTCACAGACATCTTGGGACATTTATGCACACCATAAACCTTTCTTAATAACTGTCAGCCTCTCCATCTCAAGCAAGATAAAGAATCTTGAATGCAGAACAAATACTACCAGGCTCTGTGGGAAAGTGATGTTTTATAAAACATTCAGATTCATTTCAGTTTGCTTTTTTCTACATGGAAACTTTCTTAGGGTCCACTGTTGGAACTCACTATGCCAGGGGTGATTAGAAGCCATTACAAAATAACACAAACAGAATTGATGCTTAGTTCCTGATTTGAAATTCAGGAATTGACAGCAGTATTTGAAAGCCAGGCTTTGTAGAAGGTTGGGAAATGTAGGCAAAACAAATGTGTGTGTGCGTGCACACACACAAACACACACACACAACTGTACAATGACAAACTCAGAGAAACATTTAACCCACACAGATATGTACAGTTTTGCAATAGAGAGTCAAAATTGCACATTAAAATCTCCAAAATACTCAACTGAAAAGGAACATGAACTAACTGAATTACTCATCAATTCCTTATTATATAGAATTCCCTACTAAAAGAATACTGGAAAAAAAATAAATAAATGTAATTTTCTCCTCATAAGTAATTTGCAGAATGCTGTTTGGAAAGTAAACATTAAAACATGATTGACTGCCATGTATACATTCTCATATCTCTTTTCATGTGTGTATTTTCTCCAAGACCCACTTACAATTACCATTTGGTTTAGCTGTCATAGTAAGACACAAAATGTCTCATTTTTAACAACATAGAATTATTTCAATGGAAAGTAGTTGTTGCCAATATGAATGACACAAATTGGAAACTGGAAATGCCACTGAGATAAAAGAGATTTAAAGATCTCCCAAACAGAAAGATTGAACACAAGTGGTAGTTTTACTATTTTGTAATTATTTGTAATTATTTTGTTCTGTGCAAGGACTGATCCCTATCAAGATAGATGAACTGAACTTAAATTTTTTGTAATGTCAAAATGTTTTTGTAAACTTCTGAGGGGAAAGAATATACTTTAAAAGCTAAATGTAGGGGGATTAGCAATTAATGGTATCATCAAATTTCAGAAATAAAATGATCATGTTGATACATGCTTGACATCACAAAAATGATGAAGAAAGGATGCATTCAAAAATATCAAGCTGGGCTTGTTGGTACACATCTGTCAACACAAAACTTCAGAAGCGGAGACAGGAGGATAAAAAGCTTAAGGTTGTCTTTGGCTGCATAGTGAGCGTGAGGCAAGATTGGGAGATCATAGATAGATAGATAGAAAGAAAGATAGATAGATAGAAAGAAAGATAGGTAGATACAGAGAAAAATCGCATCAACTAGAAAAAACAGATGTTAGGCCAGCCTGTAGTTTAGAAGAGAGAGCTATAGGGTTCAGGAGTCCAAGTTTCCACTCAATCCTTCTAGAATGCAAGTATATCTGGGTTCATAGTAGGACAAGGTTACCAAATACTACAAATAAAAATAAAGAATGCTCAGGTAAATTTGAATTTCAGATAGATCCCAAATAATCTTTATATAAACATACACATTTCCTTATAAATAATTAAGCTAGAGCCATTCAGAGTTTACATGAAATTGAAATGTAAGTGGGCATCAAACCTCTTTGGCAGCCCAACAGGGCAGGTGCTGGTAGGCAACAGGAGGGGTGTTTGAAAAACAGCTGTTCATCAACCAATATAAATTATTCGGTAGTTTTAAAATATGTGCCTCAGCATTTTCAGTAACAAATGTAAAAGAGTACCAGGTGGACTCCATCTGAAACCAAGTCCCACTGTGTCCTGCGACATGTGTGAGTAGGGAAACTTTAAAATAGCATATGGTTTTCCCAAAGAATATATTTATGATGACAAAGAACAGAAAAGCTGAAACAAACTGTGAATTCTGGTCAGCATCCTAGGCTCATTCTCTTGCTCTGTTACTCGCTCAGCCTATACATCAGGCTGTCAGTACATAGAACTCAAAATTGTGATGCAACGGAATGAGATTTTATTTTACATCATATATTCTGCAAAATATTAATATTAAATTTACTACTACTCAGATTCTACTCTGTCTTCATATTTTATCTGTAAGTCAGAACAGATAAATGTCCTGAGAGAAAATTAACATAACAATGCTGAAACCTACATTCTCTTGTCAGCAGAGTCACTGGTATATCAAGGCAATCCTAAACATCCCTTCTTCAGAATTATTTCAGATTACTCAGAGTCATTGCTAGGATTCTGTGAACTAATCCACAGAGGACAAATAGAAGGTTGGCTGGCATACAGTAAGGTGAGACATTGTAAGGCATTATTTATTATTTATTTACTAAATTAATACTTTGATTCATATGTACCAGCTGCTGTCTCAAGCTAAATTGTTCATGGTCACATGACTTAGTCATGCTCTATTACACTGGGTTATTTGATTTAAATGCATCAATATTAGTCTTCTGGCTTAAGAACTTGCATCTGTAAGGTATAAGTAAATATGTCTTTAATTCAGCTCTTAATTCTGGTGCTTATGGGAAAGTGATGAAAAGATGAGACGCCTTCTATTCTTAGGAAAAATATAATTTCAATGACAAATGTGAAGGAAGACAGGGCTTTTGTGGTAGATCTACTCCACTTGGCCTGACGCTTATGTGTAGGGACAGAATATCTCCACCAGTAAGTCACAGCCACTCAGCTTGCCAGAGAAATTTCCCCTTGAACTGTACACATGCCAGCATTCTTGAACTAGAAAATGTGAAATTATTTGCTGACATTCTTCTGATGCCCCCACACAACTGCTGACTGAGCCTTATTCCTCATCTTTTCTTAGGATAACTGCTAAGAATGGGACTTGGATTATGAGTACCAGAGGCAGTTAATGACTGTCATGTGGTACCAGGTAAGACACATAAGAACTTCATAGGACCTGTCTAATGTCCTGCTATGGAATGACCATCTGTCCATCTTCTAGGATAGTCCATGATAAACAGATCACAGTGTTAGAACAGCTTATTTCCTGCACCTAATATACTAAATTTCTCAACCAGGTTCCCTATCCTGTCATGATAAAGTCATATGTCCCACTTACTTATATGTCACTTGAATTGGGAATTACGGGGGCATAGCTTTGTGATTAATATAATTGGCTTTAGAGTCAGGCTGACCAGATTCAAGAATTAAACATTTTCTGTAATGTCCTAAGCAAGTGATTTAGTCTCTTTCTGTGACTCTATTCCTGTGACTCTATTACCTTAATGGCATCATGGGAATACTAATAAAATCTATTTCAACATGTATTTAATATATATATTAAAAACACCAAGCATATTACTTACTCAGGATTTAAATGTTTCCAGCCTTGTGAAAATTTAACTCCTGCCAGAGCTAACCAGATTACTGGATGGTTCATATTTGATTACTGGATCCTCATACACTTTGCTTGATTATCTAATACTTCTCTAGGTCCTGTCTTTTTGTCTAGGTTGGCTTCCATCAAACCCTAATTCCCTCATAGTCAGAGTTCTAGGATTTCCTGGATGACTACAAATTCTTTACCAGTTTTACCATTTGGACAAACAATGGTAGCACCTTACAATTGCCATAATCATAGAAGCCAGTAGCATACTGACCTTTTCAAAATTATGAATAACATTAATATATGTACCTTAATTGTATTGATTGCAAAATAGAGGTAAACTTTTAAAAAAAAAGAGAAAAATGTTTTCTAAAGCTCTGTAAGCTGAAAGAGAAAGAACAGCTACATTAATATAGTATTTTGATGTTAAGTGGCAGAATAAAAACATTATGGCTACAAAGGAATAAATGTTCAGAATATCCACATCAATTATAAATCTGTACAAAGAAAACTATTGAGGCTCATTTATCCTAAAAGACACTACTAAAGTATAGAAATAAAATGCTATCTATATACGGCTATTTATATTTCAATTTAAATCAAAAAATTAAATAAAATGAAAATATTCATTTTCAACATCAGATCCTTAGTCACAGTAACTATACGTTACATGTTCAATAGCCATTGGCAGCCAGTGGGTAGTTTCATGAAAAGTAATTCCACTGTGGAAGCAAGATTTACTCTCCTGGAGAGGTATGCAGCAGTTAAACTAAATACCTTCAATGTTCATATATCAATTCAAAATCATAGTGACAGGTGAAATGATTTTGAAATCAAATCAGATGCATCCTGTAATATCATTTGCACAACACTAAAATGTGTGTAGAAAATTATATGATAAATCTTATACATTATACAAATAAAGCTGATTAAATAAAAAGATACACATTAAACTAGTTTAATACACATTAAACTAAATGATGGTTTTGTAGAATTGAGGTGGCCTATAGGAACCAAAAGAAAGAAAAAAAATCTACCCATACAAATATTTTTAGCTGAATGGAATTTTAGACAAGCAAGTGCATATTCTCATTCGATGCCTGAAGCTGTCAGGACTCCAGAAGGTGAAGGTGCACATCCAATATCACATAGCTATCAGTAGAACTGGGCTTGCAGCTAAAATTCTCAAGTTTTCAAACCATAATACTTCAGAAATTACAAATTATGAATGCTAAGGACATTTAGGAAATCAGATCATGGCATATTATCTTCCTATACCCCGGGAACCGTCCATATTCAGAAGCACTTTCTCTCTGCCTATCCCCTTTATTGGACCATTGTGTATCCATGTAATGCAACTATCATTATTATGACAGAAATTAGCATAAAACTTTCCTGAGTTACTGCTATACGCAAACAAATCTCTGAGCATACACTGTTGTCTCCAAAGGAAAGTGCTTGTAAATCATAGCTACTCAAAATATTTGTCAAATGAATGCACACATTTCATTTTCCTTCTGAGAAAGACTAAGTATCAATAAAAATGTGTGTTAAAATCAAGGCATGTGTAACTCATTTGGGATGGGAATCAAATGCCCAAACAAAAGTGATAAAAGTAATCCTTTGTCGACTATACAATATAAAGAGTAGTAAAGATAAGGCAGGAAAGACTAGAGAAAATGTTTAGACTCTGCTCCATGTCAATACTGCAGACCTTGCAGGTAGGGAAATGAAATGAGGGATTGGAGCAATAGCACTCTAGCTAGATAGAATTTACATAAGTGGCTCTCAGAGAGCATAGGAGGCCACATAGCTCTTTTGACTGATGTAGAAGATTATGGGAGAGAATCAAAAATAAGATTAGAACAAGAAGAGCCAGTAAAAGCATGTGGATGCTGGCCTGCCTTGCTCACCTGGGAAAGCTCTGGATAATTATGAATGCATAATTTTCACTCTTAAAAGCACTTCCATCTGGGTGATAAAGCACATGTTCCTACGTGCAGGAAGAGACAGGCTGATATAATCATTTACCAGAGGAATGTTTAGGGTTTCCTGGTCACATATTAATTTAATGCACTATATATTTGAATAATTGTGTCTCTGATGCTAAAATTGTAAGTATAGGAACAAAAATTAGAACGTGTGTCTCATAGAAATATTGTTCCTTTTGCCTTCATAAAAGATGAATAAGTCCACGGGAATAAATGTGATTTAAAACAATTGTCTAGTTTAATACTTCATCAACACCTCTATTATAGAGAATTAGTCTCAGATAAAGCCAACTAAAAAGTTCAGCTAATAGCATGAGGTTCTTAGAAGCAGATATTTAAATGACCCTAGGTGGAGCAAATGTAATGTCAGGTGGTACCCAGCTAAAACTGCCACGCATATTTTGTTTCATATTTGTATAAAAACAGAATACAAAATCAACTGGGAAAGCCAATTACAATCATGATGTGCTTGACATTTATTATTAAAAATAAGTTGTTAAAAGCAAAATTACCTCAATTTTGGTTAAGAGGTCTTGCAGTTCTCCTGATTCATTCATTGACAAAATTTTCTCAGCACCCTATTAACAAGAGGGGCAGGGAGAAAAGAAAATTCATTGTGTTAGTATTTGAAAAGTCAAAGCTCTAGTCAAGAAAGGTTAACTCACGTAATAATGAACATAATCTTCCCCTCAGCTCTGAGTAAACTTAGAACCAAAGGCGAAAATGTTTTACTGTCATATATCCACTCCTGTGTTAAGGATCACTTTAAGCACTAAGAAGGCTACCAACAGGGGCATCCTCTGGAAAGTACTAGCAATCACATCAGGCCCAGACAGGGATGCATAGGGCACACCCATGGACCCTACAGCCAGGTCTTCAATCTGGGGAAGCAGGCTTTGAGCAAATCCACAGCCTGGATTGTCTCTGCCCTCTCCTAGTCATTTTAGACCTCCTTACAGTTATGCGCCTGCCAGTAACAGCTAAGAAAATGATCATCATTAAACCACCACTATTGTCAAACAGCAAACATCACCTCACTTGATACAGTAGATTCTGCTCTTGGCAGAAATTGACCCTTAGTAAAATTAAATAACAATCGCAAGGTCTCCTAGAGAGAAAGCATAAATGCAGGCAGGGTAGTTGCTCCAGAGGTGATGTTTTTAACTTCTAATACTCACTGTGATAGTAAGAATAGGAGCTACGCATGCATTTTCCTACACATTCATCACAGTTCAATGAGCTATCCCAGCTTTCTCTCCTTTCTAAATTCTTCTTAACGTTCTTCTACTCTGCTTCTTAAAGCACAGGGAACGGAGGAGGAAAAGTTTGAGTAATTATTACTAACGAAAGGCTGAGTCCTCATCTACCCTGGTCACGTTGTCTCCACATTGCTTAGAGTAAGAGCCTAATCCACTTTTTCTTAATGAACAAATCAGGGAGGAAGATCAATATCACATTTATTTAATATTCCTATTTGTGGGAAGCATGACAAATATTCACTCTAAGAAGTAATAAGGTCTTAGTGCCCATGGAAATCAAAGTATATCTTCTGTGAATACACATGAAAGAGAGATCCACTTGCAGAATGAAAATTAATGCTAAAAGAATGATGTGGACAAAGGATGGGCTAGGAAATCCCAATATGGGCTAAAGATCTGCCTGCCAAGGCTACAGAAGGCATTCTGGGGTTAGTGGCATTTGCTCATCTGACCCACTTGCTCAGGTCATGAAGAACGTGTGACTTATCTAAGGAGGGCCACGTTATTTCACTGTGCTGCCTAGGAAGCTCCAGCCCTTGTTTCATTTTAGTTTAGTCTACCTTCTAACACACATCAGCACCAGAAATGTCAAGTCAATATATTAACATCCACTACAGATAAATGCGCAGGGAGGCAGAAAATGCAAGAGACTAGGAGGTAAATTATATTCATTTATTTGTTGAAGGTTTCACCAGGCACACAGACAGACGTGACAGGCAGCAATAACAACACCGGGGACCGAGGCCCATTGCCAAAACATTAAAGGCTGAAACTTAGAAAGGACCGGTAATATTTTAGTTTTGCAGCTTTCTGTTTCTTTTCCGGAGTTAACCAGGCTAAAAATGGGAAAGCCCTCTAGGGAATTTGGTGCAGGAACTACGGCAGCAAGGAGAATGTGCACCTCATTTTTCTCAAATGAAAGAAAATGTACCACCATGACGGCAAACAAAACGAATGCCCCACAAAAGCTACGGCTGGTCGGCTTCACAGATCTTTTCTTAGCAATGCATTGTGCCTCTGTCAGTTGCTTTGAATACAATATATGTGGAGGAAGGATCTAGTTCATTGCCCTTAAATGCATGGAATTTCCACTTCCTCAGCCAAATAATTTCCTAAGCCTAGATTCTACCTCACGGAAAGGGGCCAAGCTTTTCACATATCAGGGTTTGTGCAAAAAAGGCATCCTGATCTGCAAGATAACTGGCTGTCTGGTGGACGGGTGGTGTACCCAGTGCTCAAGACTGCTGAAAATTTACAGACAAAAAAGATAGCTGCATACCAACCAGCTTCCCTCAGTCACCGGCTGCAGCCCAAGCCTCCACAATTCTGCCGGAACCGGTGTTCAGATCTGTACCGTTAAGCCAGTATCTATCTCTGTGCCACCGATTGCATCCTACTGGGCCCCACACCTCTGTCTCCAACCCTGTTACAGTGCAAGATCTTGCAGTGGGGGTGGGCAAGAACGTTCTAGGACCCCACTGTTGGATCCTAAGAACACCATCGAGGATGGAGACCTCAGCCTAGTCCGACCTTTTCCTTCTGCGCGGAGGTTCAGACCACTTACCACGGAGGTGTCCCACTGTCTTGCTCTCTGGTCTTCCTACATTTGAATATTCCAAAAGTCTTATCCACTACGTTTTTTCTTCAGTCAAATGAATCCAAACTATTAATTGGCTCACCAAAGATAGCCCTGTGTTCACTATAAAGATTGTACCATCTTAATTGACACTCTTGATAAATAACAGTTTTCTGGCTTGTATTTGGCTAAGGATATGAGAGTTTGACGGTTTTAATCTATAACCCCACCATTTCATCCCAAGCAACCAGAAATTAACCATACAATTATGTGGTGTAGTTTATCAAAACTTCTAGAACGTCATCATAAATATTTTTTTCTATATTTTTAATTGATTCAGGGTCATTTTTTCTTAAAATAAACATAATCCTGAAAAGAATGATAATTGGATAGTAGTAATATATCAGGTGCCTTATGGGCATTTAATCATTGCTGAAAATTGATCATAAAATTATCACAAACTTTAAAAGAAAAAGACTAAAGTTTGAAAAGAATCAAGAGTATGCGCTGAGACAGGGGAAGAGAGGTGAGGAGAGGAGGAGGGAGAATTAGAGGAAGAAAGGAGGGGAGAGAGAGAGAAAAATGTTCCCATCTGCCATGCAGGCTTGCTAATCACTGAGAAAACAGTATCCGAAACTCTTAGTCTGGGACTATGAGAACAGGGTGTGGATAGGACTTGCTAGTCACTGAATTCCCAGGAAGGTCTAGTGAGTGAATGGCACTTTTCCCTGCAAGGATCCCACGTCCTCAATGGACATACAAGAGAAACTGAAAAGATCTCTTTAATGTTGTCTGTTCTCAGTACTGTGTTTTACCCAAGTATTTAGGCTGCAGAGTGTGTGCCAGGATAGGTTCTGTCTTACAAATGTTAATATACATTTATATATGCATGTGTATAACACAAATGCCTATGTTGTTTGGGTTTTCTTGATTTTTACTTATTTATACCACTTTGTCTCACTAAGAACACAGCTTAAGTAGCTGATCTATACCACAGCATAATAAAAACTCAAACAGGAAATAAAGAAAAAGAGTATGTCCCAAATACGTCCCAGTGTGATAGCTACGGTTAAGGCTTACACCGGATTCTCAACGGGACCCTCAGAAGAAACAAAGTGTCTTAGCACAGGAGTCTAAACGCCAACTCAGGTAAGAGATCAAATGGCTCATACAAGAACTAGTATCCTTGCTTTTTACTGACCATAAAAATTCTGCTTCAAATAAATGCTATTAGAGGAATTGCTCTCAGAACCAACCAGTAAAACTTTTAGCCTCCTGCTAGCTTTAAAGACGGTTCTTTAATTCCTCACTCAATTGACTCCCCACCATGTATTTATCCTTGTTTTGTTGCACACTCCACACTGCTTGTTAAACAGTCTTCTCACGACTAACATAAAACCCACACACTCAGCATGGCCCACAAATGGCAGCACTGTGGGCTGACCGGCCCTCCCAGAACTGTCTCTTAGTACTGTATTTTCTCCTCTTCCATTCCTTGGAATTGTATATACAAGCTCCATCCACTGCCTGAACTTTCTTTTGTCCTTCTTCTCCTCTCACCAATAGGAACACTGCAATACATCACTCAAACCTAATTAAAATGTCTAAATAAGGTGTCGTTGAGTTTCTCAGGAAAGTCAGCCATCCTCAGACCCCACACGCATTGCTGCACAGCAAGCCGTGACTACGGGGCTGTGATATCCTTAGGTACACAGTGTTTTCTGTACCATCAACAACTCATGAATATTTACTTTATTATGTGTCAGGACTGTGTAGTAAATATGGCATTGAATTTTAATTTTTAAATTGCTCGCATGTGTTTATGTGCACCGTGTATGTGCCTGGTGCCCACAGAAGGAGGAAGATGTTAGATCCCTGAAACTGAAGATACGGTTGGTTGTACACTTACATGTGAGTTCTGGGAATTGAATTCTAGTCCTCCAGAAAAGTAGCCAGTGCTCTTAACCATTGAGCCACCAGTATTTCTTACAATCACTACTCCCTTGACAAAGGTAAGCAAGACAGGGAATTACCATCCTGTGCATTCGTGAGGTGCAAGAGATCATGCTGATGTAGCTTCATGAAAGAATGTCAGATGACCAGAAGAGCAAGCAGATGAGCACTGGGAAGGATCAGGAGGCTAGGAGATCCTGCCTGGTAAGGGATCCTTCTGCTGTGTAATCAGGAGAGCAGATGGCAAGTTTGGCTCTGAAAAAGCTCAACAAGAACCAAGCTCCATGTCTGCCAAAGGATGTGCTCAATTAGTGTTCGTTGCTATGATTGCCATGCCCACCGGAAATGGGAGCTCACATCCACTTGCCTGGAAACAGGCCACCTGAGCACTGCTGACAAAGTGAGCATTTCCTCCAGGACTCAGCTCTGAATCTTCTCCAGTGGGTGAAAAACTGCATGGCATCTCTGGAGTTCTGCACCAAACACTCAGACCTGGAGACTATTCAAAACAGGTGCAACAATACCCCAACAACAACAAGAAATACAGCAAAGGCTCCTGTGTGTGATCTAATTTAAAAAAAAAAAAAAAAAGAAAGAAAAGAAAAAAGAAACATTGTTTTCCTGTGTCCTGGCAGGAAAACTTCGCTGCAGAATTAACTAAAATAATTGACTTATTATGCAATTATGTAACACAGACCGTTGGGTGTCAGAAAGTACCTGCCAAAGATGGTGTCTTTAGTTTAATATAATTAGCGCTGAACCACTGATTTTGCTGCAGTTGAAAAAGTAAGATTTCCCAGTGAGTCCCATCCTGGCTTTTCATAACAAAATTACACCACCATGAGGATCACACCAAAATAGAGGATCATGGAGTGGTTCTTTCCTCCTTCACTGAAAGCCGCCTTTCTCCAAGTTAATATCAAGTTATATCAACCCGGTGTCAAGTCAGTAAGATTTTGTAAGTGGCAATATTGAGGATTGACTTAGCAAAAGTCTGAGGATTGCGTTGAATAAACTGATTTTTGTAATGTAGTAGTTAAGATCACTAAGACAGTACAGATTTAAATTCTAATGCCTCCATTTACAAATTAGCTTCAACAGTTAATTGGTGTGCTTTAAGGCTCAATGTATTTATTAATAAAATGGGTACAACAATGACTACACAGTTGTAGGGATGACATGAATGATAAATAGGAGTTTAGAACTGTGTATCAAAATTGATCAGGAATTCAAGTAATAACAATCACCTGCCAATCACAAGAGTAATTTTTCTAAGAATCAAGGCCAAGCGCACAAAGGTCAGTCCATAAATAAATAATAAAAGATTTGCAGAGACCAGAAAGAGTTTCCCATTAATGTTAGATAATGTTACTATGAGTTGAAAGAGAATGGACTGCGTTTTTAAAAGGGGAAAAGATCTATCTCCATGATAGATATTGAAAAGAAAGAATGAAGTTTTTACTTTTTTTTTAAGTGATGCGACTGCAAAAGTGGTTTATTGGTTCAGAGCACTTACTGTTCTTACACAGAACTTGTTTCTCAGAAGCCATATGGTAGATTACAGTCACTTCTAACTCAGTTTCCTGGCTTCCACAGGCTTCTGCAAGCATATGGTACACATACACTCACAGAGGGACACACACATACACATAAAATAAAATCAATAAATCTTTAGTAAGAAAAGTGACATGAATTGTGAGGGTTTCTTTTCCAGGCTGTAAAAGTTTCCAGCTCAGTTGTAAGATGGCTGAAATGTTGCTTATTATGGGAGATTTATCTAGCCTATCGTTAGGGTTCCCCAAAGAGTCAAAAACAAATAAAAACCTAAGAACAATTGGTTAACAACATTGCTGAAAACTGAAAATTGAGTTGATTGCCTTTCTGGAACGGTATGGATATGCAATCAGTCAGCAGAAAAAGATATTTGAGAAAGACTCACATTGCGACAGTAATTGAGAAATACAATTAGATGATCAAAATGTCAATTAAAATTCCATTCATTGGAAGGAATTCCAACTTGAATGGGCTCTCTTCCCAGATGAGAACTGAGGATATTTGAACATATATTGGTTACTGAAGAGAAATCACTGCAGACCTCACATTCAATGGAGTCCTGAATTATCATATTACTAACAGTAAAATGATCAAAGCCCTGAACGACAAACACACCATACCCAGCTGCCACTTCAAAGGACTTTTCTATGGTGCATTTAATGATCAAAAATAAAAGAGTAGCACATTTTAAGTTTTACGGTGGTAAAGAAGTATAGATTGCCTAACAGGAGTTCCTTTTAAACTCATGATGAAAATACAATCTAGCTTCTCAGACTCTAGCAGGAAACTGAGGTGGACACAAAGGGTTTTATTAAGGAACATTCAGTGGAGGAACACTGTTTGGAAATGCTATCAAGGCTTAGTAAATATCAGGTGTATGAAACGCCTGTCAGCATTGGAAAATGTTATCCCAAGCTGGGAGCTTCATGGGAAAGGTGTGCTGCTGTTCACCTTGTAAGAGATGCAACCACAAGGAACAAGCTAGGAACCGTTCAGCAACTACCCAAGCTTCACACAGCATGGAAGAATACTTGAATCAAACATCTCAACTGTGCTCGCTAGTTTTAGATTAACTTAACACAAGCTATAGTCTTCTAAGAGGGGGGAGCCTCAATTGAGAAAATGCCTCAATAAGACCTGGCTGTAGGCAATCCTGTGAATATTTTCTTAATTAATGATTGATGAGGGTGCCCACTGTGGGTAAGGCAATTCCTGGGCTGGTAGTCCTGGGTGTTGTAAGAAAGCAAGCTGAGCAGACGACATGGAGCACCCATCCAGGGCCTCTGCATTTGCTCTTGCCTCCAGGTTCCTTCTCTGTGTGAATTCTTGTCTTGACTTCCTTCAGTGATGGACTACAATATGGAAGTATAAGCTAAATAAATCCTTTCCTCCCAAACTTGCTTTCAACATGGCATTTCATAGCATCAGTAGTAATCTTAACTAGGACAGAAACTGGTACCAGGATTGTGGGGTATTGTTGTGATAGACTGAACTGTGTGTTTTGGGAAGGATTGTGAAAGGACTTTGGAACTTTGGGCTGGAAAAGCCATGAGTGTTCAAACCTTGGTGAACTGTTCTGTGAGATTGCAGAAGATAAAACTTTTGAGAGTGATGCAGAAGATGGGAGCCTGGCTTGTGAAATTCCAGAGGGAAAGTATGAGAGTCACTTAAAGACTCTTTCAGAGACATTTGCTACTTGAGGTTGAGACTCTGTAGTTCTGTTTAGCTGAGGCTGAAAAACAAGCTGTGGTTAACGCGAGACAAGAACCACTAAAGTAAAACTTTTGCATTACCAGGACAATTGATACTGGTCAGATGGAGCTGAGAAATTAGCCAGTGATTAAAAAGAGACCAGCATCATTGAGGTGAAATCTTCTGGAAAGTGTCTCCTTAGAGTCAACACACAGATGCTGTTTCAGAGGTGGCACAGGTTGTACCTGTGCTGGCAGCCTAACTTGGTCATGTGTAAAAGTCACCCAGGTGGTATTGACTTTGAAGGCATGAAGGGGTCATGTAGAGATATTGAGGCTTGGCACCATGAAGAGAGTCCATGAGAGGCTGTAAGTGAAAGTGCAGCCCAGTTGCAGCAGAGACCCCAGCATTTTGGAGATACCAGTACCATGAGATGACCAAGTACCAAGGACACCAGCGGGTTTAAGGTGGTGCCAAACAGAGACTAGAAAACAAGATGTGTCTGCTGCAGAGGGTGGACCAGAGAAGTGGCCCCAGTCCTTTGGAAAAATAAAGAAGATCATGAATGAGTCCCAGATATTGCACATTGAGTTATTTACACCGTTGATATTTGGTTTTGCTTTAATATGATTGTGGTTGTGCCCTGGTTCTTACCTCTTGATGTAAGATAGTACATCTTAATTTTGACTTTACAGGAACACACAATGGAGTATGACTTTTAAAAGAGATTTTGGATTTTTAAATAGATTTAACTTTTAATGTGTTTGAATTTATAAAGACTGGGATTTTTAAAGTTATTTATGTTTTATATTGTGATATTAGTATTAACATGCCATCTTGGGGATAAATGAGAGAGGAAACACCATAATTGGAAAGTGATGTATTTCTGTGTCAAGTTGACAAGGGGTCAGATGTGCTGGCTAGTTTTATGTCAACTTAACACAAGTGATAGTCATCTGAGAGACAGGAGCCTCATTTGGGAAAATGTCTCCATAAGATCTGGCTGTAAGCAAGCCTGTAGGGCATTTTATTAATTAGTGATTGGTGTAGGAAGATCAGCCACCCCTGGGCTGGTGGTCTTGGGTTCTATAAGAAAGTAGGCTGAGCCAGCCTTGAGGAGCAAGCCAGTAAGCAGCACTCTTCCATGGCTTCTACATCAGTTCCTGCCTCCAAGTTCTTGTCCTGCTTGAGTTCCTGCCCTCACTGATTCTGATAATGAACTCTTACATGGAACTGTGACTGAAATACCCTTATCCTCACAGAGTTGTTTTTGGTATTGATGTTTCAGCACGGCAATAGTAGCCCTAACTAAGACCTCAGCCCTCTACCCTGCCTCGTCAGACTTCCTTCTCCTTCTTCCTGAGCCCAGGTTGAAGGCAGATCACAACGTCCCTGGAAAACCAAAAACAATAAGCAAAAGTAGAACTAAATCAAATGAGTTCATTCCTTGGGTACCATTCCTTTGAGGGTCTATTTATTCCATATTTTAAAATAAAGAGAATACCGATTTGAGAATCTCCCTATAGTCCTGCAACGGAGAAAGGGGAATCACAGGCCTCCTGAGATGTGTTTGGATGTTGGCTTCAACCACACGTAAATCCTCTTTCCTCTGATAATTAGCATCTGAACTCGGACAAATGGTTTAACCCCTTGAAACTTGAATTTTCCATTGGGAAAAATATTTCCAGTGTATAGAGTTTTGAGAAACACGTGAGACAATTTATGGTGTCTATGACCTAAGGAGATGTCCTTCTGCATGCATCATATCCGTGTTTGGCCCTCTAGCCTACAGATCTTTAAGAAATACATATCTATTATTTGTAAGCTACAATCTTATGGTATGTTATTAAAACAGTCCATTTGGATTAAGATATGTGTCTATGTTTGAGACAGAGAAGTTCAGAGAGAGTAGAATCTGGCAAAAACTCCTGGATACCACCAAAATTTAATAGCTGATTTTAGCTCAAAGGTTAAAAAGTAAAATATGATAATAGTAATAACCTTTACAGAAAGTTCTTTCTATATATTTTAAGATGTTTCTGCCCATCCCTCCAGGAACTCTACCTGTCAGAATGGTATTCTGTTTGGAAATGAAGAAGTTATAATTCACATAGGACACATAAACTCAGCCCCCCGACAGCAATCTTAGTCGTTTTTTGGTATTTCCCTCTGTCTTGGCCTCCACAGCCTCCAAAGAAGAAAATTCTTGGATTATCATTAAAATTCAAGGCTCTGTGCTCTGTCTCCTGAGGACTTTCTGTATTTGGATGGTTTGAACCATCCAGGAGAATGCCAGGAGAATTTCTTAAGGATGAAGCAAAAGGGAGTTTGTTCAATTTCATAGGCACAGACAGACCCCCAGGAAAAATCCTTGATGTTCTCCAAGTACAATTTATTTAATTTCCATTTCTTTCTGCACTGGCCTTGCAAAGTCTTAAGTACTAAAATTAGGGAAACTGGGATGGAAAGATACTTTGGAAGTTCAAGAGTTACAAAAGCACATATTCAAGATCACAGACCTACCGGAAAGCAAGGCCAGAATTGAAATATAGATGTGCCTACCTTGCAAGCCCAGGCTTTTGTTCATTTAGGTTAGGGTTAGGGTTAGGGTTAGGGTTAGGGTTAGGGTTAGGGTTTTATTTATAGGTTTATATATATTTATATATATTTATATATATATATATTTATATATATTTATAGGTTTATATATTATATATATTTATAGGGTTTATATATAGGTTTAATTTATAAATGATTTTTAAAAATAATGTCTACCTGAGAAGATATCATAAGAAAGTACTACATTGACACATATCAAGGCATAGTTTAATAAAAAAATTAAGTGCTTATAAATAATATCTATCACTGATGACTATTCGTGCTATCTATAGCATTAAAACTGCTATACTTTTACTATAGCCACACACTAATATAGTACAACATTATAAATATTACCAGGTATATTGTGATGTCTGGTGAAAAAGAACAGACTTTACATTCTTGGGCCTCACTGACACTTCAACTTCTGTTTAGGTGACCAATAAGGGATAGGTATACATCGTGTTAAAACAGCATAGTCATGTCTGCATTTGGTCCATCCAGAGAGAAAATATGCAGTTCCTTTGTTTAGAAGATGAGCTGGAAGAAAAGGTACCCATCTTATTAGGTGGGTGTTTACCTTAGTACCAATTTCATAATTTAAAGCCTAGCTAGAGAAAAAAGCAATATTCTCAAATCACCACGATAAAGAAAGCTAGAGAAAGTAAAAATATATTTGTGGTAGTAAAGGTTAAATAAAAAGGTAGATTCAAAGGATAAAAAGTTTAATCAAATAATTAAAAACTATAATTAATCAAGAAAAACCTGGAGAAAAGATATTAGTGATATAAAGTTTTATAACCAAAACCATGGAAGAGTTAGAACATTAAGATAAAGAGAGCCCTAAAATGTTTTTAAATGAAAAGAAAGTGAATAAAATATTTGAAAATATAAAAATAACCAGTTAAGATATTATGAGGAAGGTGAATAAAAACCAAAGGACTTTATGTTAGTGGATAAATAGGTGAGCCTCTATGACTCCAAGCACGGTTGTCCACAGGGAAGTGGTCTGGGCTCCAAAAGTGAATACTCACAATGAATAAACTATAATTGTACCGGCAGATACCCAGTTGTTCAAATCAGCATTCCAGCAGTTCACCGAGACTCATTTCACCAGCTCACACTCAGCCCATCAGTAAGTTTATTGATTGGCATGCAATGTTCATTTCTGATGAATCCAAGGAAAAGGTGTTAGTAAGTGGACATCCAGGCCTTCTACTGTCTGCCTTCGCACTCTCTGAGGGGTACAGAACTAGAACTAAAGGATACACAAATGCTGAAATGGCCCCAACCAGTCTTTAGAAGCCACCACAACCTCTGGGTATGTTAGGAATTAAAGACACTAAAAAAGACCCTGGTAATCAAAATTTCATCTAACACAGAACCAAGTTTCAGTAGCTACTTTTGCTATAACACAAAAATAAAGTATGACCTCATTGTATCCAGGATTATAGTCTGTATCAGTGGGGTCTGGGAGCAGGGAAAGCATTAACACTTGTGCATCTAGTTTAGCATCCATAGCAAATCTACTAAAACACAAGGCAGATAACACAAGTGCCCAGAAAGTATAGGCAAGCCATTTGAAATCTGTCAGTAAAACATCTATACCCCAAGGACACCCCGCCCCCACTCCATACCGCTTTGTCAGTATTGATGATCAAATCCAGGACCTGAACAGGCTAGATAATATGTTGCCACTAAGATAGGCCTCCAGCCCTTTTGTTTTCTAAGACAAGGTCTTAATATGCAGCCAAACCTGGCATCATATATGGCTCTGCTTCGGTGTGCAGAGGACTTGGAATTATAGATATGGACTATTATGCCTGGTAAGGATTTGAATTTTTAAAAGTACGGATGAAAACAGTTCTCCTTCAAGAAAAGGGCACAGAATTTGGGTACCTTTCTTCACTGTGTAGAGTAAATATTATTGATCCAAATTCAATATTTTAAGCTGTATCATTTCCAACAGTAAAAATCCTCAAATTAGAGTCAGCTTTGCTGGGTGTCTCGGCACACATCTGTAATACTAGCACTCAAGAGATGGAGGCAGGAAGATCATCCTCAGTGACACAACAGTTCAAGTCCAGCCTGGGATACATGAGACTCTGTCTCAAAAAAATAAATCACACACACAGACACACACACACACACACACACACACACACACACACGTGTGCATGCATGTGTGTATGCATATGAGAGAGAAAAAGTTTAGGATCAGACTCTATGCTGTTACTATTCACTGACATGTGATGATCTTTTCCTCCTCCCCATCAAGGAAAATTCAATAATAGCAAGAAGCAAACAAATATAATAATATTTAAAAACAAAAGAAAGAAGAAAGTAGAGGCTTACTGTCTGAACGCTTTACTGCAGGCACAGTTAACTCGCCTCCAGAGAACAGAAACGTGACTGTGGTGGAAAGGAACCCAGTTTCCCCTGAGGAGGAGGAGGAGTTGGACTGCAGGATTTAACTGCATACAGTCCATGTATATGGCTTAAAAGGCTATGAATTGGCAATAGAGTCCTTACTGCCTCTGTGTGTGCTTTGATACTAGTATTATCAGCGTAAGCATGCATAATGCCTGTATATATGTGTGGTTGCATATGTGTGTGTATGTGCATGTCTGTGTGTGTCTCCATGCACAGATGTCAAAGAGTGCAGTAATGAGACAGAACAATGCAGTGGTGAAAAGACCTGAAGAAGAAGTACTGCAGCCAAAAATGAACTTGATGAAGACCATGTTGCTTGCAAGTCATCTTAGAATGCTAGTCTCTCCTCTATTTCTCCTCAGCCCCCTGGATCCTGGACTACTTGGCATCTGATATCTGGATTTTTCTCCTATTAAGTCGTTTGTTTCTATGTTCTGTTAATTCAAAATATTTTTGGTAGCGTGCAGCAGAAGTTTATTTTTAGTTATATATAAAACAATTGTTTTATGCACTGTGAGGGGCTGTCTAGGGCACTTTGTATTGTTTGCAGCTGTTGAATTTCTGTGGCAGCTGTTTAATAGCTTATGATCTGAGGAGATTTGAACACCTGAGCTCAGTTGTTCAGGGTTCCACTGTCCAGTACAATGTTACTAAGTCTCACAAGGTTTGAGTCTGTGAAAATGCTTCCTTGTCTTCTTTGGTGCTGCTACCAATGGCATATTGGCGTAGGGCAGAACATCACTCCAGCTAATCCAACACAGAGACAAGAAAGAAGAGAAACTCCAGACTTCGTGGAGTCTGGTAAAGTATGCTCAGAGAAGCTACCAGAGGATCGAGATTAAGGTATTAATTGAAGTTCCTGAAGAAAGAGGAGAGAAAGAAAGGAAATAAGCTTCTATGAAGAGAAAAGGCTGTGAAATTAATAAATAAATGAGGAAAAAGGGCTCCAAGGTGAGAGCCACAGAACGGAGCCCCTTAGAGATAAAGAATTCGGCTGGGAGCAGGAAAAGAGCATGGTTCTTACTGTTTTTTCTGATCATGACGCTAACACTCCCTCTTGCCACTGGTGGTAGCCTACTGTTTCACAAACTGAGTTTTCTGATAGCTGCGTTGTATGTGTGTGAAGCTCAAGATGTTGTGTTTGAGATTTATGGAAGGGGTTGTATGTTTCCCCTTAGTGGTGGTGAAAAAGAATGCCAAACTGCCAGAATGTTTCAACTGGAGATTCTTCTCACTGGCCCAGGACCTCCTGCTGTTGTAGAAGCTGCAGCTTGGAGCCAAAAAGCCATGTAGTTAAACTGGCCAGTTGTTTTTGTTTTTTGGTTTTTTGGTTTTTGGTTTTTTGTTTTGTTTTGTTTTTTGTTTTTTGTTTTTTGCTTGTTTGTTTTTGGCAAACCTGACCAAGAGAAAAACAAGCAGTCCAGATACTGGTGATGAGAACTCCACTCATGAGGAAACTCTTCCTGCAGACACGGTGACTTGTTATTTTTCCTATGAACCAGACTCTATCCTAAAATCTGGAAAGCGTTTCCTCAGGGAGAGCACATAGAAGCTGTCTTCCAGAACTTGCTAAGGTTGTATCTCCTGCTGGCAGCAAAACTTGGTACTGTAAATGTTACCCAGGTGGTGCTGGTTTTGAAGCCATGGAAAGCAACTGAGGTCTGGCACTATGAGAGGCCAGGAAAGGCCATTAGTGAAGGTGCAGCCTCAGTAGCAGTTGAAGGCCAAGAATGAAGGGATCATGTAAAATAGTTGAGGTTTGGCACCATGAAAAGAGCCCAGGAGAGGCCATTGGTGAAAATGCAGTCTCGGTGGCAGTTAAAAGTCCTGATTGAAGGAGTCATGTAAAGAAGGTGAAACTTGGCACAATAAAGAGAGCCCAGTAGAGGCTATTGGTAAAAGTGTAGCCCAGTTGCAGCAAGGAACCTCAGTATTCTGAAGATGCCAGTACCATGGGATGACCACCAAGAACAGTCACAGCTGTGGTATAGAGCCAGCCAGAGTCTGGAGGACAAGATGTGTGCTGCAGAGAGCAGAGCCAGAGAAGTGATCCAAGCCCATTGGACAAGCCCAGAAGATCATGAGTGAATTCCAGATAATCGGACATTGATGTTTTTCTGTTTTCTAAAGACATTGTGTAAAACTTGATAGATGTTTGGTTTCATTTGGTCCTGTGCATTAGTAACCATTGTGATTGTTCCTCTTGTAAATAATTTTGCTGGCATGGTATTAAATTGTGTTGTAAAGGTAATGCAATTTTTTATACAGAAAAGGGAATTGCTGTAGAAGTTTGTTTTCAGTTATATATAAAATAATTGTTTTATGCACTGTTGGGTCAGGGCCTGTCTAGAGCATTTTGTATTGTTTGCAGGTGTTGGATTTCTGTGGGAATGGTTTAACTGCTAATGATTTGCATGTGCTATCAATAGAATACCTGAGGAATCCTGAATCAATAAAACACCTGAGCTCAGACACTTGGGTTCCACTGGCAGTATGGCACTGGCTATGATGGTGGTTCCCACTGTTGAGGTCTGGAAGAGTTTGCATCTATGAATATGCCTTCTTGTCTTCCTCGGTGACTGACATAGCAGTGAACTGCTACAATAATGTCATCTTAAAGAGATCTAATATAGACAAATCAATGGGATAAACTGTCCTGGCTGGAAATGCTAAACATGCTTAGTTTCACATCACTGAATTTTTTAAGTCAGCTCTCAAATCTTAACTGTGAAAATCAAAATTCTAACCAATAGCCACCGCCAAGTATCAAAATGTTGAAAAATAAGTCTTCTGTTTAAATTAAAAATTTTAAAGATTATTTTTTCCCTTGAAGCAAGATCCTCTAGATTAGAAAGAAATCAGAAGCCAAGAAACATTGGGAACACAGATTTTTTTTCTTCAGGAAAAGCCGCAAGTGTGAAAATCTATGTACACCAGCCCAGAAGCAAATCCTAGAAGCCTTGTTAAGATCAGTGAAGACTTTTCTCTTTCTCCCCTTTTCTTCTTCACATTTCTTTTTCAATTTTCGTGTGTGTGTGTGTGTGTGTGTGTATGCATTCTTGCAGTTGTGTGGCACAACTCTGTGAACATTCGTGTAAGAGGCCTGTGGGTAATGTCAGGAATCATCTTCAATTGTTCTTCCACTTTATCCATTGAAACAAAGTCTCTCAATCAAACCCAGAGCTAATGAACATGGTTAATCTTGCTACTAGCTTGCTCTAGGGATCCCCTGTCTCAGCCTTCTAAGGCTGGAATTTCAGGCAAGTTGCCATGCCAACTTAGCATTTATGTGGTGTTCTGGTTTCGTTCTGTTGCTCTGAACAATATGATTTTATCTTACATGTCATCATTGGATGGAATCAGGGCAAGAGTTCAATCTGGAACTTGAAGGCAGGCCTACTTGCTATTCCATACAGTATCACCTCTTAGCAAGGAATTCACAACAAAAGAGGTATACCAGAAACTGTGAAAGATGCTGCTTAGTAGCCAGTATGCATACTGTGTCATACTCAGCTAGCTTTTCGTATAGTTCAGGACCACCTGTCTAGAGATGGTGGTGCCTCAGTGGCACATCAATAACGATCAAGGCATCCCCCACAGATATACCAATGAACCAAACTGAGCTAGACAATTCCTCAGCTGAGGCTCTCCTTTCAGGTGACTCTAGGCTGCATCAAGTTGACAGTTAGTCCTGAACTAGAACATGTAAGTGCTGGGAACCCAAACTCTGGTTCTCATACTTGTATGCCAATCTCTTAACCACCGATTGATTTTGCCAGTCCTCCATCACGTTATTTTGCAAATTTTGGCCATTTTGGTGACTTTTTATGTTAAATAATTGAATTTTTTTTAATTTAGCATTCATCAATGCTTGTGATATGGTCTTTAAGAATCATGATTTCCATGTCTGCCTTCAGATACACTCAAGAAGTCTTCATGTTCTTCCCAGTTACATGTCCATAGAGCACATTGTTATGTAAATAAAAATACAGAGATTGACAGAGTAGAAGTTCCAGGACAAGTTTATGTTTATATTAAGAACAGAATCTCATTATAGATCGACAGGCCATAGGAAAATGAAGAGGGTGTATTTGCTAATTTATTGTTGCCTTTTTTTTTTTTAGAAAGCACACCCAGTGAAAAGAAGCATAGTTGAGCTCTGGGGCTAAGATTATAGGCTCTGGTTAAGAAAATCTTATTCTAAATTTTCCCCCACTTTCTGTCTATAGACTAATGAGTAGTTTCCTTGACCCTTCAAAATAGATGTGAAGTCTTCCCTCCTTATATCAAGAATAAACCAAAGTACAATTCCATCTTAATTTACCCTGGGACAAATGAGATTATTGGGTTTACTTAAAGAATATAGATTAAAGATTACTAACAAGAGTGTGGATGACCCCAAAAGCAGCTTCACTGAGCAGTCTTTACCCAGCATGAATGATGGCTTCTCCATCCACAAAACTGGAGTCCCCTTCTGTTAACCTTCCTCAGACTATATACTCAATTACCTCCCAAGACTACAGGCCAAGTACGTTAGGGCATAATTACATATAAACAGCTGACAGGACGGACTGGAGACTCAGCTGGGGGTCAGAAACCCATCCTTCTGTGACGGAATGTCAAACTCATGGTGATGGACTCTTGCCAGCACTCATGGCTAATCTCATGAAGATAGTGACTGTTTCACTCAGACGACCAAGATCTACACAATAGCCTCTGACTCTCCAGTTGCAAAACTAGGGTATAGTAATATTCTCCTCATAACAGTGGAGGTCGCCAGTAAGATCTTGGGTGAAAAGTACCCTGTGAATGAAAGCTTCAAAACAACTGTTAACCTCTTCTATTTTAAAATGGGAGTTTGGGAGAATAGGGAGAAGGCTCAGTGGGTAAGGCATTGTGTCACGAGGCCAAAGATCCGATCCCCAGCACCACATAAAGAAAGTGGGCATGGGAATGCCTCTCTTGGAACCCTTCAAACTGACTTTTCATTAATAAATTTACATTTATTCCACTTTAAAACAACAACAACAACACAGTGATATGTAATTTTCAACCCCAGTGCTGGCAGAATGGAGTGAAGAAGCAGCTCTCCAGACTCATTGGCTAGGCAATGTGACTATTTGGTAAGTACTAGGCTAAGTTAAAGACCCTGCCTCAAAAAATAGGGTAGATAATGATAGAGAAGACACTGATGTGCTTCCAGGCTCCATATGGTCACGTTGCTCCTTCTAGGAACTATGCAGCCTGGGAGGGGTAGGCCCATCTCTAAGCAAGTCTCAGAATCAGAATGAGCATGAATTCAAAATCAAATGAGTTTGAATTCAAAATCTGCATATTCAGTTCCATGTTCCTACTATTCTTTTCTGCTATAGATTTTAGTCAGAGTGTAAATATTAGCCAGGACACAACTTATATGAATAACCATGATTTCTGCTCAATAAGCACAATTTGCCAATCTACTTTTAAATAAAGTGTTTGAAATTTCACCAGTGTTTGAAATTTCCCATAGATGGCAGAGAGAGATCGAAAATAAATATAACTCAACTCTATTACAAGGCATTATCTACATTAAAGGCACTACACCTATGGGTGATCATTTCTTTTTAACATAGAATATTTGCACATACATATTATCACTTATAATATAAATTACATACAAAAAAAGATTGACTAAAATGTTGTCAGAGTAGCTACCGGTTATACATAGTAAGAGACTCAGCTAATATGGATGGGATTACGAAAAAAAGAGAAGTAAACAACATTCGGGAAGATATAAAGTACTTAATCTTTAAGAGGTTGTGGCCGGTAGTGTTGATATTATGAGGCAGAGACACAAGCCTACATGTCCACATTGCAATCTACTGACTTTTCATTAATGTACTGACTCAAAATTTGTGGTATTTACTGATGATTATACTCTCATAAAGACAGTATATTATTTTGGCAACTCTGTAATTGCAATTTTGAACATATATCTTAGAGTCATCTTCATAACATCATAATTAAGGATGTAGCTCTCTATAATAAATCTACACATATAGTATTTCCGAGTTTGCTATATAAACTCACAAGGAAGTGATTACTTGACTACAATTTAGGGACAAAAATATAAGACCTGATCACAGAAAAATCTATAGGCTTGCTAAAATTACATATTGCATCTTCAAAGTGCACAAAATATTTATTCATCAAGATTTCTTTCCACACATTAAAAACACAAGTTAGAAAATCTAGGATGATTTATTCTCCAAGTAACTTTGGGTCAAAGTTAAAGATGACTTATTAGGGTCATAAAATCACACTGGATGTAGGAATTTATGGCTTTGCTTTGTTCCCTGTCATTTTGTAACCAAAGCTATTTCTACCCTGCCATAATGTATACTTTTAATCAGACAGGATTAGCCGCAGCAGAGCAAGCCACAAGTCACAAGGACAGAGGGCTATAACTCTATTTATGTTAGAGATGGGTTCTGCAGTGCTACATCTAAAGCAAGATTTATTCACCAAATTAAATTTCCACTTCACTTCTTTAGTAACTTTGATTCTAAGGAAGTCATTTTGACCCCTAAATTTTATCCTTAAAAACATAATTTAAAACGTGATTTTTCCTGTATGCTTCTAATGTAGCACAAACTGTAGGGAAAACAAAAAAACTATTGATTCCTGATCGATTAAAAACTGTCTTTAGTAAAGTATCATGATGAATAAATCTAAAGTCCTGAGCATCTTTTATATCTGAAGTGTCCTCTTATAAGACTAGGGGTAACTTACAGTCTTTGCATCACTACTGAGTACCACGGTTTGGTTTGAAGCACATCAGAGTCCTCAGAGTCAATAAAATCTTGTCATGATCTGGCTGTAAAATTCTTGATCTTACAGTCCTATGAACAACTCTTCTAATTTTTCAAAATAATGTTCTATTGAATTGATTAAGTTATCTAAGAGTGTGACATGTTCTTTCTTTCCTTAGATGGGGAAAAAAAAAATCATGAAACGTTTGAAATGTCATTGCCTGATTTACTAATTCATTTTATTAACGCAGAGACTAGCGTACAAATACTATGAGTTCTCTTTTGCACACCTCTTTGAGGGTGCTCCAGTGCACCCTCAGTTTAACAAGACTCCCACCACTGCTTTTCTTCAATGCTACCAACTCAGCCCTCTCTCTACCCCTGTGCTTGAATTTAAGTTACTCCTAAGCTGCTATGGGAATCTAGCGCCTCTTAGTGGTCCATGGTAAATAGTGCAGATAGCTATTTCCGTCAAAGTCTAAAACAATAGGAAAAAAATTACACAGCACACTGCTTCTTTTCTCTCTAAACAAAAGAGTTATCCCCACAAGAAACACTATAAATGGACCATCTCTTCGTTTGGAAAACACACATGTGCAAATGTTTTTAAAATAATAGCAGAAGTGTCTTGTGTAAATTGTCCAAAGCACTGCTTTGAAATACACTGCTGAACACTTTTCATGGAGATATGCTGTATACACAGAGAAATGAGAATTCTCTCTTCTCTTTCATGTTGTTTTGTGAACACAATTTCATGGCAGCAAGATTTTATATCCAGGATTTTCTATGAAGCAAACTCCTCTGCTGGGAATACTAATGTCTAACAACAAACAAATATTTTAGATTGTATCACCATGATCATTTGATGTTATTAAAATATTTCCTTTTTGTTTTGGACAGTGAAAATTGATTCTGGGGAGTAGGGAAAACTAAAGTGCTTTACTCTTTTTATGTGGACACCACGGGTATCCATAGAGTTCATAGGCAGGGAATGATGATGAGGGAAAGACGGAGACATCAGTGGGACAACACAAACACAGGGGCAGTCTTCTGCACAAAGACACCAACAAGAAGAGCACTAAAAACCATGAACAGTAATCCCAGAGGCTGTGCTGTGATTTGCTCACATGCCTTCCCCTTGTGGGATCCCTTAAACTACAAAGAAACAGTGTGTGTGTCTGTGTGTGTGTGTGTGTGTGTGTGTGTGTGTGTATGTAAAATAAAATTTAAGAAAAACTAGGGAGAAGGTTAAAATAGAATGGCAACATGACTAATCAGTCCAGTCTACATTCTGATATCCAGGTCAAGGAGGGACTCTTTCTTAAAAATCAAAGTGGACAGATCCTAAGAAATGACACTCAACATTAACATCTAGCATCCACACACATGCATTATATATTTACAAACACAGGCATGCACACACACACACACACACACACACACACACACACACTCACAGATGGAATGGTGGCAATAAGAGTAAAGCTTTTGTTTAAGACAATAATTGTAAATGGTTAAATTCCCTTGCTGAAACATAAATGTTTACAAACTGTGTCAGTAATATAAAATGCAAGATTATTTTTGTTCGTAAAGGAGACTATTAAATCCTACTTATAAGCAAAGAAATATAAACCAACTAAACAAAACCTATAAGTTAAATACATTAATATTAAACAAGGACAGGCTCAAGCCAAAGCATTAATTGACTAAAGCTAGGTATATTTCAATAGTAAAATATTAAAGCAGGAGGAAGAGGGACTAACTAACAAGAAGCAAATCAGGATATATTTAAACATGTGAATCTCAACTGATAAAATCACACTACTGCACTTAATGAAATAGTTGATTTAAACCCGAATAAAGCATGTGAGTGATGCAAATATAAGGTATAACTTTCAGCAGGATGTGGCAGTACATGTCTATTATCCCAGCACTCAAGAGGAGGAGGCAGGAAGATTGGGAGTTCAAGACTACCCTTGGCTATGCAGCAAGTGTGAGACCAGCTAGGACTGCATGAACCTACCTCTATGTTTACATGTGTACATATAAATTTAAAAGAAATGTATTCTTTGAAAAGGACTAGGAAAGTTTTATTAAAAATATTACCATCATTTAGACTGCAAAGAAAGTATCAATAAATTCAGAGTAAGAAGCACCCACCAGTCACATTGTCTGACCATGGTGTCACAAAATTATAAATAATAATGATAAAACAAAAACCATTTACTGTCTTAGAAATTAATAAATTCTCTGAAGAACTTTTATATGAAGGAGCAAAAAAAAAAAAAATCAAAATTTCTACTGACCCTAATTACAATGAAAATTAAGAAGTGACAGATCAAATTCATTTGTGTGATGAAAGTCATTTTAAGAAATAAGTTCACATCAATGCATTTTCATTTCTTAGAGAAGAAAAATGAACAGTGAGCATCAGAAGTTATCTAGCAAGACAAGGGGCAGGAAATAATAAAGACTGATATACGATCAATGAATTACAAAGTCAAAAATTACTCAGAACTAGTCTGTACTGGGCTTCCCTGGAAGCTATTGAAGTTTTCAAACAACCATTTTCTTCGGTTACTAACTCAAATATTTGTATAATATTGAAAGAATTTACGAATCACTAATACAAATATGGAGACATGTACTATATCTACACTTGGTGTCAGAACTTCTTTTAGGATGTATCCTATGCACAGCAAGAAAAATAGTTTAAGTGCCTGCAGGTGGGAAATAATGCCTTAAGAGACTTAGGGATTAGAAGAACTCTCTAAGAGAGCAGAGGAAGCACTTATTTGTTGGTGTGGAGAGAAAATGTAGGAAGATAAGAAGAGGGGTCAGCAAGATGGCACAGTTGGTAAGGGCACTTGTTGCCAAGCCTAAGAATCTGAGTTTAAATCCTGGTGGCACCCCAACAGTGGAAGGAGAGAACCAACTCGAACAAATTATCCTCGGACCCCCATGCACCAGCACTAACATGTGTTCCCCACACGCTAAGTCCATCTATCTATCAATCAAAGTCTCCACTGTGGCGATGAAGCTTTAAGACAGGGAAACCAGTGGAAAGTCATGGAGAGCTTCACAAGTACATCGATGCGCTTCAACGGGAGTGGATCTGGTCTGTTATAAGCAGACTTATTCCTGAGACTTGATTATTATATAAAGAGAGAGCCTACCCTCTCCCAAAGCTCTTGTTTTTAATGTTGACATATAACTCTTCTGCATCTGCCTCTGACACAGTGATGCCTCCACCGGAGGTCCCTTTGCCAGAGCTGAGCAGGTGCCATGCTCTTGAACTTCCAGAACTGTAAGCTAAGTAGACTTCTTTATGAGATCTCCCAACTTAAGCGTGTCATACAAATGAAGTTGGACAGACTATATTTGAAGACAGGGCTGTGTGTGTGTGTGTGTGTGTGTGTGTGTGTGCGATGCACATGGTATATGGGTGCTTAGGTCTTTGCATGCAGGGCCGGAGGAGGATAGCAGGTGCCCTACTCTATCACTCTTTGCCTTGTTCCTAGGAGACAAGTTTCTCACTGAACCTGGACTAGGAATGGCAACACAGTGTTATGAGGCATCCTGTGATGTGAGCATTCCTGGCTTTTTATGTGGGAACTCAAGTCCTCGCTTTAAGCCCTCTTACCCATCGAGCCACCTCTCCAGCCACTGAAGACAGGACTTGTAAGGAGAGAATTGGAGTAAATTGTTTCCAAAATTGGAAATGAAGCCAATAACATTGGTGTCTTTGAAAGAAGAGGGAATGACACAGGAAAACCATGTAAGACACCACAAGAAGGCAGCCATCTGGTAAGCCAACCACAGAGGCCCTGGGAGATACCAAACCCATGACATCTTGGATTTTTTTTTTTCTCTCAAGATCTATTGTTTAAGCCACTCAGTCTGTGACATTTTGTTCTGGTGTCCTTAGGGTGAAGCTGGCAAGGCATAGACCAGTAACAGTGTAATCCTGATTAGTCTACAATGCCCAAATTTATAAAACCATTCGAAAGTATATTATCATCACAGACACTTTAAGATCCTTTCCAGGCTGTTCACAGTGTGTGGGAAGTATTGGGTTCCTGTCCTGGTGCCGTTTTCTAAGAGAGTCTGGATCTACTGCACACAAGGCCTACCTGCTTCGTGTAACACAGATAGCTCATGGCTGCCCCCTTTTGTAGGCGTGGACACTGAGGCACCGAGCAACGAATTCACATGCCTGACGCCGTCTAGATGGCGAGGGAAGGAAGGTTTCTTTTGGCTCCCGGTTTCAGACAGTTTCAGTCCGAAGGTAGGGTGAGCCAGCCCCTGCAGATGGAAATTGTACTGCAGTGCTCACATGATAGACCACACGGAGCAGAATCAAAGGAGAGGACGAGAAGCCGGGCCAGGCTGTAAAATTCAAAGCCCTGACCCAGTTGACCTACATCTACCATGTAAGCCCCAGCTCACACCGCAAGGCCTCACCACGCGCTCCTGTGGAAGAGTCTCCAGACTCCAGCCTAACGTGGACCAGAACCCTATCCTCGCAACACTCTCCTTCCTCAGTCCCTCCTCCAGTCGTAACTTGATCACATTCTGATAAATATTAACTTGCACGTTGACATCGCATTGATCACTGCAGTGTTGGTGTAGACTTCCGGTAAGTGAAGACCACACAGCTCCTGTGACTCCTGAAGTCTGAAAAGGGCCTAGGCAGTGTAATGGGTTTTCATGTACTTATTAACGAGTAACTTCAAAAAATGCCAAGTTATTCCATGATGGGGAGAAGTGCAGAAAATGTATCATTTTCCTTTGACAGAAAATGTAGCTGAGTGCTTTATTTGATGTTTATATTAAGCTAATAATCTTTAATAGAAAAGGCTGCAGTATAAATATCATTGAAAGATTGTAGCGAAAAAACTGCTCTTTAACCCAGGTCTTGTTGTCCCCACAGTGACTGAACACAGCACTCTTCAGAACAGAGCTTATTTTCATTTTTATTGTACCCTTTGTCTGGAAAATGAGTAGGATTCTGTGTTGTTCTGCATCAGTGCTTCCAGTCAGTGAGAGAAGGGAACTGATTTATTTCTTACTTTGACTTGTAAAAAGCACAGAATGTAGGTCTTGTCCTAGTTTCCCCAGTGGCAGAGTTCAGCAGACAGTGGAAGCCAGGTTCTTCCTAACGCCTTGCTGCCAAGAGGACTCCACCTCCCCCAGATCCTCTGCTCACTGTTTCACCCACTCTCTGGTACCAGTCAAGGGAAAATCCGAAGACTGAAGCTTTAGCCCAGCTCATTTCAAGCTCCAGAGCACAGCACATGTCCAGAGAATGTGAGACATCTCAGGATCCCAGTGAAGGGGTAGAAAAGGACTCTGAGGCTTTGGTCTTTGATTTCACAGCCCCAGTGGAAGGTTAGCTACACTAGTGGTTACAATCATCTGTGCTGTGTCAGGAAAATCTAACAAAACATTTTGTGTGTGTGTGTTTGTGTGTGTGTGTGTGTGTGTGTGTGTGTGTGTGTGTGTGTGTGTGTTTGTGTTTTAGCTTCATAGAGGTCTATGTTGTTCAGGGAGTCCAGAAAAAAATTCACTGAATTGCTAGAGATTTTCCACCTTATGCTTCATCATCTAGATCTTTCCTGGCACATCTCATGCTAGGAAAACCAATGACGTAGAACCAGGAACACGTTTCCACCCACTTGCTGAAATCTTATGCATGTTCCAAGGTACAGCGTAAACACTACCTCCTCGGAATCTTCCTTAATGTTCCTAAAGTGGGTCTCGCTCCTTTCTCTTTCTAAATAAACTTATTGTTAATCCAGCCCTTACCACAAACAGTATGACATCGAATGAGCCGGTTCATCACTCCCATGGCCACATTCTTTAGTTTTTACCCTGGATTGGAGGACCTGTGTGTTTAAGACATTTGACTACAGCATTCCAAGTGTCGTATACAGAAAGAATGCTCACTGTTTGTTTAGCAGCTAGACAGCTTGTTCATTCAGGTTTTCAAAATGATTAATTTTAAAGTACAGTGCACATTATGTAAAAAGAAATATGCTCTACGAATGCAGATGCCATGCCACCCAGAGAGTTAACACCATGGTCCTAATGCCAGAGAAACTCATAGGACATAAGATTGGCAGAAAAAGGTTCAGGTATTTGGTTTAATGTTTACCCAAGTTACTCCACTGAACCTTTTCATTTTAAGTCTTTCAAGGAAAAAACATATGTAAGCATGCAATAAAGCGGGTAGAACGGAAGACACTGTTTGCATTTGGAAGAGAGTTTGAAATCCCTCTCATTTCCATCACAGCCCCCAAAGGAGAGAAAGAAGGAGCTATTAGGGCACCTCAGAGATTAATTTAAAAAGCAAAATTCCTCATCCAGCCCCCTGAATGCCTCAGATGGGCAACATGAATCAGGGAGAAGAGCTGAAAATCAAAACAAAGGGATGTGCTTGCTGGCCTCTGGAGTCCTAGATACCAGCCCATTGGTATGGTATTGGTATAGCACAAGGTCACACCTAAAGAGGAAGCCCACAATGAGCCCACGGACCACACTTCTGCTCTCACCGCTGGCCAGATGGCACGCTCCATTTTACTCATTATCGTCGTTCTGATCTGACACCATCAGGATCAGACATATGGCTGGGTCTTTAGCTTAAAGTTTTTGTTGTTTTGTTTTTGGAAGAAGAGTTATCTTGGGTTGGGCTCAATCAAACTGGGAGCCTGAGGTGTGACTAAAAACAAAACAAAAACACAGTGCATGCTGATCCTTTCTGCGCAGAAGGAAGCCTGCAACTGGGCTCAGGGGCTGTAGTTTGTTAAACCCCTGTGTGAGATATTTGCTCAATTGTAATCATAAATAGTGTCACAGTAACGCACTATTTGTTTATAGAAAACGGGTCTTAAGGGCTAGGCAGCCTCAGAGACAACACAAACACTTTCCTTTCACTCTGCCAGGCAGAAGATAAATGAACAGTATAAAAGTTTGACCCAGAATTACGCCCCAGGTTACAAAATATTTACTAGTTTTTAAAGGTTGAAATAGTTTAAAATTGTTCTTCCTAGTCTAATTCTTTTCAAGAAATCTGGATTTGAAAGTTTAATTGTAATTTGTAATTTGAGAGATTTATTTTTGATTCAGGTATAAAGACTGATGTATTATGATGATTCATCATATTTCTGTTTTCTTATACATTTAATATATTTCTTATGTTGTGAGAGAGCCATCTGGTGGCTGCAAAGACACTAAATCTTGGCTCATTAGAGCCAAAATTGAGCTTCCTACCAATCAACACTTTTCTTCACTGAGATACTGACTTCAAGTTTTATTGGAAATTGATGCCTAGGAAATTTTTGCTGTTAATCCCCGTTCATCTTACTTAGATTCGTGAATTTAATTCACTCTATAGTGCTGAAAGAAGGTGGCACGTGTCGGTTGCAACTTTAAATCTAAGAAAACCCTGATGACACACAAGCACATTTTCTCTCCAGTAATATTGAGAACAGTTGATAACTAACACCTAAATTAAGAAGCACGTGCTGTGACACGTGCCCTCATTAATTTGCAACCTCGTTTCAAACAGACACAGCCGTATTAGATTTATATTGTGGACAAGTCCAGTGCACCAATATAAGCCTGAGGCTCTCACACATTCTACAGAGCATGGGTTCTCTCAATCCCTTTGGGGGTCAAACAACCCTTGAACAGGGGTCACCTAAGACTATCTGCACATTAGATATTTACATTAAGATTCATAACATTAGCAAAATTACAGTTATAAAGTAGCAACAAAAATAATTTTATGATTGGTGGTCACCACAACACGAGGAACTAACTATATTAAAAGTCCATAGCATTAAAGAGGTTAAAAACCACTGCTGTAGAGAATTAAATAATATAACCCAGGCACTTCACTAGTACCTAGTACTGAGCCATGCAGAGAATTACAGTCATAAGAGGAACTAAGCCCAGGGCTAATGTGACAATGTGTTTCCATAAAGACAGAATACACACTAAAGAGACACTGTATAGGTGAAGCTGTTCCTTGTCTTGTAATTTAAAATGCTCTGTGTCTGCCTCCCTCAAAAATCCTTTTAAATAGCATTAAGTTTCAGGAAAAAAAAAAACTGAATTGTACATTATCAGGTTTCAAAGTACTTCCTTCTCTGACTTTTCAAAATATTGTGTTGATTGCAGCAAGCCCCCAATTAAATCCTTTCTCTGCCAAGGTGTCTCTTCACAGCAACAGAATAGTGAATAAAACATTATGCAACATAACAACTGGAGTTTGATCCTTAGAACCCATGTTCTGGTGGGGCGTACGTGGAAACACCAGCACTGGGAAGCAGAGGCAAATACCTGGAGCTCACTGGCCAGCCAGCCTAACGAGTTTGCAGATAGCGGGCAACATTCCTGAAGAACGGTCACCAGAGGTTGACCTCGGTCCTCCACATGCACATGCAAACCCGTGCACCTGCGCACCAATGAATACACACACAGAGACACAATTACAAGCAGGGGGGAAGCAAGTTTTGCATTTCTTCTGTGAAAGCAAGACTAGAAGGAAAAGGTCATAAGCAGATAAAAATGTGAGGCTGAAACTGAAGATTTGGCCAAGGCTACAGCAGGATGTTGCTGGTAACATTCTAGAATTGGAAAGAAAAAAAAAAGTGGTTAAGTTGATGGTGTGTGACTGTGGAAATGTGAGAAAATGTAGTACTTTGGTTTACACCCACAAAGCTGGGTTTTCAGTATCAAAGAGACACACTTCATGGAATATGATGGGTAAGGCATTTTAATGGCTTTGCTCAATCAAAAGTACCTAGTCCTTTCAACCTGAACACACAGGGCAACAATAGGCACATTTGGGTTGGGCAAAAGCCTAGGATTTAATAAAGTTCTTTCTGCCTTTGATAATCTGTTGCAGAAATGACCACAAATCTGCACATATTTATTGCATGCTCAGAGACATAGCATAATATAAGCACAGACAGTCCTCTTGTAGAGAGGTAGAGTTCATATCCATCTTCAACCTAGACTTCATTATAGGTCCTGCTCAAGTCAGTGGGATAAGAGCACAACCACAAGTGACATGCAGGGGGCTATAAGGTGCTTGTGCACCACAGCTGGCCTCCTTTCTCCATTTGAAAGCCCTTGGCAGCATTTAACATGCAAGAACTGGTTACTGGAGAAGCTTTTAAAGGGAATCTCAAGATTTGCCATGAACACTAACAACAGAACTGCCATATGATCAAGTTAGGCCGTTCCTAGACATGTGCCAAAGGACTCTGCATCCTACCACAGAGACGCTGGCACATTCAGGTTCATAGTCACAACAGCAAGGAAATGGACTTGCCCTCAACATCCATCAGCAGATAACTGAATATGGAAATGATGGACATACATTCAATGGAATTCATTCATAAAGAAAAACAAAATTGGGAAATTTTCAAGAGGAACTGGAAACATTTTAAGAGAGGTAACACAAGCTCAGAAAGACAAACATCTTCACACTCATGTGGTTCTGAGCCTCAAACTGTAAAATGTACGTCCAGGGAGGAATAACTGGGGTGAAGACCAGGATCCATATGACTGGAAAGAAAATAAATTTTAACGGAGTAAAACAATAGAGAAAATTAAATGTAGAACACTGGGAGTAAAATGGCACACTGAGAGAAGAGAGAGATACGAGAGGGAAGGCAGAGGATACAGTGGTAAGAATCAACCAAAATTGAATGTACATAAAAACATCACATGTAAAACTATCATTCTGTAAGCCAATTGAAATATTTTCAATTAATAATTTAAAAGTTTTGTTACTGTACCCATCCATAGTCACTCAATTCTACCCAAGCCCACAGCAAACCACAGAGAGCAGCCAAGCCTACCAATACTGCAACCTACATTAAGCTCTAAGTTTAGGCGTGGTTTGTTATGTAACAAAAGCTAACCACTACAACCATATGCTAACAATATCCAAATATTAAAGGCAGAAATTTGAGATATTTGGTGAAGGTGTGGTTGTTGTTTGCTGGGAGCTCCAATACCCTGGTAACATGGAAGAAGTCTGCATGACAAGGTTCTAGACTCCCTGGATGGGGAATTTTGGCTCACCAGCCATTTTGTACCTTTCTGAGTCTTGTTTAGCATGCACCAAAGCTAGTCTCCAAACTCGGGCACGATCTGTGAGGATCTGACGGATGGGAGACTAACAGGACCTCCCAAATTACCCTCACACTCTTCCTACTTGGGGACTAGTATTAAACTTACTGGCTTTGGTGTAACTATATAGAGCAAATCAGATTTCATTTGCTAACATTTTGCAGTGGGAAACACTTTCTGAGTTAAACAAAGATCAAATTGGATTTGTTATTTTAAAAAAGAAATGAAAAGAGTAAAAGGTTTTCATGTTATAAGAAAAAAATGTCTAACTATACAGGTTCTTATACCTCTCTTCTATTTCATATGAAAAGAAAACAGGTACTTTGTTAATAATTTTTAAACTTCATACCTAAGAAGCTATCATCAATACATATTACTATTAATTAAAATATTAATAAATTTGATATTTAAGTTAACATACCTATCTAAATATCCCAAATAAATTCTAAGCACACTAGACAAAGAAAATAATATCAGGATACATGGTAATTAATTTTATCGTGACTATTAATGATAAGGAAAAACCTCTAAGTAGTAGCTAAAGGGCATGGACCATCAGACTCACAACATACTAGGCATGATAGCAGACTTTTCTTGAAAATTAATGCCAGTGAGAAGGTAGAGGAACAGCTCTGAGGCACTAAAAGGAGGAAAACTTCCAGACAGAATTTTATAGGCAACTAAGTATATACAATATATATATATATATATATATATATATATATATATATATATATATATATATATATATAGTGTGTGTGTGTGTGTGTGTGTGTGTGTGTGTGTAATAAGGATTCTTCCAGATTTTTCAAAGAAATTATCTACAGCAAACCCACACTATAAGAGCAGTGTTAGAATTCCTTGAAAACATTGTCAGATCAAAGAACAGAGCTATACAACTAAAGAAAGAATCCTAGAAATTAAAGTCTTGCCTGATATAATACTGCCAAAGTCATCCCATTATGTCATTATTACCATGATACACTATACAAGGCATTGCAAGAATAGGAAACTGTACTGACAGATAATTGCATTTCAAGAGACAGGGGCTGGAGGAAGGAGTTGGCTACCAAATGGCATAGTAGATCATTCAGAAATTGTGGAAAGTTTTACAGCCATGTGTCACTTAACAACAGACATGCATTGCAGGGGATGGCTTGTGAATGCATAGTCACAATGTACTAACACTACATGGCTGGCTTACCATACACAGGGCAAACAGAGCACAGCCTGTCCACAGAACTGCACAGCACTATACTCTCTCTGTGCTGTCATCAACTGTAACATGACAAGTGTTGTCTCTCTGAAGACATTAAATGTAAAAGAAGTTTTACTAAATATATTAGTCCTGAAATCACATACGTGTAAGTCAAGATTGTATTCATATATTTATGCATATGTAGTAATAATAATAACCAAAAGGAGGTCATCAGTTTGAGGGGGAGAGAAAAGGGAATAGGGGGAGGGTAGAGGGGGACAAGGAAGAGGGAAAGAAATATAATTGTATCTTAATTTTAAAATTTTTAAAGAAAGAACATTTGAGTCTTCTGTTCTTCTTATTTAAAGACTAATGGCTAAAATATATATAATTTTAAACATTTTTTCAGTGCTACCATACTTAGCATGGGCGGACCTTGAAGGACCAGACATTGTTCTGGAAAAGTCAGCTACTGAATAATGAGAGGAAGAGTGTGAAAGCCTAGGACAGCCTGAACATTACTATACATATGCCTCACACTTAGTCTGCACTAAACTCATACAGAAATATTTCATTATAAACTAATGTTAGCTCACTGTAATTCCTTTTTCTTTTATAATATCATCTTTTGACTTGTTGACTCCTTTGTAAAACAATTTAAGACAAACCTATTTTACAGCTATACCAAAATATTTTCTTTATATTCTCATTTGCTGCATTTCAAGAGCAATCCTTAGAAATGTTTAGAAACGTACCCAGAGTCTGTATTCTTAGGCTGCAAACCAGCTATGCTCAATAATAATTGCCTTCATTCTTAAAAGGAGGAATGTCTATATCTACTTATGTTCATTGACTCCTCTCAGAAGAACATGATGAACTCAGCCAGGGTCTTGGTGATGACGGTAGCCATGCGAGGAAGCTGCCCTGCTCTCCCTGCCCTGCCCCACTCGCCATAGTCTGTCTCCATCTGCCTTGTCCCTGTTTCTGCCTCTCCTTCTCTGACTGTTCTATTTCTCCCTCCTTGACGAAAGTCGTACTGTATACATGATTCCCACATTCCGATCATTCTCACTCACCTAATTTCAAACTAACTTAAATGGTTTCATGTGACTGTCTGAAACACCACAGATGTTAGGGAAGTCACCACCAGCAGCCAAATTTTCTTCCCTAAACAAACAAGTTTCATGGTCTGCCAAAACCCAGCAGAGGGCATCCTTCCTTTTCAGATCCGTGAATTGTGCAGAGGAAACTCATCATAGTGCACTGTATGCCACTAATGGTTCTGTGTCTGGCTTGTTTTGGAGAAGAATGGTCATACACGTTATTCAGGACCCTGCCATTTTGAATTGTGGGATTAGAAATCATTCTCCCTTTATGAGAAGGAAGGAGAAAATGCCTCTGCCCCCAGAACCCCTCTTGGTGCAGAGCAGTAGCTTCAAATTACAGAAGCAGCAGAGAGGTGACCCTGTGGCCTTCCTCTCCTAGATGCTGAGTGTGCACATAAGGTCAGAGGAGGAGGCAACTGAGAAAGAGCAGGTTCTAATCTCATTTGGAGCAATCGCCTTCTGTTCTTCCAACTGAAAGACAAATGACAGAACAGGTATCATGGCCTGGTACATTGCCTCAGAAGCATACAGAAACTGCATATTCTGGACTCTGGATGGCAACAGAAGGGATCAGGGACAGCATATGAGTGGGGGCCAAACTTATGCCTGAGGATATCAGAAGCTGTCCATTAATTTCAATTATACAGTTTCACTGAAACTGAACTTACACAGTAAGAAATATTTTACACTATCAGAATGCTTCCCTAGTTAAAAGGCAAAAGCCTGCATCTGTCTTCTGTTGCCTGTGTGCTTTTTGTTGTTGTGTTCTAAGAAGGGGTCTTATGATTCCCATATTGGCCTCAAACTCACTATGTAATTGAAGGCCTTGAACTTCTGGATCCTCCTGCATCCACCTCTCAAATGTAATTACTAGAATTACAGCCATGTACCCCTCCCACACCCAAATTATGCCATACTGGGGTGAAACCCAGGGGCTCTGTGCACACTAGGAAGCATTCTACCAATTGAGCAATATCCTCAGCCACAGTTCTACAACCCTTGCAAGTCACCTTTCCCCAGGGTGAGTAGATAGATAGTTCACAGAGGAAGTCGGGGAGAGAAGTCAGTGTGAGGAAGCCGCATAACCAAGTCGTGTGGCCAGCCACTCTAAGTTTGTTAGAACATCTGTTTCATGCCGAGCCCTAGAGAAAGTGCTAATAGTACAAAGTAAAGTCCATTTCCTCAAGGAGGCATCTCACCAAGAAAGGGTTTGGAATGTCAGACAGAGCTAATCTAGATGCCCATCCATTCCCCTTGTGACTTGGAGCAAAAGCTTTATACTCCTTTAGGAAAGAGGAAATTCTTAGCGCTTCTTGGCAGCTTATGAGAGCAGCCTCATTGTCATGATGGGAATCAGAGCAGGAATTTAAATCATTTGCTTCTTGTCCAACAACCACAGGAGGGCTGAAGTTTGAATATCCTAAGGATCAGACATATGCCAGGCAGAAGGCTGAGAAGGCAATATAAGATATCACCATCACTGTCCTTATTGTGAGCACTATTGTCAGAGGCACTGTTATAGCTTGCTGGGACCTAAGAATATGTATTGGATGGGTGATGATGGCACACGCCTTTAATCCCAGCACCTGGGAGGCAGAGGCAGGCAGATCTCTGTGAGTTCGAGGCCAGCCTGGTCTACAGAGTGAGTTCCAGGACAGCCAGAGTTACACAGAGAAACCCTGTTTTAAGAAAAAAATAAATAAATACAAAAAGAAAGAAAGAAAGAAAGAAAGAAAGAAAGAAAGAAAGAAAGAAAGAAAGAAAGAAAGAAAGAAAGAAAGAAAAAGAAAAAACAAAGAATATATATTAAAACACACTGGTTCAAGTGAAAATCCCTCTATTTCAAAAATGTAGTGCTTTTCCAATTCTGATTAAAATAAAATTTTAATCATCATAGCGATATAATGACGGATTTGAGTCATTTACCTTTCCCTAAGACAATAGGTTGCCTCTAATAACAATGGCTGAGCTCAGTGTAATAGACACAAATTCCCCGAAATCAAACAGGAATCCCTCCTGATATGGACTCTTCTCTATCCCTCAGAGTTAAATAAAAGTTAAGATTAGATGCTGAACAGGACCAAGATCCAAGTTTCCTTCTAAGATTTGAAGGACTTTGATCTCTGATAAGGGATCATTGGTCAGCTGCACCTCTCAGTGGTTGATATCCTCTAGACTCTTTATTATCCTCTGAAGAGTCATGGCCTGGGGTGTCTTACCCATGTGTGTTCATAGATCAAGGAGTGGGGGTTCAAGACGCTGGCAGTGTTATTTAAAGGGCAAGGTTTGTTTGTTGCCTGAATCTATGTCACGCCATACTACCAAACTCAAAAATGGTATTAAACAATAAACAGATAAAATTCTGGCTCCAGACCTCATTTGGTAACTCTCATCTTTGTTTCTTTAGGTAAGAAACTGAATATTTGATTATGGAGAATTAAGAAAATTTACGAATGTTTCTCTTATACATATTCCACTTTTCTTGTTTCTACTAAAAATGTATTTTTATCTTAGTTCAGTTTTTAAAAATCAAAGTTAACTGGGCATTTCAAGAATGTATTGCTATTCAACAAAGCAATTTCACACCAATTTCACCTCACTGTGCTTCTGAAGGGATGAGCAGCATAGCAGCACATTGTTTGGGATAGAAATAAAACTCCAAGCCTGCTGGTCTGAGTGCCTTCAAATAGCACATGTCCAGGTGGTCATGTAGCCAGTCATCTTTTCATACAGTTTACAGGTGGGACATATGGCAGAGGCAGTTTTCTTATGCAGTTTACTTACCCCAAGATAATGGCCATCAACGAACACAACAGGGAGGGAAGGAGCTTCAGAGACTCGTCTGCATCTTTCATCCAACTCTTTCCCATAGTCACCATTCAGAGCTATGTTTTTCTCTTCAAATTTCACTCTATGGTTTTGGAAGATCTTTCTCACCAGTTCACATCTCTCAAAGGTTGTCCTCACCACACGAAGGCAGGTTGTATAAATCACCACACGGTCAAATTCCAGATCAGCTGATGGTTGCTGGAACCAAAGCATTGCAGTGTAAATATATTTGCTTTTACTTTCTTAGATTTTACTACGTATGCACAGTTTTATTTAACAACTTTTGGCAAATGTCTTATACATTAAAGAAACTCACAAAAGCTGAATGTAAAGCACTTTGTAAATTCAGAGTCATGTGTTTTTAAGACTCAGATGTGTTCCTTAGTAGAAGGGTGGATGAAACTGGAAGTTTTCTGTCATATGTAGAATCTAGAATTATTATAAATGAATGTTTATGTATTATATGTAAAGCACAGAAGAAGTGATAGAAGGTGATGATGGGATGGAATGTATGTGACATAAAAGCATAAAGGACTGTTTGTTTGGGTGGTGAAGGAGAGAGAGGACAGTGTGTGACCAGGATGAACAAGAACAAGTACAGTAGTGCTGATGAGATGGTTCAGCAGGTGAAAGAACCAGCTCCCACCAGTTATCATCTGACCTCCACAAAGTGCATATACACACAAATGCATGCTTTAAAAGGTGTGTGTGTGTGTGTGTGTGTGTGTGTGTGTGTGTGTATGTGTATGTGAATAAAAGACCACAACAGGTTACTTTATGCAGTATCTTTTTTAAAAAATTAATAAGACAGCAAAAATAATTAAAATTTAAAAAACTGAGACATTCCAATTTATAATTTAGCAATATAATTTAAGGGATGCATTTGGCTGTTTTTCTTTTCATGTCAAATAAGTTTAATACTGATGACAATTCACCAGGGATACCATGAGATAAAACAATGAAAAGCTGAATTTTTATTATGGAGATGTTGTTCAGTATCTGTCTCTTAAAGTCCTAGGGAGGAAGCCAACTATCTGATTATAAGATACCACCGCAAAATAACAAACGTTAGCATTTAGCCTACTGGAAATTCTTGGACTTTTGAGCCACAGTTTCCTGTGACTAATAAAACAGGTTGTTTTGAAGCTAAAATAGCACAGCATTTGTGGATGTACTTTATGAGTACAGCTAGGAAGAGTTTAAATGGTATCAAAGTTAGACAGAAAATAAAAATGTTTACACTTCCCATATGGAATGCTGAAGGCTGAAGATGCAAATGTTAGTGAAAAGGTGATAGTAACCGTCAGCAAAAGTAGATCATCTCTACATTTTAAACTCGGATGCGTTCATCTCGGGTGCCAAGAAGGAAGTACATAAGCAGCAAGCAGAACATTGTACAGGGTGCCTTCTCCGCTTGCCTTAGAGGTCCATGTCTGATGTGTGTTGAGAGTGCAGGATAAGTTTAGTCAAAAATCCAGGGGAAAATATCACCGGCAAGCACAGTGGGATAGGAGAAGCAAGAGATGCTGGAACACCTCACAGTTCCTTTCCTAGCGTAACGAAGGAAAAAGCACGTGTTACCAAACTCTTCTAGGGTTTGAAGGGTTTATATTGTTGTATTTTATAGTTACTTTTTTTTTTTGAGACAGGGTTTCTCTGTTGTAACTCTGGCTATCCTGGAACTCACTCTGTAGACCCGGCTGGCCTCAAACTCACAGAGATCTGCCTGCCTCTGCCTCCTAAGTGCTGGGATTAAAGGTGTGTGCCACCCCCACCACCCAGTTTTATGGCCACTTTAAATCTCAAGAACCTTTAATGCCTTCTTGTGGCCTCCTGAGCAGCTTAGACACTGAATTTGCTTCCAGTCTAACCGTTCTCCTGGTTCAGGTCCAAGGAGACGACAGTGCTCTACCTCACATAGGAGGAGTGTGGTACTCATAAAAGATGAAACAAGTTGCACTGAATCCTGTTTACATTTCAAAAAAGATGAATGGAGAAGGGCCAGTGACACGGTTGCGCAAGACGAGCACCACACAGATTTAGTCAGTGTTAACGGTAGCAAAATCTAAATCAATGGTTTTCCCGGAGTTATGTAGCCCACATTCTGAATAATTGTATTCAATCTCACTGCCAGCTCCTTTGGTCTAAGAACAGAGACTGAATGAACATGAGCTAGACTGGGGTTAGGGGAGACGGTTACATATTAGACTAGGATACCGGGTAGAGGTTTGAAGTATGCCTACCTAGAGGTAGGAATATTTTGAGTGAGTTTTTAAAATATTTTCCAGTTTTATAATATGAACTTTAAATGATAATTTCTTTGACAAAAAATTGTCTCTATTTTCCTCATTTTTTTTTTTATCTCTCAACAGATTTGTCAAAGCATCTGGCCAAGAGTCTAAAAATAGTTTCTCAGTGCCTCATTGTCCCTTTTCTCTCTCCCAGAGGGTTACCATGGGGATAGTGTGAGTATAGAAGGGATGGAAGTCTCTGGGACAGCACAGATAAGGCACTGCCTTGCAGCCTGTGGGTTCTCAGAGAGACCCGGAGAGAAACAAAGGCAGCCTCTCTTCTTTTATATGGGTCACAGTGGTGAGTCTTACAGATGCCTGGGAGCATCCCTACAATCTGCGGCAAACAGACAGAAAGCAGAGAATTAGCTAAGAATGAGACTCAGGGGTTGTCAGACAGCCTGTGTGTCCTGTCCACATTTTTCCATGGAACAGCCACTGTGAAATAATAAGTAACCACTTCACTGCTCACTTTTAGGCATTCCAAAGCCTTCACAACACCAGATCAGCCCCTGGAACTAGTCCCCACATATCTCCCACACATCTCATTGAGAGGGCCAGTGAAATACAGGCTTAGCTCCTCCGCCTGGAGCAAATCCGGTAGACTGTTCTAACATAGCTTTCTGAGCATCTGGGTCATAGCCAGGGTTGGATAGACTTCTTGATACAGTCTTCTAAGCCTTGCTTAAGTGTATCCCCAAGGCCTAAAAGAATCCAGATCTAACCAACTCCAGGAACTCCAGTCTTAAGCAATCATTTAAAGAAACTAAGTTTAAAATGTCTTTGAATGTCAGTGACAGACACAACTCTAATAAATTTTCATGCATTTAATTCTCAGTGTAATTTACAGGATGTTACTGCTTTGGGTCATGGATTTAAATCTTAGATTCAGAGAGGATTCTGATTAGGTGACAGTTACATAGATTCAACCAAGTCAGCATGGGAAGCCAGATCATCACTCCTCCAAAGTCTGGGAGCCCCTCAGCTCCCCACTCAACCCTCCTGAGCCCTAGCACTTCACTCTATGTGTTTTTCCTCTTCGTATCAAAGTTGCCACTAACTCATACCCTGTTGTAAGACAGACTCCGTTGCCCCTGAGGTAGACTGTGACTTAAAATCTTTGCCTCCTAGGGACTGGAAAAATCTAGCTGCTTTTCCAGAGGACCTGTGTTCAATTCCCAGCACCCACATGGAAGCTCACAGCTGTCTGTAACTCCAGTTCTAGGAGATCTGACACGCTAATACATACATGCAGGCAAAACAACAACGTGTGCTAAATAAAAAAAAAATCTTTACCTCCTTACTAAATTATCCCACACTTAGCAGCAAGTTACATCATACCAGGGACATTTTCAAGTGTGTGTGTGTGTGTGTGTGTGTGTGTGTGTGTGTGTGTGTGTACGTGTGTGTGTGTGCACGTGTGTGTGTGTGTTCATTCATCCTTTAAAGGACTCCTTTCAGATAAGTAAAGTATGGAGATCTTTTGACCCTCTCCTGAAAGCAAACAGGCACCATGACTGGCTCTGACTTATAGCATGTCTGACATATAGCATGTCAGAAGGCAACCTGGGACCAGACCCAGATTTCTTGATGACCAGACAACAAGCCAGTCTGGAGATTTTAATCAGCAGGCAGGTGGTGGAGCAGGGCTGTAGCCTCTGCAAATGGCAGCACTGGCTTATTCTGCTGCTTGCTTGCTTCCTTCTCCATGAGACTCTGCAAACTCTTGTAGTCCAATGTGTGTTAGGGGATGCATCTTACCGTCACGGTGAATGAGTCACTTAACCCCCACTCCTGTTCTTATTCTTTCAGGTGACAGGATTTGAAAGCCCACTGTCTATCTGAACCTGGTTCTCTGGGCAGCTTACACCTTGAATCTGCTTCCAGTCTAACCATTCTTCCTATTCAGGTCCAAGGAGATGATTATTTTGTACCCTGCATTCCCCTTCCTGCACAAAACCGTTGTGATTAATGGCGAAGGTGTAGATCTTTGAAGGGAATTTCTCCACATTCCTCTGAGATACAAATGGTTCATTTAATGTAGTAGCATCTCCTGCTTACTGTGTATTTAATACATGTCTGGAGACTACAAAGGAGACTTCCTGCACGTTGTTTTCATGTCATAAATGATGCACATAATGACCCAGATTTAACAGATGAGAAAATCTAGGCTTGTTAATAAGCTCACAGAGCCCAGGTAACTCAGAGGGAAAAGAACAAGGTCAGATCTGAGTGTGTCTCCTATCTGGAGGATGATACTATGTGATCCTGCCAATTATAAATGACCAAAGGGAGACATAGCTCTAGAACTGAACAGCAAGTTATATCAGGAAGTGATTGTCACAGGGACAATCCTGGAAATGCCGGTTTCTCTCTCCGCTTTTAATCCTTGGTTAAATGTTACCACCCTCAGACAATCAAACCTCATTATGCCATGGACAAAAGCCTGTCTGTCCTTTTACTTAATCTTTTCCTTTAAAGTAGGCAGGACTATGGAATATTATACAATGCACGCTTATGTTTACTACTATGACCTATAAATAAAATATAACTTGACTGAAGGAAAGATTTAAATTTTCACAATAACTAAGGACCCATAGACAGCCTGGCATACAGTAGGTACTCAATAATACTTTCTATGCCTTCCTATACTTCAATTAGATTTTGTTCATTTTCCTCTTAGTAATTTAATAATCATTAACTTATAATACTCAAACTCTGTACATTCCTTATTTCTAAAATGGGGAGCCTGAAGTCGACCTTACGGTCACTTTTGAGGTAGGATTATTTAGCAAATGAAAACAACAAAAAGTCTGATGCATAATAAACCCTCAGCAACAAAAGATATGTTTTATTGGAAATCTCGTTGCTAATATAAAAGGCCACTGATACATCAGCTTTGTAACTATATCTACAAGCCAAAAGTTCACAAGTAAAGATGGGTAACCTTATATACTTCTAGGACAGGCTTTTACACAGTTATAGAATGATTACAAACCAAATCTCCTACTGAGGGCAAATGCTTTTTCTATTTGTCTTAGATACGTGGAAATAGTCGGGTCAGACGTATTTACCAGATGCCACAAAAATACTTCTTTTTCCAAGATCAGTGGCCCCTTTGTGACATGCAAGAATGAGCAAGCACAGTCTGCAGGTGACTATTTCTATAAAGGGAGCTTTCTGTTTTGTTAATTTTCCAAGATTATGCAGTAAAAATGTCAATGGATTCCCAAGAAATTGTCTGTTGGTCTGCTTGTTGAGATCAACTGCAGAATCAGTCTAGATACTAACTGAGAAGTCAGTGCCATTCTACACCAAAAATAAAATGACTGTTCAAAGAAATCCATCCTGAAACAGTATAGCACATCTGACCTTTGTGAGAGAAGACGCCTCTTTGCCCAATCAGAAAGTCCAGTTGGGGTGGGGTGGGCACTGTAGCTCTGCCATTTAGTGCTAAGCCAGCTCGTGGTCCCAGGTTAAACCTGGACTTTGATCTTTTGAGAAAGCAAAGAATATGGCAACAGGGATGACTTGCTTTCTGGCCCAGCTTGGCCCAGCCACCTCTTGAGAGGGCACTTGCCTCTTCATGCCTCATTAGACTTTAACCCTCTGTACCCAGACAATTCCACTTGCTGGCATTTGTCCACAATACCCTTTAGATCTGAGTACATCATGTGGTGTCAAGTTTACTTCGTACACACTTTCGCAATTGAGAAAAGCCCTGCCCAGACAGCTTAATCATTTGAATCAAACTTCTTTTTGAGACAAGAACTCTGTAGTTCCTCCTGCTTCAGCCTCTCGGGTGCTGGATATGGGCATGAGCCACCATGCCCTGTTCAAACTTTTGTTTCAGAAACGCTTTGCACTGGGAAGAAACCCACCTCAACCATGGCTTTAGCACTTAATAACTAAGATCATAGTGTTGTACTGACCTGCCCCACAGGTCAGGGAGGAGGTGGGCGTGGAGTCGGCGAAAAATCATTCATGCACACATTTTCTTGAATGAAGATCTCACATCTCTTTATTCATACTTTTTCTAGGTGGCATTAGACTTTTCTCTTTCCTCAGACTTTTTCCTTCCCCTTTCTCTCTCTATTCAATTTAATTTTATACACAAACATAGACCTCTTGTAGGAAAAGACAAACTTCAACAATCTTATTCTTTTCATTTCCCATAATCACACTCATTCACACATTCATGCATCTTGTGGATGGAGCAAAACCTCAACACACACACACACACACACACACACACCTCATATATACCTATATCTTATAAGTTTTAACATACATACATCTTGCAAACTCTCTTGTGGATGGTGTCTTGTGGATCATGCCTTGTGAATTCATCCAACCTTGTGCATTCCTTCAATCGTGTGCATTCAACCTTACAGATACTATCTAGTCCATTCCACCTTGTTTCAACATCTTATATACCCTTGAGCAAAAGCTCTTACGCAGGTTACCATGAAAATACCCACACATAACAAAACACCTCTCATGTGTTCTGTTCCCATATATAGAAGCCAAGCGTTTTCTCCTAACCAATTTCCTTGTTAGGCTGCAGTTTATGGTAACCAAACAATAATCAACCATTCCAATTTTTTTTCTATTAAAGTTAATCAAAGGATCACAAGTAAGGGAACTTTTACTTTTTCTTTTTCATATAGAGAAGAAAACATATCTGTTGCATTGTCTTTGTGTTCTCAAGGTGCATCAAAAAATTCATAATAATAATTGTAAAACAAGGAAAATCAAATTTGATCAAACTTAATTTGATCAAACAATGGGCACTGAAACTCACCTGTCATCTATAAATCATAGACCCTAGCAACTGCACTCCCTTTCCATTTGCTTCCTGGTCCAGCAAGTCCTCAGCAGCTAAGAATATGTTTTGCTTTGCCCAGGTAACTTTCTCCATAGCAGCTGGCAAATGTAATATTTTTAACTACACGTGTTCCTTAAGTTATTCTTTCTGGAGTTTCAATTGAACCAATTTTACTGAGTGACATTGCCTTTTTTAGAAAAATCACCATTGTTGTTATGAATAGTAATGACAGACTGAAGACCCCACCATGGAATTTTTGTAGCACCGGAGAGATAAAGTGATTTTTATAGCAGCATGTCAGAGTCCAACAGTAGCAGAAGAAGAAGAAGGAGGAGGAGGAGGAGGAGGGGGAGGGGGAGGGGGAGGGGGAGGGGGAGAGGGAGAGGAAGAGGAACAAGAAGAACAAGAAGAACAAGAAGAACAAGGAGAAGGAGAAGAAGAAGAAGGAGATGAACATGAACAACAAGAACAAGAAGAAGAAGAACAAGAACAAGAAGAAGGAGGAGAAGGAGAAGGAGAAGGAGGAGGAGGAGAAAAAGAAGAAGAAGAAGAAGAAAAAGGAGAAGGAGGAGGAGGAGGAGAGGCTATTCAGGAGTTAATTGCCTGGAAATGGTGGGCTGTACTCCTCAAGCCCCAACACTAGCTGCATCCTCTGACATGCCTCTCAACAGTGTTATTGTCCAGGAGATACCCAGAAACCTGATTGGTCAAGATCTGTTTTGGAGCTCTTCCCAATGTAGTCAGACAATATGAAGTCTGGGAGGGCCTAAACAGGGCAGAAATGTAGGACAAGAATGTATGTGTGCCCTCTGACTGGGTACTTGACATCCACCCTTTTCTTCCCTTGGGTTTTTTGTTCTCAGGATGGTAGACCTCACGATCGGGTTTTCAACTATATTGGGGTTTTCCTGGATCTCCAACTTGTAAACCTCAAAATTGTAACACTATACAACCTCTGTCATCCCAAAGCTAACACTGTGTAAAAATCCCTTGTTAGACATAAATATCTTTCTGTACAGAGATAGGTAAGTACTATGTTTTAGTTAGATTTCTATTGCTATGATAAAATACCATGAGCAAAAGCAATTTGATAAGAAAGGGTCTATTTCACCTTGTAGCTTGTATTTCATCACACAGAAAAGACAGGGCAAGAACTCAAGGCAGGAACAATGAATGCAGAGGCCATGGGAAAGTACTGGTTACTGTCTTGCTCTTCAGAGCTCAGCCTGCTTTCTGCTGGGAGCATTTTCTATGCTGATGTTTCCTCCTCCTAAATGACTCCAACTGTGTCAAGTTGACAAAACAGTAACTGGCACAGACAGGTACACTCCTGTTTCTCTGGAGAACTCTAATAGGGCAGCCCCATGAAGTTGGGAAACAGTTGATATGTTTAGACCTTGGGTTTCTCTTCTCTAATGTCAATTCATAATAATCTAGCCATGAGGGAAATGTAATGCCCTGTGGAACGCACATACACACACATTATTAATTGTAAAACATTACAAGCATGCCAGTGTCATCACTGCTCAATCCTATGAATAAGAAAGAGACTACTTTCTAATTCTAAAACCTCTTCTGGAAACAATGTTTCCAAATGAATACATTGGTCTGCAGGGATATTTGCATTGATTTGTGATTAATATTTTCTCATCGCCACAGATAAAACCTGTATCAAAGTGAAAGCCAAGATAATGATATTCAATAGCACTCAGTCCCAAAATCCTGGGCTCACAACAACAAAATGCCAGGCAGCAAATCAATCTGGTGCATCCTACAAACAGATATTTTTTAAGTCTTTTTCTTTCTCGTCCTCTGAAACATGCAGTTTGCAAATCCAGAAGAAAACATTGAAGAAGGACATGAGAGTAAGCGGCTAGAATGCTCTGTGCTAACCGTCTTCACAGCACCTTCATCTTACTTTACAAGGCCCTGATAGTTTTACTTAACAACGATAGATGAGAATGTCCTCAATTTTCCACACCAAGGAAAAGGTTTGAATAATCCAGTAAATGTAGTCAGCTCCTTTCTGTGAACTTGGATGAGCTAAGAGTCCACTTTAGAGGCTGCAGTGCCTGTACCTCATTGTACCTCACGCTTTCATAGATTCCAGTGTGGTGAAAGAAGTAATCTCAGCCTCTGTGGAATTCCCAGAATAGACTGAGAACTGACAATGTCAATGAAAAAAGCAGTTCAGAAAACTGAACTTAGCCTCAGGCAAATTTCTCATCCCCAGCTCCTTCCCCAGCTTCTGTATTTAACTCTTCTGTCCCTTGGACTGTGACTGAAAATGGTCCCAACTTCAACTAAATATATTCACTCATTCTCTGATTTTATTATTGCACACCTGAGAACTAATTACTAGAGAGCATTATGGGAGATAAGAAGTGTGTGTAAGAATTGGTGTTTTTTGTTTGTTTGGTTGGTTTTTCCAGGCAGAGTTTCTCTGTTGTAACTCTGGCTATCCTGGAACTCACTCTGTAGACCAGGCTGGCCTTGAACTCACAGAGATCCACCTGCCTTTGCCATCTGGGTGCTGGGATTAAAGGTGGGCATCACCACTGCCCAGTAAGAAATGGTATTTTAGGAGTTGGCAGTCTTTAATATTGTGAGACAAAAACTCTTACTATCTTAACTTCACAAGAGAAAACATTGAGTCACAGAGAAGCAGTGTATCTTCCCTAAATCCAGACAACTAGAAAAGCAATGAAGCTGGTACTCAATCCAAACAGTAGAATATATGACTTTATATAAGCTTATTAACTGCTCATTGACTGTGACTCTTTTTACATCCTATTTTATTCAGTGAAGAGTAAGAAATTAGAGGAACCAATACAGAATTTATAAATCATAAACTTTCATAGATAGAGGTTTTAAAAAGCATATTCATTAATTTCATTACAGCAAATAACTACAGTTTAATGTCCTAGAAAAACAAACACTGTTTTACAAGGCTGGAGTCAAGAGTCTCCCACAAACAAATATTAATGTGTCAGCATGGCCAAGACCCTTCAAAGCTTTACCTTGGCCTTGGAGGGGGGGTGCATATTCCTTGAAACATGGTTCCTCTGCCATCTTTAAAGCATGTGACCCCATTCTATGCTCCCTCTTTGCTTCTGACCTCCTGCTTCTCTTTCATAACCACCTTGTGATTATAGTGGACTTGTCCAATAATCTAGGACATTTCTCTTGCTCTAAGATTCCTAGTTTTGTTCTATCTTGAAAATATTTTGACTGAAAGATAGCTGAGTGCTAGTTTCCAGTGATTATGAGACAGATAACTTTTGGAAGAAAGTAGATAGTTATCAGACAGCTGACTTCCCCAAGCAGATAGGTAAATTCAGATATTATAGATGCAGATAAAAATTAGATAGATGATAGATGGATAGATGATAGAAAGATAGAAATATAGATAGATAGATAGATACATAGATACATAGATATATAGATGTTGATTAATTTTGAAGTACTAGATCATAAGTATGAGAATCAAAGGCTTCAAGTTATACAATGCTAAAGCCAAAAAGAAACCTGAAATAAATCCAGTACAGCACAAGCAAATTTACCCAGTATAAGAACATTCAAACCTGTGGTTGCTGGCCTAGGTTATCTTCCTTGTTCAACATGCACCCACATATTTTAAAACTACAACTTAAGTGCAAGTATGGAAGATAAGCATGAAACATCTTGTTCTTCGAAAACCTTCATTAAAATCATCCATGAATAAGATTTTTCTTCAAGTTGCTACTTAAGAATGGGAAGGATACAGGCACGAAGCAAGTGCCTTAAAGAGAAGGAGATGTTTTGCCCATCTTTGTCAATCGGGCATGACTCATTCCTTGTGCATTCTTTTCTATCCCTTACCTTGCTTGCACTAGGCTTTGCCTCTAATTGTCAAAGAAGCCTGGGAACTTGCTATCAAAGTCAGGTTCAAAGCATGACCAAGACTGGGAAATCATTTGTACGGCAAAGAAAAATACAAATGAAAAGAGTTAAATTTTCTATATTAGGACAGAAGTTGAAACTGGCTGCGTGCAATGATTCTAGATAATATATATCTCAGCTTCAAAGAGATCAAATAACTATAAGATCTGAAATGTAGAAAGATGTTGCCTTTCCATCTCCTCTTAAATTTCACTAAATTAAATTCAATGAAAGCCCCTTAACTGTGGGGCACCTGACAACTATGAGAGCAAATACACAGACCAATGCACAGAGCATTAAAGGTCTTTTCTTCACTAACATATGCTCTAGCATTTAGAATGATGGACAGAATTGAGTCAGAGAAGTTTAGTGTTCCTTATTGTAGCTTCAAATGGGAAATTAACACAGGTGTTCTTAAACAAGACTGATCAGATCCCAGTGTCATTATCAGAAGGAAGAAAACAATTATTTCCAGAAACTCCCTGCATCAGATTTGTAACTGAAAACAGTCCTGGAACTCTCCAGGACTCTGACTCCTGAAACGATTTGCTACTGTAACAGATTCCTAACTTGTCACTGATTCCCACTGTGCCTTTTTACCCTGTAACTATAAAATAGAAAAGAAAGATAGAAATAAATCTTCACCGCTCTTCGGGTGGCCTTGAAATTGAGAAAGGAAGAAATATTCACTGCTCTTTTCGGCTGTCCTTAACTGTCTGACGCTTGAAGATCAGGAGCTGATTTAAAAAAACAAAAACAAAAACAGGACTATCATCTATTAACCCACCAATTGCTAACTGCCCACTGGGATATTACTAGCTTTCTTGTGGTCACAAAACAGAGAAATTTTTCTCATTGGTGTATAGACTGCTTGTCTTAACAGTCTTCTCTGGTGTGTCTGTCTGCTCCTTTTCCATCCTTGATAATAGTCACTTTTTTTAAGCATTATTACTCCAATGAGCTCTTGACTATACCTACTTGCTGACTTCCCTGTCTCTATTTCAACCTGCCATAGAAGCTAACTGAAGGCTGGTGAACCTCAAATGTATATCTTCATCTCAAGCTCTTCCTCTGCAAAGACCTAAAGTCCAGCTAGAACATCTTCATCTGGATATACTTCCAGGAGGTCAGACAGTCCAAAGCTAGCAGCCTCATTGCAGCTAAACCTGCTCAGCCAAGTGCCTTCCATAGGGTGATCATCCAGAGTTGCCCTGCTACAAGCCCTATATCTAGTAATAAAAATCTAGATTTCTTGCCTGGATTCCAAAAGTCTCTTGACTGGACCCCCTGAACCCAGAGAAGCCCTTTCTAAACCATCCTCCACAATTCATCATTCTCCACAATTCTTATACAAGTGTCATTTTATTTGATTTTTAATATTCATTTTATTTGTGTGTGTGTGTGTGTGTGTGTGTGTGTGTGTGTGTGTGTGTGTGCAACATGTGAGCAGACTCTATGGAGGCCAGAAGGGGATATCAGATCCCCTGGAGGTGGAGTTATAGGGAGTTGTGAGCCACCCAACATGGGTGCTTGAAACTCAACTCAAAAAAAACAAGGCAAATAGCACTGAAAGAATTATAGCTGAAGATGTCCTCAGATACCCATGTGCACACGTGCCAGGGAACATGTACCTGAACGTGCATGTGCACCCACACAGTCCCACACAGATTCAGATCACATAACTAACCCAGAATTCTACCAGTCAATAAACTTTGCAGATAGGTTTTGTTCTTCATAAGTAAAAACAAAAATGAACAAACAAAATCTGAAACAACTTTCCAGGATCTGCATTTTTTTTTTAGGAAAAATAGACGCATCAGTTTTCACGTACTGCGGACATAGCTGCATCTCTATGCTCATACGTCACCAGGGCTGGAGTAAAAATAGCACAGAGCTCAGGACTGCCAGTCTCACTTCCTTCCTTCTGAGAGCCGTGATATCAAGAATTCTGACTTTAGTGGGAGGAAGCCTCCATTGTAAATCCTACTCTCAGTTCTCTCCAGTAAGATGATCCACAAGCAGCTGATTTCTACATTTATTAAATAAGTAAATTCTGCCTCCATGCTCACTTACACAACACATGCAAGGACTAAACAGGCTAGTGGCACATTGACATGTTGTGCAAAGACTCTTAAGTTCCCATTGCCGTCACTGGCACTTCTGTGGCTCGCTGCTTGGTCTTTAATACCTTTCCCATGATCCCTCTCATGAGTAGTTCATCTACTTGATTGTACACTGCCATCATCATCATCTTTTTGGTCCTGATTTCCAGGTTAATTCCTGGGAAAGAACGATTCCTTTCTTTCAATCTTGCATGCAGTCTAATGGATTTTTATCTTTTAAAATCCTGACATAACCCCCAAGCTTAGCAAAACTAAAAATGAGCTTTTACACATGTTTCCTGTGATCTCCCCTCTCTAGATTTGGACTGTTCATCTTCTGTGATGTCAAGGAGCCACCTTCCATCCTACCGATGGCACCTAAACCATACCACACCCACTGGGAAGCTTCCTCATGAATATCCTCTCCTGTCCCTTTGCCTTCACCCTGTAATGACACACAGCTCTCAGCTCTCAAAGCTCCTACCACTTGTTACCTAGATTACTGTATCCTATTTGCTTTGTCTAATTGAACTTTCTTTCCAGTACATTATCTCCTCCTGATTGATATTAGGATAATTTTCAGATGTCCCTTCTATAATATTCAAGTATATTCATACATACAGCACATGTATATACATGTAAGTGGCAGTGAACATATTTCCTAACTCATTACAAATTTTTTTATTATTTTGCTCTTATCAATATCTCATTAATAAGAAAAAGTTGTAGCCCCTATTCCCTGCCACATAAACTCCAAACTTCTTAGCTTGTTTTTTAAACTACTTTATAACCATTCTCAAACTTAATTTTCCCTTACTTTTATCACCCCAAACATGTTCTTACCAGAAAACTTAAATAAAATCAAAAGGGCTTTCTGGTCCACTACTGATGCTGTGGACCAGCTAATAATTAGGGGGAATCAGGAGACTACTTTGTACATGGTTAGGTGTTCAGTAGCATCCATGGCTACCTACTTGCGACCAATAGCAACACCCTCATGGTGAAAGACAGAAATACATTGGCAAAGGCCCTCCAGGAACAAATCTGCGTCAGTTGAGAACCACTGACCTGGAACAATGTGTAGAAAATGTGTGCTGAAAGAGTATGTTGGGAAATGTGTGGCTGCAGCATACCCTTAATGGGGCCTGTGCTCTTGTTCACAAGTATTTCCATTCTTTCACTTTTCCATAACTTTGGCCATGTTGTTTCCCAGGTTATTACATGTGTGCTTAATAAGCTAAGTGTCCAAGATCTGCCATGAGGATTCTGACTCGGCAGCTTTGGAATCAAGCCCAGGGTATCTATCTCAAGTCCTCCCTGTAATCGTTTGTATTTTTGAAGTTTGGGTATGAACCCTAAATGTAAAGTCAGAACACCAGGATTTCTTTCTAAAGACCAGAATAACTGGTTGATTGTGGGAACTGAACCCACAAGATTTCATTTTCAGTACATTCTCTTTATATTTTTATATCAACTCTCCTTTTGATGATAAGAACAGAACTCATTTATGAAGCAACTATGAATATCATCAGTCATGGTGCAAGTAATTTCCTGTGTTATTGAAACTCTGTGATGTGGTTTCAGTTCTTGAAAAGATGTAGAAGCTGAGACTTGGAGACATATAACAATTTTTCCTGGATCACATAGCTGGCATGTGAGAAAAGAGAATTGAATTTTGGTACCTTTAGCTCCCAACCCAATTAGAATGCTATCCACAAACTTGTCAAATCTCAGCCTTTCTATTGAAGACATTGTAGCTTCTTGTTTCCAAAGAACCTCTCACAACCTCCTCTTCGATCTCTGTTGGTCTTACCTGGTTTGATTACTCCACCCCGAAGGTACACAGCCAGCATCCATGCCATTTACTGATGCTCTCGTATGTACTTCACAGACTGTGGTGAGTCAATTGTCAATGCATTTTGAGTTGTCATTGTTACTATGCATTATATATGATTTCACTCCTAAAATAAAGCTGAGAATGGGAGTGAAGCGTGGTTAAATGTTCTCTAAAATTCCTGTAAAAGGCAAAATGCATTGCTGAAGCTTCTGAACTGAATTCACGGATCACAGCACCAGAAGTCCTGCAGTGTCTGTCCCAGGCTCCATCAGCACCAGCTCTAATGCAGGATTTCTACATCCGCAAGAACCCCGTGTGTTTCAAACGCACAGTGCAGACTGTGAGTAAAGAATTCTGAAGTTTCTCAGCGTTCTTGTGATAAAACTGAACTTTAAAATAGCATATCCTTTTGTACCCCGTGAAGAATAAATAAACATTCTACAGGAAGTTTGTCTGTTCCTAGGACTGTCAGGGGATGGAGACTTCCCACACTTTCCCTGCCACTTTCCCCTCCTTTCTGAAAGACACTTCCTGATTCAAACCTCCCACAAAGGTGACTGAGTCAAGGTCAGGTACCCACACTCTCCTTCCTTGATTTTATATGTATCAAAGTAGCATGAGCCCTCACACAACAAGTCCAACTCGCTTCGCAACACTCATATTATTGGAACTAGACCTCAGCGTGCTCAGCATTTCCAGCTGAATGTGTCACTTTGCATGCAGTTTACCGGATGTAAGATACTAAAACCGTCTTACTTTGCTGGCTATATTTTATAGGAGTGATCTCACTGTTGTCACCATAACAGCTACCAGAATAGTTCCCTGTGAAGCGCCATGGTCCCACACAAATAATTCAAGCTTTACTCCGTCTTTGCGAGGCGGTACAAGGGCAAGCTGTGAATTGCAACCCTCCTAGGAAGATTTAGAAAGGATGCTCACAAATTGCTCTTGGTGGTGGGTAAACTGCAGATTTTTCAGACAAAAGCCTCTTTTTCTTGATGGTTCCCAGGCTGAGCCCACCCCTAACCTAAAAGAAAAATGAGGAGGGCAGCAAGAGGACTGCCACATACCTTAAAATCAGTGCTTTGTGTTGTTTTCATTACGGTTTTGACTTTCAATAGTGAACATGCTTTTGTCCTCGTTTAAATTTCCATCCTGTCCCACTGATCTGTACTGTATATGAAAGGTTGAATCTAAACCCTTCACCCATTGTCATTAAAGAGGGACTTGACTGACGCAATCCCAAGTAAGCCACTCTCTGGTGTGGAAATAGTGTTGCCCTGGGAAGTGGAAGTGCCAGATCCCAGCTTGGTGGCATCTTGGGGTTTGTGTAATAAATCCATCACTGGCCTTGATACTAAAGGGAAGCAAGTGTTAAATCAGTGGTCACAAATACAAAGGATTTCTAGGAGTCAGACAGGCAAATCCCATGTGGGAACCCAGTGGTGATGAATTTTACTGAAGACTAGTAGAGACCTCGAGAAACTAGATCTGCCTGCTCCCTCAAGAGATATTTGGATTCAAAATAATTAGCTGGGCACGGTGGCTCATGCCTTTAATCCCAGCACTAGGGAGCCAGACATAGGTGGATCTCTGTGAATTCCAGGCCTGGTCTACAAAGTGAGTTCTAGGACAGCCAAGACTGTTACACAGAGAAACCGTTAAAAGGAAAAGAGGGAGGGAAGGAGAGAGGGAGAGAGAGAGAAAAAAAATAATTTTAAGATACTGACATAACCAAATCTCTGAAATCAAATTCAGTCTTCAGATCTTTTTATGATTACTGTATGTGATAGCCTTTCACATATCTTCCAGCTTTAGCCATACACTGTATTAGCCTCATTATTACCAAAAAAAAATCAATTGTTACATAATAATATTAACACCTACTTAGTGCTTGCCATATGTCAGACTCTTATTTAGAGGCCATATTTACAGTGACTCATTTTGGTCCTCATAACAGCCCAGTGAGGTAGCATCATTGTTAAAATCCCTCTTTCCGTTAAGAAGAAACTGAGGCACAGAGAATGAGGAACTTTCCAGAGAGAAGATTCTTATATTTCTATATGTAAAACAATTACCATCCTTCACAAAATAGAGTAGATCAAATAATAAGTGTTACAGTTGGCTAAATATTCACATTACAACCCTTAATAGAGATTTAATGAATAATAAAAGTAATTTTTTAAGACAGGACATGTTTATATAACATTATTTAATGTTTTACTTCATGGAAAGTAACAAATATGTTATTTTCATGTCTCTATATTAAGGAAAAAGTACTCTTGTTCCTAGAGAAATGATTACTGTTATAATCTAGAAAATGAAAAGAGAGTTAGCATGCTATAAAAAGTAATCCAAACTATGGGAAATTTTAATATTCAAGGAAAAGAGATTTATCAGAACCATTAGAAAGCTAATATGGACAAGAAATTGGATTTGTAAAAAAACTGAACAAGCTTCAAGAAGTCAGTTAATAACATTGATCCATTTACAGGAATATTGTAGTTGCAATCTGATCACAGGGATTAATAATTTATGTTCCACATGAGGTATCAAGTGAAATCACAGCATTACAAATCAATAGTTGAGAATTCCAACTTAGAGCTTCAGGTCTAACATTCAGAGAGCTTGGAGATGCTTGCTTCCATTCCTCCAACAGTAAAAGATGAACACAGTGCAAAGTAATTTCCTCATAGGTCCATGAAAGAACTGAAGCTACTAAGCAGTCAGAGGTACCAAACTCTAAAGTAGAGACGCATTCAGAGACATGTAGCCGAGATATTATCTACAGCAAAAGCCAGTGAATCCAAAACTTATAGGTACATTTGAATTGCAACATTTTATCTATTTTCTACTACTGTCATTGTTTAATTTTTATTTGTGTGTATATGTGTGAGAGTGTGTGTGTGTGTGTGTGTGTGTGTATGTGTATGTGTGTGTAAGAGAGAGAGGGAGTGTGTGTGTGTGTGTGTGTGTGTGTGTGTGTGTGTGAGAGAGAGGGAGTGTGTGTGTGTGTGTGTGTGTGTAAGAGAGAGAGGGAGTGTGTGTGTGTGTGTGTGTGTGTATGTGTGTGTAGAGAGGGAGTGTGTGTGTGTGTGTGTGTGTGTGTGTGTGTGTGTGTGCATTTGTATGTAGAGGGGGATGTGGTGCATGTGCCATGTGACTATGCAGGTGTACATATCAGTACCCACACATGTGAAGGTCAGAGCAGGACTTCATGTGTCTTCCTTTATTGCCCTCATCTTACTGCCTTGAGACAGGATCTCTCATTGAGTGGAAGCTCACTGTTTTGTCTAAGCTAGGTGACCAGAAAGCGTTCAGTCTCCACATGTCACAGACACATGCAGTCATGCCTGGCTGCTTACATGGGTGCTGGATATTTGAACTCAGATTGTCATGCTTGTAGAGAAAATGCTTTTAGCCTATTGAGCCAGTCCTCTCCCCATCCCATGTAGGACCTCACTGAACTCAGTTCATCAAGTTCAGTAGCAAGTACCTTTACCCATTGTGTCTAGAATCACCCTACCGTGCTATAGAACATCCTAACCTACTCATTTCATCTGACTGTATTTTGGCTACATTATCTAACCTCCCTCTGCTCCACCCCTCACCACTTTCCACCAACTTCTATACTCTCTTCCTACAGGAGGCAACTTTTTCTCACTTGCAAATATAGATAAGATTAAAATAAATAATTATCATAAATAATTCTGTCATCACTCTTCACATCAACCCCTCCTCTTCCTTAGATTAGAAGACAAGACAGAACACTTGACCTTCCTGGTCCTTCTCCTCCTCAAAGAGTAGAAAGGTCATCAGTGGAGAAACACAGCCTCTCAACAAACCCTGGGTTCCTAGCTCTGTGATGGTTTTAAGAACTTAATCCCTGTTATACTTAACCTTGGCTGTGGCTGTAATTCACTATAAAGGAAAGAAATCTTCCCTTGTCAAACAAAACATAATCAGCAGCTGGATACATGTGGTTCATGTTCTTCTGAGGCCTGACATAGCGCAGTGCCTGGGATAGATATTTTAACATTCATAACTCACTGAATCTCTATCCTGCTCAGAGTGATCCTCACAGTGCAGCACAGTCCTTCCTCAAGTGATCATTCTCGATAATGATGATCAATAAACTCTCTCTGGCTTTAAAAGGAGACATTTTTTGATCCGTATTGAAAACTGCCGTGTGAATTCTGATGTGCCTTTCAATATTCTAAAGTGTCCATAGGTGACACTGGATAAGAAGGATGTTGGCCATCTCTCTCCCATCATATAAGCTAATGTTTTTTAAAAGAGTGCAAAGTTACAGGAATGAAGTAGAACCCCATATAGACATTAGAACATATATCCCCCTGCTCCAGAACTGTTCCTGACCCAGAGATAGCACCCTGACAGACATGGCAGAGTATATTATTCATCTGGCATGGGAAGAACTTGAAGGGCTTCCTGGCCATTCTTTGGACATCTGACAGGATGCTGATCTGGGACTGTCTCTGTCCCAGTTTTCATGGTGACCTAAAGGCAGGAGTAAGTGAACAGACGGGAAAAATAAAACAAAAAAAAAACCTCTTAACCCTGAAGGATGTCCTTGGAAATAAGGAATGAGTGTGATGTGTAAGAAGCTGCAACAAAATCCCCAGGATCTTCTTAAAAATGTAGACCGTCAGTCCTCACCAGGCCAAATGAACCAGGCCTTGCCTGTGAGCAGCATCCCCACGGTGTTTCCACGCCGACTACATGCTAAGAAATGAAGCTACAGCATCACTAACCTCTCTCATGTAAACTATTTAAAGAGTTGAAGCCGAAAAGGAAGAAGAGGAAAGTTCCCTCGGAATGTGCTGCTGGAGAGCACAGCGTATTTCTGTTCTTTATCTAGCTGGAGTCAGGAAGGAAGTTTGAAGAGAAACACTCAGAGTTTTTCTGATCTATTTCTCTTTTAATTGATGAGAAAGTAAGCAGGACAAAGACTGGCTACGTGACCATGTCTGTGTGATGTCTGTGGTGATCGACAGCTGCACTGAAATCAATTCTGAGGCTTAATGGGTTTCTCCTTGTAGATTAAATGTGAGTGGGGAAGCAGGGAGCATCTTGGAGCTGTGTGAATCCTGCCCAAAAGAGAGTTCACTGTGGAGAAAGCTTCAGAGATGGAATATAGGGATTCAGAAGGCAAAGGCCAAAGGAGGAATCAGTGCAGGCCGCTGTTGGGGGCATGGGGGACAGGGGGTGAGGGGAAGGCAGGCACTGCAGGTAGCAAAGGATGGCAGATTGAGATTGTGGTCCAAGGAATTTCATTTGACAGAGGAGTAAGTTCAAGCTATCTGTTTCACAACATAATAGCCGTAGTTAATAACAATGTTTACAAGACATACTTCAGTCATAGAACACATCAAAAATCAAGCTTGTTCAGTCATGGAGGCTTCATCCCTTGTGGACAGCTTTCATAGAACTGGAAGATTCTCCCTCTCCCTCTCTCTCTCTCTCTCTCTTTCTCTCTCTCTCTCTCTCTCTCTCTCTCACACACACACACACACACACACAAAATTACATATGAAACACTTCTTCATCCTCTAATAGTCAAAAAAAATCCAAAGAAACCAGATAAATGTAAATTGGGGGTGGAAAGAGGAGAAAAATATGGAAAACATAAGAAACCCTTACATCCCCTTTCCCACTATAGGCCTGAAAACCACAAAGGACCCAAAATAAGTCTAGAAAAAATTTACCTTTGAATGAAGGTTAAAGTTTTAACTGTTATCCTAACATTACTATTTCTATTCATTCAGCTGGACCTTTGACGAAGGCAGCAAACCTAGGCCATGTTAGTCAGTATCCCTTCACCATACCTGAGCTAACTCATAAACATGTTCATGTGGACTCCATATTGGAGATTTCAACCCATGATCCTTTGGGCCTGTGATAAGTAGCAAATCATAGTAGAAGTAAATGGTGGAACCGAACCACTTACTCATGGCTGAGATGCAAAAATGAGAAAAGCAAAATCCCACAACCCCCTTTGAGGACATGCTTTCAGTGACCAAAAAGGTCTCCCACAAGATCGTATTTCTTCAAAGTTCTTGTACAGCAGTCCTCAACCTGTGAGTCATACCCACTTTGGGAGTCAAATGGCCCTTTCACAGGGTCACCTAAGGCCATCTGCATATCAGATATTTACATTACGATTCAAAACAGCAGCAAAGTTACAGTGATGACATAGCAAAGAAAATAATTTTGTGGTTGTGGGTCACCACAACATGAGGAACTGCATTAAGGGATCGCAGCATCAGGAAGGTTGAGAACCACTGCTCTAGCATCATCACCTTTTACCCAGTAAAAGGTGTTTTAGCTTGGAAAAACAGCCAAAGCCAAGCTATAGTATTTTATAAGGAGATATAGGTGTGGTGCAAGCTGCCTAGATATGGTGCACGCATTGGATATCCAATGCTTCATGGGGAGTCACCCATACATTGGAGGGACAGTGGAGAAAACAGTATAGATACTTTTTAGCTTATATTACAATAGTTCATTCCATGCATTTGTTTTTCATTAAAAAGAAGGGACCAGATAGCCTCTTATTCTGACTAGTGCTGAGCTGCTGTCTTCAAACCACAGCTTTTCCTGGAACAGAGCACAAGAGTCGATAGAAAGGGGCTCTCCTGCTACTCCCTCAGTCTGCCAAATACCCAAGACCACTGTTCAAGAAACAATCTAAACAGAGTCCCATTTCCTTAAAACATTGCTGGCAAACTCATGGTTGTACTAAAATCTCCACATGCACCTGAAATACAAGCAGATGCTGTACTTTTCAATCCAGATAACCAACTTCACACCATCTCTCTCAAACAAATTTGTATTTTTTTCAATGAAAAGTTAGATAAGAGCATCAGGATTCAGGAACTATCCTTGGGGGGGGGGCGGATTCAAGAAGTGTTTATCTGTCAAGAAGGCTAGTGTGGCAGGGAAATACTAATCTTTCATGTATTCCATGTTACATTCAAATATAACCCTTGTTACTAAGACAGTTGGCTGCTCACTTTAGATCTTCTGCTTAACTTAATTCACTTCTTTAATCTTTAAGTGAACTTACTGGCTTCATCAACCTCTAGTGATTCTGATAACCAAAGAAAAGAATGGAAGAAATTCAAAAGGGCATTTTTATGTGCCAGAAGTTATGCTGGGTCTTTCTACATGATTTTCCTAAACTTGCAAAGTGTACAGTGAAAAATATTAGTTCAAATTGTCCATTTATATTCCAAGAACTATCCCCAATCCTGGTGTTGCAGAAGCAAACAAATCAGACAAAAAAACAAAAACAAAAACAAAAAACCAATAAAACACCATTTTTTTCTCATAAGAAAGCTATCATCTAATAAATATTTGGAGCATTTTACCAAGTTTGTTCAATAATAGCAATGAGAAAACAGTATTGTTGAGCAATTTCAGATAGGAAGAACCAGAAGGAGGGAAATATCTTCTGCGGAAACTAGAAATGTTCCATTTGAAACAACTTATTCCTAGAGAAGAGATCAGTGAGTCATGGTACTATGAACTTCTCCTAGCTGTACTCCTACATCTATGTCCTTGCTCATTTGCCTCCGAAAAGGATTTACTTCACTTCCTAGTCTGGCCTTATGGGGGGTGGGGTCATGAGATTAACTGAGTCTTCTCTCTTAGTACCACTCCTGCCTCTTGGCATTTAGACCCTATCAAAACAACTTCTCTCTCTCTCTCTCTCTCTCTCTCTCTCTCTCTCTCTCTCTCTCTCTCTCTCTCTCCATCTCACTACACCATTCTAATTCATTAAGCATTCCCAGCAAGGAAAAGGGATGGGGTAGGAACAGATCCAAGTGATTCCATCTCATCTGTCAGTGTGCAAAGGGAAATAGACTTCAAGTTTTTACCTATACAGATTTGGTACCTTAAAAAAAAAAATGTTAGTCATACCTAAGAATGTCATTTTGAGATGATCATTAAGGAAAATGCTAAAAGTAAATTATAATCAAATGACTGGAAAAACAAAAGTCTGTTGAAATCAGTGAAATTTAATTATCTACTGCAATTTATCCTGAGATAAACCACTAATTCAAAGGTCCTGGTGTGTTCTGGGAAATGCCTCACTTTTAGCTTGCCTCTATGGTTGAATAATTCTAAAGGTTTTGTGGGTACCGAATAAAACAAAATTTGGGTTTATTTTGTTTTTAGATACCAGGTTTTCATATTCTGCTTCCACTAGCAAAGCCCTCAGTAATCCCCTCTGAAATTCCACCCTGACCTCTCTGTTTCATGTAATTGCTTTTCCCTTGAAAAACACATGATGCTGGTCCTAGATAAAGGGGAGGGGGGGGTTCAACTAAAACACATGATCTGTGTGATCTGTATACCTTTCAAATTATACAAATGTAAAATGTTTCTTAAATGTACTCAGACATGCTATACTTTTGGAATATCTCACAGGTTTTTTTTTTTTTTCCTTTGTAGAAAGACTCAGAGCAAATGCATGATTGCCACACATAAAAGAAATACTAACTAATGACCCTTTCACAGGGGTCGCCTAAGGTCATCTGCATATCAGATATTTACATTATGATTCATAACAATAGCAAAACTACATTTATAAAGTAGCAATGAAAGTAATTTTATGGTTTGGGGTCACCACAACATGAGGAACGGCACCAAAAGGTCACTGCGTTAGGAAAGTTGAGAATCACTGAACTAAAGTTTTTGAATAAATTACAGAAAACAGTTAAAAGTTTCTGTTAATGAAGCTATATTGCTTGCAAAGCAATACTACAATTTAGAGATTTCAACAAAACTGCAATGGCTTGTGGATAAACATCGAACATTACAGGACAATCCATTAGGGCTCTCAAGAGTAAATTCCTCTCCCTTAATTAAAGGATTCTTCTGTTTATGGTTTATTTTACTTTTTTACTTTATCTCATCTAGTGACTTAGTGCCAGCATCAGTATTGCGAGCAATTCTGTATCTTTAGGGGGTAGTCTATTACAAACATTAGCAGTGACGTTTACAAGTGGCTTACCTTTTCATATAAGTAGAGAAAACTCAAAGCTATTACCTATAATCACTTCATGGTCATTCTTTAGCACTCTGAAATGTTCTCTTAGTGAGAGACAATGGGGTGAAGGCCTTACATCTGGAGGCAGGCATTGACTTCAATGTTGTCCACGAGATGACCCCGGTAAGTGAATAGTATCTATTGTTTATGTCTATAAAGAAGTAAATAAAAACAAAAGAAGAGAAGTGGAAAGAGATGAGAAGAGAGAGAAAGTGAGAGAAAGAAAAAGATAAGGGAGAGAAGAAGGGGAAAGTGTCTGTAATTACAGGCACAAGAACTTCACAAGATCAAGCCAACCAAAGTCCCAGCATGGATGAGGGAGGGATCAGCAAGTTCCACCCCTATCTGAAGAGCTATTGGCTATTGATGGCTAGTGGGCGTGTCAATTTTCTTCAGGAATCGGCCCTAGAAAGCTACTATCTTCAGAAGATTGTCCCACACTATGCATGCACATGGAGTGCTAAGTAGACTCAGTGAGTTTTATGGAGGGAGGGTGTGAAGTTTGGAGGGAAAGTGGGGGTAGGAAATCAAGAAAGGGTTGGACAGGTGGGAATGGATGGATTTGGTCAAAACACATTATATGTATGAAATTCTCAAAAAATAGAAAGAAAAGAAAAATGAAGAGAAAGAATACAAGGATGGACCCACCCTGGCTCTCCTGTAGTCCTAACTTTCCCCATCTAGTGTGTTCCTCTATAAAACCTGTACCTTCTTGTAGCTCACGTTCTGACTGTGCAATACTCCAGAATCCCCCCCCCCAGTGGTGTCAATCCTGCTTCTACCACCTACAGAGACTCCTTTCTGGAGTCTGTTCTCCACAGGAGAACAACTTTTAATCTAAGAGATTACTGTTTTAAACAATGAGAAGAGGTAAAATGAAGCTTGAACATTCTTGTGGGGTGGTTACACACAGGTATCTGGATCCTCTAATCATGGGAGACAGACTCAAGACAGGAAAGATAAAGGTACCGGACCTTGGAGCCCCTGTTGGTAAATTTACTTTTCCTTATGTTTGAATTTGTTTTATGCACGGTTGGGTGAGGGGCTATCCTAGGTCTTGGCATTTTGTATTGTCTGCAGAAGTTGGATTTCTTTGGGGGATGTTTGGTTGCATATGATCTGCACATGATATCAGTAGAACATCCAAGAAGTTCTGAACTAATAAAACACCTGAGAGGAGACACTCAGTGTAGGTGTCTATACCAGCATGGCAGTGCTGTCTGACAAGGTCCGGCTGCTGCACAGCTGTCATGCCCTTTCACCGCTCCTTTCTGCTGCACAGCTGATGATAGCCTTGCTGTCTGTTTTGCTTATTGATAAAACTTAAAAGAATCTTTAATTCAGCCCTTACTAACTGGGAAAGAGATACATTGAAAACAGGGACATGGTGATTATAACACTAAAAATAATAACAGTCTTACTGACCTTCAAGTCCTAAGCATATGTGAGAGTTGTTTCATGTCTAATATCCCTGACCTGATATTACACAGAGAATGAGGGAGTTGTATTACACAATTATTCCTGGCACAAAAGGCACTGATTCCCCAGTAAAGACAGGGACCTAGGAGCCTGGATAGGGGAGTTAACATGTCTGGAAAGACAAGGACACAGATAGGAAATAGATAATTTCCCCTGAGAATGTATGCCCTTTTTTAAGAAAAAAGAAAGCTTACCTAGAGGCAATGATAAAAGCATATGGAAAAGCTATAATAAATTATAAACCTAGGATAGATGTGATTATACTCAAAGCTTAAAAATCTGCTTAAGATTGAAACTGCTTAAATGTATATACTAACTTGAAACTACAGAGAGCCCCAAAAACAAGAAAAATGAGTAATCAAGGAAAAGAGGAATAGATGTTATTAATGCTAAAGAAATACATGGTTGAAGTTGGATAGATACAGGGAAGAAGCAGAAAAACTAGAGAAAGTTTAAAATCTATAGAATTTCTTTCTGGCAACTTTATGCCCTCTGTCTGTCTGTCTGATAGATGCTGAAACTGCAAGTAGAGCACCCAGCAAACTGTTAATGAACCACTGTGTTAGAGGTTTTCTGAGAAAAAACAAGTTGAAGATTAAACTGTTATTATGAAGGTTGTTCTTGCTGACAATGTAACTATGCAAGTTCTGTGAAGCTTTCAATGTGCTTGACCTTGATAAACTGTAAACGTTACAATGTACTTTTAGTAAATAAAAGACTGGAGTGATATTGGCCAAGCGAGAGAGCACTAGTGAACTCCCTGGCTGAATCATTAGCCAGTTGTCTCTTTAATCAAGCATGCTTTCATCTTTCTCTCTTGTCACTGATCCAATCATACCTTACTTGGGTCTTTCCCTGACCCTCATCCTGTTGCTGAGGCTGTACCCCAGCAACTTGGGGTTCCAGTGTGAATATGCCACTGGCCATGATGGTGGTTCCCTCTGCTGAGGTCTGGCAGAGCTTGCAGATATGAAATATGCCTTCTTGTCATCCTTGCTGGGCCGCCACAGTAGGTGTACTGCTACAGGCCCCAGATGGAGAAATGAGGCAGGGACAGGGACAGTTCATCCTGCACCATAACATTAACAGAGAGAATTCCAAGAACCTGAGGAAATGGAGAATACAACCTGGCTTTGCAGGTCAGCAAATCATATAATTGTCGAGATAAAGGCAAAGAGCACACTGGATTTAACAGTCTGTTGCCTGGATACATAATTTCTTAATATATTTAGACATAAGTCTATGCCTTCATTTTCCCTTGGACTCCACACTCCACAGATGTTAAGGATGGACATCAGGGAGGCATCTGCACCAGTCAAGCAGAGCTGGCCAAGAAGTAAAGGAAAAGCATTTGTGACTTTCATTCAGTTTTGTCTTCCCAGCAACCCAAGCATGGGAGCCTAGGACAGGGAAGGAGGGAGGGAAGGGAAGCCATTGTGTTTCAGAAGCAGGCCACCCACATACCCATCTCAGCCTGGCAAGCCCTCATCTACAAGCAAATCAGTGTTTCAGTAAGAGAGAAGTGTGGAGTCATGATGGCATGTGATTGAAATATAAATTAAATAATAAAGAAAAATATTAGATAAAATACGTGGAAAGACAGAGCGTTTAAAAAGTCAAACTCAAGAAAGCAATAAAACAGAGCAGTGTGGACCAGAGTTTCAGAAGGAGGCAGTGGGGAGAGTGTTGTTCAAAGGACACAAAACTTCAGAAAAACTGCAGGGATAAATTTGTGATACTAATTAAACACTTACTGACTGCGATTAATGGTATTCATATACCTCAAAACATGCATTACTTTAAATTGTTGAGACTAGATTTTAAGTATTTTAACTCAAAAAAAAAATAGAAGGTATATGAGGTGATATATTTGTTCATTGGTTTTATTTAGCCATTCCATAGTATATATTAACACACATGTATATATGTATATAGACACATGCACATACATGTACCAAGCATAAGGTTCTATAACTTGAGAAACAACCATAAATACATATATTTTGTCAATCAAAATGAAAATTTTAAGCAGTTGGAAAATAAAATCATTTATTATTTGTATCTCATCAAATCAAATAGGATTCAGTAACTGTTTAGAGATTAACTGAATATGAGTGTGTGTGTGTGTGTGTGTGTGTAGTCTCTGTGTGTGAGAGAGAGATTATGTATGTGTGTGAGTAAGTGTGTGTGTATGTGTGTGTGAGAGAGAGTGTGTTTGTGTGTGTGAATGTGTGTGTGTATGTGTGTGTGTGTGTATGTGTGTTGCCCCCATATACAAGTGCAAATTCTTGGTAGAATTCTGTCCTCCATTAGAGCATCTCCTACAGTGGAATTTTTTAGTTACTAGAAACTAGATAAAATCCTGGATCCTCACATTTGGAAGATCCTGAGGGGGAAAAAAGGAAGTCTAAAATGAGGGTACAAATGGAGTCTTTATAGGAAACTCAGCAGCATTAATTTTCTGGAGTAGAGATTAGAAAAAAAATTTAATGCCAATCTACATGGCAGATAATCTTCTGCAAAGTAGACTAGGAATGATTTATCAGTCTCTACTTGTTGAAAAGATCAAAGGTGGGGGAAAGCCAGGGGGAAGAGTTATCAAAGGCAATTATTAGAGATAATAAGGATCCAACCAGGATTCAGGAGATGGCTTCATGTAGGAAGCAAGGGAAGCATAAAATATATGAATTCCCAAAAACTGTTTTCACAAAATTCTATCAAAAAATTAAATTATATATATATATATATATATATATATATATATATATAATATGTATGTATGTATGTATATATATATATATATATAATAACATATTATTTTTAAATGGAGAGGAACAGAGAAGGTGAAAATCTCGACCCTGTAGGATTTCTCTGGTTTGGTGGGGGAGGAGGATCCTGGCTTGAGCCACACAGAAGTGAGGTCTGCAATAGAGTCTCTGCTCCCTGTTAAGTGGCTGTCTGCCCACTCCACGTGAGAGGTTTCTGAGCTCTGTTTTCTCTGGGCGTGTTTACTACGCTTTGCACTGCTGTCTGCCATTTCTATGTGACACATTGTCTCAACACACACATCATAATTTCATATTTGGCTCTGTACATTCTTCCCTGTGTGGAAGGGAAGTAGTACCATGATAGTGGTAGTAATAAAAAATGGTCACATTACATCATCATAAGCTGTGAAGTTAAAGCCTTCCTGGATGAGTGAGTAATCGGGTCATTAGAAATGTTAAGAATTATCTCTGCTGAGCTCAGTGTGTGGTGTGTAGTTGTTGCTTTTGCCCTCTGCTCATCTCCTGTCCCTCTCCTTCACCTTGCAAACTGCTAACTCCAAGGAAAGAATGCAGTCCTGGAGTTCCTTCAACACTGTGCCCCCTGCCTTAGCTCTCATCCAGTAACGCTGAGGAAGCAGATTATGGGGGAAACCTACTAAGTAATAACCAGCAGTGTCAGACACCCTACACTCTCTCACACACCAGCAAGGTGTTGCCTACTCTCTTGGAGGACTGGGGCCTGTTACCATATGCCACAAAGGCCAAGGTGTTTTGTGAAGAGCAAATCCCCACAGGCATACTGAAAATCTAGATAAGAATTATGCACTTATATGTAGATACTAACTGCTAAGCAAAGGAGAAAAATACTAGTATCCACAGACACAGAAAAACTATGCAACAAGAAGGGGCCCAGTTGGAACACAGAGATCTCCCTGGTAGGGTGGAAATTGAACAGAGGGTATAGGTGGGGTGGGGGAGGATGGGAATGGGAATGGAGGGGACCAGGAAGAGGAGAGGAATGGAGAGTGAAAACATATGGAGAGACAATAAGAATTGGGAGACAATTAGAGGGAGATCGAGAGACTTAGTCTAGTGGTAACTCACAGGAATCTGAGGAGACTCTAACAAGGATCCCTAGTAATCAGGGATAGAGAATCTGAACAGGCCATCTCCTATGGTCAGGCATAGTTTCCAGTGGTGAAACTGGGACACCATCCCAGCCACAAAACCTCTGACATATGGCCTATCTGCCCTGCAAGATCCTCGTTGACAATGGAAAGACAGAACTCCATGCCAAAGGAAGGAATCCCTGCCTGAAACTGCAGGCCAGGAGAAAAACTAGAGACTAGATTACCCAGAGACAATTTCTAATGATGTCACATTCTGGTCATAGATAGGTACCTAAACCAGTCCTCATCAAAGAGCCTCCACCCCCACCCCCAGCAGCTGAGAAGAGCATCTGGAAAAGCCCAGGGCCAAACATCATGCAGAGGTGAGAGAACCCCACAGAAGAGGGAGAGGAGGGATGGTGGAAACCAGAGGGGCTGAATTCACCAGGAGAATAAACCTCACAACGTCAACTGACCAACGCTCATAGGTCCACAGAGACTGAAGCTGTAGACACAGAACCTGACTTAAATGCGTCCCACAACTGTCTAGATTGGTGTCTTTGAAAAATGCCAACAGACTGGAGTGGAGATGTCTCTGACCATTTTACTGACCTTTGAGACTTTTTCTCCTGTCAGGCTGCCTACCCTTGATGTAGGTATTGGTGCCTGGCCTCATTCCATCCTGCTATGCCATGCCCTGGTTGTGCTGTAAGCCTGGGGGGAAGGTTCTTTTCTGGGGAGAAGGAGTGACGTTAGTGTGTGGTGATGGGCATAGATCTGGGTGAGATGAGGGGGGATGGGGTGGAGGGAGGGGAGGAGGGGAGCCAGGATGTATTTTGTAAGTTGTATAAGAGAAGAGAAGAGAAGAGAAGAGAAGAGAAGAGAAGAGAAGAGAAGAGAAGAGAAGAGAAGAGAAGAGAAGAGAAGAGAAGAGAAGAGAAGAGGAAGAAAAAAAATAATGTAAATGCCACATCCCCTGTCATTCATAGTACTTGACTTCTAAAAGATATTCAAGTTATCTGATTACTTTCAAGTCAGTAGTATAAATGGACATGAGCAATTGTAGAAATCAATCTCAAAGCATTTAAAATTTTAGTCTCTAAATATAAAATAGAGCATAAGTTCTAAGAACTGATTTATTTTCCCAAGCTTATGGCATATCCTTGGACATGGTCATGTACCCACTGATGTGAAAAAGACACTGTATTCTCAGAGCTTCAATATGAACTACAAGGAAATCATGGCCTGGTGGGGTTCTGCACCATCCAAAGGCATACCTTTCAGATTGTGAGCTCTCCATTCAAGACAGTGTTCTAAAGAATTCCAACCTTTCTATGGCTAGAACCATAGTATCCCAGATTAACAGGAAAGTAACTAAATTTCATAGAACACCATTATAAAAAGATGAGCAGAAGCAAGCTGGATGCTTTTAAAACACTGGATCTGAAAAACTGAACCATTCCCTCAAATACAAGTGCCCACACTAGATAAGCAAGAAGTAGACAGGTCCAGGAAATAGCAGATAGAGGGGAAAACCTAGGACCCTCAGGCTTGCAGTTTGAAAAATGATAAAGAGTAAAAGCAGTTCCATACTGGAAAGTGGGTCACCCTCTACTGGCTCTAGTTGGTACCAAATGAGGAAGTTCTGTTAGCCTTATTTTGCCGTGTTTAATTTCTGTCAAATGACGAGACTAGTCTGGATTCTATGTAAACTCTCCTGATTTAAAAATATTGGTAACTACATAAGTTCTTTTAGTTCAAATATTTTCAAACAGCTGTTGGATGTTATTAAAATGCACCTTAATGAGTTCCCAAGTTGAGCCTAGAATAGATCCATCTTAAAATGTAATGTGTAGGGAGGGAAGAAAGATCGTCTAGGACTCTCTTCACATGAGTGAAATGAGAAGAAACTCATGTGCCAAAATGGAAAACTTAAAAATGAGAATTTATCACAAAAATGATGAGAAAGAGCAGGAGCCAGGACAAACACCTAAGTGTGATTTTAACCCCTAAATGTTAAGTACAAATAACTTTAGCACAGGTGACCTGGTGACTTTCAGGGCAATGTCTGAAAATTGAAAGCAGTGATTCCACACAGGATAAGCCAAATGGAGTATCAAAGTCACCTTTTATTATTTATTTATTTATTTAGGTTTTTTGAAACAGGGTTTCTCTGTTATGCCTCTGGCTGTCCTGGAACTCACTATGTAGACCAAGCTGGCCTTGAATTCACAGAGATCTGCCTGCCTCTGCCTCCTGAGTGCTGGGATCAAAGGCATGTGCCACCATTGCCCAGCTACTTTTTAATTTTTTAAACTACATTATTGTACGTGCATGTGCGTGTACATATAGGTCAAAGGATGATCTGTGGAAGCCAGTTCTTCAATTCAACACGTGAATCCTTTGGCTCTAAGGCTGTAAAGCGTGATGGCAATCACCTTTCCCCACTTAGTTCTGGCCACTAAATCTCTTTTCTTTTAAGAAAGATTCATATACAGTGAATCGATTCACCCTGAGAAACTCCTAGCTAAGAAACCTGTTAACTTACACCCTGAAAGACTACCTGTTTTGGACACTGTTTAATTAACACAAGTGTTCCTGACTTAATTTGTCATTTCCCTCTGAGTAAGAGAGAGTGGCCATCATGTCTGGAATTACTGCCAGTAAAATTCTTGCTGGTAAGCCTCAACCGAGCTGCAGACATACGACATTTTCATTGGCAGTTCCTCCAGCCCTTCAGTTGGGATTAATTACCTTGCAGAAGCAGTCTGCCTAGTGTGACAAGACAATTTTCATTCATCATCTGCGAGTGTGAGATTAATGAAAGTCACAATATCACTGGGATGAGACACTAAGCTCTCATTTATGCTGCCAACACTAGAGAAAGTAGGGCACTTTTTCTTTTCTCCATGCTGCTTTTAGCAGTAAACCAGTTCAGACTTTTATAAGTATGGCCAAATATGGTACTTTTAGGGTGGTAATGTATATAATGTGCATCATATATATTAAATGTATGGGAGGACATCAGCAGCCTCCAAAGGCAGGGAAGAAATTCAAACTGCACAAGGCAGCCTTACACTAGTCCTGTTTTAAAAGAATACATTATTGAGTTTTGTTACAGAAAATTATCTTCTTTGACCCTAAATCAACCACATTAGGGTAAAATGTTACAGGGAGAGAGATCATATCTTTCATCAGCGTGCACACTTATGTGTGGAAAGTCATCATTTAAACTTTAATTATCCTAAAAACTGAAGAGCCCTAGATAAGGACCACCAGGACAGATCTGGAATCTCAGATCAAGCCAGTGATCCGATAACGGGGACATGGTGGATCTGAGTCACATGATCTACCAAATGATGGAGTCAGCAGCAGCAAAAATAAAAGTGCATGTGACTTTCTGCACAGTCAAGGGAAGAGACACTAGCATGAACTTCAAAAGTCAGCTGGACCGAGCAAGCCTATCTCCAGGTTTAGGTGATTAATACCATTCTATGCTGACTGTAACTGGCTGAGTCATGGACCAGGCAGGAAAAACACCAAATAAACCTGGAATAATCTTGCGTCCCAACGTACAAAAGTGTTCAGAAAGTTGACAGGGACATGTTGAAAAGATAGCATAACCTATGTTAAGGGGCTCCACCTGCCACACTTGGAACATTTAGAAAACTAAATAAGGACAATGGTAGCTTACAATCCAGTGAATAAGAACCCACAAGTTTAGATAGATAGACAGATAGATAGACAGACAGACAGACAGACAGACAGATAGATAGATATTGTTAATAAATGGATGAATAAATGAAGCTGTGATGAAAAGGTAAATGGTGATCTTTATAGAAAATACAGGCTAATCACTGTAATTTTTAAAGAAAATAATCATTTTTGAGCAGCTTTGAACTCATGTGTAGCCCAAGCTACCTGCAAGCTTGTAGCAATCCTGTTTCATCCTCCAGAGTAGCTGGAATTTCAGACCTGTGCCACTAGGCCTGTCAATTTTGCAAATATAATTCTAAAAGTTGATTCAGGTAAAAATTATCAATTACCATTTTTAACCTTCTGCATATAAGTTTGGTGAGGAAATTTACATGTGTATGTACATATAAACAATATACTGATATATGCTTAAAATATCTCCAAAAATTAATTACAGTGGGAAAAAGTTACTATGCACCAGAGAAATAATACAACACCAGAAAAGTGATTTAAATCAATCTCATTCCCAAAGAGAAAATAGAAACCATGTGTCTTCAGATATATTCCATGGAGGATGCAACATCCTAGTGTTCTAGTAAAATTGTATAACCTAACTCTAACTATGATGAAATGTCTGAAAAATTCAAATACAGTAAGTCTATAAAACCCTCTGATGTCAGTTATGTCAAAGAAAGCAGAAGGTCGGTAGTAATTGTCTCAAGGACACTCACCTACCCTGTATTTGAATTGTGATTTCTTTGTTGGAATGTGATTTCTTTATTTGGCATTCTTTGCTCACCTTTCTCTTGTTTAATAAGTTTGTGCATCACAGGAAATTTTCTTGCTGCCTGATGATCTCTCCACTACCATTTAGCTTATTCATCCAATTTGGTTCAGATACTGAACATTTGCCTCTGAGGATTTCTTGTTACACCTCTAGAGTTAAACCCAATGTTTCATGAATTCTAAATCATCTCATCTCCTAAATATTTCTTTCTGCCTTAAAAAGTACATTCTTGAGCAATTTGTTTTTCTAAAATGATATTTAAAAAGTCTCTTAAATCTTTGTACAAATGGAAAATATCTCTTCTATACTTGGCTGAGAGCAGAAATACCTATTCAAAAATCATTTTATATTTAATTTTTTTACTTTTGAGATTGTAATTTGATTACAACACTTCACCTTTTTCTTTCCTTTCCTTTCTCCAAACTTTCACTTATACCTTTCTCCCTAGTGTCCTTCAAATTCATGGTCTCATTTGTTCCTAGTTGTTAATATGTGTGTGTGTGTGTGTGTTCCTGAACATCAATTGACAAGTGGGAATCCAAGGATCCCTTGGGTCATAACAGTTTCAAGGAAAGTAAGTTGCCTAAAACCATAAGTTGCCTAAAACCACAGCATATAGGAGAGACCATAAAACAGAGGCTCACAAGCAGGACCTAAACAAGATGCTTGCTTGTCTTATATACCCCAAATGACCATAGAACAAGTGCTAGGTCACCACTTGAGATGTGGTTCCAGACTGGGTGGGTATACCAAAAACTACTAAATGGAAAGCAATAGGGAGGAGAAAAATAACCTCCCATGAAAGACAATCTTGCACACCCTAGAGTCAGTGCATGTGAAATGAAATGTTAGCACATCTGGAGATTCAGAGACATCACTCAGTCACTTTCAGATCCTCGCAACCTTATAGCTCTCCCAAGTTGAGTTTTGCCTTGGTGCTCAGCTCTGCGTGGATTCTGATCATGACTAAGCAATGAATCAATAACAATGTTCACCACAAGCCTGTCCTCTGCCAGGGAATGGACTCAGGTCTCCTCAATATCGGGGCTACAGGTTTGCTTTTCCGAGCATAATGATTTCATGTTACACGTCACTAAAGTGATGGGATCTCAGGGCACAAGCATCCATACTGTAATTCCCCAATGTCCTGTACTTTGGGTAAGATGGTAACAGCAAAGCACAGAAGAGTATCAAGAACCCTATCAGACACTGCTGGTGTTGTCACTGTCCCAGCTAGAGAGCTGATGAACAGAGCTGCGACTCCACATCTGAAAACAGCTCAGGGCTGCCACTTGAGTATAAAGTAAAGCACACCTCAAACATGAGAACTGTGTGCTTTAGTTACAATGAGTTTTAGCCTTTTACTGTTGACTTTTGGTTTCACAAAACAAATTCAGTTATTTACTTGAACATTTCAAATTGTAGTGAGAGCATATCACAGTCTGCCAGACTGTAGAAATGAAGGATGGATTCTATCAGGTTAACTCCGAATTCTTTTGATTGTGAGTTACTCCCAACCTAAAAAAAATCCCTTCTTGCCAGTCCTCTTACACACGCCCTAATACCCACATATCTCCCCAAGTCTCTGGGAACCCTATTCAAATAACTTTATTATCCATATCTGTAGCCTGTGAAGGACACAAAGATGGGAGTTCTGATAATCATACCACAACAATCATTAAACAATAATTGTTCAGGAAAACGAAGCACGCAGTCCTATTATTGGCTCAATCTGACCTTTGGGAACCTCGCTACAAATCCAAACCGCTTTCTAGCTTTATCTCCCATTTCCCACACAAAATCTGCTACACATAAGCCAATGATCCACTAGCACTTAAACATACTCGGTCCCTCTGCTCTAGACCAGCTCTCCTTTATGTAAGGTAAGTTATATGACAGGAAACCTAAGTGCTATGCCAAGCACTGTTCTAACACCTGTAGAAGCAGCAATTAACTCGAGCCTCCCAAGAAACACATGGACTGAGTATAATTGCTAGTTCCGATTTGTAGATGAGGTAAGTAAAATTTGCCTATGATGAAATACACAATGAATAGGATGTGACCTGGGTTTTAAACCTAAGATACTTTTCCCAGTCACTGTGGCAAACTACTACACAAACTGCCTATTTCAAACCTCTTTATCCCTCTACCCATCCACCCCCAAAAAAAGCTTTCAATTACCATAGCAAATGTATTTTCTAGTTATTTTCATAATCACCCATACTGTCTTGCAGCACTTTAGCTCTCTGAGTAGCTCCCCTTCTTTCAGGATTAGTCACCATTTCATACATTTGTATTTTCGAATTCTTAGAAGCAGGAGTCTGCTATACTGCTTTATTGCTGGATTTTCTTTTGTCGACATTGTCTTTGTTGATTGTATACAATGGAGGCCTATTTAGATACCTAGTAGTTTGTCTGTTTTGTAACATTCATTCAATTGTTTTGAAGGGGATTATATTAGACTGGTTTCTAACTTTTTGGTAACACACCTGTTTAGTTGTCCACAGGCAATGCCAAAATGTACTCTAAGAATAATGGTGTACGATATTATTCTAGGGAATTCACTATGTAGACAAGTATGAACCCTAGCCACTCAGAAAATGAAACGAAAAGGTACATCCTTCCCAGATGCTGTCCAGACTAAGTAGCAAACAACTTTCCGTGCTGGAGCTATAGATGCTGTAATAAGAGCTTCAATAGAGTGATGAAATAAGTTACAAAAGCTACAAAGGAATCAAGGGTATTATGGACGTTTCCAGCAAAGAGTTTCATCTGAGGTTAGTTTAAAAGATTGAAGCATAGAAAATAAGTGTCAAGGTTTCAAAGAAAGAAAGAAAGAAAGAAAGAAAGAAAGAAAGAAAGAAAGAAAGGAAGGAAGGAAGGAAGGAAGGAAGGAAGGAAGGAAGGAAGGAAGGAAGGAAGAAAGAAGAAAGAAAGAAAGAAAGAAAGAAAGAAAGAAAGAAAGAAAGAAAGAAAGAAAGAAAGAAAGAAAGAAAGAAAGAAAGAAAGAAAAGAAAGAAAGAAAAGAGAGAGAGAGAAAAGAAAAAGAAACTCTCCATACACTAAAACAAGAATCAGTCTCTACTGATGGGAACAGGGGATAGAAACTGGTCAGGTAGGGCAGGGGGCCAAAAGCAGCAGTTTGGTTGTGAGAATGTCTTTGCTCCAGGCCAGAAATGCCAGAAAAGAGTTTTGGTTCTGGTTCCTTGTTATCTCTTACCCTTGCCTACAAGCTATGCATTCAGACATGACCAACAAACTGGGGAGGCAACCCGACACCTTGTATTTGGACCGCCTGGACCGACTACCTCATCCCAATCCCCATCAGCTTATGCCCCCCGTTTCTGCCACATGTTCTCTCAAAAGGCCCCAGACTATCAGCCCCAAATACCCTATTTCCTAGGGCCTATTCCCACTTTACAGAAGCTCTGCCCCAGACCCCTGTCCTAAGCTCCTACCTATGAATCCACAATAAACTTCTAAAACTCACCTTGCTGAGTCCATGAATTTCATTCTTTGAATTTGCAAGATACAAACCTCAAAGCCACTTGGAGTCAGGGTAGCTTTGGTGTCCATCCAAGTTTTCCAAGATCCTGGCACCCCAAGATAAGTCTACCTGAGGCAAAAGGCCTCCCTCAAACTCAAAGATGGCCCACAATTTCCCTTATCAGTATGAAATGGCATGGTGTGGTTAGGAAATCTTGTCTGCATTGGTGTGTCTAGATTGTACGGGTTAACATGTCCAAAGATGAGACTGGAGAAGTTAGAATAGGAAATCATAAGAGCTTCATACTATCTCTTTCTCCTTCTCTTTCCTACTCTTCCCTTCCCCCTCCCCCCTCCTCCTCTCTCTCTCTCTCTCTCTCTCTCTCTCTCTCTCTCTCTCTCTGTTAGCCACATCTTCTGTTCTACTTCACACCATCTACATTCCATGTCTTATTCAAGCCCAAAATTCAATGAATAGTTTTCTGCAAACATAAAATCATTCATACAGCTGGAAACACAGTAGGAGCCTGTGCTGCATGCCACTGCTCTCTGTCGTGAACTTTCCCATCTCCCCAGAAGGGTGCTGTAACAGAAGCCCACTGAGTGTATAAGCATGTTTAGCCCAGAAGCTTAGGAAGATTTAGTCTCCTGAATAACACTGGAAGAAGAAGCCCTGAATAACATTGGAGGACAGCCCATAAATGCCTCCCCCCTTTCCCTGGTGGCATAGATTCCAGAAGGCATGTAGACAGTCCTCAGAATACACCAAAGGTCCCAGCTCAAAGCCTAGCTGTCCATGGTAGTAATACATGCCCCACAACTTACCTTTCCCTTGTTCTCCCACACTCCTCCACACGCCCCTCCTCTTGCTCCAGGATCACCGCCTCAATAAACTACCCGAACACAAGTCCATATTTCACACTCTGCCTTCAAGAGAAACTCAGGCATCTTCATCAAACTGAGACATTTGATTTAAATGTAAATGCTACAGAGAACCAACAGTCTGTCTTCAGCAGAGGAGAACTGCAATTAGACTTTGCAATCATCTGGGCCCGGGGCAAGACTGATGCTGAAGAAGGAAATGGGAGCTTGTTTCTATGTACTGCAAGGTAGACAGACAGCTACTAATCAAACCCAGGAGGGAGATGAATTTTTTAATGAGAAAATAACAATAATGACTCTAAAAATTGACTAAGCAGATGGCACTTTCTGATTGCATTTTAAGAAAAGGGAAAATGCTGGCACTAGGCCCGACTGGAAAAATTATTCAGTATGTATAGTATGTTTGTGAATTGAAGTGGGCTTTTTGGGGAGAGAGGGGCTAAGGCAAGGGGCACTATTGCTCTTCACCTTTTCCCATTTTGACAAAACTTTTAGTAGTCTCACTTCCAGAGTTCTGCTACACATTAGAAGGCCTGAAGGTTAGGAGGGGAATCCTCTCCTATAACCAACAGCCTGTAAAACCAAGCACTGGAACTGCAGAACTCTAATTACCAATCAGAGGAATTGGACGTAAGTCATGTCTCTGGCCCTGAAAGTACCCGTGACATATTAGACTGTCCAGAAGGTCATTTAACTGACAGCCACCTAAACCTGGTTCTGGGAGCCTTATGAGATAGTGGAAGAGAAAGAGGCTTTTTGGTGTAGAACAATCAGATGCCACTGCACCATCTCCTAAGAATCAACCCAAACAGACCTGCCAATCACCTGAACAAGAAGACATCCCCCAGGAAAGCTGTGCATGCCAAAGGCTTTATTAATAGGCTTAAAAGGCTTCCTAAATGTAGATTTGCACAATGGTTTCCTTAGCCATCGCTCATGCTCATCCTTGAGAGTGGTCTCTGCAGTGAACCCTTTGGCCACGGCCCACTCGAGTCCCTTGGAGATACCCACTTCACTCTATGTCTATCTATCTTCTTCTCTTCACTCTGTGCGTCTTTTCTGAATTCTTTCAATGGAGAGCTCAAGAGCTAGGGAGCTAGGCTGAGGAACGAGACAGATCCTGTGACCGTGGTAAGTTTCTTCCAGCAAACAAAGGTCCTTAATTTGATGCACTTTCTGATTTCTGTGGGGAACAGCCTCCATGGCCAACTGAGACTCTCACGGATCTAACACCTGACTTCTGAGTTTCTGAAAGACCAATTCTCGCCTTTTTCTTTTCCCCAAGGCTCATCTGCCACACTCTGCTTTTTAGTGCAGTGTGTCAGAGATCCAGTTATCTTTCGTTTTAATCTGTTCTCTACTCCCCCACACCCAGATTATGTAACTATGCATTGCCAGTATGCCAAGGGTACTGGTTTCTGTCGCCATGCTTCCCAACACCAGTCTGTTGCACCATCCCCACCGATGCTCAGCTGCCCCTCTCCAGACAGAGAAGTACTTCCTCTGACGAGGGGACATTTCATACCAAAGGTCTGTGTGGGAAGGGTCAGCCAATAACTTAAGCCACAAACTCACACTGGCCCTTTAGCAGGAGTAACATCATTGTAATAAGGCTTGGGGAGCAAGAAACCTAGGGTTCTGGATGATTTGATGAATACACATGTTCTTCAGAGCCTGAGGTAAACCTAACATAAACACTAACAAAATGGTCCAAGAACTTTCAACTCCTACTGAAGTACTTGAGAGTCTACTCACACCAGATATGCTGGAGCCATTCCACAAAAGCAGAAGGCCAGTTGTCAGATTTTTTTCAATTTCCAGTTCTAACAAAGAAGCACAGTGGATATTGGGATGTTTTGGGTTTCAGGATCCTTGTATCCAGTGGCATAGAACCAGAACCAGTTGCTGGTTCTAGTGTAAGATCCAAAAAGAAGAACTTTTGACAGCTCCAAACAGAGGCATAATGACCCCTGAAGCTCCTTAAAGCCCATGTAGTTCATACAACCCAATAGATCTTAAGATACTAGAATAATCTGTAGTAAAGAGGGTCACCATTCAGTCTCCCTCTAGCTTGTCTCAAAAAGAAAGTCATTGCAGCAACCCTAGGGAGCTGGAGCATGACCATATTATAAACAGGAGAGTATTCATGACACTTGAGAAAAAGCTACTGGCATGGCCTAAGCTCTGGGAAACGTGAGCATCTACCATAACCAGCCCATCAGAATTCCCCATCAGCACCCACCATATGGAACATGGGGCATTAACAGTCCATCAGAATTTCCCATCAACACTCACCATATGTACATGGGCACACTTAGAATCACAAGGTCAGGCAGGTATAATAGCAATTCATCTCAAGTGAGATAGATTCATCTAAGATCAGGTCTAAGGAGGTTCAAAGACTCAGGCTACATAAGTGAGAAGGAACATCGCCCTGCCATGTCCCACACCACCTAGCCCAGCAAGCAAACAGCACTAGAGCAACCTATGAAGATGCAGCAAGCTTCTGCGTCTGCTTGGAGAGGATATCTGGGGAAAGGGGGATGGTTCTCAAGCTTGGCACTATCAACCACCTCACATTATGGTATGCTGTCAATAGCTATAATAGCATGCATGAGTCCAGGAGTCACAGGAAACATGCAAAAAGCCCCATTCTCCATCATGCTCAATCACCTACCTGAGGAATCCTGCTTTATAGCCTGCAGTGTTAGGGTAGTCTAAGTTCTTGATACCAGAAGGGAACTCTTCTTCCAGATAACAAGTTCAATAAACTGTATGCTACAGTGGACAACCTATCATGCAGAGCACATTGTAGCATCGATCCAACTGGGATGATAAGAAGTTATGAGGAGCTGTAGAGATGGCTCAGCAATTAAGGACACTTGCTGCTCTTCTCCAGGACATGAATTTTGGTTCATAGCACTCACATGTGTAACTCCAGTTCCAGGGGATCCAATGTCCTCTTTTGACTTCTGTAGGCACACACACCACCACCATCACCAGCAGCAACAGCAGCAGCAACAACAACAGCAAGAGTAGTAAATATTTTAAAATAAACAAAACACAAAGGAGTTTCCATAACAGCAAAGGCAATTGCCCCTGATTGTCACAAAGAACTACTCCACATAAGGGGCAGAGAAAATATATTTGACATTCAGTTGCCTCTCTTGGCAATCAACAGGATTTAAATTTTAAATAATGAGCAAATACAGCAATCACGATGAGATGAGAGTATTTTTGTGAAAGTTTAAAAATTGCAGGCATTGACAAGATACTCCTTCCAACCATGTTAGCCACCAACGTGAGCAGAAGTCCTAGCTCAGAGCATAGGGATAGTAAATAAAGTGAGTGGTAAGAGGAGGAACTAAATGAACGTTATCACTCTGAGACCAACAGCACCTTAGGAGCTATAATATATTCCACTACCTGTGGCAAGGCTGTACCAGGATGGAACTTATTTCAGGGAAGCAAATGATCCAAGAGGTGGTGACGTGCTCGGAGTTAACTGACCTACTCCTAAGCCGGCACAAACATTGGCTGCTAAACTTAACAGCCCGGTGCCAAGGACAGACTGAGGAGGGCAGATGACCTCCAAGAAAGTTGAGTTTGTATTCTACATCACCCGGAATACGTGCCTGGTCGCCCCTTATTCAGCTGTCTGAGTGCACTAGCTGCTTCCTTTATATCCTTTCTTCTTGAGAGTCTCCCTTCTAACTGGTTTTGCACAAAGAGCTTATCTTCAAATCTGTTTCTTAGGAACTCAAGACAAAGGAGATCTTTGAAATAAAGAAATGGAGGAAGCAACAGGAATAATTTCAAGTAGCAGATCAAAAAGAAGATGGGGGTGGGGTGGGGTAGAGAGATGGCTCAGTGGTTAAGAGCACTGGGTGCTCTTCCAGATGTCTCGAGTTCAATTCCCAGCACCCACATGGTGGCTCACAAAAGGAAGATGGGAGCAATTTGGGTGAGATACTTTCACTGTATTTTTTTTATTATTAGGGTGTGTTTTCATTTATATAGCGTAAATTAAGGGATTAAAAAGCCACCTCACAAGTGTGCTGGGAAGATTAAAGAAACAGTGTTATTGAAAATAATAGGTTCTTGTTGCTGAGACTATAGGTCATTCTCCACAAACCAACAGCAAGGCCTCATTGCTGAAGACTACACTTACACAAGTCACTGAACATGAAGAAGATGAGCTGATGCCTACATAAAGCTTTTAACCCCTACTTTCTAGCATAGTACTGAAAGGTACCAAAAGAGAAATGTAAAGAGCAAATCAGCCACAAATTCTTTGATCTACAATGGTGTCCTGCCTGCAAGATACAATAGGGTAATGGTAGCATAAAGCTTGTGGGAATAACCAACTAACATCTGATTTGCCTTAAGCCTAACTCCACAAGATGGAACCCCTTACCCAACACTGCTTGGGTGACCAAGAACGAGAGACCTAGAGTTAAGCCAAATACTGCTGGTCTTTTTAAAAAAAAAAAAAAAAAAGTAATGACAAAATGACTCTTATGATATTCAGTTACATTCATAGATCAGTGCCTTTTTCAGTTATCATCAGAGAAGTTTCCTCCCGCAGGAGATGAGACCAAATATCCCAGCCAGATATTATGCAGAAAGAGAAACACATTGAAACACACACACAGCTCTAAATGAGATGTATCCATCAAATCCTTCTTCTCAGAGCTCAGGGAACCAGAGAGAAGAGGAGGCAGAAAGGATATAAGAGCCAAAGGGGACAGAGGACATCAGAACAAGGCCCTCTAAATCAACATGAGCAAAGCTCATGTGAACTCACGAAGACTGGAGCACTAATCACCGGGCCTACACGGGTCTACACCAGGTCCTCTGCATATATGCTTATGGCTTTCAGTTTAGTATTTTTACAGGGTTCTTGAGGTGTGAACCAGTGGGTCTCTGATTTTTGTGCCTTCTCCTGAGCTCTTCTCCTTCTGTTTGTTTTATACAACTTTATTTGTTAGCCGTTGTGTTGTTTTCTAATGAGAGAGAGAAAGGGAGTGGATCCAGATGGGAGGGGAGGTGCGGAAGGAACTGGGAGGAGTAGAGGGAGTGAAAACCATACTCAGGATATGTTATGTGAGAAAAAAATCTATTTTCAATAAATGGAAAAAATAGATACTTTCTAACACATATAGGCCTTCAATAAAGAGTTTTTCTCTTATTCCTAATATGGTAGTATGCTCTCAAGTAATTCAAAAATAAAAATAAGCTTGTTTGTGACTATCAGAAGCAGACAAGCTAAGGCGAATTTGCTCGAGCGTCTCTTAAGTCTTCCTGGTTCTGCATGTAGAGAGCTTTCTAGCACTGTTCTCGGATGTAAAATGACTTCCAGCCCAGTGCCTGCAGAGCCCTGAGGGGACTGGCTTCTGAGTCAAAGGGGAAGGAACTGCTTATCAACAGCTGATTCCAAACCTGTCTTCCTGTGCTACCTTCTACCATTACAGCAAAGGCAGCACTGGGTGCATTCCTAGCTGTTCCTAGTAGCCATGTAAAGTGACAGAAAATCAACTATAAAAGAATGTACCTCGGATGTTCCTAGACTTTTCCTGATAAAACAGTAATACCTGGACAGAATATTCTTACTAGCTCTGTCTCCTTTTCTGTTTCTTATCTTGTGTGGATGTTCAAATCACTGACGGGGTGCCACAAATACACTAAGGACCAGAGTATGATATAGTAGCAAGAAAGTCTCATTAAGAAAAACTTATGGTCAGAAAAATAGAATCTCTGCCCTCGTGAAGACCTAATATTCCAGCCGGGCTGCTTCAGTCACTTAGACTAAGAGACTATCCCTGGAAGGTGAGCTCACCTTAAGCCATGCTAAAGAGATGGGCAGAATAATTAGTCCTTAATGACCGTATGTTTCCTTCCCAGAATCTCCACCTGTAGTAATGTATTTTATGGACCACATCCATATAGGATCAAAAGTCTGTCCACTTTTATGAATTATTCAGAAAAGTATAACTTCCCCTTTTCCTCTTTCTCTTTATAAACATGCTTTCCATGACATTCATTTTGGGGGCTTTTTCCTAACATTGGGGTTTTCTTCCTCTTTCTTTAAAACTCCCTTCCCCACTCCATGTAGCTGCTTGTCTGCCAGGTGTCTGACCTCCAGCTTAAATGACATGGGTTTGCTTTTTGTGTTTTTGTTTGTTTGTTTTTCTCTCTCCTCCATCTCCCTCTGCCACGAAGCAGGTTAATTTTACAGCTTGCCTGCCCTGGTGTTTATTTTTAAACAAAATATTTATTTTACTAATAAAACTGTCCTTGAGCTTGCATTTGAGCTCATTCTTAAATTGTTCTATTAATAAGGCTAAGCACCCCGAGAGGATGCACCGATTTCCCCTGTTCCCCTATATCAAATGGAACTTCAGAAAAAGTCTGGTTCTTTTATGACATTATTAATTCAACAAATAGCCTCAGCAGCTACTGCTCCCGAACTTCTTATGTAATGTACCAAATTGTTTGTTTTAAGCCCTGTCCAGTAGTGTCCTCTGCAGCTAAAACCATTCCCTAGAGACAAAACAATTCTAGGTTAGTATAAAGAAAAAGCATGAGAAATCAACCTAGACAAGATTGCTTTTGCCTCTTCCAGGAAAGTGCAGGCTAGGCTTTTGGGGTGACAGGTGTAAGGGAGAAAAGCAGAGACACAAGGCATGTGGGTGGCTGGCTGCACTGGTGAATACTTGGCCAGGGAGACAGGGGAGGGGAACCATGCCATTTACAACAGAGGCCCTGAAGCAGGGGCCAGAGCCAAGACAGGATGTCAAACAGAGGAACTGGCCTCAGAAAAACTGGTTCCTGTGGTAGAAGCTGAGCCAAGCTTAGAGATAGCAGCTGAGATTCCCCAAAGAGAAGTGAGGTCTGCAAGAAAGTGTTCAGCAGCTTCATGTTTCCCATGAGCCTTAGGTTTAAGAGACACTGTCTGAGGCCAATGAGCTCTGACTAAGATCTGTGCAGTTGGGTCAGATATCCTATCTCTGTCCCGTAAACACCTCCTGAGTTCATATTATACTTTACATTACCAATGTGTGATATTTTTTACAAGAAAAAACCTCTCAGGATAGAAATCTTATGTTAATTATCTTTGCACCCTCATTGCTTAGCAGAATTTTCCCCCATAACGCAAATTTTATTTTTTAAAAGCAGAATATATCAAAATAAATATATATAGTCATAATATATATTTGGGGAAACATTGTTTAATTTTTTAAGAACATAATTTTGTAATTTCTCCCTTCCCTTCCCACCCTCTAAGCCTTCCCATATACCCGCCTGGATCTTTCAAATTTGGGCCTAATTTTTCTTTAATTGTTGTTATATACACATATATGCATATAAACATGTATATATGTATGTATATATGTTCCTAAATACACCCTACTTAGTCTGGGTTTTACTTGCATGTATATGTACTCAGGGCTGATCATTTTGTATTGGATAATCAGTTGGTGTGCGGGTCCCTGGGAGAGCAGGAAGCATGAATTCCTCTGCTATCAGGATTTTAGAAGATACATTTTTTGAGGATGTTATATAAATAATGACAGCACCTAATAAGCACTTATAATTAGCCCAACATTGGGCAAACTGCTTGTTTTAAAGTAGCTTGTTAATATCCTAGAAAACAGTCACTACCACCATCTTCTCTTTATCAATAAAGAGAAGATGTACAGAAATGTATTTCTCTAGAATACATAGCTTTAAAAAAATGTAGACTCCATCTAAATCCAGGTCATCTCCCTCCAGACCACACTGCGATTGCTTACCAAAGGAGAAGTTAGCACATTAATCATTTAAGACACTACTAGAGAGTAATCTCTTTTTTTCTATTCTTTTTCTCAAAAGGAAAAATGGGCCTTTGGTTCCTAAACCCCTGAGTCTCCTATTACTTCTGAATAACTGGCAGAACTGTGTTTTCAAACACATAGGCAAGGGGGCAATGCAATTGGAGAGTTGGAAGAGTTAGAATAATCCAGAGGTAGGCACTCTGGGAAGGAGGTGGTGGAAGAGCTTCAGGGCCTGCCTGCAGCACCGGGAACACATCGCAGGGTCAGGACAGTGATGGGGATAAATGCATCAGGACTCGTGGGCCAGGACCATTTTACAGATCTCCTGGATCCTCACTGTTATCAGTGAATTGGGAAAGCTCCTGAAAGACCAAGAACAGAAATTCTAGCCCACTCTGGGAGATAGAAGCTAAGCACTGCTTTCAACCTGATACAGAAAAATCAAGTCAAATAATGTTCTGTGCAGTCACCAGTGACAAAAACAGAAAGGAGAAAGTAAAAAAAAAAAAAAAATGGTCTAATTCAGGCAGGCAGGTACCCAGTTTGTCCCACTCCTGTGTTTATTTCAATTTTCATTAGCTTCCATCATCAAGCCCTTGATTTAGGCTTCATTACTCTATCCCGGAAGTCCTGTATACAATATAAAAGATTCTCCTTGAGAACATCAACTCATAACTGAGGGAGGGAATACTGACTTTTCATGGTAACTAAGTAGAGATCTAGGAGAGAAAGAAAGGGACAGACAGGCAGACAGATAATGATATGAAATAGGTGTATAGGTTTCATAATTACAGAAGAGCCTTGAAAGTTGGGGTTAATCTTCTTAGGGATCTATGCAGAAGAGCAATCAAAGATTGCAGGACTCAGAGGATATGGATGACTCCAGGGAAACACTGTCTTCCAGGCCCCACAGGACTGGCTAACATATGAACTCACAGAGACTGTGGCAGCATGAAAAGGTTTGAACCTTGAACCTTTGAACCAGGCTTGAGCCTGGTAGGACCCAACTCAGAAACTATCTCCAAGTGTCAACCACTCACAAATGAAAAATTAGTTTTCTCCAATGGAGTCTCACAGGGTACACAAACCATACTTATGGGCCAGTCTCATGCCTAGCAGCAGATACCCAACACAAAATGAACACAATTGTATCCGGTATTTTCAGAGGTTTTTGTTTGTTTGTTTGTTTGTTTGTTTTGCTTTTTGTTTTGTTTTGGTTTTTGTTCTCATAATGCTTTTTTGGGATTTTGTTTTGTTTTGTTTTCCTTCCTTTCCTTACTTTTCACTTTTCTGATTTTATGTTTTTATGAGTTGGGGGGGGATCTTTCTTTTATCTTTCTTGTTTTTCTCTTGTTTTGTTTTATTCTGGTATATCAGTTTTTGGGTTTGTTTTGTTTGTTTGCTGCCTGTGCTATGGCCAGGCATATGAAGTTCTGCATCAGAGCGCTGGCAGTAGACCTCGAAAGTAAACTGGACAGAGTCTACAGAACATTCTCTAAAATCACTATGCCCTCCAAAAGCACTGAGGAAGTGCTGGGAGAAGCAACCTCTAAGATCTCTAAAAAGATTCCACTTTCCCATTCATGATTCATGCCTTCCTTTCTGTTCATGCTCACGTCTTCAGTAACTTCTTCTTTGAGCACTGGCCTTGCTTTGCTTTCTGAACATTTTTTTTAATCCTTTCATATGGACAGGCTATAAATTCCAAGTGTTTATTTTTTATTTTAATCATAAATTATACTTTTAAATAACTCCTTTACTCCTCTCTTAGCTCCCTGTAGTTGATAGAAGAAGCTGAAATGCACAGTTCTTTTACCACTTAGAAGTATTTCTGCTACTGGATGTCTTAGTTTATCATTCTCAAGTTCTTCTGTCCATAAAAGCCCTCAGGAATGATCTCAATTCAGCAAGCTCCTTGATGCTTCATACAAGAACAGGCTTTATCCTTGTTCTCAACAACATGGACCTAATTTCCATCAGAAACATCATGAGAATGGTCATAACTGTTCCTGGTTCTATTAGTGACCCCATCACAACCATTTAAGGAATCTGACTAGTCCCAGATTTTCCAAGGCATTTTGTATTCTTCTAAACCTTTGCCAAAACTGCCCTTGGATTTCTGAACAGTCATTCCAACGTGTATTTCAAAACAGTTCTAGCCTTTGCCTCTTACCCAGTTACAAGCCTATTTCATAATTTCAAATAGTTATATAAAAACAGCTGACTTTCTCAGTACCAATTTTCTCTTACTCCACTAGTTGTTGCTATTGTAAACTATTGAAACTTAGTAATTTATGAAAGAAAGAAGTTTTTTTTCTTATGCTTGTGTTTCTGGAAAGTTCAAGATTTTGTGGCCATACCTGTTGAGACATCATGGTCCTTCATAACTTGGTGGAAGTTGGAAGGAAAGACTACACATGCATGAAAGAAGAAAGCAAGAAAAACTCCTGTGATAGCTAACCAATTTCTATAATAAAAGAATTTATCCATCTATGAGGGTTCCCGCCACTAGCCTAAACAACTCCTAACAGGGCCTATCTCCCAACACTACCACATGGAAAAACTGCATTCCCAGCACATGACATGGAGAAGTGTACAGTCAAGTAATAACGTGATACATAAGCCTTTGAGGACTAGTGACTCTTACTCTGAACAAAACTGCCAAACAGCTGTAATGTATGAGTCATTATTAAAGAACTTGATAGGAGGTACTGTAGAATTCCTTAGGCTCGATATGGACTTTGTCAAAGCTACTGTTACATCATCTGCCTCTCTCTTCCTTCTGTGTTTTTCTCTTCTTTCCCTAATACCATGAATTTAACTTTATTGATATCTAATAGTTACTAAGAAATATTCGATTCTCCATTGCCAATGTTTACCTTTAAATTCATTTCTTTTTACTCTCAAGATATTTGCTGTTTCATTCTGATAATTTTTCATAATCAAAATTATAAATATGTAACAACAATAGCTAGAACATAATAAATACAGAAAGAAAACTAACAAGACTGTAGAATGAGAATAGATGATTTATTCTACTTAAAGTTTTAATCTCATGAATCTTATCACAAGAAAAGACGTACAAATGAGTCACAAGCTAACATCACAGCAATATAAGGTGACCACGTAAAGCATTAGCCTTAAACTACGTTCACATAGATAATAGATAACCTTCACACTACTCCAGTGTGATCAGTTTCAGTGGAGTTAACCTTCATAGGTTGTTGGGATTTAAGGGCTTTTTTTTTCTGTAAAAGTTTTTGCTCTGAGAAATCACTATCAAAGACTAGATATGACCTTGACATTGCATAACTGGACACGTATTGAACAGTTAAAAAAGTTGCTTAGGGAATAAGGGCCCAACTGTTGAAGTCAAGCACACAGACAAATACATAAGTAACTTACCAGTTGTAAAACTCTGGGTAAGATGCTCAATATTCTTCTGCTGTTGAGCAAACCACCCAAACTGAGTAAAATAAAACATTATGCAGGTATTGCTCATGAGTCTGGCTTACCACAGCTAAGCTCTACAAAGTTGATTTCCAACTATTAGCGGGATCTAGGCCTTTGTGTCTCATATACTTCTTGAACAAGTGGGTTTCCCGAACATGTCTTTCTCACAATAGTGGAAACAATATAGAAAGTATGCATGTAATCATGCACATTGACTTTGAGCCTCAGAGCATGCCACACCTGTGGTCACTGTATCAGCCAACACCTAGATCGAAGGTTTAGAATGGCATTCTGCTCGCACGTGGCCATGACACATATATGGCAATACATAATACATCTTTATAGAAACAAGATAGTATGGGATAACACTTTAGTTTATTACATAATCTTAATATCCTCTGGACAAAATTACCTTAATATCAGAAAGAGTAGGCAGAATAATACGTGACAAATAATAATAAATGACAAAATGTCCATATCATAATCCTTACAAACTGTAGAAGTGTTCTTTTACATGACAAAAAGGATTTTGTAGACACTACGGATCCAGACAAGTTGGTGTAGTAACTCCTGGTTGCAACAAGAAAATACAGGAGAAAAACAGCTTATAGGATAAAAGATTTATTTTGGCTCACAGTTTCTGAAGTTTCTGTCAGCATTACTTGTGTTCATAGCTTCTGGATCCCTGCTGAAGCACAACATCATAGCAAGGAGCATGTGGCAGAGTAAAATGGCTTAACTCATGGTGACAGTACAATGAAGGGAAGGACAAGAATGGACCACCGGGACAAAACGTATACAAAAATCAAGCCCCTATTGCCCTATTCCTCCAAGAATTTGATTTTTTTCCAATGACACTAACCGCACACCTCCCTTGGCCCTAACTTATATTTTTCTTTTATTGCCAAACTTTAAGTATTTCAAATACTTATTAGTTTATTAATATTAATATTGAAATATTAAATATTTCAAATCTTTCTATTCTGTTCTTTCATCTTCATTCTTACTGTAAATCAGGCTTTCTGGGGCCAACCATAACCATGACATTACCTGAATGCATTAACAGTTTCTCTACCATATTAAGTAGTCCATTGCCTTTAAATGTAGTTAAACACAAAGTCTCTGGGCATGGCCTAAATATAGAGCATGTCTTTACAATGTAGCATGAATGTTCTAGTCCAAGTCCCAATAGAGTCTTTGTTCTCATCAGAAACCTCCTGAGCACCTTCTTTACTATCCACATTCCTATCAGCACTTTGGTCTTCTGAGCTCATCACAGTCTTCCATTAAGCTACGCTCATAACATTCTTGGGCTTCCCTAGTCCAGATTTCCCAACCTTTCCAAGCTCTTTCTACCCAGCAACTCCAAATCTTCTGAACCACATCACTGAGTATAATCACAGCAATGACTTCACCTATCAACCCTAGCTTATCTGTAAGTTTTCTGATGCTGTGACAAATAAACATGAGAAAGATGACTTAAGAAGGAAAGGTTTAATTTGCCTCACATTTTCAGAGGTTTCAATCTATAGTCAGTTGACTTTGTTGCTTCTTAGCCAGTGGTGAGACAGAGCACTATGTCAGAAAGAATGCAGTACAGCAAAGTAGCTCACCTCATAATAAACATGAAATAGATGAAAGATCATAGAAGTGTCAAACAAAAATAATAATGCCAGAAGGCATTCCCCAGTGACTATTTCTATAAGGCCCCAGGTCCTTTTGTCTCTACTAACTCCAGTTTCTATCACCAGCTGGGGACTGAGTCTTTAACATATGAGTTTTGAGGGGTCATTTCAGTTCCAAATAATAATGGAAGATTGTCTTACATTATTTGAATGAGCCCAGAGCACTCACAGTCCTTATATGAAGAAAAGTAGAGAAGTCAGAGGAGACATATGAATGGAAGAAAATGAGAATTATCCAGAACTAAGAGCAAAGAAGCCTCTGGAAGCTAGAGAATAAAAATAAGACTCTCTAGATCTTCAGAGGGATTGCTCTGCCGAAACCTTGATTTAATTCTATAACACTCGGGCTTTTAATCACCACAACTATAAAGTAACACGTCTGCATTATTTTAAGCCACAAAACTAACAGCAATTTATTTCAGCACCAATAGAAGACTGACATATTGAGGTGAGTAGTAATCATTATTCACCTTTTCTTCAAGATAGATACCAGGAGCCTCAATTCTATAAAATCAACTTGATGAATCTGAGTGCCAAAGATATAGTTCCCCCTGTCCAAGGGGAAGTCATGAGTCTTGGATCAATATAAACAAACACATGTATTTAATTAGAACAGGTTGGAAGGAATTCAGAAAAATTGTAAGTACAGGGGAGATAATCACTTCTTCCAGATGCCATGAAAGTGCAGCTCTGATATCTGTCAAAGGAAGGCACTCCTGGGATGTTCATGAGGGCATATGAAACTCTCCATACTATAATACGCAAATAAGAATCGGTGCTCAGTCATAAGAACGGATGCTCACTGTCATGGTCTAGTACTGCCACTCCCCATGCCGCTTTGGCTTTAAGTCACTCCTCTCAATCTCTAGACCCATCAACTTCCTCTGGGATTGCAACCCATCTTGCTCTTCTCACCATTCTACCTAAGATGACCATCATTTGTTCCCCGTTGATGTGGTGTTCAGGCTCACTAGCTGTCACTTCTCTTTTCCCAAAAACTATCAGGAGCAAACCAAGACATTGGCTTTCACTCTTCTATTCCCCTTGTGGACTAACCAAGCTTCTACAGGCTTTCCATGTAGAGAAGTTATATATCAAATTTTATAAAAGAGAAGAAAAGGAAAGATCAACTTTACTTTTTCACAATTCTAACTTGTTGCTTAGAAATTGATAAGATATTAAATAGTGCTATTGCTTATTAAATTTGTGGGAAAGTTACAAGAAAAATTATAATCTATTTCTTCCAAGGAAATATTATAAGGTATAATTTGTCAGAAGTTAGATAAAATAATGATGATTGGAAAAATATACTTGAGGAAAAAAGACTTCAAATCATCAGTGTAGTTGTACACATAAACAAATTGTTCTTAATAAAAAATTTCTGCATAATATTTTATTTAGTTCATAATTTTGTAAATGTCCTCTAGACAATAATGACTCAGACATTGGTATATTTATATAAGTGTATACTTTTATAGACAAAGTGCTTAAATATTACCCTTATACAAATTTTAAAGTGTATCAGAAACCTGCCAGCATGAGCGAGCCACCAAAGAGAGGTCTGACTTGCTCTGCTATTACAATGCTCTCTTAAAGTCTAGAATCATATGTCCAGTCTTCCAGCTCACTGATTCTTCCTTCAGCCTTATCAAGTCTTCTGTTGAAACTTGTGGTTGAATTCGCAAGTTCACTTATTGTATTCTTTACCTCTAGAATTTTTATTTTGAAGTGATTAACTTTTATTTCTCTGTCAAACATCTCATGTTGTTTGTGAATTATTTCCCGAATTTCACTTAGTTTTCTGTCTGTATTTTCTTGTAATTCTCTGAACTTCTTCAAAAGAATAATTCTGAATTGTTTGTCAGTCATTTCATAGATCTCCTCTTCATCTTCGTCCATTTCTAGAGCTTCACTGGTTTCTTTCAGTGGTGTTGTGTTTCTCTGGTTTTTCATCATCCGGGTGTCCTTATGCTGATGCCTGGACATTTGATGAGACAGCTGCCTCTTCGAACCTTTGTTGGCGTTCTTTGGTGGCACTAGTTCTTTACTAATCCTACTCTGGGATTCTGGATGAACCGGCTGGTGGCAACCAAACATTCAAATTTTCCAATCAGAGGAAAAAAAGAAAAAGAACGAAAAGGAATGAGGAAAGCTTAAATGATTTCTAACAGCATCTAAAGAGTGAAGGTACACACTGTTAGCATTCAAGATGGAGGACAGGTAGGAACAGAAAGCATACTTATAGAAGCAACAGCATGAAACCTTCTAATCCTGCAGAAAGATGTAAACATCAGGGTACAAAAAAGTCAAAGGACACTAGTCACATTTAACCAAAACAAGACCACCAGAAGCCTTAGTCTAGCCAAATTATCAACGTTCAGACTCCAAGAGAGGATTCTGAAAGCAGCAACATGAAGAAGAAAATCTCAAGCAAGGAACTACCTGTGTATCAAACATCAAACATTCAGCAGAAACATTAGAGGGCATGAGGGTGGGATGACACACTCAAAGTACTGAAGGGTGATGGAGCCCTGCCAACCCAGAGCACTGCAGACAAGGTGTCGTTCAGACACAAAGGAAGAATGAAGACTTTCTCAAACAACTAAGAGAGCTCACTGTTTAGTTTATCTTCTAAGAAACGCTAGAGGAAGTGGTAAATGTAAGCATTTAATCAAGCAGAATCCTCTCAGGTTGTATTTTTATGTAAAATTTAAAAACAAAATTATTAAAGAAAAGGAGGGACTGGGTGATTATCAGTAAAGTTCTCGTCATACAAGCATGACAACATATGTTCAACCCAGAACCCACACAAAAAGCCAGCCGTGGTGGTTTCCACTTTTAATTCCTCATCTTGAGAGGCAAAGGCAGGTGGGTCTCTGGAGCTCAATAACCAGTTAGCATAGCCAAATGAGGGAAGCACTGGTCTCAGTGAGAGAGTCCGTCTCCCAGATAAATAAATAAATAAATAAATAAATAAATAAATAAATAAATAAATAAATAAATAAATAAATACAAGATGGACAGGACCTAATGGGATATCTGAGGTTGAACTCTGACCTCCACATGGCATACATGAGCATGTGTAAACACGTGTGTGTGTGTGCATGTGTGTGTGTTTGTACACAACCAAAAGGAATAAAAATAATCAAAGCTACAATGATTCAGTAAGGTGTATACAATATAAAGAGTTATACATTATATATAACATCAAAAACCCAATGTGAGAGAAGCAGTAGAATGAAGCTGTAGACTATTTTTATGACCACAGTTAAGTTGCTATCAGATTTAAATGTTTGTTGTAGCTACATGTTTTCATAAGTATCATAGTAAACCCAAGGCAAAAACTAATGATACACTAAAAACAGAAAAGCAATAAATAAAAACATACTACTCTAGGAAAAGTCATGTAACCACAAATAAATATCATAAGCAAGTACAAATCAATTCATACTAGTGAACAAAATGACAGCACTGTTTCCTTGTCTGTCAGTAATTATCTTGAATATAAACAGGTTAACTTCTGCAATTAAAAAGACATATAGTACCTGGATTTGAAAACAAAAACAAAGACTCAGCCGTTTGGAATGAAAAGGAAACTTGATTTATCTATAAATAAATATGATAGCTGAAAGTAAAATATGGAAAAATATTCCATGCAAATGGAGGCCAATAGACAGCAAGAAGAGTTTTATTTTCATCAGATAAAGTAGACTTCACCATAAAAAAAAAACTGTAAAAAGATACCATGAAGATAATTGCATGATAATGTAGAGATCAGACAAATGTAGATGTATATGCACCCGAAACCTGAGACCTAGAAGCATAAAGCAAACGCTAATAGAGTTGAGCCACATGAAATGATGATAAGGTACTTTTATATTTCATCTTCTGTGGTAGAAAGATTACAGATTGTACAAGCACAAAATTTATCAAAGAAACATACTTAAGCTACACTGTAGACAAAATGGATCTTATAGATATTTACAGAACATTCCACTCAGCAGCTGTAGAATACACAGCCTCAACTACCAGTACATAAAACACACTACAGGCAAAGCGTTATCTACACACCTATGTTCATTGCACCACTAGTCACCACATCTAAAGCATGGAGTCAGCACAAGTCACCATTAGTGAATAAATAAATATAAAATGTGGCTTGTTGATAATAGGATACAATTCCACCATAAAAAATAGAAATTTGAAATAACACTGATAGCTTTTCAGGTTAACTGAAATTAAGCTAAACACATGTGTAAATACTACATGATCTCATATATGGGATAAAATTTTGACCTTCCAGAGAGTAGAATAGTGGTCAGCAGACACATGAGTGACTAGCACAAATTAAGGAATGTGGAGCTGTAGGCCAATGAATGTATAATGACAGTTAACTAGGAAGACGTCTCAATGGCAAGAACAGGCAAATAACTAGGGACAGAGAGTAGATAAGTAATTTCCTACAGCAAGGGACAATTGTGAAAAAATGAAAGGCAGGAGAGAAGAGAAAGAAATGAGGGCCAATGCTTACAGGTTTTCTGTTTCGATGATGAGAACATTCTTAAATATTCTGTAAATAAGGGATGCACAATTCAGTATATTCACTAAAAGCATCTGATGGTACTTTAAATGGGTGAATTAAATGATATAGGATTTGTGTCTTAATAATGATAATTGCAAAAAATGTGGTTTGAAAATTCATGGGCCAGTTCCCTAATTATGTAGTTACTGTGTGGCATTTGTAAGAGCTTATTGGTGGTTACAAGGCATCTTGCTGAATCTGTGTTTGCTCAGCCCATTGTTTTGTAGTCTGACTTCAGGCAGATTCCTATGGTTGAGGTCATCTAACCAAAACCAAAGTTACACAAATTAAAATGTGCTGACAATAGAAGAGTCTCATAAAAGAGACGAGAATTGGCAATAATAGATGGAGCACAAGGGTTCAAAAAAATTCGTGGAAATTGGATAATAACTGCTAATGATCTGAAGAGTTGTAAGATGGTGATTAAGAGTTCTTGATTACACAGAATAACCTACAGTTCCTAGTCTTCAAGGCAGAGCTAAACTAGAAAGAAAAAGCCGAAAACACAAGAGAAAGGAAGAAAAAGATCGAACGGAATGATGATCTACCAACAGGAAATCAAAAGGAGAAAAATACAAACATTCAAGAAATTAAGAATGAGTAGCAGAAAATACTAGGTCAACAAAGAAATGGAGAATCCTTTAAAGATGCAAAGAAAAGCCAACTTCATAGATAAATTCTTTCAGAGCCTGCTTTGGAGCAGCATCCACAACTCAGCACTGACTATTCCAGGCAGGCACTCTACTTCATGGTAAGTACACAATGGGCGTCTTTACATTAGTGAGAGAACCCACAACAGAGAGAAGGAGGGAAGCTGGCTAGCAACACTCCTCCATGCAGAGTTCAGTCCCACCTGATAAAAGTCCCACGTGAGAAGGAGTAGAGGAAACAATCATCCAGTGGATTTCACTTAATTCACTAGCATTTACCAAAAGGGAGATGTGTGTGATAATAATTCTTAAAATATCATTCTCAAGAGGGACATAAGAATATAATTCTATTTCTTTCACAAAATTTTGAGTGCAACTTAGTATATTTAAGATGCTTACTGAGGTTCTGCACAGTGTCTAATGTTACTGCAAGTCAAGAAAAGTTGATCATGGGATTCTAATGTCTATCCATCTATAATTCTTTAATGAATATATCAGCAGTGCCAGCTCATGTTGGAAGCTTTGTCTTTCCTGATTTTTGGACAATCAGCAGAGTTTTCTTAGTGCAATTGTTTACAATTGGGATCATGTCAAATATCCTAGGGTTTATGCATAATTCCTGACAACTAAGAAGGCAGTATATCTATGCAAGTTGTCTGTAACAATTTTTTCTGGATAAATGACAAACAAATAAAATTCTGCAAATTAATTTTTCTCATATATAAAACATAGTTCCAAATAACTAATTTGTTAATACCAATTCTACTTTATAATAATCCTGTGAGAAATTAATGTATCAATACACATACTTATATGAGTAATGCCTGTTGTTGAGGAGTTACTTAAGCAGTTACTGCTGCTTTTACAGAGTGTTACAAATAAGCCATCAAGACTATAGAGTCATCAGGAGTATTCCAGTGAATAATAGTATATTACCAGACCTACATTCCATGAACCAGAGATAGATAAAAGTACCTCCAGAAGCTTCTGTGGCTGTCATCCATTCTGACTCAGCAGACAAGTCTGAGAATCAGGCTTTCTTGAGACAAACACTTGCAATCCCATGACAACTTAATCAATTAGAAACACTGGCTTTGTTAGTTTTTAACATACTTCTAAAACTGAATAAATGTTGTCTATGTCTGCAAGCCTTCTTTAAATTAAAACCAAAGGTTAAACAAATGATAAAATTTAAAACCTCACAACTAAATGATGAATTTTTTTCTTTTGGTTTTTTGAGACAGGGTTTCTCTGTTGTAACTCTGGCTGTCCTGGATCTCACTCTGTAGACCAGGCTGGCCTCGAACTCACAGAGCTCCACCTGCCTCTGCCTCCCTAGTGCTGGGATTAAATACATGTGCTACCACTGCCTGACTTAAATATGAAATTTTGAGACTAGATTATATCTTAATGTGATATATTTAGTCTTATAAATTGTGTGTGTGTGTGTGTGTGTGTGTGTGTGTGTGTGTGTGTGTGTGTATCCTTCATTATTAAATTTCAAAAAGTAAATTTTGGCATTTTTATATTTGATAAAATATTTTTAAAAGAGAAAAAATATAAGAATTTATGTATTATTAGCTTTGGACTAGATACTTGATTTTTAACACTAAAAACATACATTGTCAAAAGTATGGATTGCATACACTGTAATTATAATTTTCAAAAGTTATGAAAAAAGAAGCATTTTTTTTAATTATCACAGGGGATAAAACAATAATTTCCTTGCTTCTTCACAAGATTTTTATGAAAAAGTAATATATGAGAAAGTCCCGTGCACGGTGCAAATTGTTATGCCATTTATCCTGGGGTTTATTGTTGTTGTCTTAAAACTTTAAAATGCTTCTGCGCATGGCTACACTAACAAAATACTTGCATGTATGCATGCAGACAGAATCTATGTGTTCAAGGTCCTTTTCTGAACTAATTTGTTTTCATAATCTTAAATTTGGACAAGAGAAAATTAAAAGTATGGAAACTAAAAAGATATATTCTACAAGAACGTACTGACATAATTGAAGATAAGGTCAAGGAACGTTAACTGTCTACAATACAAACCCAGAACAATAGATTAAACAAGTCTTACAAAACCTTTATTATCTCCATCAAGGATTTCCCGCTAAGACGCTTGAGTGTTGCGGCTGAGAACAAAGCGTGCCTCAGTTCAGTTCTGAAAACCGGGTCCATAAGAGCTGTTTGTTACTGAGCACCCTTACAATTTGTTTTGCGTGTCGTAACCGACTAGCTTTAGGAAAAAAGAAAGAGAGGAAGTAGTGGGAGGTTTGTAAGTTTTTCCAACAATCAGGAGTAAAATCACACTACTAAGTAGAAATATCCTTAGAGAAGAATTGCTAGTCCTGCAGAGGAGCACCCACCTTAGACTGCATTGGTAACACCTGTGGGCCTGTCCTAAATCAACTAATTGATGACTTTAGGCATGATGAGGAAACTTGGCTCATCTTCAGCTCCAGTATGATTGCCTAGTAACGCAGCCTGGTCAGAATCTCACCTCTATGCACGTCTCCTTCATTTTTCTCATTAAATATTGACAGCATAAGCAACGGGAAGGAATCTCGTTTTACCCTAGGGACCGAGGTAAATTTACCTTTTACACAGTCAGTGAATTGTTTTCAAACTTTGACACCTGTAAGAACTAACTAAAAAGCTTCTAAGAGAAGCAAATTCTAAGCTTTAGTCTGAGAGTTTCTAATCAATGCCCGTTTCCAGGCAAAAACTAGATTATAGGCTTTCAGATTTCTGAGTTGGCATTTCTTGAGCATTGCCTTCTTGATGTGTATGGAAGAGGAAGAAAACAAACAGAAAAATAAACAAACAAACAAAAAACAACTAAGCCTGTATTTGAAGACCTATAACCTAGACCAACTGGAGATCCCTGAATGATTCATCTGAACAACACTCTTTTCCCAAGCCCACCTGGCTACCAGGTGTCCATGGTCTCTGTTTCCTGGTTAATATTAGGATTAATTAATTGATTAATTAATTATTGTTTAATTAACTGGTTAATATTTATTAATATTGTATATCCTCCATTATCTGGTATTCTGTGGTATAAATTAACTAACAAATATTTAGTTATTTAATGTAAATAACTAAAAAAGAAACTGGTTCAAATATCCACTTTAGAGTCAAGTTTCTAAATAAGTACTGCCAACAAGTGAAAAATGTTCTCAAGTATCATTTAATCAACTCATCTCCATACGGCTGAAATTTTTGGTAAGTTGAGCCAATGTTCTATGAAACAGGAGTAACCACATAAGGAAATAACAGAGAGAAGTCCAAGTGGCTCACACGGACTCTGGGTGGTTTTGTCTTTATTAAGCACTTCTCCTCAAGTTTCAAATTGAGTGCTTTAAGATTTCATAACCTAAAACAGGAAGAAAGTTCTAACTGGTTCTTCAATCATGGTTCCTTGTTCACTAAGACAGACTGTATATCAAAACCTTAACCAGATGTCCAAGAAACTGGCCACTCACTTTTTCCTTCCTGGAATAAATCACTGAGGTATGGTGACCTGCAAGCAAGTTTTCGGCTTACTTTGAAGAAGTTATGGAAAATACAGGTCCAAGAAGTCACACCTGGTAGTGAGAACGGGTGTGATGGAATGATTAGCTTCCATTGTTAGCCTCTACGCTTCTCTGCTGTCTTTTCTACTACTGTGAGAGACCTGTGGGAACCTGTTCATCTCAGTCATCCTAAGACAAGACATAGAATACCCTCTGGGATATGCACATTCTTTAGCAAGTAACAAGGAATCAAATCTGTTCTCTACATAATGCTCCACAAGTCTTTTTGCTCATATGACACAGAGCTACTGGTCTCACAGTGGAGTGAATAGAGCCCCTTTGAGTAGTGCAAATGGCAGCCTTGGTCCAAAGCCAGAGCTCCTTTACCCTGTGTTTAACCCTGGAGAGATCAAAGAACATTCATTTAATGGTAATGATGATGATGATGAAAGTAAAGATAATGGCAAAATTTTGTGATTATTTATTTTAAAGCTTGGGGTAGATAAAATGAGATTATCAGAAAAGGCTTTGTTGGAATTTCTCCCATAAAGTTGATCACCAAATCATGCATAGAAAACTATACAAGTAAATATTTAAGGTGATCTAGTAGTTAAGTTTTGACTTAGAGTTTTCTTTACCTCTTGATGGCTATTGAGGTGAGACAGAGTGGGGAAACTAGTTTCCCTTGTAGGTTTTGGAGCTTGTGGTATTTATTCATAAGTGACAGTTTTTTGAGTGGTTGATAAACACAAATCAAAGTACTAAAACTAAAATAGCAGTTTTATGAACAAACCTTCACACACGAAGCAATTCAAATAATGAGAAGCTCAGTTAACCACAGGAAATGCACACATTGTAGAACCGATTGACATATAGAAGCTTGGTCTACACCTTGGTAGTAGTAATGTTTATATAGAATAAAACTCATTTCTGTAAGGTTTCCTTTAACCCAGTAGTCATTTAACCCAGTGTTCATATCTCCATAAATTTATGCAAGAACATTCCCTATCTCATAAAGCATGATTATCACTCTTTGATTTTGATCCCTACCTCAACCTTCATCTATTAAATCTTTTATGGTAAGTTTTACATATGTAAATAATCACTGCTTTTAGCTGCTTTTTTTTCCTTTGCTCAAGATCTAAATTTGTTCCTTTAAGTTCTCATTGATTTATCTTTTCATAAACCTCCTTTGAAGTAGAGTAGCATTGGGGTTGAAATCCTTCCTACCATCCCTACTTCATTATAGCATGTAGAAATATTGAATAGTTTATTATGAGAGGTAATTTTACTTAAATATTGAGGATAATAGAAACTAGAATTACAGCAAAAACTACAATTTGCTACTTTAATGGTAGTGAGTATAAATACTATTCCTGAGCTAATATGGGTTTTTATTTTACATCAACAAAAAACCATTCTATGAATATATCCAGAAGATTTGAAACATTTTCCTTAACACTAGTTCATTGTCAAAGGCACCAGATATAAATAACACATATCTATGCTCATGTGCAGAAAACCTAGCTCATCTTAAGCTTGTTTGCTATGAAGTCTGGATCTCTGTTTGTATTTTTATACCTTTTCCAAGTACCTCTCTGAAGATATTATCAACAAAATAATGGAGAAAGGACCACCAAAAGTACACCTCCTAGAAAATGGGAAGAAGTCCATTGGTCTCAATGCCTTTACAATAGCACCACTGAATCCATTTATACTGAGCACTAACACTCAGCCTTCTCTAGTGTAGCTATCAAAGTAAGTGGCAAAGGGTGCTAATGTAAGGATGATAGAGCAGAAAGAAATTAACTTCTAGGTTTTGAAGGAAATGCTTTAAACACTATCATCTGCCACTTTCTTTCTTAAGAGATCGTGTGCTAGTCATCACACATCTGAGAAGATCACTTCCGTGGCAGAAATTTGGTTATGAGAAGGCGATCTAATTTGCCAAGAACAATGAGCCTATTTTGAATGGGTAGCTGTGCACACAGTGTCTTAGACTGAGAGTACCCCACGAAGTTTGAAGGAGTTTGAAGATGCTGACTCTACCCTGGAGAACTGAGAGGCGTGGAGATGGTGAGAAACACAGCTCAGAGCGGGGAAAGTGGAACAACTTACCTGTAACACTTTGGTCAAATTGTTAAAAAGAGCTTGGCCCGCACTCACTTTGTATTTGACGCCTCTGACTGTACCATTTTTGCTTAAAATGTTGACTCTTCTGGTACCAAAAGCCTTCTCACTGGCTGTCCTGGCTAATACCAGCAAGTTATCCTGATCTTTCTCATGTTCATTATCTTCTGACTCAATGTGGCCATTTTGCTGTCCCTCAGAATCACTTAGTCCGTCTATTCCACAGATGCTGGCACATTCAGAATCCAGAGAGCCCGGTGGCTGCCCATCTTCATAAACCTCTTTCAGAACTCTCCCACTGTGAGATGAGGCAATCCGAAATCGGACTTTCCGTGGCCTGTCACTTTCTGGCTTTGTCTCCCTTTTTAGCATGGTCACCTCCACCCACATGAACAGTTTACACCATTATGGATCTGCTGTCAGTTCATCCCTTTGCCACAGCACCAGCAGAGCTGAATTCCAGAGACGGTAGCCCTCCTGTGACACTAAGAGTGAAAGAAAAGAGGATGCCCAAGGACATGCAGTGCCTGGGCTATCAATAATGGATTTGCGTGTGTGCTATGGTTACCATTAAACTAAAACCTGAAAAATGATCCCAGCCTTTAAATATTAACCATCCATGGTGGACTCTGACAGAACAAGTGAAAGAAAGTGGCCTGAGATGAGACAGAAAGTAAGTATGGGGCAAGGACGTAAAAGGCTTGAATGTCAAAGCAGATGATGGGTGTTGAAATGATCTTAACAGAAATAACTCTGTTCTTTACTATCTGCAATACGGGTCACAAATAAAATGTAGAATCAAATGTGTAGGACACACATGCCCCAGTCATCTCTAAGTGCTAGTTCCTTCCCCTACTCTCCCTAGGTGATCTTTCAAAGGGACAGGGAGCATGCTACATACCTGCATACAACCAGCGATATTATTTCTAATTTAGTAACTGATTAGACTGTGTCACCATGGCATAAGGTTGCATAAGGTGAATTTTCAACAGACATCTTCATGTTCGTGGCACTGTTCTAAAAGCAAGCTTTGAACACATTGCGAAAGAGAGCACTTCAGGTTGGTTGTGTTGCTACTTCTGCTAGTAGGGGGCGTTCTCTTTGATAAAGGGAGGGGTTTGGAAAGGAGATGTGGAACAATGAAGGAAGAATGGAAAATCCTCCAAGCCAGCCAGATCAGCCACAGCAATCCAGGCGATGGTCACTGATAGATGCTCCAACTAGCCACTCCTGTGTACAGAAGGGCCTCTGTGCTTGCTTGATGTGTTTCCTGTCACTCTGGCATGCACCCAGGGAGCCTTTTAAGTTGTAAGCTTATGTTGAAATGTTATTAGTGAGTATGGTAAGCTCTCTGCTTCCTCCAAAAAGAGGAGAATCAACTAACCCACACTGCATGTTTATGCTCAATATTTATAAGTTTTAATCTAAGATCTTTGTTCATATTATTTTCAAAATTCAGAAAATATTCAATAGAAAAAGTTGAAGACAAAGGTCATCAGTAGTCTGACTAGACCACTCATGTTGAAATTCTGTGCATGCTCTGGTGTGTAGAGTAGAGGTGGTCCAATGCTTGCCAAACTGGATTGTTCCTATTTTTGTTTTTAAGGACGGAAGTGATGAAGTGCCAGCTTTGGCCAATAAGACACAAGCAAAAGTGATTGATTCTTTATGGGCCAAGACAGTCAAGACAGAGAGTCTTCTGTCTGCAATCTCCAAGAAATCTTAGAAATATATACTGAGGCCTTATGAGCCCCTTCCCATAGTGGCTTGGTCACGTACAGAGTGTGTACAGGCAACAGCAGCTGCTGTGAGTTCCTGAGTCCACAGTCCTACATGTCCAGAAGACACTGCTTCACTCCTCTTCTCCCAAGCCTCTGGTTCTTGTAACCTTTCTTCCCCATTTTCTGTGACAGTCCCTGAGCCCTGGAGAAGGCATGTAATATAAAGGGCTAAGCACCTCACAGTCATTTGTGGTTTTGTGCTTTCTGTTCCTTCCCCAGCACAGCCAAGCCTTGTGCACCGATGGCTCAGCTTCAGGGAAGGAGAGGCATTGTCAGGAACCATCCCAGTCGAGAAGTTCTTGGATGGAGGCTGAGAGGTGGTGGGAAATGGACTTTCTGGGATGCAGTTTCAGTGAGCATCTGTTTATTGAAGCAAGGGAAGTTAACATATATAGGGTGGAGAGGAAGGGGGTGTGACTTATATGGTGATAAGTCACTGGCTAAGTCACCAGGAGAGCTCCATTTGCATGTGTGTGACTAGATCTGGGTCACCATATTGTCAGCGGCTGAAGCAAAAGTACTGATAAAGCCTCCTTTGCATAGGCAGAGGTCTCACAGGGGCCAGAGGAAGAGACTTTATAAGGTCATATAGGGAGAGGAGAAGTCCAGTCCGGGACCCTCCAGCTGCAGTGGTCAGACAAGCAGCAACCAGACCAGATTCCTCAGAGAGGCGAGCTCTTTATCAGTGGCTAGTGATCTCGGGCATGCCAGCGCCAGAGGGAGCTTTGCTCACTGTTAGTGCTCACTGGGGTTCACTCTCGAGGTGAGACAATCTGAGGTTCAAGAACAACTCAACCTCTCTCAACTCTAGGCCAGCCTCACAGTGGCTCACTCTTTGCACTTTGACCAGTTGTGAGTTTCCGCTTTAACTACCATCAGCTATACAAAGACACTCTCTAATGAGGTCTGAGAGCTGCACTAACCTATGAGAAGAGAGACATGAATTTGAAGGGTAGTTTGATACGATGTCCATTCAGCAAAATTATACTTAACGGGTTTACCTCTGGGGTCTGTGAGCCCGTCAACCTTAGGCTCCTGACCAGATCTGTAGCACCACTAACTGAGGTGCTATGGACAGCTGGTGGCTTCAGGGAAGGGAGAATCAGTTTTCTAAGGGTGTGGCTCTTGGTAAGGCAAGAACTTTGCAGTTGGATGGGCCCACACAGAAGTACATGGACAGCACAATATGACCCCAATGAGCTATTAGATAAAAAACAGAACCGGGGGCATGTAGTTGGAAAGGTAGGAAGGCCAGAGTGGGTCTGGAAGGAATTAAGGGGAGGGGTTGGTGAATATCATCAAAATATAGTACATGAAAGTGTCAAAGAAGTAACAAAAATATTTACTAATAAAGAAAAAAAAACATTTGTCAAAAGACCAAAACAACATATGAATCTTGTTGCAGTCAAAGGGAATTTTATAACCATCACCACAACTCTGCGCATGATTACGTATTGAGATTTTATCATACATATAGCATACTGTGTGAGTATATACATATGTATATGTGTGTGTATATATGGCTATATATAATTATACATACACACAGAGATATATGTACATATATATGTGGCGATGGAGTCAAATACAAAATCATACTCCATTTCTCTCCCTCTCTCTCTCTCTCTCTCTCTCTCTCTCTCTGTCTTTTGATGCAATATTTTTTTTGTTTATTTTCTTCTCCCATATAATATATCCCAATACTCTTCCTCCCCTCCTTCTACTTCTCCCAGCTCCCCCATCTACTCTCTTCCCCAGATCTAACCCCCGCCCCCATTCTCCCACTCCTACCCTGCCTCTCACCAAGAAAGAGCGGTCCTTCCAGGGTTACTGCTCAAACATGGCCCAAGATAGAGCAGGGTCAAGCACAATTCCCTACTTCAAGGTTGGACTAGGCAACCCAGTAGGAGGAGAGGGATCTCAAGGGCAGGTAAGAGGTTCAGAGACACACACCCCTACTCCAGCCTGTATGAGTTCTGCAGGAGTACCAGGCCAGCTAAGAGTGCTGGACAGCTGACTCCATAGGGTTTGTTCTTTTGTTCTCCTATTGTCCTCAACCCCTCTGGTCCTCTCAATCCCTCCTCCACTTCTTCAGTGGGGTTCTCTGAGCTCTGAATTTTGTGTGACCCTAGGCCACTGCATCTGTACCGGTAAGATGCTATAGGTGCCCTCTCTGATAAAGTCTAGGCTAGGCAGCAATCTATGAGGAGAGCAGGATAACTTTAGAAGACTTTACCTGGCTATCCAATCTCTAGCTCCTGGCCTGCCCTGGACTATTGGTCTTGGGTTCCTTCCTTTAGGGTGGGGTTCTGCCCTTCCATTGTCCCAGAGGATCTTGTAGGAAGGATAGGTCATAAGTCGAAATTTTTGTTGCTGGGATGCTTTCCCAGTCCCACCACTGGAAGCCTTGCCTGGTTACAGGAGATGTCCTGTTTAGGCTCCCTATCTCCATTACTAGAGGTCTTCACTAGGGTCTCCTTGTTGATTCCAGTGAGTTTCCACTGCACTAAATCTCTCGATTCTCCCCTGCATGTCCTCCAATTCTGGCCATCTCTTCAAATATTTTCTCTCTCCATCTGTCTCTGCCAACACGGTCCCTTCTCTTCCCATTCTCATCCTTCCCCATCCCACCTGCATCATCAGTTCTATCTCCTCCTTACCAGAGATATCCCTGTGTCCCACTGGGCCCTCCGTGTTGCATAGTCTCTCTGGGTCTGTGGATGGGTCTGGGTCTGTTAGCACCTTTGTCCTTTGCCTAACAGTTACTATCCACATTTAAGTGAGTACATGCCATGTTTGTCTTTCCGGGACTGAGTTCTCTCACTCAGGATGACTTTTTTTCTAATTCCTTCCATTTGCCTGCAAAGTTCATGTAGTCATTTTTTAATAGCTGAGTAGTACTCCATTCTGTAAATGTGCCACCATTTCTTTATCCATGTTTCAGTTGAGGGGCACTTAGGTTGTTTCTAATTTCTGTCTATTATGAGCAAAGCTGCAATAAACATAGTTGGGTAACTGTCCTTGTAGTAGGATGGAAAGTACTTCGGGTATATGCCCAGGAGTGGTATAGCTGGGTCTTGAGATAGGTCAATTTCCTGAGGAAATATTAATTTCCATTGTGGCTGTACACAATGCACTCCCACCAGAAATGAAGGCGTATTCCCCTTGTTCTACATCCTTGCCAGCATGATCTGTCATTTGTGTTACTGATCTTAGCCATTCTGACATGTGTAAGAAGGAATCTCAGAGTAGTTTTGATTTGCATTTCCTGGATACTCCAATTATTAACTATCTTACTTTTTCATTCAACAACTTACAATATCTTCCTCTGCCATTATCTTTGACAAATATGAATTCAATTTAATTCTGCTAATATCCCCACCTTCCCATTTGCTACTGTATACTCTGCAAAGTCTGGACATTGAGATGTAACATGCGTAATTTTTCATATCACAGTAAATATTCCATCACTAAAGTACTTGTGTGCGGGGCTAGCTCTGAGTCTGCGGGCCTTTCAGTTCATTTTTGAAAGGGAGATGACTAACTTAAATATTGTGTTAAATATTATAATACACATGCATCTACATGTATATAACACACTTTTGCATGTATGTTTAAAACGTTAGAATCTTTTTTAGTAATTCTAATGAAACATCTATATCCTTTACATAAGTTTCTCACACTAACAGAAACACCTCTAGTATGACAAAGTGTATGCCTGATATATAATAAGCCTTTAACAATTATGATTCACATCTGTCTTAAGCTAAAGTGAAATTAGGCTACTGTGTCAGTAGATAAATCTTTTCATTTCTTCATTCACTTGGATAGTGAGTATTCCGTGAATATCTTAAATATTGCTCAAATATAAAACCTAGCATGGATGAGGCTGATATAGATGTAAAATTATCAAGTGTTTTCTTAGTTTAGAAATTATCTCTAGTTAACACAAAGTACTTTGTGTGCATATGAATGTCTTTCCCTTGAAATAATTGAGCTTCTTGTTTTCAATATCTTTCTCTACACTCTGCAACCTCTTCTGTTTGGCTCTGTATCACGAGAGTAAATGCCCACTGCCTCATTCATCACTGATATTCAAGGATCTATTTATTGTTCTTCACATTTTAATCCCTTTGAAGATTAAATGTAATCCTCAAAGGGCTTTATATACGCCCTCATCATGAATTTCTTATGTTTCCTTCATGTGTATACTTGCAGCTATTTATTTAGCAACATTTATTGAGTACCTACTGGATAGCAGAATTTCTAGGTCTAGTCTATATAGGTGAATAAAATAAACATGATCCTTGTTTTAGGTAAACTGATAACATATGTAAGTAAAGACAGAATGAAAAGTGTGAGAACTACAAAGAATGTAAAAGTTGATACAATGAAGAAGGACATAGTAAAGAATTTTAGACCAAGTAGAATGATAAGCCTTTAGGAAGAAGACACATTATGCTGGAGTCTACCAGAATTAAGAGATACTGGATGTGTGAGCACTTAAGAGACAGAGACCGCAGTACCATCAAAGCTGTGGGAACATATTTGAACGCCCTCGAGGACAAAACCAATAGGCTTGTTCAGAAAATTCAAAAACATCAGAGTGACTGAGGACAACTATGACTTCCATCTTACAAACTTCTTTTTAAAACAGGACTCTCTCTTCCTAGCTTAGTGTTTAATTTCCTTTAAAACCTTTTAAAACCTGAAACCGTGGAACAAGTCATATTACCAAGCCAGGAACATATCAAGTGTCGGTATGCTTAATATCAGTGGGCATATATTTGTTCAGAGTGATAACTTATGAACTACAGAAGCTCTGCAGAGAGCAGCGTTATATACATCAAACAAGGGCAACTGTAGAAAGTTCCATTATTGAGAAATTCAATTTTTAAACATCTTTTCTTCACTTACTAATAGAAGCACTAATCTAGCAAGTAGATCTAAGTCTGGATAGTCCTTGTTTGTGTCAGTTTTGTTACCAGAATATCCAACAATGTCCTAATTATAGAGAAGATACAGCACCAGAATGTAATCTTTAAACTCATCCTGCTTTCAGAACCTTGCTCCCCACTCTGCTATGTCTGGTTGCAGTATTGTGCACATTTTAACCATGTGACTGGGCTTGGAGTGTAATTCTTTTTAATGCCCTGAATCTCAGGAAATGTGGCATCCCTCTGTGTGCTGCTGACTCTGAGGTATCACTTTCACTCTTCTGGTTTTTTGCTTTTGAATACACTAGAAATGGGTCACTGACCATGAACCAATCAGTCATGAGCTAGAACTTCCAAAGCTGTGAGCCACACAAAGCCTTTGCTCTTTAGAGTTAATGCCCAGCATTTATTATGATAACAGAAAGCTAACATAGAAACAAATAGCTGTTTTCCAAAACAGATCTCAAACAAAAGGCAGCACTGAATGTGGAATCTTGGGGGACCAAGTCAGGCTTAGAGTGCCATTTCATTTTCTGTGCTTAGAATGGCCTTGTAGAAAGCGTAGAATTTCCAAAAGGTAAAACAAGAATACCCTTAGAGAGTATTCTATTGATAAACCTACATAACAAAAGTCTCTAACTTAATGCAGACTTCTTGTGTTATATTTATGGCTGATTATTTTTAAATCACTAAAATTTTAACATGCATAACCTTCTACCAGTAACTACCATAAATTTAAAAGCAATAGACACTGGAATACAGGTTATTACAAATTGTATTTCACAATTGCATTGTTTTCTTTTGTTCCAGGAGCATGACACTAGAATGGTGCCCTGAGACACTCTAATTCTATTAGCCTATCACCGTTGCCAAGGTAACAGGAACTATTGACGCTGCTGTCTGAAAAGAAGGTTAAAACCGGCCACAAAAGGCAAAACAGGCAGCAAGCCAGAGGGATCCTGTGCTCATTTAGGGAACTAAAGATGCTTTTGCTTTTCTGTTTAGATCGCAGTTTTGACTCGACAAGTAAATGACAAGGGTTTTTATCAAAGAACAGAAGAGTGAGAGGTACCCAAGAGAGGTCGGTAAGAAGAAAGTTCCTCTAAAGAGAAAACATGGTGAAATATAAATTACAAATTTTCTGATTGAGAAAGACATATCATGTAAGAAAACATGGTATCCAGTCAACTGTCCCAAACTACCGATTACACAATGAAGGGGACAGGTATCACAAAGCGCTGAGAAATATTTTTGTAACTGTGTAACCTTATAAAATAAATCAGCACACTGTGCAAAGCCTTTGTACGTCTACATATAGAAGTCTACCGTCATCTGACTCATTTGGTTTAGATTGTCTCTGTTTGCACATGGAATCTTTTTCCAGAATGATTCTCTTCTGCCAGTCATAGTAGAAACAGTACCCATCATTGATCATTTATGTTGACTACCCACAATGTGAAAAGATTCAGAGGATACTGGAGAGAATGCTCACCCTCAAAAAACTGAGAATCTTAAATTCATTACAGAGATGGGGTTATGTTTGCAAATTTAAAAATGTTCGTTACCACTGCATTAAACCAGTAAATCAGGACATGCATTCCTGTGTCTCCAGTGCTTATGCATTCTGCATAAACAGCTATGCACGGCGCTCACTGCTGGGTTGTGGATAAAAGTTTTTCAGTGAGGAGAGAGCAGGGACTATATTTTATACATCACCTTTCATGGTGAGGGCTTAAGAAAGAATTTTGGTGAGAGATCCAGGAAATTTCAGAAGCAATATCATGGAACCTATCTTTTTTTTTTTTTTTTTAAGTTCAGCTGGTTTGAAGCCCAAAGGCAGAAGATGTAACAACCCAAAATTGGACAAATTCAATTAACTTTAGAAATAAAATCCAAGGATAAATGAGACAAGGAGAGAAGTACTGTTGCCATCTCTTTAAGAAATCTACACCTATGAGATTTGCAATTGCTGGGGCATTAGAAACGTCACCAGGGATGGGGTAACAGCTGCCACCTAAGCACAAGTCAACGAGAATCAGGCCATATGGGGCTGACACAACAGCTTGCTGGGTATTTTCCATGTAAGATGCATTAAATCCCTTTCCTGAAATAATCATTGAGGTTTTGGAGTTGAGGGACCTGGGGTCCTGCTACCCATCAGAGGAGGGTTCACAACCATTGTAATTTGGGAATCATGTTCTCCCAGATCATGAAAACCTGCAACATGTGGCCCTTGGTGCACATATGTGAAAAGCTTCATCTAGTATATAGTCGGTGAAGGACAACCTCTGGGATCTTAGGTCTGGGAATAATTTCTAGTGTATTTCATCCATTCAAATGTTTGAATTTTTTTCATATTTAACATCTCTGAGACTGTCGCATTTCAGACCCTTAGATCATTGGTGACAGTCATGACGTAAGTTGATAATCAGTGCTGCACATGAGTATCAGAACTTACAGGGCATCAATAGCTTGGGAGAAAATTCTGGAGATAGTAGCAAAGTACATTTGTAAAAGGTGATACATTGCCATGAATGCGCTCGACTGTAGGAAGGACTGAGTTCACTGTGTGGAAGAACCATGCACATCAATGCTGCTTAGCGGAGACACAATTCAAAGGAGTATGACTTTGGGTGTGAACACAAGGTCATTGTTTTAGTTGGGGGTTACTATTGCTGTGATGAAACACCATGACCAAAACAACTTGGGAAAAAATGGATTTATTCAGTTTATACTTCAACATCACTGCTCATCATGGAAGGAAATCAAGACAGGAACTCAGACATGGCAGGAACCTGGAGGCAAGAGCTAACTTAGAGACCATGGAGTTTACTAGTTTGCCCCTCATGGCTTGTTCAGCCTGCTTTCATATAGAACCCAGGACTGGAATAGCACCACCCTGAGCCTGGCCCTTCCCAAATAAATGATTTAAAAAAATACCCTACAGTTGGGTCTTATGTAGGCATTTTCTCAATTGAGGGGCCCTCCTTTCAAGAGACTTTAGATTGTGTCAAGTGGACATAAAATTAGCTGGACAAATCAAATTTACTCCTATCACTCATATTAAACCTCATACGTATGCTCAGGAGAGACAAAGGAGAGTTAAGACAGCAGCACTTGGATTTTCCTTTATTAGTGACCCATAAAACAAGGGTGCATCTTCCAGACTGTACTACAGATGCTGTTGGTTCTGGCAAGTATCTTTAGATTCAGCAGAATGTGGGCATGTGTCACAATACATTCAGAGGGAGCAACAAGAAAGAATGTGTTTATCAGAAAGGAAATATTCTTGCTATCATTCTGGCAGGAATGGGATCACTGGGATCCAGAGAATCAGCCATCCATTTCTTCAATATCTCGGAGGGAATCACTGTGCTATCTAATAAAGTGGTCCTCTGAGAAACATCCGGAATTCTCTTCTCTCCTTTCACTTCTTCCAGTAACTCTTCCTCCTCTGCCTCTACACTCATCCATGTCAGAGTATAAACATAATGACTTGTGAAGGAGTTCTCTCTGGCTAGGATGAGGATGTGAAGGAAGGAACTGTGAAGACAACTAGAGAATGCTTCCCATTGCTTTATTTCAACAGAAATATCAATAAAACTCGGGGGTTATAAAGCACCCATTTTACAGATGGGAAAGCTTGAACTAGGTGATTGAAGTACAGGCTAATTTTAACATGAACTAATAGAATTGTGGTGGTATATTAGCTTAGCTTACAGTGGGAGAAAATAAGTTGGTGTTGTAAAGATAGGAGATAAATATTAAAATATTTCCTTTTCAGATTGCAATGAGATAAAATTATTATTTTTATTTTTTCTTCCCTTTTAGTATGCATTATCCAAAGAAAGACTGAAATCAAAGTTCTACATCAATCAGAAGTCATATCATTTAGCTCTTTATACTTCTACTTGTCCTACTATTAAGCCATTCTTCTAATTTCCGCAATCAATTAATTCATTTGGTCTGCGTATTTCAAGCATATTTCATGTGTCAACTAGGGCGTCAGACAAGTCCAAGACAGTTGAACAAGTATGGTGCTCACTCAATGCAGCAAGTACCTGATCTACATCTTCCTTTCAAGCCACCCAGGTCAGAAACCAGCACAGGGCTATTCAAGTCTATTTAACCTCCATGAGCTCCCAAGCTACCCACAGTCATTTATGTTTAAAAGAATAATGCTTATAGAAAATAGTGTTTCTTTGTGTTTTTTTTCTGCTAAGTATACAGGAAAAAATGAGGCATTTCCTATTTCATAGTCTGCTTGAAACATCTTGTGAAAGAATGTATTTGTGTTTCATAAATAAATTATATTATCCACAGACAGACCGTAGTGTGTTGAAAAAAAAACAGCCTATTATCAAACAAGTATTTCTATGGAAACTTATCCCATCTTTTTCAGAATTTCCCATTCCCTATGCATTTCAGACACATATAGAAGTATATTTGTGGTCAGGGGAGATTATGGAGAGAGGGAAAGAAAAAGAAGAAGAAGAGAAAGGAAGAAGGAAACAGGGAGGAACAAAGAGAAGGAAGGAAGGAAGAAGGGAGGGAGGGAGGGAGGGAGGACGGGAGGAAGGAATGAAGGAAGGAAGGAAGGAAGGGAGGAAGGGAGGAAGGGAGGAAGGAAGGAAGGGAGGAAGGGAGGAAGGGAGGGAAGGAAAGGAAGGAAGGAAGGAAGGAAGGAAGGAAGGAAGGAAGGAAGGAAGGAAGGAAGGAAGGGAATGACAAATCAACTATCTAGCTTCCTTTCCCTGAAACATGAAATTCTGAATCCCTTTTATATGTATCGCCTTGCATTCTATACAGAAAACACTGACTGTAAATGTTCAAAGAACTGAAGTCTCTACGTCTGTTTAACTTTGTGTATCATTCTTCATCTCAGGTATCTTGGACAGTATGTCAGTGATAAGTTCTCCAAAGCTAATTTTTAGCCAACCGTTGCTCTAAAGGAATCATCCTGACACTGGAAGAGTTATATCAGAGATGCTGTGAGAAAGCACAGGAGTAATTATCAGGTACATCAAGCAGATGAAAATATTGAATCGTTATAGAATGAATGTAAATATTGGATTCATTTGTCTAAACTTCATGAGTGAATTGCAAAGAAAGCTTGACATATGTAAGCCAAATCTGCAACTAAAACCAGAACTTTTTTTAATTACATTCTGCCCTAAGATAATTCTGGCCAGAGTCTAGGCTTGAATAGTCTCTCTCTACATTAAAATCAAGCTATGTCTCATAAGTTTTTTAAAAATATTTTAATATTTATTTTGTGTATAGGGTTTTTTATTTGTTTTTATTTATTTATTTTGTGTATAGGTGTTTTGCCTGCATGTATGTGCATTACGTGCTCCCTGAAACTGGAGGTATAGACAGCTGTGAGTGGCAATGTGGATGCTGGGATTGGAACCCAAGTCCTCTACAGGAGCATCCACTTCCTAACTTCTGTAATGAAAATAGTTGTTTGAGTCTGTACAAAAAATTGTTCAGCAGGTCCAGTTTCTTTCTCTCTCTTTAGTTTATTCCTTTACTTACTAAGCATTATCTTAATACATTCAAGCTTTCATTAGTTGCTTCTAACCAAAGACTTATTCTTAGGAGTACTCCAAGACTAATGAGAAGCAGATCCCCACTCACACACAACCATTATAAGAACGCTTATTTCAATATTGTGTGGAGTTATGAAAAACCAGAAGAAACAGTACTGTCAAATACTGTGTAGAAATTGTAAGCAGTGGAATAAGTTCATGTATAGCCCAGTTATATATTGAATGCACATCTTATCTACTTAGCTGTAGATACAATAATTTAGAAATAGAGTAGATTCTACAGACAATAGCATGGTATTAGTGTAGAATAAAAACAGACGTGTATACAACACAATTCTATATATTTTGAGACAGTGATAATAGAGTGTATATGTATAGATAGATAGATATAGATTAGATACATATAGATTAGATACAGATATATTTGAGGGACACAATGGTAACGGTGACAGGGAACCCTGAATAGATCATTAAGGACAATATGATGAGGAGAAGGAAGAAATTATAATCCTAGTGTACCAAGAAATGAAACATGTGGTTATTTCATGGCTGCGTTCCCATGCCTAACTTTTAATTTTTGAGCTTTTTTTTCTGGGTATTTTTAAATGAGCACCATTTATCCTTGTAGTTAATAAATAAGCATAGTTATTCCTTAGATTTTTTTTCCCATCCTATCTGCAGAGGTGTAATTTACCAACATTAAAATTCACCCTTATGATAATGCACATTGATGAATTTTAACAAAGGTCGTATTTTAAGTGACTTACTACTGTGTGCTCTCTGCACCGAACGTGGAGGCTTTATTTTTCCATTATATCAAAAGATCTTTAAACATTACTTAAAAACTTTCACTTGCTTCAGCTTTTGTTTTATTACTGTATCATTCCATTTGGGGTTTTGAAAATTAATTGCTTCAATAAATGCTTCCATAGCTACAAGCAGGAACAATTTGAAGCAATTGCACGGAGAGAAAAATGTTATCGCTGGAAGTGGAAAATACAAAGACCAGACAGGAAATCAAGACACCCAAAGTCTAACATTTTTTTTCAATTAATTTTAATTCCTAGGCCTTTTCTCTGGGTACCATGTGACTCATGAATGTTCAGTATTTCAGTACTTCATGCATTTAAAATTATGCCATTCTAACGAGAGTGACAACTAACTCATCCATGATTTCCTTTGTTCTACCTGCCGTAGTAGTTCCAAGGATCCAGGGAAGTTTTTGGAGAAAACAGAAGCAGACACACTCAACTATACAGGCCCATGACATAAAACTAAGTCTGCAGGCTAAAACAAATAAGTTGTTGGTATCCAACTGACACAGCATAGTTAGCGTGGACACTGGAAATGGATGAGGCCAGTCAGCTAGACAATGCGTGATAGTCCTGTAACTGCGGGGATGCTATCCCCAACTACACTGGCAACAGCTTGTAGTCCAGCAAAGAAATCAGATCTCCCTACCCAAAATAAATTAATTAACATCCACCCCTTTGAATTAAAGAGCCCTGTCTGCCTGCCCAACTTCTGTCAGTATCTTTCTTCCCTAGTACTTGTGTCAGCTCTGGATTTTCCATTGGCGCCTCAGAGCTGCCAAGCAGGCAGCTCCTGTTGTTTAATTCACTTCTGTCACATCAGGAGATTGCAATCAATTCTTAATAACATTCTGTAGCCTGTGGAGACATTAGAAGTCCCTGAAGCCCTGCTAACTTGTTGTTCCAGGCATCTGTTCAAAATGGGTCAAAGGTTTCCCAGCTTAGCCTGTAACCCTGCATTCTCTAAAGGAGTCTCAGCTAGTGGCCTCAGAAAGTGAACCATTACCTATAGTCTATTCTTTCACATGGCTTCTTATACCTTTAGATATCAGCAAAGACACTCTGTGATGCTCTATACTCTAGAATATAACCAATGGCAGTTGAAACTGTCATCTTGAGAAGCACTTTATTTTTTGATTGGTTGGTACCATTTTGTTTTGTTTTTAGCTTTGGTTTTGGGTAGCACACTAGTCCAGTCAATGCTATCATGTATGGATGGGTTAAGGGGGCATCCTGAAGCATGGGAGACCTACCAGTAGCTACACTCTCCCCTTCCCCCAAGCAACTACCACCTGCCAATAGCACCACAGTGAGGGATGGGACCTAAAAATTATTATTTCTTCATGGACATTTTTCATTTTCTTCATTCTGACCTTGTCATCTGGGACTCTAAGCTTTCCAAGTGGCACAACTCATTATAAAATTATGATGCTAAATTTTGCATTCTTTCCTGCTGTCATTTCTAAGAGGCTCTCACATGTTGTGTCTCATACATCAACCCAATGGCTGTTATCTGCAAAAAAACTCCCTCACCTAAGGATCTGGATCATTGTGCAAGAGGGGGTACAAAGATTGTAAGAGCCAGAGGGCCAAGGACTTTGCTGTGAGATTGTGTCTTCTAGCAATGTCAGAAGCTACACTTACAAAGTTTCACCAACACAACTATCTAAATATGAGCTAAATAAAAACAGGCTAAAAAGGACATGGAAAAGCCCACCAGGCTTCAACCCTACACAAAGAACTACAAGCAGCTAAAGAATGCTGAAAGTGAAAGAAATAGTGTTATCCACGGAAGGCTGTACAGATGGTCAAATATCCAATACTAAATAATCAGCCCTGAACACACACACACACACACACACACACACACACACACACACGTAACATACAGACTGAGCAAGGTGTGTTTGTGCCATATTAGGAATATATATGTATATACATAGATTATATAACAAGAATTAATGAAAAGAGAGGCCATGGATCTGAAAAAGAGCAAGGAGAGGTATATGGGAAGATTTGGAGAAAGGAAAAAAATAAAAGGAATAATTTTTAATATAATGTCTGATGAAGCTTCTTTTGCAAAATGATTATCCAGAAAACCTTATGTGGGGAAAGGACAATTTCATTTTAATCAGGTAATTATGCTGGCTACCAAATAGCATATTCCATCAATGATTTTTTACAAACTCAACCATCTGTTGTTACCTGAAGCACAGATGTTTCTTGAGGTACAACAGCAAATTCAAACATAAAAAGCTAAAACACTTGATGTGTTAGAAACTGATTTAAATGGGATATCCCCAAAAAGATATATTCATGTTCTGGAAAAAGTTGTCAATATCAGTCCTTCTTTTATTCTCTTTGCTTTTGAAAGCTGTAAGCAAAACCCACATGTTCACATTCTGGCCTATGATCTGAGCATGGTACACCTCACAATATTCCAATTCAATTTTTTTTTTTTTGCCATTCTGGGTGCAGAGATTCTAAACAATATATTCTACCACTTAAAATGTATCTAAACCTAGTGTAACGTTCAGATCATCAATATTAGAGGGCTTGAGAGCCTATTAGAAGTATTAACCTACTGGACCCAGACATACTGAATCAGAGTTGATTCCTTCTGCGTGGGAATGTTAGAGACGTACACAATTAGAGCAAGAGCAACAGGGCAGGGTTTCCCCTACATGCATTCTGGAGTGAACTCATGTTTGTCTCACTGAATGTTTATTGAACCTAGCTCAAAGAAATATCCATCTGTAAACTCACGCAGGATTGCAGGAGTTGAATACTATGGGTTTGCCAAGTCTCTTTATAAGGACAGGGAGGAAAATTGGGTTCTTTGCTCTCATCGATGACTAAGGTAGAAAACTAAGTAAAGTATTCAGTGGATGTTTAGGGTGATCAACTATCCTGTTTTAACCTAGAAAAAGAGCTTTACCCAAATCACGGATTTTCAACACCAAAACTGAAACAGTCATAGCCAATGGTGATGGTAGACTCTATAATAACTCTCCAAACATTTATTTGCTTACAAATTTTGAAGGCATTTCTTATACCATAGGATTTTTGAAAAGTCTGACAGATTATTATCACTCTTACATTATAATATCCAAAAGGATATTATTCTAAAACCAATACTCCCCAGGAAATGGAAATATGGCATCAGAGACTTCTATGACATGGAACAACTTGAGAAGAAAAAGGTGGATGCTGATGTAATATTGGCATGACTGTCAGGTTTCAGAGTATTCCCAGACACTGCAGAAGAGAAGTGTATGAAAAGAAACTATTCAAGCTTTGCAATTTGACTTCACCCCAACTATAGCAAACATGGCAACATGCCTACTGTACTTTGTCACCTCTTCAGAGTGCTTCACCTGTTGATAGCTATGAGTCAGACATACTAGCCTGGATACTGACCTCTACTCAGCTCTGACCAATTGGCTTATTTCTTTGGGAAATTTTTAACTGGAATATACTGACTCCCATCAGTGTTTATGAGAAATGAGATTATGATCATTGTTGATTCTCTACCATATGCATAGGGAAATTAGCAAGCTGTACATATAGACACAAAGAATATAGAAGCAGATTCAAGGGGGAATGGCAGAACAGAGAGAAACTGTTTGTTCCCTGGTCTCTCTCCTATTACAAATCTCAGTCTCAACATCAACAATTTCCCAGCCACTGTGACTTCAGAAATCATAAAGAGATGGAGATTTCATGAGCCCTACTGGGAGATGATCCGTTTGGTGTCCAGATCAATCACATCAAGGTCATCATAGATCCTTTCATCAGATTTCTCCTCAGCAGTCTATGCATTCTCCTGCTTACTCTTTGGATCTCACAATGCCTTGTTAGTGTGTGAGCTTAGGGACTTCACTCTCTGTTCCTCATTTTTCAGACCTAACTCGGTGTTTTATAGATTATGGAATCTCCTGGGCTCTACAAACCCTCTACATCAGTGTATATTCTAGCCTGAATTCCCTCAAAAAAAAAAAAAGAACCAATTAATTTGTAATACTTTAAATGGCACCCAACAGTCAGTGAGCACAACAGAATGACTATGGACTCAAGATCAACAATCTTGCATTCAAATGCCGGTTGAGTCAAAGTGCATGAATTCTTTCAAGTTTTACCCTAAATATGGTTTTTTATGACAGGGTGTTTTGTTTGGTTCTAAACATTTGTCTAACCAGAAGAAATTGTCATTTCTGCAAGTCAAAATAATTAGAGCATAAATAATCTCACCCAATATTACCTAATAGCATTGTGCCTATCTCACAAGTGAGCAAGAGGGAGAGTGATGTTTTTAAATACTTAGAAAAGGTATTGCTAATGAATAACGATCAGTAATTATGATGAATTGTTACTGTTGCTATTTTACACACACTGTCTTTGTGCCCACAGCTCCTTTGTGGTGAGGAAGAAGAGGCTTAGGGATGCAGAAGTGGTACAAGCTACCTGTTGTAGTTTGGATATGGAAATGCCACCCCCAAAAGGTTATTTTAGTAAAAACTTTCACTCCAGTTAGTAACACTACTAAGAGGTAAATAGATATTGACAACATTGACCTCATCAATGAATTAATCCATTAATGCATTCGTGACTAGATTAACTTGTAGAAGGTAGGATCCAGTTGGCAGACATCCAGTAATGTCACTAGAGCATCACTAGAGGTTGCCTCTGAAGAGTAAATGATGTCTCTGTCTCCAACCTCTCGTGTATTTTGTCACAGGGATGCAAACTCCCCTCGCCTCTACCCTTTCCAGACAAAGCAATGTGAGACAGGACATGTGGAGATCAGGTGATTACAAGACAGGGGGTACAGGTGCATCACAAACTGAGCTTTGACATCCAGCTATAACAGTGAGAGCAACCCAGGCTCTATGAGGACACTCAGAAACAGAGTTATATGGAGGAGACAAGAGGCAAACCTGGAACAGAGGTAAAGCAGTGCCCCCTCTTTGGTAGATTGTATCAGGCTTGAGATGCCAAATCACTGGCTAGAAAGTATTCTCTTAAGTGGAGCCACAATTAAGTCCAACCTTTCACAGAGCAGCCCAGGCTCACTGAATGTGTCACTTTTCCTGTGCTCACAGTTTGCAAAGGGCTTCCAGCTGACCAGAGATTCTTCCCCTCCTCATGTGGTCACCCATATGAGTAATCAGGCTGTGACAGGGCAGACTAGCCAGTGTTTATGGGACTGGTCCTTGAGGTGACATTCCTAGGAAAAGCAATAGCCATAAGCGGTATCTCTCTGTTTTATAAATTCTAAAATTCAAAAGACCCTAGTGGTGGGGGAGATGGCTCAGTGAGTAAAAGTACTTGTCATGCAAGCCTGACTATCTGAATTTGGATACATAGAACCCACTTAAAAGCCAGAGACAATAGCATGCATCTGTAATCACAGCACATTTCCTACAACAGAGAGATGAGAAGTAGAGACAGGAAAATCTCCAGAAGCTTGTGGGGCAGATTACATGGCAAACAGAGATGAAGTTATCCAATCTAAAACAGGATAGAAATGAAAAGATCAACACCCAAAGGTTGTCCTCTGGCCTCTACATGTGTGCATGTGTGCTGTGATTCACATACAGTCACACCCACACTCATAAGCAAGGACAGACATATACTCATCAATGCATATTTTACAGCATGTTCAGTAGAGTGCTTCATCTGTAGGATCATTCAGCAGGTATGTTTAGAAGTTTCTTGCACCAGATAATGGTGGCACACGCCTTTAATTCCAGCACTCAGGAGGCGGAGGCAGGTGGATCTCTGTGAGTTCGAGGCCAGCCTGGTCTACAGAGTGAGTTCTAGGACTGCCAGAGTTACAACAGGAAAATGCTGTCTTAAAGGAGGAGAAAAAGGAAGGGATGGAAGAGGAGGAGGAGGAAGAAGAGGAGGGAGAAGGGAAAGGGAGGGGGAGAGGGAGGAGAAGATTCTTGCCTGAGCCATTCTCCTCACAGAGTCTATCTAGCTGCTTGATTGACTGGGGAATGGGAATACAACCCTAAGCCCTAAGTAGTCCAATCAGATTACTGAGAATCAGAACACAGCAATTTTGAGCTCTTCAAAGACAGATTAGGATGGAGAAAATAGCTGTCTTGATTCTTGGCTATTCTCAAGGCAATATGCCCTGCCTTGTGTATGTCTGGTTTATTCTCTTGTTTGCTTAAATTGATTTCTGTTGGGTGAAAAATTTGTCCCCCAAGGACCAGCGAGACCATGTATGTAAAAAGCAAAGGCACTTTTATTCTGCAGAGAAAAACCAGCAAGCTGGGGGTCAACTCCATGGAAAATGATCCACCCTGAGTAGAGGATTATAGCTTCTTATTGAGAAAAAAAAGGGGGGTTTCTACATAGGTAAAGTAGTCTGGTCTTTACTTATAGGGCAGAGGTGCAGTTCACAAGTACCCATGTGGCTACATTTTGGGGCAATACTTGGCAAGTTAGTCATTAGAATCAAGCATCTGGTTTTCATGGTCTCTGGGGCTACCTGGTCAGCAAGAGAGCTTTATGGCTATCTGACCAGATGAGGCTGATTGCTCTTAGTATGGCCTTCAGGGCTTCTTGGTTGGCGAGATAGTTTTATGGCCTTTAGGGCTACCTGGCTGGATGAGATAATTTGCCCTTAGAGTAGGGAGATACCAAGGTCAGGCCCAGGTCGAGGCCTGGAGCACGTATACAAAATGGGGTCTCTGAATAGGGGCTTTGGTTTCTACGATTTGTAGTTTCCTACCACTTCCAACCAACAATCTCTGAGTTTCCAGGGAAATTTCATCACAGGAGTTGTTCCTTCTTATTACCCGACTGGAAACCCAAATTCCAAAACAAATGTGCTGTTTGGAGCTCGTAAATGCCAACAAATGAATACAAGTAAATGAGCATTTGGGTGAAAAGACAGTTTCACCCTTCCTGAGTTTTAAACTCCTTCCTGAGTTCTGCTTGTTTCTGTGTGCTGAGCGGCCATTGCTGATGAAGGGGCTCCCGTCTCCTAAACGTTCCTCCTTCCTATCTTCTGCATTGCTGGCCTGGTCTCTCTCTACAAGACCACCAACTCCAGAGCATGATCCTTGCTTGCCTGTAAACACCAATGGTGTGTCTTCTTCCTTCATTCAGAGTCCCCACTTCAGCCCTACTCCTTTGTGTGAAAACCGTACTCTGAATTACTAGATCTAGGTTTTTGCAAACCTGCAAACTGCTTTGACTTTGGTGTTTGTAAGTGCCGGGTGGGGGGCGGGGGGAGTCAGGGAGTCAAAAAGTTTGAATAGAGAAATGTAGACTAGTGAGCCAACCTAAAACATTTGAAGGATTGATGATCATTTCTTATCCAAAAAATTAGCTGTGTAATACAGTCCCACGGTGAGTTTCACCCCCATCCTAGTGTTTCCATATGAACATTCGTCCTGCTCTCTCTCCCGTTTCTTCTGTTTGTGAAATATTTTGTTGCAGCTCTCACCACTTTTGATCTTTGTGCTCTGGTGAGCGCATGAATACACTCCAATTTCAGAAGGTGGTACAGACAGCCTTTTATGGAAGATGGAAAAGGATGAAAAGCTCTCTCTGATGATCTGAGACCTGATCTGGCTTTTTACAAACCCTTTATGATTCATATTGTAAAGGACTAAATAATATCCTCATGTCAGCGCAGCACCTGTGGCCCTGAGAGCAATCCCTTGTTGTAAAAGCAGGTGGAGCCGAAAAACCTTAATTGCACATTTCAATATTTTATGAATGAACTCTAACCTCTGAGAATGGTTTCATAGGTTGTAACCCAGTCAATGATCCCTAGACTATGGTTATTTAAAAGTCTTTCTTAAGCTGTGACAATGGTTCCCAACTGTATCACAGCCTAAACTCCCTTTTAAGCCAATTATTTTATACTCCCTCTACTATTCTGAAAGGAAATGTATAGCTAGAAACTCCACTCCACAGAGATAGTTCATTCATCCTACAGTTTCTCCTCCACAACTCTTAAACAACAAGTCAGGTTCTGGAAACTGACAGAACTGATGGGTGCTAACAAAACATAGTGCAGCATATGACCCAGACTAAGAAGTTTGACTTATTCCATATATCATACCAATTTATGAAAATTTGCTACAGGAAAATCAATGTGTTTGATTACAAAGTACCCTCATATTGTACATAAGTTTTATAGTATGTTGAGTGTATTTCATAACCTACTCAGAACATGAAAAACAGGCTAAAATGCTTCTAAATAAGAGATTCGTGAAAACAATACCTATACAACCTACCTTCACACAAAAACATGATGTAATATTTTAACTCTACCATGAAGAAGAAATAAAAAGCTATACGTTATGGGCTGAATTCTGTTTCCCTAAAATTCTTAGATTGAAGCTCTACTCTTCAGTACTTGAGAATTCTACTGACATTGCAAGCAAGCCTCTAAGGAGATAGAGCAACTACAGTGGAGTCTTTAGTATGGGCCTTAATCCAATATTGCGCAGATCCTAATAAGATTAGACTAAGGTTCAGTTACAAATGCCAGACGCATTCACGTGCGCAGACAGACAGTGAGAAGATGGCCACCTACAAGCCAAGGAGAAAGCCTTAGAATTCAACTTGAACCTCCATCTCGGACCACCAGCCTCCAAAACTGTGAGAAACCACCCAGTGGGTAACATATCGATACAGCAGCTCTGGCAAACTGCGACACTGTACACAGGTAGTTCTGAAAGCCCTTGACCCTGACTCACAATAGAAGACGGACTTGTGTGCTGTACAGCTGGCAACTACCGATGACTAAACGTGACAAGAAAATAGTCTTGCCTTTCAAGTTCATGCCCATGTGAACAGACCATTAGGACATAGAGTATCACGTGCTCTGAAGGGCTATCCCAAGTGTGACAAGACATCTAAAATCCTAGGACTGGACTTTACTAACTGACACCACCTACAGCCACCTACCCAATTATCTAAGAAAAAAACATGCCGCAGTTTTCAGAATACCCCCCAGGGGGCAGTACTTCCCTAACTGAGATGCACTTACGTAATTTATCTTCAGTTTCTCCTGGATCATATCAAATTACTCTGCATTTGAAAAGTAGTTCACATTGGACATAAATCTTAGCCCAACTCTTTCTGGTGCTTTAGGATTCCCACATGCTTCCCTTCCCTGCAAATCTCATAGGCATGATATGGGTGTATCCACAGCTCCTCCCACAGAACACTGGTTTTACTTATTGCTTCCACAATGCATTAAACCCAGTGTATGCTAAGCAGTGGAGTTTCAAAAGCACTTAAGCTCCTGCCCTCAAGGAAACGCTGGCATACAGAGAATAGAGATGAATGAAATAGAGAGGAACACCGGAATGGATAGATGTGGTAGCCTTGAATAAATATACAAGGTCATGGAATGTGTCCAAAAAAATGAATAAATAAAACCTACTGATGTAACTCCCAAGAATGAGAAAGAGCAGGCAGTATTCATTAAAAGCAATTATAAAATTACAATTATAAAATAAAAGCAAAGATAAATACACACAATTAAAGAACTACAGTGGAAAGAAAACTGGCTCACAAGCCATTCATTAAAAACCATGGTTGTTAGAAGAGCCATATACATAGTTGCTGAACTTGCTAAAATTGTTACGTCATATAAATCTGGCATCATTTTCATGCCTTGCCCCACCCCACCCCTATAGACTCTAGATGAGAATACTGAATCCCACGTACGTTGTTCTAAGGAGTTGCCACCTGGCTTTCCCTCACTTTCTGTAGAGAAGGGATATGCTTTTATAACTGCAGCATAGAGCACGGATCTAAAGCACTTTGCCTCCAAAACTGCATCATTACTACTTCTATTGATTATGCATTCTAGTTATGTGTAAACAAGGTGAGAAGCAAAATAAACTCCTTGTTGGTGACATTGCACAATAAATAGGATTTCTTAGAATAACAGAAATTGTTCCTGGTGGTGATGCTGGTGATGATGATGGTGTGGTGGTGGTGGTGGTGGTGGTTTTTCACAAATGATAACGCAGCAGGAACATACAACTGAGAAGTTACTTTTCATCCTGGAAAAACAGACCAGTAGAGCCCACTTTTGTGGCCTATTTAGAGGGGGCGAATGTTTGCTGTTTTGAAAGCTAAAATGTTTTCCTTTTGTCTGCAAACTTTTAATTTTTCAGAAGCCAAAATTTATGATCTTCAATTGTATTTAAAAACTGTATTTAAAGACAAGAATTTGGCTATGTATAAAATATTTGAATGAGACATTACTCCATTCTAACCAGGCTACTCCCACTTGGGACACTTCATAAATAGCAGTGGTGATGACATTTATGATTTTCTGTTTACCAAAAAAATGTACTATATGTTACTTCTTTCAGCCCCTAAAATAAACCTTCATAATATAAAATCTGTCCCCATTTTGCATATGAGAAAACTGAGGTCCAGAGACTTTAAAGGCATTGCTCAAAGTAGAGTTAGAAGTCAATGCACATCTAATTTCTACAGTCTAGCTTTAAAATGTTGGGATATCAGAAATGGGAAACCAATTCCTCAGTGCTGCCTTCTCTCACATTTCTGGCACATCTAATTCCTACAGTCTAGCTTTAAAATGTTGGGATATCAGAAATGGGAAACCAATTCCTCAGTGCTGCCTTCTCTCACATTTCTGGCTGAATGAACCCTCTTGTTCTATTTCTGGAAAATATAAAAGGCTTCTTATCTTTGTGCTTCTGTGCACAGTGAGCTATGCTCCCTCAGCCCTGTGGAGTGGAAAGTTTTCACTGCAGTGTCTCTTAAGGACCTATTGGGAGATCACATAGGAACAAATAAAATCCCTTACAGTGGAAAGGCAGTCAGGATTTCCTTGACAGTGGCATACTGTAGAGCTCGATGTGGTATTGGTGGATATGCTTAGGGAGCAAGTTCAACAATATGCAACAATAACTACTAACTTGTTTTAAATAACATCATGTCTCAGCAATTATAATTTTCCTACAATTTCTAGGATGTGTGTATTCCTTTAAAGGGCTGGAAATAGGAGCTGGTTGAATTCATACAGCTGCTATGCCAATTGTAGGAATGAGCTATGGGCAATACTCACAGAAAAAAAAAAGAGAAAGTAGCTTAGAAACAAAACTCCTTTGCTCCCATTCTCAAAGAAGAAAATCCAGGACACCATAAGGACAATTAGGGACACTTTGCAAATTAAAAGTGGCTTTCTATGGACAAGTTTTTCCCTTACCATTGCTCCTTGATACCATGCCTCACAAATACCTGTGAGATTGTATTTACCCTCTTGGATTAAATCTTAAATTCACATTTCTTATTGATATGCTCTGTACATTGTTGAATATATGGCCTTCTGAGGCCATCATTATTGTTGGAGGGTTCTCTTTCCCATTATTCTCTCCTGATAAGAGCTGGGCACCTGTTCCTCCATTATCCTCCCTTCCATAGCACACCTGCTGGTCTCTTGAGCATCTGGCTGACAAATTTACCTATGCATTTGCCTTCCCCTCTCTAATTACAATTCAAAGCCTCTGTTTTATCTGGAATGACAAGACTAAAATAAAACCTGATCAGGGTAAAGGAAATTATCCTAAAAAGAGAGGCATACACGAGCTGGTTGAAAGAAATGGGCTAATTAAGAAAATGAAGGGTGTGGAGACATACGAGGGAAAGAGAACCAAGAACAGAGGCATCGGGGTCAGGGAGCGCTGTGGAAAATTCAAGCCTGACTTTCCAATGAGCACCTGTATTCAAGGAGGGGCGGAGCAGCAGAACAGTCAGACAGGAATTGTTTGCCACACAAGGCTAGGTTGAGGTGGGGGCAGGTCTGGGCCAGGATTTCCAGATACCACTCTTCAGTAACTAACTGACTTATCAGGTGCCCATGATGAGGGTAAGGAGAGATCTAAAAAAAAAAAAAAAAGCTAGGCAACAAGCAGCAGTTTTGTGAGACCCAGAAGAGTACGTGAAGGTCTTAGTCAAGATCCACAAACAGCAGGGATTGATACAGTGAACTTAAGACAGGTAAAAACACAGAGCCTAGGCACAGCCAACAAAACAGAAATTGTGTTGAGGCTGCAGGTCAGTGCTCATTGGAGGATTAAAGTTTTGTCCTTGGCTGCCTGGTAGACCATCCATGTACTGTATTATATCCTAGAGCCTCAAAAAAATAGTACAACCTCAGAGCCCAAAGTTAAGATTAAGAAAACCTGTAGAAGAATATTTAGGCAAAGAGTGATAATGAAATTAGGAATTTTTATGGCCAAGTGTGGTGTGTAGAGGAATATTCAATCCATTAGCATGGCTGCTCTAGGGTAGAAAGAATACTGGTAAACATCTCTAATCCTTGTATTCAGAAGGCAATGATGGTCCATGCCTTTGATCCCTAAGACAGAAACACAGTGTGGAGTATTGTGGGAGATTTTATAGTTGTGGATAATATTCCAGTAAACTGTCCGTGTAGCAAAAGGATTCACTTCCTACCAGTAAACAAAGGAGTGGCTATCCAGCTCTCCACATGAATAGGACATTCCTTAGCCTTAAGGCAGATGAAGGTTAGGCTCCATTCATTTGTATATTGGAGAGCTGGGTGGAGAGAGTGAGGATTTGGAATAAAAAAGCACCTAGAGCAAGGCCAGAGGATAGCAAGAGCAAGAGGAGGCAAGGGAAGAAGCAAGGAGAGGAGCAAAGGCAGAGGAAGAGAAGCAGGAGGAAAAAAGATGAGGACCCTGCCTAGCCACCCAGGTATAGAATTCCCTGAGATTTGACATGGCTTGTGATTAATAAAGAGCATTGGAAAATTCAACGATAGACTCTAATTAAGTGATCGAAAGCTACTTTAACAGTGGAGCAGACAAGAAGCAGAGCTCAGTAAGGAGCCAGTGTCACACAGGAAATGATGTCTGAGATGAGTCAGAATGAAGGACAAGCAAGTGACTATTCAGAGGAAGAGTTAGCAGAGTGAGGACATGCCCAACTCTCACAATAGAAAAGGCGGGCTCTCAGCTCAGTTACAGTGTCAGTCAGTTTCAGAGAAGTCAGTAACACAGGCAGTATGAGGCAAGTAGTTTGAGCAGGCAGGAGTGGTGGGGGGAGGGGTGGAGACAAGAACACAGAGACACAGAAGCAGTCTGAAGAGTCTGAGTTCAGAGACTGAAGACTAGATTGTACATTGTACAAAAACCAAAATGCTCTAAGACTCCAGGCTAGAACCAGTGATTGAATTAGACAAAGAATAAAAAGCCTTTGCCATGAACCAATGGAACATCTAATAACTCTACACTTACATCTACAAAATCTGAACCTATCCAGATCACATGTAGCATGCAGCCCAAAGTGACAAGCAATAAAGAAATTGATGAGAGAAGACAGAGAGTTGAATGAATGTCACAGCATCAATATGGACACAGACCTGTAGCCCCCAACAACAACCTCCCCAAAATGACTATTTTGAACAAAGAACAACGTACGCTTCTCCATGAAAATATGACATCAAAATTTAGCTTCCTAGAATCTAATCAGAGAGAGAGAGAGATCTCAAGCCATGTAACTAAAATGTCAACATATGATCTTAAGTTTTCCATTTTTGTTTGTTTTTCTCTTTCCCGGTTGTTGTGTAAAAACTTCCTAGAATGTTAGTCAATAACAGTCTAGTCAGGAAAGACTCTAATTATTTATGATTTGAACCTTAAATGCCCTCCTCAGTCGAGTGACCCCACCTGATGATACTGTTAAGAAAGGAGGAGAGAACAGGGAAGGGAAAAATAGAGAAAAAGAAGGTGTAAATGTGATGGAAATGCATCACGAGTATGTGGAAGTGTCAATGAAACCCTTGCGTTGTACAGTTCAAGTACACTGACAAAGCAGGAGTCATTGTAGCGCTGTTATGAAAGTCTTAAACCTTTAGGAGGTGGGGCTAGAGGAATGAAATTAGACCATAGGGGCCCATCCTCTTGAAGGGTGTATCCGGACAGTGGTCCCCCTCCCCTCTGTCTTATCCTTTCACTCCCTAGACACCAAGAGATAGTTCCTTCCACCACACATTTCCACCATCATGATGTCATAGGTCCAAAGTTGTTGGGCCCGCTGACCATGAACTGAAACCTCTGACTCTATTGGCCTAGATAAAGCTTTTCTACCTGTAAATTTATCATCTGGAGTATCTTGTTTTGATGACAGAAAGCTAACAGTGTTTTTAAAGAAAGGAAATATAATAGAGGGGAATGGTTAAACAATGTTAGTCAAAATCAAGGATAGTGAAGTAAGTCAGAAATGGGTCAGTAAGATCCATTTCTCTACGTTTTCATAACAAATTTCTTCAAAACAATAGAACTTCACTGACTTCGTCCTGACATAATCCCTTCTTGGACTTACTTACATAAGGGTTAGGTTTAAGTAGAGGGCCATAGTTACACAGTCATAGTCAAGGTGTGGCCCCATCCATCACTAGCTGGGCTTCATTCTCCCCTGCAAAGTGATCTGACAAGTTGTCAGAACTGTGAAATCTCTTTCCATGAGACAAGTTTTTCATCTATTTGACACCAGCATTAAGCTTTCTTCTCCCAACATGAGATTCCTGGAGAAAGTTCAGTTTCTTGTGGACCATTTCTCAGGAGCCATCTTGCTGGCCCCCATACAGACCTTTTGAAATGACACTAACTCTCTCCTTCTGACTCAGCTTCATTACTGCCTTGTAATCTCATGCTGAGATTACCTCCAAATGTTTCTTACTTTTTTAATCATATCATTCTTAGAGACTAAAAGTATTTTTATTATTCTTAAAAATGGTTTTAGCACAGGATTTTCCCACAGCTGGTTTAGTCACACTAAAACTTGTAACCAAAGTTTACACTACCTGGGTCGGTGATCTCAGACTGAGTACCCCTCACTACCAGCCCACAATCATGGGAATTGACCCTGTATGGCTCCTCTGATATGAATGTGCAAGTCTTTGTTTCAGTCTAGCCCATTTTTGCTAAGTATTATTTGAATTATCATCCTCCCCTCTGATTCTTTTTCTTAGTGTGGAGTCCCCTCCCCATTCTCATTTTAGAAGCTCGATGCTGCCCACCTCCATCCTTTATCATTTATTTATTTATTTATTTATTTATTTATTTATTTATTTATTTATTTTCTTCATGGTGTCATTGTCTTTGTGCTTTTATTGTACTCTGAAATGCATCCTCCACTCGACCTTAAGGCTCCAGGTTAGATCTCACAGTGACTAATCTCTCTTTAATTCTCTTTTTTCATTTTTAAACTTAATATTTCAAAGCCTTGAGTTTTAAGAATTCTCTTCGAAATTATAACAGTCTCCTTGAGCCTTGTGATTTGATCTGGCTCCATCTGTTCTCCTTTGATTTATTTCAAAGGTGTGGCAGGGTCCCCTTAGGTGGGGATCTCTTTGGCATGCCTGGGATTCTATCCTCTTGCTGCCAGTAGTGAGGGAACAGAGACAGCTCCTCAGTCAGCTCACTGTTCTGAGATATTCCCCTAGACTTGTAAGGATCTCAGCTCAAGCCAAAGTAGGGTCATGGTTGTGACACCGAACAGTATATCAGGACTAGCTAGAATAATGAAACCAGGTTGGAAATATAATATAATTATATTTCTAATATAAGCATAATTCGAGGTTAAGAGAAAGAGAGGCACTTAAAAGAAAGGCACACCCTGTCTTAGTTAGAGTTCCTATTGCTGTGAAGAGGCATCATCACCCTAGCTGCTCTTCTAAAGGAAAGCATTTAGATGGAGCTGACTTACAGTTTGGAGGTTTCTTCCATCGTCATCACAATAGGAAGCATGGTAGCATGCAGGCAGACATGCTGCTGGAGAGCTAGCTGAGAGTTTTAGATCCAGATCAGCAGGCAGCAGGAAGAGGAAGTGACACCAACCCTGGATTGAGCTTCTCTGAAAACTCAAAGCCCATCCCCTAGTGACATACTTTTACCAACAAGATCACACCTCCTATAGTGTCACTCCCTATGAGCCTATGGGAGCCATTTTCATTCAAACCACCACACACAGTAAGTGTGAGTGTGAGCTTCTTAAAGAAAAATCACACAAAATAAATGTACCCAAGTGTGGGTACAGGTTTCTCCAAGACAAAGGAATTCATTAACTATCTTAGCGTGAACATATACACTGGTTTGATCACTTCCAAATTAGACCATAAAACATTGCTAAGAAACCTTGACTTCTTCCCTGCCTCCCTTCTCCCTCCCTCTCTCTCTCTCTCTCTCTCTCTCTCTCTTCTCTCTCTCTTTCTCTCCGCCAGAGGTCAAGCTCTAGTGTCTTCCTCTATCACCCTCTACATGGCTCTTTGAGATAGGTCTGTCTGGCAAGCAAGCTCTGGGACTCTTCCTGTCTCTGCCAGGACAGGAGTTACAGCAGTAGAATGACAGACACATACCACCATGCCCAGCTTCACCTGGGTGCTGGGGGCAAATTCAGGTCCTCATGCTGCCTCTTGAGTGGCAGGTACTTTACCAACTAAACCAGCGGATATGTTTCAGCATTAAAAATGTCATCCCACCCCCCCTGCTGGTCAGTCTTGTACTATGTGTAGCCCAATCAGTAACAAGTCTGATTAAGCTATTTTTCTCTCTTAACTTTACCAAAATCTCCCCGACAAGGCTCATGTACTAAAGAACAAAATCTCACATACAATAATTATATATAAATTTAAACTGCTATTCTGATATCTTTTATAAGTTCCTTCTCAGTGGGGAATGAATAATTCTTACACATGTGGGCCAAGAGAATCGATTCTGTCCTGCTCCTATTCATCGTCTTCAAATTTTGATTAGTAGAACTATATATTTGCTCCTTGCAGTGGCTTATATTGATTGTCAACCTGACCAGCTCTAAAATTATTCAGAATACAAATGTCTGTGGGGTTAGGGTAGTTGGGGGGGCTCTAGATTATGTTAATTTGGGGGTGAAAACCAATGAACACTGGGTCCTAGAGTTCATAAAAGTAAAAAGGAGAACAGAGCATAAGCATCTATCTCTCTCTCTCTGCTTCTGGAGTTCACACGCAATGTGACAAGGTGCCTCCTACTCCTCCTGATGTGCCTTCTCTGTCCTGATGGGATGTATCCCCTCAAACTGTAAGCCAAAATAAATCCTTCCCTCCTTAAACTGCTGCCTATCAGGTATTTGGTCACTACAACAAGGGAAGTAGCCAGTAAACCCATAAATACCTGTTTTTGCTTCCTTAATCTTAAAAAAAAATAAAATTAGAAGTCAGGACTAGCTTTTCCTCTTCTCCTTCTCAGGTGAGGCTGGTCCTCATCTGTGACACTGCAAACAATCCAATTGAGCCCCCTCAGCTTCAGTTCTGAAGAAACATGTTTAGAAATCTCAAGAAATTTTTAAAAAATAATGCTACAGTGTAGACATAAAGTCTGCCCCATGAGACTCGTGTTAAAGACTCGGTCCCCAGTGCAAAGTTCAAAGGTTTGCAGGGAAGTGACTAGATTATGAGGGCCTTGACTTAACCCACTGATGAAATTATAATTGAATAGACTAATCAGAGGTGAGGGGTTGGGAGACACTGTGAAAGTTGAGGCCTACCTGGAGGAGGTGGGTCCTAGCAACACAATGAGCTAAGTATTCCTTGCAAAACAGACTCTATAACTTGAAAAACCATAGAAACACCTGAGCAAAGTTGAGCAGAGGATTTGTTGCTGGGGGGGGAGGGGGGAAGCCCATTTAGTTGCTCACTTCATGATATTTTGACACGCAAAATACTTAAATGCTTGAGTTATAACTCCAAGTTTAATTTGCTCGTGTTGAGCTAACATTTCAAATTCCCTTTGATGTTCCAAACACCAAGCTGAAAGGATGTTGTGCAGTAAGCCACATATTAAAGCCTTCTGACTTGTTTCTACTCTGCCATAGCTCTCCAAGCAACCATTGAGCTAATCCAATTTTCAGGCCCATTAATCTGGAACTTCAAATCAAAAGAGAGACTTCTTATCTCCCTGATGGGTGTTTAGAGCAGTAACAACTACAGTAGAAGCATCCTTTCAAAGATTTCTGCCCCTAGTCTGCAGATCAGTGAGTGCACAGTTCCCAGTGTCCCTGATCCACATATGGATGGTTCCTTAAAGGCTGGCCAGAAAGGAAAGGCAGAGGGGGGTTGTGCTTCTTATTTCCTAGGCTTGCCATTAAGATCCACACAACCCAGCCTTTCAATAATGTGGGCCGGAAAGTGCTTGTTGCTAAAATCCCCAGGTGTCTCACTAAGCTCTTCACCCTGTGGTGATGAGTCAGGTCCTCCCATCCCGTTACTAGCAAGCCATTCAGGAAGATACTTGATTTAAAGAAAACAAAAAATGGCCACTCTGTGATCTCAGGTCCAGACGAACACAGTAGAGTATCTTCTGTGTTCTAGACATGATTTGAGTGCTCCCCCCAGGAGTTCATCACTTAGCAACTTAGTATCCATAAAGCATTATGGGGAATCCGTGCAACTTTTAGAGGAGGGACCTAGCAGGCAGTGGCTGGTTAGGAAGACCCTTGAGAAGGGAGTGATACTTGTGTCACAGAGTGGGTTATGTCTTGCAACCTGTGAGTAGTGGTTATGAATCAACAAGTCTGGCCCCTCCTTGATCTCTGGCTCCTCCCCTTGCCCCTGAGCTGTACCACCTGGGCCACTATTGCGTGGGATACCACCATGTAGTATCACCTGCCACAGTGTGAGGTGGCCAAGGAGCCACTAGAACCACAAGCCAAAGAAACCTCTCTTCCCTGCACAAAACCTTGTGCCTGGACTGTTAGCACAAAGCAGACAAAGACACTGTCACTGTCACAGTGTTTATCAGCATTACCTGAATAATAAATCACTGGTGAATTTTTCCAAAGTTATCAATACCTGGATTCCAACTCAGACCAAAAAAAAAAAAAAAAAGCAGATGCTCTGGGGTTTTAGGACTCAAACATGGCAAGTTTTCTAATAACTTCCTGAATGAATCCAATTTATTATTTTATATGCATGGGGAAGCTAAGCATTTTAAAAGCATAAATACATCCCTCATTTATAGAACTTCAAGCAACAGAAAGCAAGGGGGGTTTTTGGGACCCAGTGGAAAAGGGCTTTCCTTAATCTCTTAGGTATTCAAATTACTTTTCACTTTTACAGGTGGAACTCTGAAAATATTTCACCTATGCCAATCAAATCAGAATTCTGCTGACCTGATGGGAAATCTCATGCCGATTCTGATTTAGAACATCTGTAAAAAAGTTACTTTCATATTCCAGCTGTAGAGTCCACCAACTGTACGTTGCCTGTGTCACTAATCGTAGGATAGGATTTTTTAATTCTCTGTTAATGTGGTTTATTGGCAAACACTGTGTGAGCATCCACTGTAGAAAACGTGTGCTAAGAGACGTTGGGGGTTAAGGAATAATCACTACTTCCTTTGTCTACAGCATCCCATGAGCATGTAATGACTTGCTCCTAAACAATGAATTCTTTCAAAGATTTAATATCACATAGAATTTTGAACAGAATCAGAGGCCACATGATTTCCTCAATCACTCTCCTTTCTAATTTACCTATAAATACTCATTTCCACTCCATGAGTCAATATAAGGTTTATAGACTTATCTTGGAAAAGATCATTTACCAATTGGTGGCACCTGCTGGAAAACATTGTCCGCTGAATTACTTAGAACAAGTTTCCCAACATTTAGGACTCAGAGCAGGAAAGTTATAGGACAGAAGAAGAGACAAGGAAAGTTGGGCCCTGGGCAGAGGGTTGATGGAGTGAGATGCTGCAGGCTGGAAAAAAAGTAGAGATTCACTGGAGATACCCACAAATGTGTGTCAACTGGTGTGATCATTATTCAGGTCTTGTTTAAAAAACCATATTCTTGAGATTGTGTGGGTACACATCCCTGTCGTGTCAAGAAGACACTATGTAGCAGCAGGGGTACTGGTCCTCTGGTCCTGAAATCTTTCAGGAGGGGAGAAATGGTATACACACAGTACCCATGTACGAAACTCTTAAAAATAACTTTTAAAATTAAACTTAAAAAGAACAACTGACATAGTGCTTTAGAATTGGTGGAATTCTCACACATGCCGTTTTGTTTATTGCTCTGTGATAAACAGGTAAGACAGCTACATCTTTCTCTCGTAGATGGCAAAGTATGGATTGTGACTTACTCCCAATCTCTCCACTTGTAAATGGAATAAGCAGACTAAATATTAAAGAAACAGAGACCACTGCCATGCATTACAACTATGTGTTCCTATATAATAGCCCCTACCTATTTTTATTTTAGTAATATTTTTATTAATGCTTTGAGAATGATATATAATGTACTTTGAACAAGTTTACCCCCTCCCCAATGCTTCTCATGACCACCTTCTCTACCTTTCCATCCCTTCCTACCCAACTTTGAGATTTCTTCACTCCTCCTCCTCCCCCTCCTCCTTCTCCTTTCTTCTTTCTTCTCCTCTCCTTCCCTCTTCTTCTCCTCCTCCTCCTCTTCCTTCTCCTCCTCCACTTCCTCATGCTCCTCCTCCTCCTCCTTCTCTGTATGTGTCCCTGTGGACTCTTTTCTGTGTTGCCAAGCTAATTGTTGGAATAGGACCTGCTCTGGCATATGGTCAGCCTACCAGCAGTCTCACCATTAGAGAAAACATACCCTCCCTCTCATAGCAGCTACCAAATGCCAACAACTATTTGACTTGTGTGTGATTTTATACCCATCTTTCCCTTTCCGTGTTGGAATTTTTCTCAGGTCTCAGCATGGTTAGGGATGATCACTGTAAGTTCATATGTGCATCTGCCCTTTTGTGTCTAGAAATCATGCTATGTACATTCTCTAGACAGGGAATACATTCTCTAGACATGTGTGTGCTTGGCAGCCAGGTCCTCTTCCCAAGATCTCTCTCTCTGCTCTATGCTAGAATTTCTCACTGGCTTGACCTTGTATAGTTTCTGTGAGTTCATGTGTACAACAACAATGTCATGTCTACAGGACAGCATCTAACAGTCTATTACTTTATTTCCACCTCTGCTTTTTCAAAGTGCTCTCTTAGCCTTGGGGATGTAGGGATCATATAGATGGCTCACCTATGGCTGTACAATCACAGTCATTTTGAATAGTTGTGAATCCCTGCATTAACCACTACTTACTGCAACAAAAAACTTCTCTGTTTAAGGTAAAGAACAGCTCAGATCTATGGATATAAACATAAGTGTAGTAGTTCACCTGCTGCTAGGACGACTCAGCAAAGAAGGCAAGGAGGCATATTAATATGTGGAAGCCCTGCCAGGCCTCAATAGAGGGAAGCACCACCATAGCCAATGCCATCCTCTACAGTGGAACCCGAGCATCTGAGCTCAGGTCTTTTTATTGATTCAGAACTCCTCGGATGTAGATCTTAAGCAATCAAACATCCCCCACAGAAATCCAATACCTGCAGACAATACAAAGTGCCAAGACCTAGGCAGACTCTTTTTCCAACAGTGCATAAACAATTGTTGAACACAACTAAAAATAAACTTCCACAACAAATAAGTATTCAGAAAAATAGTTTGACAACATGATCATTCAACAGAACAACATAATTGGATTCTACTTTGGCCTCTGACTTTCCAAGCCATGGTTTTTGACTATGTTTATAGTATCGGGCATGAATTCTGTCCTGTAGAGAAGGCGTCATATCCAATTCAGAGAACAGTCTTGCTGCTAATGCATCAGTGAGCATATCTTCCCTTATACGCTGAAACTGTAGCATGCAAGGTCCAGTGCTAGGTAAGACCGCTGATGTCTTTTATCCTCCAGCAGCCACAGAGCATTTTAAATCACTATGAAACTAGCCGAAAGGGAGGGAGTTTTCTGGTCAGATTGATCTTTCTATGTCCTGTTACCAAAGTGTGTGGTCTCTTTAGCAATAGGATCTTACCTTCTAGTCATTGTATGCAGCTAATAACAACATCCTGTATAGTTTTAGGTGCTTCGGGGATCTCTCTGAGCACTAATTCTTAAGGAGATATCCTCAGCACTGAGATTTCCATTTAATAACCATGTCTTCTGGGCACAACCTCTATTACCTCTATTACAAGTTCTTTTTACAATAAAAATTTTAGTCTTAATTAGCTGACAAACTAGTGGGGTTTCATATGCCTCCTTCATACAGTCTTAGTTCCGGTGAACCTAGCCCCTAGTTCCCCGCCCCTTCCTTGCTGCAATTATTACTTAAACTTTTAACCACAAGTATTTCTCCCTGTTCTTAAATTTCACATATGTTCTATTGTCCCCTCTTGTATTTGACTTGCATTGAGAAATTATAGCTTGATAATCTTATTAGACAAACCAGTGTAGAGTATGATAAAATTCTGGAGTTGTAATTCACCAGAGTGGTTCAAGATGACCATATATGGCAGATGCTTCAGACTCAAAAATGCATAAAAGTGCAGATCACTGGTGGAGTAAGTATACACAGAGTTATAAGTGCTTCAAAATACGGGATCTGAATACTAGCCACAAGGTATCCATTAGAGGAAGAGAGACTTGCAAAAGACTATTAACAAGGAACTATTTGTGTAAGATGAAAATCATGAGCTAGAAGCCCAACTGACAAACTGTTTTAAAGAGGAATGAGAATCCATGCCTTAGACATTGCTGAAATACCAGTAACTGGCCATGGAAATCAGCAATGAGTCAACGTTTTTACCACAGAGTGCATGAGGCCAAAGACTATTTACTTTGAGTTCCAAAGTAAGAGATGCATGTTTGGAGTTTGCTAAGAGGAAAATTACTTTTAAAGAAGGAGCAAGCAGCCAGAGAACAGATGGAGCAAATTAAGCTCTTCTCTTAGTTGGAAGTATGTAAAGTGACTGAGTTCAATTCACAGCAGACGTATAGGTCTTAGCCTGAAGAGTTTGCTCACACTGACGTGAGGAAAAGCATGATGCCTGGTGCATGTGCTGATCCTCAGAGTTTGCAGAAGTCCTTGGCTGGTCCTATCTATTTGAACACTGAAATTAAAATCCGTCTCAGTTAGGGTTTGCATTGCTGTGATAAAATACTGTGGCAACTTGGGGAGGAAAGTTTATTTCTGCTTACGGTTTTACATCACAGTCCCTTACTAAGGGAAGTCAGGACAGGAACCAAAGTAGTAATCTGGAAGCAAGAACTGAAGCAAAGGCCATGGAGGAACACTGCTCACTGGCTTGCTATCCATGGCCTGCTCACCCTGCTTTCTTATATGATCCAGAACCGTCATCCCAGGGGTAGTACACAGATGGGTATCCAGGTATCCACAATTGCCTGAGCCTTCCCACATCAATCACTAATTTAGAAAATATCCCACAGGCTTGCCTCAGCTTACCTCTTCTAAGATAACTCTAGTTGTCTCAAGTTGAATAGGCAAAGCAAAACAAATTTTAGAATAGTAAAACTACTATACTTCTACATGCTATAATAAAATAATAATAATAAAAAAACACTATAGACTGAGTGGGATAAATAACAGATTAATTCCTCACAGTTCTAGAAGCTAGGAAGTACAAGCACAAGCTGCCTATAGATTCAGGATCTTCTTTCTATGTCTTCACATGACCAATATCAAGGAAAAAGGAACAGGAGAGAGAGAGAGAGCAGAGATAGAGAGAGACACAGAGAGAGAGAGCCCATGTTTTTTAAGGGTACAAATCCAGTTCATGAGGTCCCCACTTCACCTTCCAAATGTTCTACCTCCAAACACTATCACTTTGAGAGTGAGGATCTCAAGCATGGGTTTGGTGAGGACACATTCATTACACAGCAATTAACTGTTTAATCATGACACAATATGTGAAGACATGATAATGCCCTTTAGAGAGCTCACAGCATAGGAGAGACCTGCTTCGTGTAGCCTGTGAATGCCTTAGGCAGATACTCCCACAAGTCTAAGCAGATAGTTTATAGTAAAGACATTTGTCACTTTGCCAAAGCTAGCATTTGCTTATGACACATTTACAGGAGTGATCGAGATGATTTGGAAAAGCATATCTTACTCGTGTCGTATCACCAACGATTATGAGGTACCCTAAAAGAAGACTGATTTACTGTGAATGTCGAGGTGGACAGGGAACTTGCATTGGATTTGCATACATATGCCTTGAAAGACAAGAAGCTACTATCCTCTGGGCTTTCCTGAAACTGTTTAGTACACTGAACATTCATTCTAATGTGTGTCCTTACAATCGTATGTGTGTGTGTGTGTGTGTGTGTGTCTATGTGTGTGTATCTACACTTGAGCACATGCCATGAGGAAGGTGAGGGTAGGGGCTACTAGAGACAGTATTAACATATTCATTCACCCATGTTATTCAAAAATAGCCCAATATTTGTAAAAGGTAGAAAACCGGCAAAGGTAGTGATCTAGAAGCAGAGTAACGACATAAAATGTTCAAACTGCACCAAAAAGTGCACATGCAACACTGAAGAAGTGATAGGCCTTTGCTAACTAGGCAGTAGAATGCCTTGCAGGCCAAGGCTGGGATTCTGCACCAGACCCATCACAGCTGATTAGCATTTGAGCAAATGACCACATAGAATCACACTCTAGTTTCTTCCCACACAAAGCAGAAAGATAATGCCATAATAAAATATTATAAAACTGACAGGACTGTACTGAAAGTACCTAGAAATGGATCTGGATTTTCCTAGGTGATGAATACATGTTGTTTATCATTACTCCTCCATTCAGTCTCTTTGCAAGAACTATTGGTTCCATATATGCATTTGCATCTGCATTCCATATATGCACATTCCATAGACATCAGATTTCCTGTTAGATTAATGGCATGTAATGCAAGGTATGACATGTATCAAAAGCCCCAGAGTTATTTTGAGATGGAATGACTGAGCATCCACCTTTACATTGGTAACACTGCTAATAGCCTGGGTTAACGAATGCATCCCAATCCGCTGGGTCTCTTTACTCACTCTGAGTCCAGTGTGTTGGTTTGTGCCCCACACCCAACCCAAGTAGAACAATAATTTGAGGAGTTGGTTAGCTTTCATGTGCATCTTGTAGACCTGCAAGCTTGCCCTTTTTCTGCTTTAAATATTTTGGCTCTGGGTTCACATTAATTCTACTGATTGCTTTAAAGTCTCAAGTAATATTCTTTGACTTAGTGAAGATGCTTAGCATTTCAAAATGCTGGGAATAAAGCTTCACAGTACAACTATCAAAGTGTACTATTTTCATCCAAATATAAATGACTCATGCTTCATTCCACCTCTCCCCAGCACTTGACACGTATGCTTATTTGATTTAACTTTATTTTTATTCTCTGCAATAGCTTGTCTCTATTAATTATATACTAAGTGTATCCCAACCTTGCAAGCCGTTAACCGGCTATAGAACTATGCTATTTTTGTCACAAAATGTGAAATTCATTATTGATTCTGTAATTCAAAGAAATGGTTGCACCATCCTATGAACTCTATAATGAAATATATTTATTGTATTTCTTATTGCACCAAAACTTGACTTTTCTGTTATCTTTCTTTTAAATTGCAAAGGCAATATGAGCTCTGGTGTTCACAGTAATTGCTGAAGCAAGAAGAGCCATTCTCTGGGAGCTGAGTGTTGTATTTCTTAGATGCACTCTATAGATTTTTAGAGCTTCATTCAAGGGCTGACTCCGATTCAATCAATGCCCAGCCTCTTTTTGTTTCCTCAATAAACAGAAAATATTGCAGCACAATCTTAAAGGAATGATGCAGAGAATCTTTCATCAATGAAATCCTTGAAATAAATTCTTGAACAAGATATTTTCAAAAGAAAAAGTGCAAACAGGTACAAACTGTTTCTTAGGTTTTTGCCTAAGAAACAGTCTTTACCTTAAATAACAAATATCAGCATCTGCTTAATATTTTTTCTACTTAATTAATTAGAAAGAAATCAGACTGAGCCAACTCAACTGCCCTACCTTCCAATATAAGCAAAATCAAATTCAGCTCACTGGCAAGAACCTTAACCAGGCAGGAAGATTAGCTGATGTCTAATTGGGAACTTTGTGATGAAATGATCCTAATAAGGGCAATGCTCCACCTAATCCATGTTTTTGCTTTACCTAATCCTCTTGACGTAAGAGCCTTTCCTGCATTACCCCTTAGTAAGCTCCAAACTACCTGAGTCACAATCACTGCTCAAATGAACACTTGATAGTTTTAATGTTCCCTGTTTACTTTCAAATGCTATATACAAGGGCTAATCTAAACCACTAGCATGTACCGACCCCTTTTATTCTCATAACCATACTGTAATTATGGATCCAAACACAGCTAAACGAGAGCCCATACTGAAATGAAAACATTATGACCAGAAGGAATGAAAATAGAATAAATGAAATGCTACATTCCTCTTTCAAATTGACCAAAAAAGTTTGTTGATGACATTAACTGATAAGGGGCCTCTGAAATAATACAAACTCTTGTTATTCCTCTTGGTTGCCAATCAGAAGTAAATGATAAGAAACTATTGCTGGAAACATCACAACCCTTGGTTGTAAGATGCAGAGAAATCAGCCAGAGATTAGTTGGAAGCTAGGAGCTTCATTCCTTCTGACTAGCTTTCTTAAAGCCAGATGGTACTGTGTAGGCTTCTGGGAACAAAGGCATCAGCAGTCTTACACAGCAGTAAATCTTACGACCTACAATACCAACCCATCAGACAGGATACGCCCACTTGTGCAATAGTGGCACAATTGTTAAGGAGGTAACCAATTGTCCTCTGATTGGATTTGAAGCCAATAGGAAGGAATCTATGCCTGGTACTGCATACCCAGTTAAAACTCTATAGCTTAGGGTCTGGAGGGATGGCTTATTTGACAGTGCATGTATTTTTCTTGCAGAAGACCAGAGTTCAATTCCCAGCAGTCATGCCAAGCAGCTGACTGTAGCTCCAGCTCCAGGGGAACTAAAACCCTCTCTGAATTTCACTGGCACCTATACTTATGTTTTCTCACACACAGGTATATATATATATATATACACACACACACACACACACACATACATATGTAATCAAAATCTTTTTTAATGCCATTAAAATTTTTAAGTGGCTAGGAGGTCATAAGACCAGGAATTAACTTATTACTGTTGTTTAGCTAAATTGACATGCATTAGATTGCTTTCTAAACATTTATGTGTATACCCGTTGACAAAAGGTACTCTCAGCTTTAGTAGAGAATCTTACTGCAGTGAACGACAGTGAATGCAGAGACTCTTAGCTGTTCAAGGAGATGAGAATAAAAACAGCTGAATGCTCAGCCCTAAATGGACCATTTCAAAGGCTCAGAGAATATGGAAGATGGTGGAAAACATATAGGAGCTAGAAGATGGGCTGCTAAATACTTTCTTCTGAGCATCACATAGCCATTGCAATCATGAACACACAGCAAATGCAGTTGACTACACGGGCCTGTCAACACCCAGTCGAGGATATGAAAAGGAATCCTGTGGCCCTACTCTTCCTTGCCTATTATTGGTTAATTATTCCTTATCTTTAGATGTTTACCCACTAGTGAGGCCACTAGATTTCATTGGATGGTTCACTCCCATGCTTACTCAAATGGCCCTCGTTAAAATCAGTGGGCAACAAAACAAAGAGTCATGAACATGCCAAAGGGACCAGTAAGGTGATGAAGGTGACAGAGGTTGAGGGAGATATTAGAGGGTTAGAAGTAAGAGTAATCAGAATGCATTCTGTAAATATATGAAATTATAAAAAAAACCTACAAATTTAATTTCTAAAAAATGTAAACATCCTTGCCCTACAAAGTGATATTAATGAAGACTGATACAACCTGTCTGTAAATAAATGAAAAATCTCAAAAACTAAACACCTTTTAGTCTATTAATTCATTCTAGAAACATTTCTTCAACACATTTCTAAGGAAGTAAAGGATATTCTATAGTGGCTCTGGGATTACAACTATACTGATTATGTGTTATGTGTTATTATGAGCATGTGTTAGTAAGTATAAATTTAGTAATATTATGTTTATAAAGATTTAATAGAGTAAAATAGGAGGATAGATGTCAGTGAACAACAATGTTGTTTATTAGCTCATAATTTAGTACACATCATGGAATTTTAGTGCCTACCCATAGCACAATCAATCACTTGCATTTAATAATATTTCAGTTCTTATCATAAGGATTAGTAACCTTTGCAGAGGCTTTTCAATTCCAACCCAACCACCTGTGCTTTATAATCTTACTCACATCATTCTGTAAATATCCTTCAATGCTTTGTATGATAAGGCAGAATGCAAATTTTGAAAGGTGTATAAACCTACAAATTATAACTGCCAGGAAAAAATAATTTATTGGCAATGCATACAGAAATCCATTTTGCAACCTATCTGGGTCTTATCGAGTTTCCGTTTGCTCTGCAAACACTGATCAAGTAGAAACCTAAGAGGTGACTGGGGTTGTTTACAAAGCGATCATCCAGTGTTCTTTGGCTGATATGTGGCATTAGCTTGAGTTAATAGACAAAGTACTCCAACCGAGCACACATGACTGTTTTATCTAACATAATGAAATGTGAACTTAGAATTTCACTTGTTTGATGTACCAATCCATTCAACACTAGATAAATAGCTAGCTGAGCGATTGGTTGCTATTGTCCTTAGGAATATTTTAAGATCAGAGAGGAAAGAGCATGTGTGTGAGAAAAGCAACCTGCCTATTTGTCCTCTCCTCTTACACGACTAGCAACTCAGAAGATTTCTGTGATCCCAAAGGATGGTGGGATTTACCCAGGTGCCAAAAAGAAGGGCTACAGTAGGTACCAGCTGGCTGCCCCTAGTACAGTTCTGACACTGTTACCTGGGTAGTACTTAGATTCCACCGGGTGAAGGTTAAGTCTTCATGACTATCTGATCACCTTGGAGGCCAGTTGCAAACACTGGCTTGTCTCAGCAAACACTGGACCCAGCTTCTACAGACCAGAGTTGCCTGGAGTTCCATCCTTGGATTCGATTAGTTTGTTTGGGGCAGTGACTGAATTCAAGTAAATGCTCATTTATCTGCTGGTCCACTACCTGCGGGGCGTTTCCAGACGGGGTTCTCTGCTGTAGCCCTGGCTGTCCTGGAACTCGCTCTGTAGACCAGGCTGGCCTCGGACTCACAGAGATCCACCTGCCTCTGCCTCCCAAGTGCTGGGATTAAAGGCGTGCGCCACCACTGCCTGGCTGCCCTTTAAGATTTTAATGGAAGCTTCAGTTTGTGAGCATTATAGAAATAAACTGCATGGGGAGATTCAGAATGGTCTGTTCATATTTTTCAGTATTCCTTCCTTTTGGGTATAAAGCAGGAGCCCTCTAGATTCAGTAAGTGGGTCTCAGAATTTTCTCATAGTTTACAAATGACAGAGTACGATTATATAGCTTCTCTGACTCACCTCAATGAAGAGAAATCCTAGTTTAATGCTCTGCCTTAGAGATAGTTATCAGTCTGACAAAACGAAAACAAGAGTATGCACAAAGTGTGGTACTGCAGCAGGAAACATTGATTCATTCAGTCTTTTCCCACTGAGACAGAAAGATGTGGTCAATATTCAAAGGGGGAAAATCTTACGTGAATGAGTATTTCCTTACCTAGCACTACAGCAGAAGTCCTTTGGGAAACATAAAGGAAGAACTGGCCATCAACTGAGTGACTTTAGCTAAAGTAGCCCTAAATTACCTTAATAAATTTACCTAACACGTAAGACTCAAAACCTAATCTTTAAAGACACCACACTTGAGTCTTTCTCTTACTTATAGCAAAATATTAAAGAGAATAAAATGTTAACTGTAATTCCCAACCCAGAGGAAAAACTAGCATCCCTCTGGTCTACTTTATTGTGGACTCATTTCTCTGTACACACTCTCTCATAAAAAATGTGCCATCATTACAGGCTATGTAGTTTTCAGATGGATGGCAGTTTCCTTAAGATAAATATATATCCATTCAAAAGTTCAAGCATGGCCTTTGAAACGGGCAATATAGTTGTTTGGAGTAAAACACAAATTTCTATGGTTTAATCACAACTGTAAAATTCAGAAAATGGTAGCACCTTGTAGATCAAAATTCAGCATGGAAAACCAGACATGGTGGTGCATGCTTTAAATACCAGCATTTAGGAGGCAGAGGCAGACAGGTCTCTGTGAGTTCTAGGCCTGCCTGTTCTACACAGTGAGTTCCTCCTGGTCAACCACGGCAACATAGAGAGATTCTGTCTCAAAACAAATGAACAAAAAATTTCAGTGTGGATTTGGTGAATCAATGCCTTTAAACACAAGGTAGAGAATATGTTAAATATTAGATTTGTAGTCATTATAGATTCAAACACATGTATACAACTTGAGTGTTATTTAAGCCAAGTTAGTGTGTACAAGCCTGGATTCTGTTACATTCAGACAATGGTATTGTCATAGAACATGCACAAAAAGACCTTCTCACACATATATCTTCAGTATTCTAGGCCAAGTGTTGGCAAAAGGAAGTTTGGCTCCAAATAGTCATTACTGAAAAGTAGTCTAAAAACAACCTATTATCTTAAATTTGTAGTTAAAATCAATATAAAAACATCATTTAGAGATATCCTTCATAATAACCTAAGGAAAAGTGTTTACATCAGAGTAGAGTACTCAGATTTGAATCCCCACTGCTAGCTGTATGTCTCTATACAAATACACAAGGTCATTGCATCTCAGTTAACTCATCTATAAAATACCAAGTCTTGGAACAATGCCTGACATTATGTAATTTGTAATTGTATCAAAATAGAAGCCTTGTGGGATTCATATTCTGATACATGTTTTGAAATGTATGTCTTCATATTCCAGTGGTACAGAGATCCTGGTCTATAGATGGTTTTCCATATTTGAATTTTATCAGCCACAGACTATTGATGCTAGCTTCTCTCAGTCATATTCAGATAAATATGTAAGAGATTCCAAATTTCCCAAAAGACATATTAATAGTCAGTGAAAGAGAACAGCATTTCTTCCCAGGAATATTCTTTTGTTCATAAAGAAGCCCTATCCATATGGCTTTAAAGATCCACTAGCCAGTCCCATGCCTATCCCCAAGCAGTCATTGCCAAGAGGTGAAAGAACCAGGAATGAAAAGGACTAATCTCCAGGGACAGGTGAAGGAGATTCAAATTTAGGAGAAAGAAAAGAACTAACCTAGAAAAAGACACAGCTTAGGGAAGGATACCAGAAAACAATGGCTGACACAGGAAATCCACAAAACCTGCTGCTGAATTATGATATGTATGTAATAGCTACCATATATTAAATACATAATGAGTCTCAGACATTTGTGTGGCTTCTGTTTCCCAGAATATTCCATGCCAGTCTTGCTTTAGTCTCCAGTTAAAAGTGTCCTGGGAAATTGTCATGTTTGAGGTCACTGTAAAACCTGAAGTCTATGTCTCCATTCTCATCCTTACTTTCCAGCAGCAGCAATTTGACTCCTCCCTAAACATATCACATTTCCTGTATACTTTGCCATCTCCTAGCAACACATTTTCCAACTCTTCGCCAGAATTTTTCTTTTTAGTGTGTGTCATTTAAATGTTGGCGTGCCCTGAGAATGGTCCTGGATTGTATTTTCTATTCTATCCTGTTTTCTATATATTGTTTTTGCATGAATCATCTTTTACAGTTGCATGGTTCTAAATATCACCAAATACACAATTACCTTGCTTCTGATGTCAGAGCTGTGGGTGAAGTTTGGTCTTCCCCATGATTCTTTTGCATCTTGGAGGCAGCATTGAATGAGTTGCTAACAAGTTTTCAGACTCCCAGGTCTGTACTGAATTCAACTGACATTTCTTTTTATTAAGACTTCAAAGTGTTATCAATTACAATAAACTTTTCAGTCCCTGAGAAGTCACAGTTCTCAGCTGAGGTAAAGTGCTCAGTAAATGTGCGTATGGATGAACTACTGAGCGTGTCCAGCATTTTGACATTGCAATATGACATTGTCCTCTGCAGGTGTTGATAGCATACATAGTCATACTGGGACTCGTGTGGCTTATGGATCATAGACCCAGTAGACTTTTGTGACTGGTCCTCCAGTTTTTGGACGTCAAAAAAGAAAGGAATGCTTGAAGACTTTAGAAAACAATAAATATATGATATAATACAGAAACTATGTGACTGTGGCGTGCTCACATTAATATCAAATTGTGTTGAGGTGTCATACTGACCAATGGTACAGTGGCTTCTCTTCACTCATTCAAAACTTGTTGCCATCCATCACTTAGATAGCCTAACAGGCAAGTGATTGGCTAGGCTCCGATTCCTGTGGCTGGCTCTAACATGGGCTTTGCAGATGAGAGCTGATGGTGCAAGGACCATGCCCACTGCATGGGTGGCATTGCCTCTTTCATGGCTGTGTGCTTCCAGCATCAGCAAATGTTCTTGCAAGCTGGGGCTCAATAATTTAGACATCTTTGTAAGTATCCTCCATTTCCTTTTCTAGGGCCTTGGGGTCTAACATCCACATGAAAAATGCTTTTTCCTTGGATGCCAACTTTTTATACCCTTGTCTTCAGCATGCAAGTGTGCAGAATCATTGCAGTACTCATGAGCTGTTAGAGAAAAAGTCAAGAGACAAGCCCGGCCTCTTATCTGGGCTGTACGAATGGAAAAGCAAAGTGTGCTGTTGAGGCCACTCCATATAGAAGTATAGCTGTGGTGTCCAGGGTGTGTGTGTGTGTGTGTGTGTGTGTGTGTGTGTGTGTGTGTGTGTGTTATACATGTACATTTATGAGTAGAAGCCATTTAGCAAATATGAGCAATCCCACCAGTCTACCTACCATTCAGACTTCAAACTTAACTCTCATTTTCATGTCTTAGAGTTGGAATCAAGGAACTCAGGACAAATATCACAACAGTTTGTGAATTCATGGTGTTGGGACTACTGAAAGGCTAGGATTGGTCAAAAAGTTGAGTTTAAAAAGATGTTTTATTTTTCTTATTCCTCCCATCTTTTCTTTCTTTTTTCTCATTGTTGTGATACTTCACTGTTTGCTTTTTCTTTTTTACTTTTGTTTCGTTGGCATTAAAGGACAGCGTCTGTACATGGAGATAAACTGCACAGCACTGCTTGAATCTCTCTGAACTCTCTCTGGATTCTTCTCTGTCTCCTCCTCGTTCACCTTTATATGAGAACTCTTATTCTTGCCAAAAGGGGCAGCTGAGGTAGGTAGGAGAGAAATTTGTGTGTGTGTGTGTGTGTGTGTGTGTGTGTGTGTATGTGTGTGATCACCCTGAAAACTAATGAAAGGAAACACATTATCCAAGGCACATTGTGAGATGAAAGGACCAATCAAGACTATGAATGATTCTTTCATTTATTTCTTCCTGCTTTTTTCATCAGAAAAAATCTTCAACTTCCTTTCTCTTTCTCCCTTCTCTCTCTCCTGTTCAGACAGACACAACTATCATGAGTTCATGGATACAACAGCCCGGACATGTCTAGAAGACATTATTTTGCTGCAGTCCTCCTTATCCTCGGCTCTAACAGCCCGTCCATCCTCTCTTCCATGGTGTTCCTCTCTGAGAGAGAAAGGAGTTGGGGGAGAGTGTTACCAAAGTGATTAAAAAGAAAAATAGACACCTTAACAGGTCAGGTTATGGTTGCTCCATAGGAATCACCATGAGGGCTTAGGAATAAAGTTAGAACTGTAACAGAAGGACCAGGGTCAGACAAGCCAATGTTTTTTGTTTGTTTGTTTGTTTGTTTGTTTGTACATTTTCTTTCCCCTGACAACCAACAGGCTTTGCTGGGACTCTGCCTTCTACTCCTGAAAACTCTAACAAAAGCCGGTCTGGAAAACAAGACCAGGGCTGGGAGCAGGTCACACATTTCCTCCAGATCCAGAAAACAGCACTTACAGAGGAGATCCGGTTTACATTTCGGCATCCCTAGAGGCCCAGTCCATCCCAAAGGTCAGCCTACCCCACCTGAACCAGACTAGCTGCCTGTTTATAAGATTTGCCCAAAAATATGAATAGATAATCAATGAAAGAACCAAATATGAAGGAAAAGGAGTCATCGTTTCAGGATAGGAAAGCCATGGAACTTGTCTGCTTGAGATCACATCCATTCTAACCAAGCCAGACCTGAACCATCAGCACAGCAGCCAGGGGCACTGGGTCTTAACAGTGCTTTAGGGCCTCACTATACAATCCCCTTTTCTATTTATGTACTCAGTTTAGGATCTGTGTGAGTTTGCTCAGTGGAAATTCTTAAGTGGGTCTGGCTGCTCAAAGCTCTCCCACTTGAATTTGTCTATCCCTCTTTTCTCATTTCTCCACAGGGAATAATAATGAGAGGAGAACAAGAGCTCTGGATTAATTAGAGGCTGGACTACAATTCAAGTGCAGCAGGGAAATCAATGAAGGGTGTTATGCTGATGGATGGTAGGGATCTAGTAGGGAGGTTAAATAGGATAAGCCATCTGAGAGGCTTGGCACACAATGACTTCAGTAAATGTGAGCTGTCAGCATCACCACCATCAATAACATTAGCAGTCTCTCTGTTACAGTAAGGAAAGAACCTTTTCCCCTGGTGAGGAACGAAATGCTATATACACCAGAGATCTTAGGTGAATGTGCTATTCTGTTCTCCTAATCTTCAAATATTTTTCTTCAGAGTTTCTTTTTTCTAGCAGCATTTAGCAGTGCTTTCCTGTCTGCCTTCTCTTTAAAAAGCCCCTCCCCCGATGTCATATCTTCTAGTTAATTGCCTTTTCCCTCCTTAATTGATAAAAGTACATCTTCTAATAATTTTCTACAGACCTGGTCTTCCAACTTCCATTCCCATTTCAATCCACACCATGTTGATTCAGCCCCTTCTGCTTCCACTAAAAGTTCTCTGCCTCCAGCCAAGCATGACAGTTCCCTCAATTTCGCTCACACTACTGAATATGTTGCGTGTGTTCTCTCTTGTATAGCAAAAAAACTTTATGCACATTTAATTTCACTTATAACCCTCTTCTTGAAACATGCTGTGCTCACCCCACTTCCACCCCCCACCCCACTTTTCACATTTTCCCCTTCCTTTGAAAAGGTTAGACTTCCTGTGTACAGTCACAGGCCTCCTCTGTTCTCGTTCCCATTCATTCCACCAATCATCACACCCAAAGGTTGAACTGATCTTTTACTTATTTCTTCACATCAGAAATGGCTAACACCAACACCTTCCCCTGCGCCCTCGTTTAGGCAGCCATGGCTGCCATGAGTTCAGAAGACAAATATTTGCAGCACAGATCCCTATCTTCTAGCTTTTAAAGTCTTTCCATCCTTCCTCTGATATATACATACACCGTATATGATGTGTGTGTGTGTGTGTGTGTGTGTGTGTGTGTGTATTTGCTGATACAAACACAGATAGATAGATAGATAGATAGATAGATAGATAGATAAATAGATAGATGATGGATAGATAGAGAGATAGATGATGGATAGATAGATAGATAGATAGATGATAGATTGATAGATAGATAGATAGATAGATAGATAGATAGATAGATAGATGATAGATAGATAGATAGATGATAGATAGATAGATAGATGATAGATAGATGATAGATAGATAGATAGATGATAGATAGATGATAGATGATAGGTAGATGATAGATAGATAGATAGATGGGATAGACACAGATAGATAACAAAATACCTAACTACAGGCCTTTCTCTTGGATCAGTGCCAAGATTGTTCTAATGTTTTCTGGCTTTAAAACAAAATACAGACAAAAACTCCTCCCCTGAACTTACCTCCCTTTTACAGAAGCCACCTCCTAGATTTCGCTACAGAACCAGTTTCTCTTTCTAAATGTGCATCTTTTTCTCTAGTCCTTTTTGGGGAGGTCAATACTGTTTTGCATCTTGCCAAGGCTAGTAGTCATTTTTGGTTCTTCATTTATACAGCTTCTCAGAAGTGTTTGCAGTCATTTACGTGTTTGCAGTTAAGTCAGCCACTGCCTCCTTAAAACACTTCTCAATTACACCCAAGTCAGGATGCTTCTGATTTGCCCCCCTTCGTGGGGTTTTCTTTCTGTTTCTTCTCTTTGCATTCTTAGGGTTTGGTTGGCAGCCTTCTGCAATTTGTCTACTGTATCCCTCAGATCATGTAATACATTCACATTGATTTAAATATGGTGTGTGTGTGTGTGTGTGTGTGTGTGTGTGTGTGTGTGTGTGTGTTCAACTCAATGAGATCAGAATTACATATCCCTAAGTTACCTGACACCCTCATTTGGATGTTTAATACACATCCCATTTCAAACACTGATTTCTTCTCCTACCCAAGTCCTTCTCACCTTGGTCTGGTCCCATCTTCTCTCTACTTATTCTACAAACTATAAGCCATCCACCCTTCTTCCTTCCTTCATGTCTTTCTTTCCTTGCTTTTTCCAATCCAATGCAGTAGCAGTTATGCGGAATAACCTATTAAAGAATTAATATTAACAATTCTGGCAGGTTTTAGTAAAGAGCCAAGACAACGTTCTGAGATAGAAGACTTGGCCTTCTAAGGCTGAGGGTCTCACCTCAAATGGCTCATTCACAGACTTCAGTCCCCCATGGCTCTGACCTGCTTATTCTGGCCCCAACCCCCTGCACATCACATCTAGGTGTTTTATTAAAAAGAAGTATTGAATTGTAACGCCCACTGTTACACAATCCTTAATGCATAATGAATAGAACTTCCACAGTGCACCAACCCTACCAACCTCAGCTGGCTAACAGGATGCCATTTTACTAGCCAGTCAAGTCCCTGGGCAAGGTCTTCCCTGCATGGTGCTTAGGCTGAGGGAGGACCCCCATAAAGTTCCTCCATTAGCATTAATACAATGGGATGCTTTTAACACAAATATCTCAGTGGTCTGCATTCTAGAGACCACTCTCAAGAAGCTGATTTCAATAGCTAAAGGAGGTGACCTTCTGGCAGTGGCTCAGGCTACTAGATAAACAGCTTATTACTGCACAGAAGTGTATGTAGTTTTATAATATTTGAGGATACATTTAAGTGTACCCCAACACTGACCTCTCAGTTGTGTTCAGCAGTAAGCACTGTGACGGCTACCACTGCCCCACTCATGCTCTGCTTTGGTCATAACACATCTCCTAGATGAAATCTCAGTTTCGCTACTCCCCTGCCCACAACCTATTCTGTACATCTCTGTCTATTGTGAAGTACCCATAGGTGCCTAGGAGCTTACCCAGCCCCCATGCTCCTGACATTCCTACCTGCTAAGCCCTGTATCTGCCTCCAGACAGGTATATTGTTCTGCATTATCAGCAGGACTGCATCATAAGTCCCATACAATCACAATGGGCTTCAGACTCCTCTTCTTTTTGCCTCTCTTTCCCTCTCTCTGCACCCCCTCCCTATCTATCTATCTATCTATCTATCTATCTATCTATCTTATCTATCTGTCTTTCTCTCTCCCCCTTTCTGTCTGCCTATAGGGTCCTGATCTACCTGACTCAGGGTCCCTCCCCCTCTCCCTGTAGCTAATCAACCTTTATTAAAACTCACCAGCATGCAAGCGTCTAAATTCCGTCCATTGCCTTCTGCGCATATAAAGAATTATTACACTGTCAGCATACTAAGTGATTTTATTTTTTATTTGATCTTTTCATTTTTCTCATTCAAGGAATGCTAGGAATGACCAGCAGAAAGAGTAGCAATTTCTTGAGCTGGGTCTTCAGGAGTGAAAGTATTGGTATTACAGTGAAAGGGGGATCACATTCTAAGTATACTTTTAAAGAATGGATGATAAGATTGCTATTGGGATAGATGCATTTCCTGTAGCCTTTAACCAAGCTCCTCGTCTGTGTCCACAGGCCCTGAGAGAGGCGGCTCCTGCCTACATCTTGACGCATATTTCCTTGCCTTTTGCATCCTTATCACCTCTCCTTTCTAGCGCCTGTTCATGCAGGTGACCATGGTCATTTCTCTTCTCAAAAGACCCTGACTTTAGGCTGGTTCTTTCCTCTGCCTCCAATACTCTGGTCCCAGCTGCTATTCCAGTACCACCTTAAATGTCATTCTCACATGGGTTTTCTTAATAATTTAAGCCTATATTCCTCCCAGCCACTTCCCCACCACCCAACCCTGGTTTATTATTCAAAATTTATTACAACTTTATACTATTCTCATTTGAGCCTACTCTTTAATAATGAGATAACTTTATCTTCTTTACTGTAGTATTCCTTAAGTCTAGGAAAGTGCCTAGCACATATCAAATTCTCAATAAGTACTTGATGCATTATTAAATCAGTACAATTAGGAGAATATTTTAATGTCACCTCTATTGAAGAAACCATATTAGCTATTCTTCCGTCATCTGGTGAAGGTTTCCAGTGATGACCACAGCCAGCCATTGTATTAATGCTACCCATTGTGATAGCCACGTGCCGTTGAGACTTTGTGAAACTATTCTGAACTGCTTCAGTTTCTCCTAACGTGTAAATGGATACACCCTCTTACAACCACAAACTTCTCCAAACATGGAGTGAAGTTTACAACATTTGGAGAATGGTAGTAACATGAAAGGGAAAATCTCAATATTTGCAACTGAGAGTGGTTAGGTCAGATGAAGCAAACATATTGCACAGGTCACTTTACCCTTCCATACACACCTCAAGGTCTACTACCCTCTAAAATAAAGTACTGAATTTATTTGGCAAATGCTAGTGGCCATTCTGGCCAATATTTTATATTCTCCAAGCCTGAGTGAAGCAAAACAGAATGGACAACCTTCAGGCAGATATTTTCATATAATTTAATGGCTGATTACTATGACTTACTTACATAGCTGATATTATAATATGTGGTAGCTTACTGGATGTATTTGAGTTGAGCCAAAAAAATTAATGGGTTCAGCTCCTGAGATTGGCAAAAACCTTGAAGTGTCAGCTTTTCTTTCATCAAAATGTTGTGGGAGCCATGGACAATGCAGAAAACTTTGTATCTTCTCCCAAGTAAAAGGACAAACATGTACTACTTCCTAACGCAGTATGAAAACATCCTTTTAACATTTTACTCCTCATTGAGTTAACGACAAGATCCCTAATCAAAACCCAGCAGAACAATGAATACTGGCAATGAGCCAAAACCAGAATGCTCTTCTCTGAGTCAAACGATGCCAGAGCACAGCTTTACCACTGAGTCAAGTCAGCAGATTCAGAAACAGAACGTACAGTCATGGTCTCCCAGCTCCAGAACAGAGGGCAAACTAGTACAAGCCGCAGAATTCCTTGACCCAATCCTAGAAGAATTCAGAAGCAAGAGGAGGAGGGTGTGGACTTCAGGACTGAACACTCCCAAAACAAAAAGTCATGAAATTTTGAGATTCCAAAACTCAACAACTGGGTTGGGAAATGGATGGTTGACTGCTGCGAGGGAGTGGGGAAACCTAAGTGACTCTCATCTCTCTCCTACATTGTTCTGAGATAATCATGGCCTTGTCCATTACTATTAAAATTGGCACATATGGTTAAATCACCCTGTTAAGAAGAAATTAAATGAAAAAATATGTGCTGTAGAGATGGCTCAGTGGTTAAGAGCACGGGCTGTTCTTTCGGAGTTCCTGAGTTCAATTTCCAGCAGCCCCATGGTGGCTCACAACCATCCGTAATGGGATCTGGTGCCCTCTTCTGGCATGCAAGCATGTGTCTAGATAGAGCATTCATACAGAAAACAGTACATAAAATTTTTTTTTTAAAGAAGGAAAATATATGTGGTATCTGGCTAAATCAGGAAACCAGAGTCTCCAGTAGTTTTCCTCATATCTCTGAACTAGTGGCTTATGACCTAAGAGATTATTTTCCTGTTATCTGTTTCTCTTTACTACCTTAAAAGTACAACTCTGGGTGGCTTGGTGGCATGAAAGCAAATAAGCAATAGCAGTATCTGGAGATGAGATCTTACTGTCTCATCAATCACCAAGATGGCCATGATCTCAGCCCCTTTGCTCCCTCCACACACGCCATAAATTGTGCAATGGCACCCTAAAACCCTTCTAAAAGCTCACATGCAACTTGTGAAAAGTCTGTAGCTGCTGAACCACCAAATAAATGCAGAAAGATTTTGAATATAGGCTACCATTGACCAAAAAAATGTAGCTTTTAAAAAAGCCATTACAGCTGGCCAATTAACAAAAGCTACAAATGCCTTTCCCTTCCCATCCTTCTACCAGGACGAAGTAAAAGCAACAAGCTAAAGAAAGCGCAGAAAGCTCACTTGTCGAGGAGGATGTATTTCTACATCATGTCACTTCCTCCGAGCAGAGCCAAAGTCAAGTCTGTGCCATAAAGGGAAATCTTGGAAGGAGGTGTCATTATAGTCCTTGTTCTTTATGAACTACAATGGAAAAGGGCAATCAGGACCAACGGGGGAAGTGCAAAATGGCCCACCGAAAGCTGTAATTGGGAACTAGTTCTCTACTTAGAGACCACCTGCATTTCAAAATTTCAAACGAATCGAACAAAGGCTAGTAAATGGGATGTTTTCTTCTGGCGAGCATTTCCTATGACTCCTCCTACCATGCATCCTGAAACTACTACTGAGCAGAAGGTACTGAGTCCTTTCACCAGGAGTTAAGATTTAAGGATGCAACTCAGGAACAGAACACCCATCAAGTGTCAATAGGCTCTGGGTTTATTCTCCAGTACAAGAAAACAAACAAACAAACAAACAAAAAACAAAGAAGCATAAAATGTAATTTGAGCTGATCATGGTGTACATGACTACAATCCCAGCACTCAGGAGGCTAAGGGAGGAGAATTAGAAGTTGTAGTCAAGTTTGTCCCATATAGTGAACTCCAGGCCATCTAAGACTACCTAGTGAGTTCTTATCCCAAATAAAAGCAATGCTAGGCCAGTAGTAAGTAGTTCATGGTAGCGATGATAGAGTGTTTCCTCGGCATGAGTCCTGGGTTCAAACCGGGGTTACACATACATACTATGGTCCATCTTGGGCTTCATATATGTGTTGTGTTATGTGACTTACCTAATGTATAAAATCATAGAAGTTACAGAAAAAAAGACAGACACTATACACATCTGCCTTCTGTCACACCTGGGTCACAGATGGTTCAAAAGGACTATAAGGAAGAAGAGAATAACCAGTAATGCTCTACAGTCCCAGAATGTCTACCAGTTGGTGGTCTGGGAATGATATTATGATTGGACTCTAGAGCTTGACATGACATTAATGGCTTGAAGATTATTAGAAAGAGATAGAGACAGATGATAGATAGATAGATAGATAGATAGATAGATAGATAGATAGATAGGAGATAGATAATCAAAACCCATGAGGAAAAAACTTACAAAATGTTCATTTCTATCATCTGTATCTGTGGGCTCAAAGATGAATTGAGGTATGACCGAAACGAATCCCAGTCTTATTTCTAAAGAATTAACTTAATACTTTGTGAAAAAACATCAGTTAAGACTGCATTCAAGACTCAAAAAAATTGTATCATGACTAAACTTCCACAAAATTGAGCACAATATATCTTTTTCAATTCTAACATGCTTTTTATTGTAGAGACCTGTTCATGACCTAATTGCAATTGTTTGGTCTAACACATTGGTATCTAAACTTTACTTTCTAGTTCCTTAATCCTGTTTCTGATGTTCAAGTCTTTGCTGTCCTTGAGAGCTGATAATTAATGTAGTTATTATTACTAAAAAAAATCAAAATTTTAATATCTTTAAATATTAAATATATTATAAAATGAGACAAATACATCCAAATGTAATAATTTGGGTCAGAGGCTTTAAACAAAATAGCATGAATGAGATGCTCCTGGCATGCAGAGATCATTAGCCACCTACACAGTTGCTCTTCTCATGAACAGTTGGGGTGGGAGGGTGAAACAGGGAGGAATGGGAAGAAGGTATAATCGAAATACATTGTATTGAACTTAAATTATTAATAAAAGTATTATTTAAAAAATAATGCCAATATATGACAGCAAATACCTGTCATTTCATCCCTTTGCTATCCTAAAGGAAAAATTGTGTGTCAAAGCCAAAACTCCTCAAAAGAAAGGCAGAGTGTGAAATTCTATTTCAATATTTTTCCTAAGTCAGTTGCCATTTTATTACATTGGTTCAAAGTTTTATATTAGGAAAAGAAGAAGACATCAAAGAAATTAAGTGAGTTAAAGGCAAAAGATAGCTCACATTTGATGTGAATTAATGTTGAAATATAAATAAAAATGTCTATCAAAGCACCCTACCAAATTTTTCTAAGGTCATAATTACACACGCATTTTATAACCCCATTAAGCAGAAGGTGCTTCAGAAAACACTGAGGACTTAGATCATTCTGATTAGCATAATAATTAGGTCATTCATCAAGAAATACTATGAATAATTCATTCTAATTAAGTAACTGATAGACTAGTGAATCAATCATTAGTGCCAGAACTCAACGAGTTATAGACTGTAATCAATTCTGGAAAACTTCCCTTCCAGTTATAAAAGGGTAAATTAAACTGTGACTAAATGCTTGGCCCAGGACTAGACACATAGTAGACTCACCCAGTGTGGATGGTTCCCTCTGCTGCTGTGTTGTTTGTAGAACAGGAGAAGAGAGTTGACAAATTAGAGATATGAGAAGAACTCGTGTCTACTTCCTTGACAGCAGCTCTACACATTGTGGTACTTTCCTCTGTTTTAGCTGAGCAATCTTGGCAATAGGTGTTGAATTTTCTGTATTACATAGGGGAAAATATCATTGTGAAAAATATACCAGAAACCAAAGCCCCAATTCTGATAATGCCAGAGAAAATGATTCTAAGAATGAAATATCTTGTCTCACATCTGCCTGCCCACATGTCCTTGTGGGGAAGCTGAGATCCTCTTATCAGTCCTATTGAGATGCTGGCTGCAGAACAATCTATTATTAAATATCCAACTTCTGTTTCTGCCTTAGCCTGAAGGAAAACAGCTCAAAAGCTATGTTTATTTCCCCATGGAATGATAAAAGACCATTTTCAGATTTCAATAAAGGGTCAATCCTAGGAGACAGGAGACTAGCACACAAAGTCTACCTATCTGAGAAAATGATTTATTTAAACTTGAATCAACTGTATGCTTCTTATTATTCTTGGTCAAGTAGGCTCTAGAATTTGGAAAGATCAAATGGACCCGTGTTTCAGTAGGAAAGTAACTAACACCAAAATATTAAGAGCTATGAATAACTTAATTGAATCTGGGAACGTTACTTGCACTGACAGGAAAACACATGGGATCAATAAGCATTTTGCTCTACTGCAGACCACCTGACCTCTTCCTAGTTAAGCCTTTAGCCAAAGGCCTCACCTCATATTGCTACTGTCCCAATATTCAGTGCCATTTAGAGTAGTGATGGTCTCTGACTCTTACATATCCAAGAAGCACTGAAGTAGGAAGTCTGCACCATCATTCTCTAATTCCAACCAAGCTACACACATGGTTTAATTCCTGTCTCTCATCTTTCCATACTGTCCTCCCAAGTCAGTGGGGTTACTCTGCAAGCATTTTCTATGTGGTCTACACCATGGTCCTCACCAGTTCTTGAGCTCATGCTTTGACCACCCCTAGCTTGTTTCGGTGTAACATTGACCTTTGGCATTGCTGTCCTGCAAACATGTCCCACTTCAGCATTATTCTGATCAAAGCCACCTAGCACACAAAATATTTCAATAGTTCCTGATCGCTTCGTTTACAACTGGGGACCTATTATTCCTCCTCAGCTCCCGTTTAGCCCAATGGCATGGTTTACTATGCTTCTTGAAGATCTCAGAACATGCCAAGCTCTCAAATATCCAATTCTTTGCACATATTTTCTTAGTTCAGTCAAATGGGACATTCAAACCCTATAGGTGTCATTTCATCACATGATAATAGCTTATAAATTCATACTTTAATAAAAACCCAAGATATTATCTTACCCAATCATCTGGCAATGTTTACCTTTCTCTTCATTTATTTCATTGGGAAAAAATTATTATATGTAAGTTATATGTGTTCAATTTAGAGCAATTTAAAAATGTTCTTAGGCAAAAGAGGATATACTTAACCCACAATCCAGGAATTTGATGTATCTTTTCTCTTAGTCACTTGTAATTCATAATGCTGGCTACTAGCCACACTGAATTTTGTCCCTTGGCCTAATGGTAGAAGAGCCTCATTCTCCTGGGTCCGCTCAGATTTGACCCTGAGGAAGGAAGCTGAGGAGGAAGCTACACTTTACACTGAGGGAAGGGCATAGAGAGGCTACCTGGAATTGGCAGCAAGACCTCACAGACTTAATGGAGATGCCTTGATATTCCATGATCCTTTACTTAGTAGTAAAAATCAAGGGCCATAGTAACTTCTATTCTTTACCCTTGAGCCTTCTTGAAGCATCGAAGGCAGATTTATCATTTATCCACTAATTAACACCCATATAAAAAGGAAGCAACCATAATTAAGAAGAAGAGAAGGAAGAGGGCAGCAATGACAACATCGACAATGACAAGGAGAACTAGGAGAACAAGAAACTTAGAGTCAGAGTCCTCAGAAATTAAAGCCTAACCCTCTCTACCTTAGCATGAGCTGCATTATTCCCGGCTATCAAGACCCCAGAAGGAACCCAGTGTTCTACAGCAGTGACTTCAAAAACAAGGGCCAACATTAAGAAAGGTGGGATAAAGGCCCACATGTGTGATTATGAACTCTTCTCTCCCTATTGGATATATAAAAAAATAAAAATTATGGATCTGGACCTAGAAACACATACATGCAGGCGAAACAGAACAGGTTCAGCAGATTTTATTTATATGTCAATTGGTTTACATGTGTACGTGTGTAACAACAATGGTTAGAGGAGGCTGTGAATTTCGGGGAGGGCTGAAGATGGAACGGATTGGAGGGGAGAAACTGCGTAATTATATTTTAATTAAATTTAATATTAAAATTTAAAAATAAGTTTAATTTAAATATTAAAAATTATTATGGCTCAGCAGTTAAGAATACTTACTGTCTGAAATGGCAGTTCCAGGGATTCCTACAAACTTCTCTGACCTCTGCTGCCTCCAGCACACACATAGTACATATCAGGCACAAATGCATACACATAAATTTAAAAAATAAAACATTCATACTCAGGAAGGGTTAGTCAATACATATTAGACTCCACATTGTGTGTGTGTGTGTGTGTGTGTGTGTGTGTGTGTGTGTGTGTTATATGTATATGCCTGGTTTTTGTTTTGTTTTGCTTTGTTTTTAAGAGAGATATAGAACATGAAGTTGAGTGGGTAGAGGGGGAAGATCTGATGTAAAGAAAGATATTTTTAAATAAAAAAAAACATTAAGATTTAATACTCATGAAAATTGAAAAATAAATCTCTTTAAAATCATTTGGACCTATAATTTCTTTTACTATAACAGGAAAGAAGCAAGCAAATGAAACAAGACTGACATGAACTTGGTTATTCTGAAGGTAAGTACATAAAATTTCATTTAATATTCTTTCCATTTCATTTGTTTCTTTAATTCTATGATTTTTTTAAAAAAAACTTTCAAAACCAAAAGATACCATATAAGATTTTTAAAGAGAAAGGCAACCAACAGTCCTGCCCAGATAGAACATGTATGAACCATACCAAAAGCCAATATGGCACAATAATCCTAAGGGTGCAGTAGTGGTATGCATAATTTGATGGTAACCAAGAGCTCTCATAGATTGTTGTTAGGGATTATGCTGGCTTAGTAAATTAGACGTTGAAGATCAGCTGTTCTCAACCTTTCTAATGCTACAACTCTTAATATAGTTCACATGACCCCCAACCATAAAATTATTTTCATTGCTACTTCATAACTGCAATTTTGCTACTGTTATGTGTGTGTGTGTGAGAGACACACGCGCGTGCACACACACGTAAACTCAATTAGTGAAGGAAGACATAAATTCGAGGTAGGAATAAGGGAGATTTGGAGGGAGGAAAACAAGAGATAAACGTTATAATTATAATCTCAAAAAGAAAAAAATCATCAAAAAATTATGTATGCCTATAATTTGCTTTAAAATAATACAACTGAGAAGAGGCAAGCAAATGAAGCAAGGTTGGCCATGAGCGTGGTTATTTTTAAGGCAAGAACATAAAGGTTCTCTATAATATTCTTCCTATTTCATTTGTTTCTTTCATTCTATTTTTTTTAAACACACACACACACATACACACTTTTAAAACAGAAAGAAGCTTTACAGCCTGTTAATAGCATTTGGTCTTAGAAAAGGAGAAGCCACTAAAAGTTATGCCTAGGGTATTTCAGACTTCCTTTGGGAGACTTTGCTGAGAGCTTCCCGTAGCATCCCCTGCTCCCAGCACTTAAAATCATTTCTTCCCTCTACTCACATTCACCTGATACACAACTCCCGTGAATTCTCCGAGGCTTGTTCGGTTTATGCATAGCCCTTCTTGGAAAATCTTATCCTGGTGTTTTCCTCCTTTCCAAGGAAGGCCAAAATGTCTCTATTAAGTACTATCATAGAATTCCACACTTAACCTTGTCATACTGAGTTAGAGGTACCTGCTTACCTGTCTCCTCCTCTAAAATCGATAATAAAATTCAAATCATTTCAAGTAGAATATACATCTCATTTGTGTTGAGAAATAATCACAAAAAATATCCTTGTGTTTTTCTTTAGACCATGCTAATTGTCTGTCATTACCGTGGATTTAATATCTGCTCTATGACTTTTCTAATTTTGATGGTCTTTCATCAGGTAGAGAAACATGGAATAAAAAAGGTTTATATCGAATCCAGAAAAGTCTTGAGCCCATGTGTTTCTTCTAAATTATGCTCAAAACTGTGTCTCTTTTCATCCATTTGTATTTAATACTAGGCAATAAGTCAAAAGCATTCTGCCTGGAAACCCCCTTAGTTAGACATTAGGTTCATTGTATGTATTTTTCTGCTTGCATAAGTGTTGCTAAATTTTCTTTTATGATGCAGTAAGAATATTTTCTTCCAGCTTCCAGTCACGTTTTCCTTAATCTCCCTTAATCCCTCATCAGTATCCTACTTTAGACTCTTAACTTCTGCTAACCTGATCTTCAAGAACTTTTAAATCTATATTAACTGGGGCTGGAAACATGACCCATTGGGTAAGAACTTTTATTGTTGCACAAGCATTAGAACCTGAGTTCAAATTCCAGCACCCACATAAAAAGCCAAGCATGGCTACATATGACAGTAACCCCAGCACTGTGAGGGTCATCGACAGGAAGGTCACTGAGGCTTGCTGGCTGCATGCTTGCTCCAGGTTCAGTGAATTATGTCCCAAATGAACAAGGCATAGAGAAAAATAGCAGAACACCTGGTATACCCAGATGTATAAACCTATACACACATGTGCACATATACAAGCAGCACATAAACATAAGTAATTTCTTAATTGATTAAGAACTGGTGACAGTTTGGACACTTAGCAAGAAATGTAGTCTGCGCAGCTGGACTATTTCTGCCACTATAGCTGTTTGTTTCAAGCGTTCATCCTTCAGGCCCAAAACGAGTTATGGACAGAGGCCAGCTAACATCTGAAGGCCAAATTACCTTGTTCCCTTGCTGACTCAGAGGCTCTTTTGCAGTTAATCCTTTCTGGTGAACACTATCCCTAAACGTAAAGATCCTCCCTCAGTTAATGCTCATTAGCATAGGGCCATCCCGGTGTCTCTGCCCCTGCTCCCTTGTCCCTGACCATCGAATGGCCCTCTTTTCATTGGTATATGAAAACAATTACTTGCTGAGTTGTTTGCTCCTCCCTCGCTCTCTCAGTCACTCCTGCTCCAGATAAGCCCATTATGGCACTTGAGGTTTCTAGGTTTCAACAACATCATAGACTCTGTATTTAACAGTTCCCATATGTAACATCTAAATTGGTCCTTAAAAGATAGGATCTTCTTCCTTCCTTCAATTCCCTAGTCACCTAGGTAAACAAAGGTAAGCTTCACTGAGTAAGAACTGGGCGAATTATTACCATATATACTTGCTGTGGTATGTAAAATCCCTTCCTGCTGAGAATTTTGACTCTTCGCCATCCGTTGATGAATTCTAGGTATGAAAACACACCTACACTAGGCCCAGCCTTGCTAGCTCTTAATAAGAAAGGTGTCTGACTCAGAATCAGAACTGCTTTAGGCAAAGACAGTAGAACCACAGTGAAGATTGGCTTATTAATTCTTTCATGGTGTTGTTGGGTTCTTGCAGGAATACATAGGTTCTCTTCAGCAAATCCCTATGTACATTTGCATTCAGTCGTTACTCTGGTTTTCAAGTTTATGTAAGTATTCTGTTTCTTACTGGTTCCCTGCATCCCTGCGTTGTCACCCCCGCCACACACGCACACGTACACTGTTCTGTGAGTACACGCACTGCTTTGAAGTTGAGTCCTATTCCATTTAATCCATGTCTGTCCTAATGATGGATAGGCAGTTTGCCTCGCTTCCTCATTACCAGAAACAATGGTGCAATTAGTATTTTTAGACGTGAGAATTTCAATGGATTGTATAATCAAGAGCATTTTTCTTAGGCTATATGGAAGAAATCTACTTAGTTTTATTAAACATCAGCATCTCCAAAATGAATATATTCTATCTACACCCCCACCAGGGCCTGAGGCTCCCTAATCCCCCACACTCCTGTGAACAGTTACCATTATCCAGATAGCTTAGAGTGAGAATTACAACAGAGAAGTCTCATTTCTCTTTGAGCCTCTAATCATCAGTTGTTTGAGTATCCTGACATATTAGTTACCTTTTAGAATTTTTTCCTCTCTAAATTACATCTTCAGACTCTTTGAATGTTTTCCCCAATTTCAGTGCAAATGGCACATTCTCAGTTCACCTTTCTCTTAGTTGGACTCTGAATTTGTTCTGGCTCCAATGCCAGAAGATAAGTGGGCCACAGTGGATGGAGTCAGAGTCATCAGAGATAATGGTCTAAGATGATTGCATAAGGTATAGACTACTCTTGCAAAATTTCACAAAAGATAGTAATGGGAATAGCCTGAGAGAGCCATTCGCCAAACAAGTGAAGAGCCAAAGTTTTCTTTACTCCACATTAAATTCACTGCTGGTCATGAACACATGAATCCAACCGTGCCCGCTATTTGTTTCCTCCTGCCTATTGATCTGTTCTTGTACATCAGCAGAGCCACACTGGGTTTATTACCATGTTATTGCTCTTGAACTTAGCAATAAACTTCTATTTACTTATTTTTTATGTAATCTTCCTAAAGCTACTGAAAATAGTTTTGAATCTTCAATGACATTTTATTTCTTCCATGTTTATCACTTTACATGTTATACCCTACACCCTTCTTTTTTCTACCAGAGAATGAGTTCTCCTGACCAGTTAGGGGCATGTTCACCACACTGGTTGCCTTGATTGCAATCCATAAACACTGAACAAAATCCAATACCACTGAAAGAACTTCTAGGCTAAGAACGACGAGTTTGAATCAACCATAATCTCTGCAGAACAAACTCCGTAGCTAACAACGTAGCCTGCTGGCCCAAGAAGAGGAAGAGCCTTTCACAGACTCCTACTCAGGGAGTTGTCCTTTCCTGTCATTAAAAACTGAAAATTGCCTCAAGTCTGATGACCAGAGCTTGATCTGTGGGACCCACAGAGTCGAAGGAGAAGGAGACTCCCTCAGTTTGTCTTCTGGCTCACACATGCGCACCATAGCATGTGAGCCGTGTGTGTGTGCTCACATAGATAAAATAAATTAGTGTAATTTAATTAGCCGGTGGCTGCCAAGGGAGGGAAAGCCAGTTTTCATCAGGGATTTGACCCCTGAGAGGTTTTCCATGCTCTAGTACATGCACCTACACCCATGAACATACAGGTAGCATTAAGGAGACTCAGTGGATTTTCTTTTTTAAGAAAAACGTTGGGAGGGAAAAGTTGTGGGACTAGAGGGAAGGAATTAAAAGGGAGGGGATGAGAGAATGGTTGTTTAAAACATATTATATACATGTACAAAATTCCTTAACAAGAAAAAATAAACCATACTGTCCTGTACATCACATTCATAGTTACTAATTATTCTTTTGTTACTTTGCAATATCACAGTGCATAGGTTTAGCAGAGTGTGCTTTAACTCCATATTTTACATTTCCTATGGGATGGCTTTGTATGGTGTGTGTGTGTATGTGTGTGTGTGCGCGTGCGCACGTGTATGTGTTGCTACAATTTGAGTGTTTCTCTTCCAATTTCCATGGCTAGTATGATGATATTAAAAGCAAATGAACTAGATGAGGTGGAGACAGTGGGGCAGTGAGAACCTGCCTTCCTGCCTTATTGATTAGGAAGCGTATCACGATAACCATAAGGAGCCTGCGCTGAGTGTGAGGTGACCCCTTCTTCCTCATCAACAATCACTTGATTTCAATTTTCTGAGTTGAACAAGAAAATACTGAAATTATCAACTTCATACATCTCTAGAAATACAGTCCCCACAGCTCCTGAGTTTCCAATGTGTCTACTGCGTGTGGAGGGACAGACAGGAAGAAAGGGAAGTGAAGAGTATTGCCTGAATAGTAACTGCCTATCTCATATTAACTTTTATGCTTTCTTGTCTGTTTTACTGTTTAACTATATGCTGTAGAAAGGAATGCATCGTCATTTGTTGTGTTTCTGTGCACCTGCATGGCAAGAGGGGAGTGTCTTCTTGAAATGCGCCTGACGTTGTGTTCTGTTCCAGGCTTGCAGACTCCCTGGTGATGTCAGTGTTGTCACAGAATTCACTTTGAGAAACACCGAAGGATACAAACAAAGCAGACCCGGTTTCTAGCTTCCCTGGAGCCCACAGCCTTGCAGGAGACACAGATTTAGAAGCTAATGATTCACATTCAAGGCAGTAAGTAGGAAGTGAATACAGGAGAGGAGGCTGGAGACGCAGGCAGCCCTGAGGTCTCAACAGATGGTTAGGAACGTGAGCCCTTGCCATAATCTCACTTCAGATACTTGAAGAGGGAAACAAAAATCAGAAGGCGGTGCAGGACTCCAATCAATAGGCCCCCAAATACATTAAATGTATACTCTGAACTCTGTTTCTTGCCTCTTTTTGCCACACAGTTGGAGAATGATATTTGCAACACGCAGACATCTGCTTCCTGGTAGGAGGGGGAGCAGTAAAGAAACATGTGCTTCGTAGATAAGAAGCCAAACAGTAATATAGCTTCCTCCCGCTTTCTGCAAACATATTCTTACACGGAGAGGCTGTTCATTATGGCGGGGATGTCTCCTTGCAAAGGTTTAGTAAAGCCATCGAGCCAGAAAACCATGGCTGTTATCAAGCAGCCGGACCCACTTTACGTGTGGGTGTTTGGGTGTTAGGAAAGACAAATGTAGATCTGCCCACACACTTAGCAGTGAATTGCTTCGGAAGATTCCGGAACGTGTAACGGGTTGCTTTTCTGCACTCTCAACACGTTATACTCTCAAAAATCAGTTTAGGAGTTTGGAAACCCTCGCAACAAAACACAAGGTCACAGAACGGGACCGCAAGGTTGATAGCACCCGGTGTGTTCTTCGCCACACAGGACACTTGCATTTATAATGGTCACATGATGAAGAAGTTTATCAGAAAGAAAATTCTCAGTCTCATCCCTTGCCCTCTTCTCAAAACTGTCACAGAGGGGTCTGCTCTACAGAAAGAACGGAGCACAGGCATCCGAAGAACATCAAACTTGAGGCTTTGGGCAATGTTTCTAAACAGTACACTTTTATCCATAAAACGCAGATAGTATTTTAAATATTTAAATAATTTAAATATTTAAATTATTAATTTAAATATTTTTAAATATTTTTTACAAATTCTAGGATATTGTAAAAATTTAAAGTGAATGTGTATAAAAGACCTGGGAAGTTGCAAAATGATGACGTTGATAACGAATATTTATAGCACAATCTTACATACCTGGAATTTTTCACTACTAATTCAAGATTCAAAGTAATCTAATGGTATAGGACCATCATATTATAATAAGAAAACGTGAGCTAGGAAGGTTGAACACCTTGCCAATGACCATACTGCTATTAATACTGTGTGTTAGGTCAGATGACACCTCTCTGGAGAGTTGGTTCTCTCCTACCGTCTTGTGGGATCCAGAGGTCAAACTCATGTTGTCAGTCATACTTACTAGCTTCTCTACCTTCTGAACCATCTCAACAACCCTATTGTAATATCCACTGTCCATTTCTTTAATAAAAAGCCATCTTTAAAATTAAACTCATTTTAACTGATAGATAAAAATCTCAAAACTGTACATGTTAGTGGTATCTCTATATAATTACAGTCTAGGGTTGGGGTTAAGGGTTCACTTAGTGCAGTTATATAATGCTTTAACATACACATATAATATATTAAGGTTAGACATTCCTGTATCCTTAATTATTTATCACTTTTATTTAAAATAAACATTCTAATTCCTTCCTTTCAGCTCTCTGAAACATAAAGAATGTGATCAGTATCTAGGGCAACCCTACTATACAATAGCACTCTAGAACTTTTGACTCTAACTACAATTTAATATACATTGATCGCCCTTTGCCCATCGCTACCACCACCAACTCTTCCCAGTTTCTGGTAATCACTCTTCTGTTCTCAGTTTCTATGAATAAACTTCCTTAAGGTCCACATGTGAGTGAGAGTCTATGCTGTGGTCATCTTTCTGTGTCTGGCTTATTTCACTTAGTATAATGAACTTCAGTGCCATCGTTGCTATTATTGAAGGCAAGATTTCCATTTTTTTGTATGAATAATATTATACCATGTATATGTGTGTGTACATATATACATATATATACATATATACATACAGATATACACATATATATGATATATATGCCATGTATATATATAAACATTTTCTTTATTGACTCATTAGCTGATGGACATGTAAGTGGTTTCTATTTCTTGACTATTCTCTATAGTGCTGCACTGAACACAGGCATGTAGACATCAGTTCAACAGATTGATTTCATCCCTCTTAATATTTCTTACTCAGTAATGGGATTTCTAGGTCATATAAAAACTGTAAGGTTTTAGGAAATCCATAATGTCTTTTATAGTCACAATGTTCAATGATTTCCTTGTCTCCACATCCTTTTTAGGGTTTGTTTTCTGCATTTTTGATGAAAGCTCTTTCCATTCAAGTCAAGTCTGGTGAGATTGAATTGTGGCTTAGATTTGCTTTCTTGGGTTAGTGCCAATGAGGACATTTTCCTATCCCACTGGGACACGTGAGTGTTCCTTGTGATAAATATCTACTCAGATATGTTGCTCGTCTTTCAACTTATTTGTGTTTGTGGTTTGTTCTGCAATTGAGTTGTGTAGTTATATATTCTATATATCATTTCATATTCTAAACATTAAGCTCTTGTTAGATCTATAATTTGAAAATAGTTTCCCCATTCTTTAAATTCCCTTTGTCAGTTCTTTCCTTTGCTATGCAGAAACTTTGTTGTATAATGTAATCATTTAGTCCATTTTTCTCCATTTCAGGGTATAAAGCATTTGCCTTGCATTTTCTTCTAATAGGTTTATACTTCCAGGCCTTGCCCTAATCCCTTTTGAATTGCTACTGGTGAGAGGTAGTGACCTAGCTCCAATATCTGCATGTGGACACCAAATTTTGCGACATCATATATTGAAAAGACTGTCACTAAAGCTCTCCAATTTCCTCTTGAGGAGTCACAACTCACATTAATTAAGAATAATCATATACTGTAGTGGCAAAATATGCTATGGGTATAATTCAATGACAGAGTACTTGAAGAGCATGCACGAGGTCCTGGGCTTAACACCCAGCACTGGAAAAAATGAATTAATAAATGAACAAATGCATAGATAGATAGAAAAATAGAGGATAGATCGTTAATAGACAGATGGACAGCTACATAGATAATAATAATGATAGATAGATAGATAGATAGATAGATAAATAATAAATAGCATTTACAAGAGTTCAAAGAACAGATTCTTCATTCCATTAAGCTACATTGGAAGAGGGGGTCATAACTACTAGAGTTGAAGGAAATACTGTAACTCTTTAAAAAGAAGTCACCCCCACCCCATTCATTCAAGTGTCTCCGTGTCATTAGACCATTCCCATCTTGAGATATTTCATTCTGTTTTTATTTTCTTGTTTCATACATCTCTTCTTATTTCATGATGGTTTCCAACCTTCAGATTTGCTAAATCCTCACAACGTGTTGATAAATTTCCTTTCTGCTTGTTATCCAATACTTACTCCTTTGTAATTAAAGAAATGGTCCCCAATCCCAAGCTCAGACACTAAACCCGTAAATTCTACTGGCTCCTAAAAAGTCATACACTTTAAGTATTAAAATGTACACTGCTTCTCTTCACCAACCTACAATTACATTAATCCATGATGCCTTTTGAGTTCCTGACTTCTGCTTCTAAAAATACATGTGAAAATTATTTCTCAAGTGATAATTTAAAAATCTACACTAAAGTCATGGATTTAAAGTAAAATAGTCACTTGTGAAATTAAACTGCAGAACTCATTAGCATCTATGAAATCACTTTCACCTAACTTTGCATAAATAAGAGTATCATAAATACTTGAAGAAAACTTCAACTAGCAAGTGCATTGTGGGTAATTCCCACCAAATACAAACTGCAAATAAGGCACCAGAGACAAAATTTATCATTCTGAATTTTGCCTGTTTCAAAGTTAAAAAGAACACTCATACTGTGCCAGAGGGGCCAGGTGACCTAGGAGCTCCTGGACTTGTCTGTGCTCATCATGGACTTCAAGCCCTGAGGAACTTTCCCAAAGGAAATGGATTAATCCAGAGCAGTTTTCATTTCTTCTCATTTCCAAAGAAAAAGTATTTCTCTGCTGCTTGAGAACATGACTTTCTCACACCCTCTCGACACCTTTCTGTTTATGCAAATGAAAGGAGAAGGAACAAACTGCTCAGAGCACTGAAAGTCACGATTTAAGAGAAAGTGGTTGTAAGAATAGGCACAAAATACATGTGGGAGGGAGGGAGGGAGGAAGCCAGAGTGGGCTAGGCTTTTGTTAAAACTGCTGTCATTCGCCCTAGGCATGGCTAGACAAAAGAGACAAAATACAAGTCAAATGTATCACATGGGGGAAATGTACTTAGGGCAAATGCCTTTGTTTAAATTCCCAGCGCATGTAAACAAAAACGGTCTAGAGATGTAGCTCAGTAGTCAGACTCTTAGCTAGCGAGACCAGATGAGTAGGTAAAGAACCCTCCCTGGAGCTCAAGAATTCCTTCATTCACAGCTTTGGAGTCTGGGGATTGGAGGCTTGTGGGTCGATTTATTTTATTTCTGCTTCTTTGGTGGCGGTGGTGGTGTTTTTTACTGTCCTGTTGTTGTGCTGTTGTTTTGCTAATTTGTTAGTATGTTTGTCTTCAACATGTGACAGAGTCTATTAAACATATGTTGAGGTTAAGCCAGTATTTTGTTCTGAAGTTCCAAGCTGGACCTTTTATAAAACATCACAGGATTCTCTGAGTGATAGCAGTACTCTAAACTGGTTGAATATGCTCAAACAAAACCATAAAACACCAGATTTTGTCACAGATAAAATGCTATCAAAATGTACTCTTCATATGTTAGATTCTAACAAAATACATAAAGACAATTTGGTCAAATAATTGAGGACTAATTAAAGAACTACAAGTTTTCCTCCAATTAGAAGCCATTATATTCTAAAAATGGGAGAATGGAAAAGGAGGCAAAGAATGTCCTCTTAATCTTAGTTCTTGGAAGTAGTCAGAAAGAAGGTTTGAATCTTTGCATATTTGAGAGAGCATCCTTCTATGGACAAGTACTGCTGAAGTGTGTGGTGTGTGTGCATGTGGGGAGGGGGAGAATTAAACTTAGGAACATTGTTTTCCTCTAAAGAAGTTAGCCTAAGTATACTGTCACTTATGATAATTAAAAAATAACCCCCATTTCCTTTTACAAATAATGGCTTCTTCTAGGCTCTCCCATTTTAATGGAACACAATTTTTACTTTCTCTCTGATGCTCAGATCATCACAGCTTGGCCAGAGGGAGCTCTTTTTAAGTTGGCTCCTAAGACCTGTCAACACCACGTCAGAACATTTCAAACTGTACTTGTTTTTTGGCAACAAAAGTTTCTATCCAGATCTTGAAATATCTTTTCCCCAAGACAGAGAATAAACTCCTCCTAAAAGCGCTAACACATCTAGTTACATTTTACTCTTTCCTCATGATCTTTTTACTTGAAGTTATAATCTCCACATGATGATAATTAAATCTCTTTACTTATATGCTCATTTGATTTTTAAAATTCATCCATCAAATTGAATATAACAGATAGAATATTCTTAGTGATTTGTGATATTTTTACTCTAATTTTATGCACATTTTTCCCAACCCTGAGATCCTATTTTAGATCAAGGTTTCTAACTATTTCCAAGAAACCTCAGAACTAGCCTAATTTTTATACATCTGTATTCATAGGAGTTGCTCTTATCTTTAATCAGTTTTATTAATTACTTTTAACTGAAAGTAAGTTAAAAATATCCACAGACAGCTACCTGGCAAATTCTAAGAAATATACTTTACCTCTTTGTGCATATATACAAAAATGTCAGTCTTTTATAGTTCATTTTAAAAATAATAAGTGTATCCACAAATAGTAAAACCAATTAAAACTGTAAAGCAGCTAGGTGAGGTGGTGTGCACCTGAAATCCCAGAACTCAAGAGGCTGAAGCAGGAAAATCATGAGTTTGAGGCTACATAACAAGAATGTCTTAAAAGTAGGTTAGTAAATGGGTGAATAAATACATCTGGAAATATTTTTAAGCCTTTCGTTCTAAGGGAAAGAAATCACCATTTAAGTTCAGTATATAAGCCCTCACAAAACAAGCATCTTTTGATCTCTTTGACAACACAGCCAATGAGACCTTACAGATTAATTGAAAAGGGTACTTTCATTTTTATGACTATTCACATTGGAGAGAGGACCCCTAGAGCTGCAGTAGCAATAATCAATTAGAGGTACCCAATTGTTAGAGAAAATTATACTGATTATCTTGCCAGAAAACCTCAAGTTAACTGTGCAAGGGGGTTCTTTCTCTACTATTTATGACTGTGTTATGTGATTCATGGAACTCAATACCGAAGCCACATAGGACTTTTTAAGTGTAATTGAGAAGTGGGCTCCTTTCTCTGGTTGGAGCCTACATAAGACATTTGTGAACAGTAACTTGAAGCAAGACACGTTTCCAGATACACAAATGATTACAGCCTGTATTTAGCTTCGCCAAAACCAAGCTGCACTTAGAATAAAAAAAATTCTTCATCATTCCAGTCAGTTTCCTATAGTTGAAAAGCCAAAAATATTTTGACTAAACAGGAAATAATAATTTGTTCCAAACTATTGCTGCTGGGTTCAATGATCTTGATCCTGGGAAAAGACAGTGAAGAAATGAGATCTACGTTCAAAGGTAGACTTGATGTCTAAGCTGGAGCAATAAAGCAAGAGAAGGAGATAAAACAAATACAAATAAGAAAGGAAGAGGTTAAAGTGTCCTGATTTGCAAGATATAAGTCTATATATTAAAGATCCTAAAGACTCCACCAGCAAGCTTAGAAACACTTTTCAGAAAATTGGTCATATAAAACAAAACATACAAAAAGTCAGCAGGCTTCTTATAAACCAACGATAGACTGAGAAAGAAATCAGGAAAGCAATCCCATCCACAATACTCTCAAAAATATATCTTGGAATAAGTCTAGGGAAGGTAATGAAAGAACTGGAAACTAAAATACTTAAAACACTGAAGAAAGAAACCAAGGAAGACATTAGAGGAAAGAAAGACCTCCCAGGCTCATGGATTTGCATAATTAATATTGTAAAAATGGCTATTCTCTCAAAAGCAGTCCACACATTCAATGCAATCCCCCTCGCGATTCCAACACAATTCTTCATAGAAATTGGTCCCTGTATTTTTTTTTAACTTTCTTAGACTGCATAAGCTACTTTTGCTAATGTTCATACATCTGGACAATTGTCTTAGCTTCACACAAAAAAAGATAAAAGCCTGCCAGGCGATGAAAATATTTTTGGTAATCCATACGTGAATATTAAACTCACCTATTGAAGTGTATTATTAATCATTTTGTGTTCTATACCCATGGGGTGCAATTATTTTCTTTATTTTTTTAAGTTTTTATTTTATTTTTATTTGTGTTTACATGTCTATCTGTTCTATGTGCCTATCTTCCTGAGTGCGTGCCGCAGGAATACAGATGTTTGAGGAAGCCAGAAGAAGGCACTGCCTTCTCTGGATTGGAGTTACAAAACGTTGTGAGCCACCTGACCTGGAGGCAGGAAAGAGCAACGAGCAATCGTTAACTGCTGAGCCATCTCTCCAGGCCCTGCATTTCCGGTTGAATCTCTAACTTGAACTTGAAAGATAGAGTTATTATCTTTGAAATTTTGAAACCAAGAACTTATAGAGACTCCACCCAACTCTGTAGAAAGAATGACCTCAGAAATTCAACTACTCGTTATGTTGTGTTTGTTTAAAATTTTCCTGAAATATCCAATATGTCTGTAACCTGAGTGAGTAGACAGGAAAACCAATGGCACCACGAAACCTTTATCTCAAAGAAGCTTCCTCCTCGCTTCTTCCCTCCTCTCCTCAGGGGCTGTGCTTGCCTCCTGACCATCTCTTCCACCACCACATACTGCTTTTAAACATAGCTTCCTGTGCCCTTAACTAACTCGGCTTTGTCTCAATCTGGGAAGACTTCTTACAGGTATGTACTGTGAAGACAAGAAACTAAGAGAAGCGTAACTAAGCAAAGGGCCGTCTACCTTCAGAAAAGCCCCGGATGAACCAGCCTTTGAGTACCATCAAGGAAAACATAACTGGCTTCTAGTGAGGCCACACCCCCCTCATCAGAAGGCACATTCTGTTCCTAGGCCTGGCGATTCTAATAAAGATTAGCCAAATTAGTTATGTTATGTTTGTCTACATATTCCTTCTTTGAGGCCTGTAGTTCTTTTCACATGAAACTTTCTGAATTAGTATGTTGAATGAATGAAGTAATTACAAATCCAAGTCCATGGAATCACCGAGTGAGAAGTAAGTTTCCACTACATTCCACAAAATAAATATTTGCGTCTATTTCTCTGTTTTTAATTCTTTAAGAAAATATATTGCAATCCCTTGAATATCGCCAGTCAAGAGATAACATTTTTGTTTTTCCTTTCACCAAGGAAAGAGAAAAGGTGGGCAGGAGAGGGGAAAGGGTCGAAGTTCACAGAGGTAAACTGATATACTAGCAAAGAACCTGTTTTTATGATAGGAAATTATAAATCATGGCAATTTAGGAATAGGGTGGGGTTAAAACCTATAAATTAGCCAGGGAGTGATAGCTCACATCTTTAATCTGAGCACTTGGGAGACAGAGGTAGTGGATCTCAGTGAGTTTAAGGCCAGTCTGGTCTACAGGGTGAGTTCCAGGACAGCCAGAGTTACAACAGAAAATCCTTGTCTTGAAAAAACCAAAAAAGAAAAAAAAAAGAAAAGAAAGAAAGGAAAATCTATAAATTAAAATATTTTATTCATCCTTTTCAATTATGTTAGAAAAGTACACACACACACACACACACACAAATATATATTCAGTGACTGCAAGAAACATAGTTTTTCTAGGTTAGAAATGTAAAGAAATATTATGGGTAGAAAGAAAAAAAGCATTGGAGATCATTGAGATAGAGAGGAAAAATGAAAGAGAGGGGAAAATGCACAGCAAGCAATTCAAAGAGAACAGAGTCTCTGATTAAAAGGATTTTAAGTAATTACTGCTGCAGAAATTCAAACTTGTTTTCTGGTACTATCCTGAGGGACTAAGAGAAATGTTTGCATAAAATTAAGTTAAATTAATTTTTTTTTTTTTTGGAAAAGTTAAAAGTAACCTATAAGCTAAGTGCTTCCCACATTTTAAAAGGCCTTGACAGAAATGTTACATACGTTAAGGAAGAGCACTGTCTGTTTCTTACTTTATTATTTATGAGTTTAGGCATAAGTAAGAAAATAGATTAACTGTATTATGATCAATTTCTTTTTATACAGAAGTTTTTTTTCTCAATCTCCTGTATCCCTGTCATGTAGATCTACCTCTCTTCACCACAGTCATTTCATGACTTATAGAGACCCTCTCAACTTGCAGTGCACAAACAGGAGAATGGGACTCAAGGAATATGAGGGCTGTGTGAAGGGACATCTAGCCAGACCTATCTTTTCATACTAGGAAGGCCAGGGATTTCTGGGAAGCCTCATTCAGCATTTCATCTCATTGGCCAACACCACCAATGCACAGCGGAGAAGGGACTGTCCATGAACACTGATTGGAAAAAAAATGCAGGGAGGGGATTGAGCAGATATGAGGTAGGGAAATGGAGGAGGCATGAGGGAAAGGTGAGAGAGAAATCAAAAGAAAGGGTGTAGGAAGCGTCATATAGAACCTACTACTTTGCAAACCAGTAGTTAGGAAGCTGATAGCTTTCATGGCTGAATAATGCTGAACTTGAATTATGCCCATTGTCATGTGTAGGATGCTTTCTCATAAGCAATTGGTCAGGGAGGTCCCAGAGACTACCAGAACAGCAGAGATGCTGGCCTTTCCTCTTGGATACCCACAAGTATTTGCAAGGTCTAGTACTCACCTGGAGTCATGCGCTCATGAGGAAGATAGAAACTGTTTCTCCCTTGGCAATCATGTCCCTTGTTGGTTAACGATTACAAGAGAAGTTTCCCTACATAAATAAACTTGGTCTTACTACTGTCCTCATTCATTCCCGGTTACATTCCAATTTACATGAGATGCTTATCATAAGACTTTAGAATCCAAACATAAATGTAATAGGTGAAAAATCTGCCCGTTTTTTTAAAAAATAAGAAACCAAATTACTAGCAGTAAGTGAACTTGATTCCTCATGAAACTGTTATTTGAGTCTCACAAGGGATAAAATAGGAGAATATGTATGGTGCATATTCAATGACTATGAATGAACATGAATATTCCTTTTATATTATGAAGACACAGAGAAACACAGATGGTTTGTTAAGCAAATTATGGATTCTCTGTCCAGATTATTTCAACAATAAAGTGTGAATCAATTTAGAATAATTAGCTTTATTTATAATATATATAAATTGTCATAGAGAAAAACTTACAGGAAATAAAGTTTTACTGACTTTACAGCACATCATATATACATTAGTCTAAAGGGATATGTACCAAATCTATAAACTCTCAACAGAAATGTTTTCTGGAGAGTAAAATGATAGTATTTATGTGGAGATGGGTGTAGTCATTTACATACACTGGCACTTTGGTTATATTTTCATTTTCTCAAAATTATCATGACATTTTATTTAAAATGTTTTCATGCATCTATGGCACCAACTATACGTTAAATAAAGGTTCAAGTACCTTGTTTTTTATTTCTCTACCCCAGTAGAAATAGTGCTTGGAAATCACTGAGTGAGTGTTGTTTGGAAAATCCATCAGTGAAAATATAGATGATTGGACATTATATCACTCAGAGCCGTGCCCACCCATTCCTTCAGATACTCTAAGTAAAAGGTGATCATCCACATATGCTTCTGTGTTTGTAGCAATGGAGTAAACGTATAAATGTGTTTTTGAATGGAGAAAATAAATGAATCATTCAGTATGCTTTGGGGGCACCTGAGGGAAGCATGACTTTGCATCTCTGACAAGACCCTATGTTAGAGATGTGAAGACTTACGAAGAAGAGAATGTCAACGCTGGATGCTGACCTATCACTGTTGTGGCATTCCACCAACGTGAACTTCAAAGCAATGTTGCCAGACACCTTATTTTAATTTCCTGTCCAGGGGAAAGTGGCATTTTATCAACATTTCTTACAGTTATTTGGAAGCATAAAAAGTACTTTAGAAACATAAAACTATAAGGTCTTCATTTGAGTTACAAGCTAATAAATTCCCTTGGTTTTTTTTTTCTTTTCTCTTCTTTCTTTCTTTTTTTTTTTTTTTCATGAATGCTATCCAAAAAGAAAACTCCTGAGCCAGAAACAGAGGTTTATGACTCATGGTACACCAAGCAGCAGAAGCGTCAGCAAATTTACAGTAGATCCTCTGTAGGGAGGCCATGGGGGCGTTCAGATGGGTGCTACACATGTTGATATTTGCATCCCAGCTCAGGCACACAGTGACTGGACAAACCTCCAGCTTATATAGAAGAGAAAGAAAGCTTGATATTTGCCTGGGCTAAGAAGAGATATTCTGACATCTTTGAAGGTTATCAATTGCATAAACAATCTTGAAAAACGGTACCAATGACTAGGGAGAGGCTTAGTCAATAATGTGCTCTGTGTGTTGCCTTAAGGGCCTGAGTTATATCCCCAGTACACAAGTGGTATGTGTAGTAGTTAGGTGCTGTGGAGGCTCAGCAAGGAACACAAGGAGGCATTCTCATATCTGCAAACTCAGCCAGACCTCAGCAGAGGAAACCACTGACATGGCCAGCACCGTACTGGACAGTAGAACACTATATGCCTTAGCTCAGGTGTATTTTATCCTTAGCTGTTCTACTGATAGCACATGCTTATCATTAGCAATCAAACATCCCCCACAGAAATCCACCACCTGCAAACAATACAAAATGCCAAGACCCAGGATAGCCCCTCATCCAACAGTGCATAAAACAATCATTTTATACATAACTAAAATTAAGCTTCTACAACAGGGATATGCTTGTAATGCCAGAATTCAGGAAGCAGAAACAGACAAATCCCTTGGGCTCACTGGCAAGCCAGTATGGCCTAAGCAGCCAGCACCAAGTCATGGTAAAAGACTGTTCAAAAACGAAAATGACACCTGAGGCCATCCTTTGACATCACACCCACACTGACAGACAAGCTCATATACACACATATGCATATACTCATGAACACATATACACAGTAGCCCCAGTGAAAATCGATCAAATTCTTATGGTCTTAACATGACTAGTAAGACATGCAGGCCACTAAGTAGCTTGAAAAGAACCCCCTGACGCCACATAAACTTCTTACTATGTAAGTTCAACTAATTCTTAAGTAATTTTTACCATTTCTTCCCCTTTGGTCTATAGTCTTGCACTAAGACTATATATATACAGGGAACATATCACAAGTCTATTTCTAAGGAGACCAATATTTGGATCTTACATCACCTCTATCCCCACCTTCCATCGTGGGAGTGAAGAGATCTGATGAACTGGCAAGAAATGCAGCAATAGGTGAAGGCAAGGTTGGTGGATAAAGGGTTTTGTCTACCATGTTATGGATTCTAGACTTATACAAAGAAGATCAGAGGAATTAATAGGTTTAAGGTAAGATAACTAGATTTTCATTTTAGAAAGCTGGGTGGGCCGGTTGGAGAAAGTAGAGGCAAATGGGCTAATTTGGGGGAAACATAATTGTGGTACAGCCCAAAATTTAGGAGTTAGGGCACAGAGAAGAACTGATGTGTGAAACATTTAAGTTATAATTACCAAAGTTAGAGTTCTATTGAATGTAAGAGGTGAGGGAGAAGAATTCAAGAAAAGCTGGCTCTGGCTTGAACAACTGAATAACAATGGTGCTAACTAACCTAGAAAGCAAAGAAAATTCCACAAGTGTATAGGGTCTGGTTCTTCTGTGGCTGCCTGGTGTGCAAAATGTAGTAGAACATCTAAGGCATCCAACAGCAGTTAGAAATGCATGTCTGTTGAAATGGACAAAGAATATCATGTGTTGTAATGCCACAGTCTGCACTTAGAATTCAGGAATCACTGAGACCGGGCTCTGCATCTCACTGAATGTAATTCTTTTCTTCCTAACAGGTGCGTGTATTCATGGCCTCTTTCCAATTTGTGTACTGGTTCTATCTTACTCTCAATTAAATATCCCTGGCAGTGTAGGACTAGCATGTGGAAGTATTTAGTAACTACTGGATAGACGGATGGATGAACGGATGGAATACAAAAGGAAATTAAAGGATCTGTCAAGTAATATCAAAAGAGCAGTTCTCTATTTACAAATTGAAAGCCAAAACTGAAATATGTTTTTGCTAATTGTGTTATCAGGAATATCAGATGGAAAAGATATGTGTAACACCCATGTCATAAACTAATAAGAAATATAAACTGTAACTATCATTAAATATGACATGCACATACAGGATAAACTCTTAGTTTTCTTTTGCAGATGAAGACACAGTAATTGGATTACAAACCCTTCTATATGCATCCTGATAGCACATTCTACTCACCATCCGATGGGAGGTGGGAGAGACAAAATTCTTATCCACCAACTTACTTGGAAATAAAATGTAGTGGAATATTATTTGGTAGTAAAGGAAATGAAGCATCTGTGCACTCCACAACATGAATGAGCTTTAAGAATCATTGTGGAAAAACAGCTATAAAAAACATTTAATGCACAGATCCATTTTTAAAGAACTGTGCAGAATAGAGAAATCTGTAGAAACAGAAAGTATTTTCCCTTTCCAGGAACATGCAAAGATAAGAAATGAGTTTCCTAATAGAAGAATAAGACATACAAAAGCATATGGTAGTGATTTTTGTGCAACTCAACTAATATACCACAATTATAATTTTATTGTAAATAGTTGAATGTTACACAAAATGAATGATATTACAACAAAGCTATTATTTAAGAGTCAAGTGATTTATTTCTACATTACACAAGTAGTTGGTGAAGCCAGAACTGGGATCTGTTTCCCAGGTAGCACAGGTGCTGTCTCCTGTGTGGCTGTTGTGTCAGGTATTATGGCTCTTGGCTTTCGACCCCTCTATTTTATGAACATCTTTGATTCTGCTTTTGTACTTGAGTGTATTTAGTTTTGTTTTTTTCCCTCTCATTTTTCCAACCTCCTCTAGAGGCCATGCTTTCCATGTCCAGCTGTTAAATGCCTACCTTTTAATGTTCACAACTCAGCTCTACTTCATCTTTCACAGTATTGCAGGTGACTTCTACTATTGATCTACTCTGTCCACCAACTGGTCATATAATAAGACACTATATGAAGCATTGCCAGCAAGACATTGAGGGAAAGATGACTTTAGCAGTGTGTAAGCAGTCGGTGGGAAACCAGGGAACATGAGTTTGATTCTATCACAGGACTCTTTTTACAGTCACAGAAATGAGAACCTAGCAAAGGCTGCTGAACCTGATACTCTTACCTGAGAGGTTGACTTACAGCCAGTGTGTGAGAAAAGCCATTTTCCAGATGACTTCCTCTCCTATTACAGAGTCTGGCTCTGGCTCCCTGCAAAGTGCTGGAGCTTCTCCATGTTCCGTATTTAAGACACTTGTCTTTCCCCTCTGATGGATTTTTTCCTACTCTTTTTTTTTTTAAGTTTCCTATCATAAGAAGATAAATTATCTCCATTGAGCTCAATGTTTTTGAAAAACATGTGTATAGCCATTGAGATATTTCCAACTGAGGTAGAGGGTAGAAGGTGAATGGCCATGGATATTATTAAAAGAAGGCTCAAGCCAACACATGCTCTTTCTCCACATAGTCTGATTATGTTAACTTGCCCCAATTTTAGAAATAAAGGTGAATGTTTCCTTATTGCCAACCTCTAAGCACAGGAACAAATGTTATTTGGGGGTAGAGCTTTCTTTTTTTCCATATGAAGGTATGAATCAAATGATGTTTTCGTCAGTTGAATTTGTAAATGGGGTTACCTTTATAACACTGTTAAAAACATGCTTTCATACTTTTAAGCAGATTTATTTATTTACTATCTAGAGTTATTAGTTTTCCATAAACTCCAAATAATTTGGACAAGTTATGAAAAGTTTGTAAGAAAATTGTATAAATGGTGGTGAGCTCATGGCATTAGCCTGATGTGAAGTAGTAGCTAGTTTTGTGGTAGGGCTTGCTCAGATCCACCTGGGTGGTGATGGAGAGGTGTCAAGAGAAGGGAAGTTTAACTATGAAGAATGAAGAAGAAAGGGGAAAACAAAAGGGATCCCCAGGGCATAGACATCACAGATGGAGAACTCCAAGGCAGAACCTCTCTGTGACACTTTATCTTGCAGACTAGTTAAGAAGGAAGAATTTGCGTAGTTGACCTCAGTGGCCTACCCCTCACCCACCTTGGTTGTGTGCCTAATTCCAATGCTTGGATAGTAATTAACCTCACCAGCCATGATTTAGCATGATTTGCCTTTTTTACATTCTTTTTTATCTTTTGAGATTATAATGTAATTACCTCATTTCCCACCCCATCCCAAACCTTGGCATATACCACTTTTTGCTCTGTTTGAAATCCATGGCCTCTTTTTCCATTAGCTGTTGTTACACACATGCATAAGTGTAAACACACACCACACTCCTAAATATGTAAGTACAGCCTGTTCAGTCTGTACAATGCTACTTGCATGTATGTTTTCAGGGCTGATCATTTGCTGTTGGATAACCAGTCCGTGCACCTTCTGTCCCCTCCCATTCGGAATGGCAGTGTGTTACACTGTGCTTAGAATATCACCAGTCATCTTGTCACTCCGATGCACTAAACCCTGAATGTGCTAAGGGACATAGAGGTAACAAGGAATTGAGTTTTTGATGACATTACTGAGTTAAACCAAACTAACTGCTATCTCCACATTCTTTATACTATAGATCTAACTGTAATTAGCTGCAATTGAATTGCTTCTCAGTTTAGAGTTTACCTCAGACATATACACTACTACTGAGACAGCATCAAAGCATTTTCTTACCACCAAAAATATACATGACATCATCAATTTCAAAACAATTTTAAGCCTTCGACCAATTAGATAATTAGACAGACTTTCCATCAAACTCTGTAACAGGAGAGTGAGGATATGTGTTCCCTCTTCAACAGCCCTCTGGACAAGCTACTACACATATCTAGAGTGAAAAACACCGTGATTGGAAAAGAAGTGGATATCCATACAGGTCCTCTCTAGGTCTTAAGGAACATCCTTTAGAAAAATACAAGACAACTATTTTCAGGGTTCTACCTCAAGAAGATGCACCATTAGAACTATGTCGGATCGCTGGAATGAGAGGTACAGACAGTTGGAAGCTGCTGTGTGGGTGCTGGGAATTGAACCATTAGAACAGATTGCTGACCTCTCTTCATACTTGACTTACTGAACTTACTGCATTTGTAACTGAACATTGACATCTCCATTCCCACCCAGTGAAGTCGTAACCATGGAAACACCACAGCAGAGCACGCTGCCAGATCATTGATGATACTGACTTAAGTAAACTGCGCTGCCAGCTGCATGAAACACACAATGCAGTCTTGTGCAGTCCTTAATAATGACAAGCCATGATGCTGCTGCTGTTCTGTGGTTTAGTACTTTTATCTTACTTCTACTTATCTGAGTAAAAAGTTGCTGTTGTGCTAGCATCACTCATACGCAGCTCAGGTTTGCCTCTTCTCACGATTTCATCATTGTCCCTCATGCTGTATATAATCTCCTGGTGTTTTGCTCACTAAGGTGCTACAAGCAACAGGCTGTACCATATACTGTATCTGAACCACATGGCCTAAGTGTGTAGTAGCCTACACCATATATATATATATATATATATATATATATATATATATATATATATATATATATATGTGCCTTTGTATCTGGCTTTATAGCAAAATGTATAGTAAGGACTTTGTGTCCACCTTTGTAGTGAAATGTTTCAGTGAAGACTTTGCTATGTCTGCTTAATTTAGTAGAGACTGAGAATTATTTTGAGACTGCTTGAACTTTGAAGAATTGTTGATTGTCTATAATGCTTGCACTTGATGCTACGTGAGAGTTTACAGCTTCACAGACCATGGTCCTAAGACACTCCCAGCAAACCCAGAGTGACTTTTGATTATGGCTAGCCATAGTCAAAAGGGACTGAGATTTGTGTGGGTTGTTTACGCTTTCTGGCTACAAGTGTAACATGACCTATGGTAGTTAGTACTTTTCCTAGCCCTAACTGACCCTTTGTAATTACTGAATAAAAATACTCGGAGCAAGCCAAGACGGGGTCAGTCTGCAAAAGACTGTCCCTTCTGCTCCTTGATTTCAAGGATTAGCATCTTGGTGAGTTTCTCTCTCTTCTGTGGCACCTCTGACCAACAACTTTCAATATTTCTGCCCATATTCTCCTTCTCTTCAGCACGGACGGACAGTCAGCTGATGTTTATGGTGGGTTTTCCTTCCATCCATCCGTTTAAAACTCACTGAAAGTCGTTTTGTGGACACACCCAGAAGTGTGTCTCCGGGGTGGTTCTCAATTTAGTGAAGTGGAAAATGAAGATTAGCCATCACACTAATGCGTGTATAGATGGTTTGCCTCCATGCACATCTGTGTACCACGTGCATGCAGTGCCCACAGAGGCCATAAGAGGGCATCTGATCTCCTGGAATAAAAGTTGCAATTGTGAGCCACCATGAAGGTGCTAGGAACCAAACCCAAATCCTAAGGAACAGCTAGTGCTCTCAACCACTGAGCCATGTCTATAGTCCCAACATTCTGTATCTTAAACTTTTTCATTTTCTAATTACTTTGTGATTTCTATCTCCTTATTTGACCCAGACTAATAATCTTTATTTACACTTTCCTCCGTTAGACAATTAAACTAACCAGTTAAGTTTAAATCATATTAACTGTCTACAAAATACAAAGAAAACATCACAACTTCAAAAGAAATAAACAATAACACTGCGGTGATACCTGTCTCAACTGACACCTTTCCAGGGCTCCTGTCCCATGCTAGAGAGTATGGTTCTCACTTTAGTTCAATTCTCATGAGAACCACAAGAGGAAAGTATCATCCTTCCAAATGTAGCAGTGGAACACCCGAGACCTAGAGAGGGCACTAAAGCATCAAAGCTCGCATCCCTGGGGACTGGCAAAGGCAGGGTTCAAAGCCAGGTGGCCTGAACCCAGACTCCGCGCACTTCCCACAGACTGGCAGGGCTTCCCACCCCAGCATGGCTCTCTGTTGGTGTTTTTGTCCTCTTCACTCTCAGCTGCTTCTTTTCTCAGCTTGCCACAGATGATAAGGCAAGCAAGAAACAGCTACCTAGTACTCAACTCCCACTGAGAACACACAAAAGAGAAGCCTTTCATGTGTGTTTCTCCTCAATCCAAAGGAAATATTTTCTCTCATAAAATGAGTAAAACTGAACCTTACCTTCCTCCCTTTTCAAACTAAACTGGGTTGTTAGGCTCTGATCATACGATTAAACTTTAGTCCTGGAGTGTTTGTTTCTCTTATATATTCAGGAGTATTGATTTATGTTATGTAAAATTTAGTATATTGTTCAACTGCTAAATGAAAAACAATGCAAAACACTGTCTATCCCAAATTCCATATCAAGCAAAAATATCTTTCAGTTATGAAGATTAAATAAGGATATCTGATATCTAAAAGAGGTAAGCCTGTTATTGCATGTCTATAAAACCAGCTAAGCAGGTAAGCTGAGGCAGAAGGACAAGTGATAGGCCAGAGTGGGCAACTTGGTGAGACAATGCCTTCAATTAAAAACCTTAAAAGATGTTTCAGTGATAAAGGACTTACCTAGCTCACAGAAGGCTCTAGTTTCAATGCCTGGTACTATAAGCAAAATAAAATTAAAGAAAAAAAAAGCCTAGAGGAAAGTCTCTAAAGAGAAGAAATGGAGGGCAAAAACAATACAGTCAACAAAAAGAGACAGAACACTGTAGACTATTGTGGCAGGAACAAGGCCTGCCGCTAAACACCTTGCATGCACAGCTTGCCAAAGAGTACGCATACGCGTGGCTTGGCGGCGTGACAAACAGTGTGCGCATGCGTATGCAACGCGCCAGACAGTGCGCGCGTGCACACACATGCTGCGCATGCCTGACTGGGCTCCCACTTAGGACCAGCCCAGGACATACCGGACATGCCCAGGAATAAGCCCGCTGTTGATGCATGCGCAGTTAAGACTTCCTGTTCGAGCCAACCTGAAAACCTGCAGAGGGGCCCAGAGACAGATGACATGGTGAGAAACAAGCCAATGTGAAAGAGCCACAACAGCAGCCTGCAATCCAAGAGCCAATGGGATGCTGGGCAAGGGTTTAAAAGGGATCCCTCTTCCTGGAATAAGTGAGTCTGTTTTTGCCATTTACGGGCTATCATTTTCATGAGTGTTTCGTCATTGCTAATAAACCTAAATTATAATACCACGTCAGTGTATGTAGAGGAAGTGAACTTTAAAGGTGGGGAGAATCAAGGGGCCTGAATTAAAAGGTAAGAGCTCCACAAAAATCTACTCGAAATGTTACTAACTGTAGTCATTTCCCAGTAGTCTGTTTTCATGCTTGTATGTATTTACTTTAATGCCTAAGCGACCACCAAGAAAGCAATACGTCTAAAAACTATTGAAGTTAGGCCTTTGTGTCACATATTACTGTCCCCTGGGAGACTTTACTGCCAAAGGATGGGACATTCAACAGCCACATGGACAGGATGACTTGGTCACCTAACCTCTGCCACCAGCTTCTCTGCTGTTCAGAGAACTGTAAATGGCAGGGAATGGTGGCATAAAGTAGTCTATGTGTGGGTCCATCAGCACAGGCTTCCCGTCACCAATGCTAGTCTTTTGCCACAGCCAGACATCTAGGCACCAGTAGAGAACAGCACTGCGCTACAAATCTAACTGAGCCTTTAGGGAGATCCTCAGACTGCTTTTGGAAACAACAACCCTTAATCGACTTGGACAGATTCCAGGGACAATGTCAAAGTTCTTGTATACACCCTAGCCCAGGAATCACAGACTATCATGAATCTCACATAAAGTTACCATGAGGCCCGGAATCCTTAGACAAAGCAAAGAAGCAGCAGCAGTGGCCATGTGACCACACCATCCACACTGTGCCATCTAAGCTCCCAGCCCACAGAACATTGGTATGACTCCTTGAACAGAACCTATCTTTTAGCATGGGGTATTGAGTATAATCCAATTCACTAGTCAGGTGTCCATAACAGAGAGAATCAACAAGTCACCAGACAGAGGAAAGAGGCAAAAGTCAGCTCCCTCTGCATCTTACCCAAAGACATAATTGGAGACATTAGACAGTCCCCACCATTTTAGGTAATACTGCTGACTATACACCTTACACATGTAGGTGGCAAGCTAATGAAAGGCCTACTATACTAGCAGGGATAATGGAGTATCGTTCTTGCAAGGAAGTATGATGGCTAGAATAGATAAGGTTCATGGGAGAACATGATGAGCATCCAGGTGCCAGTCTAATCAGACATAAAGCAACCTGGACCAGTCACTATTCTAGGCAACCCACTCAGCCTAGTAGAAGGGCTAATGGGGACAGGAAGCCAGAATGGATAGTGAGGCAGGAAGTGGTGAGTACTAGTTATGGCCCTGGGATAACTGAAGCAGCAGCTGCTAGAGCTCATCCCTGATGAACCCTGTTGTGATCACTCAGGATGCTGGACATGCTGCACCAAGATTCATGTGTGTTTAAGCTCAAAGGGTGCAGCATAGAGAACACTGTTGCTGTCCCTCCCACGCTGTGTAAACACAACAGGGTGGCAACCCGGTTCCTAGCTACTGTACAGTTGATAACAATTCCTGGCTGCCTCTATCTCTGGAAAACCACACTCGTAAAAACAGCAGCAAATGGAAGCAGTGTCCCCTGGGAGGTTGTGAGCACTGCCATGGAACCTTCCTCAGGGAAGAAGCTGCTGATAGCTCACTCACTCACTACTTGGGCCCTGAGCAATGCTGGCAGGATTTTCTCCACAGCTTCCCTCTGAGATCAAACTGAAGGCAAGACCACTTACTGGTTGTTTGCTTGCTTAAGCACTCTTCTCATTCTCTCCCCTTGCCCTCTCCACTCCTCCCCTCTCTCTGTCCCTCCTTCCCATGTCCCTTCCCTTCTAGCTCTTCCTCTTACTCCCTCTCTCATTTTTCTTCTTGTCTTCCTGTCTCTCTCTCCCTCCTCTTTCCCTTCCTTCTCCTCTGTTCTTCTCTCTCTCCCTCTTTCTTCTCACTCTCTGTTTCTTTCCCCCCCACTCTCTCCTTAAGTTTCCCTTCTCTCCATATCTCTCTGCATCTCCCTCTCTCTTTCTGTCCCTCCCTTCCTCTCCTCCCCTCTCTCCCTCTCTCACACCCTCCTCTGTTCAATGTCCTATTTTCTTCTGTTCCTTTTCCCCTGGCTAACCAATTAAATTAAGAACTTCCATCACACCTTCAGCTTTCAGAAACTTGATCAAAGCCTTGTGACCTTAAAATTGTGCTCAGCTACATGTTGTGACAGTAGGGAAGGAACTTAAAAAGCTACATCAAGATGAACATGAAAGAAGCCAATGAGCAGAGCACATGCTAAGCATAGCCCAGAAAATACAAACTGGAGGGGAGAACTAAAAATGGCCATAGCAGGATGTCTTTGGGGGTTCTTTCCTCAACCCAGCAGCCCGCATTCATTAGTGGGAACACTTTTTCATTTTCTGATAATCTATTTCTATTCTATGCTTAACTTAGAACTTTCTCCATCTCTCCTGGTGGCTACTGGGATTTTCCTGTAACTTGTACTGTATTTTTTTTTCTTAAATGTTAATAAAATTTTCCATGAGCTTAATTATTCTGTTAATGAAAGTAAGAACCCCCAAAGGGTGCCTTAATTTCCCTGGCAACATACCTGCAAAACTTGACAGGTTTCTATCAGATCTGAAACCTAAACAGAGGGCTGAATTTGATCAAACACATTGGTGTACATACAGTGCAAACTAAATACCACTTTACAGTTAGTGTCACATGATTGAAAAACTAGTGTTCATGGTAAATGTGGTGGATGCTGCTTCTCCGATGAAGCAGTCAGCTCTCTCTGCAGCGACAATGTCTTTACGAAATCAATACTCTCATGGCAGGAAATGTGCAACCTCACAGAAAGCTTTCAGATTAGTTGCTTTTACATACCTCAAAAATTGCAGCAGAAGCCACATGCAAATGAGAGAACTGACTTTTGAAATAATTTCTCCTATATTTTGAAATGTATTCTGCTTCTTATTAATCATTGTTCAGGCAGTTCTCCACAAAACCTCACCAATTGCAAAACAGATCACATCCCAGCACTGTACTAGGACAAAATTGTCCTGGGAATGATACATAGCACCATAGGTTCTAACACACTAAAACGTGGGGGGAAACTTCAAAGAGAATTCGCATCTTAATTTGTAATCGGTGACTCTAGAAAAGCTGACAGCCTCAAATCTTCCAGGCAGGTCACAGAACACATGTATTTTCCTTTATTTCTTATTCCCCAAGTCTATGAGATTGGAAATTCATTTATGTGGTCAAAATCAGAGGGTGGGGCCTGGGGACGTGCAGCTTGAGTGGCAGAAGTTTGAGTCTAGCCTCCAGCACCACAAAAACATAAAATAAAACAAACTTCTAAAAACTCACAAGAAAAATGCTTCGATACTGATTAAAAAGCTAATGTCATTAAAATGCATTGTTCATCCTCCATAGGTCTAACATTTTCAAAATTCATCTTCCATCAGAGGGGGTTTCAAATATTTTGGCAAATCATCATAATTAGGCACTAAATCAGCAGTGGATTTTATCACAGAGTTTTGAAACAGAGCGTTCAGGTGCACCAGCTATTGAAACAATGATTTCTAATTGCTTAGGCTGTTCTCCAGGTCCTTCCTGCTTTGGCTCTAGCCTACCTTCCTGGTTTTTGTGTATAAGTGTTTTTAAAATCTATTTTTTATTACATTTACTTTTTCCACTTGAATAATACACTCCCCGCCCCATCCTCCCCTCCCTCACTCCTCCCGCTTCCCCCATCTCCCCTCTCTCCCAGACCCATCCCCCACTTCCCTTCAGAACAGAGCAGGCCTCCCATAGTGATAGCTGTCTCTGACTCTTTTAAATCTGTTTTTTAAGAACTTCTATATGTATAAGATTAAATATAATCGTATCTACCCCATCACCCCTCACAACACACCCCTGGATCTCCCAGAACATTCTCCCTCCCAATTTCGTGCCCACTATTTGGTTTTCTAAGTAACCCCCTAAGCCCAGTTTGTTTCCGCTGACCAGCCTCTATGGTCCACACAATCCACTGAAACTGGGCAATGCATGCTTCCCCGTCTGTTTGGTTTTTTATTGTAACTGAGTGGTGTAAACACCATTGTCAGGTAAAAAAAAAAAGAAGAAAAGAAAAGAAACTGCTCGGCTTCAAATTCTTCAGCATTGTTTTGTATCAAACCTCAGACATTCGTACCAATTTGTAATTTTATCCATAAATATTTCATTGTACACCTGTAAGCCTAATCTTACTTTCTTCTAATATAGGCATAGTCATTAGCACATGTAGAATATTAACAATAATTCTCGGAGGTCATTAAACAGTGTTCAAATGACAGTGATTATCTACATGTCATCTGACATGTTTAGTTTTATTCTGAACAAGAATTGTTCCTTGTAATTGATTTTGTGTTTCTTAGATCTCAAATGTTTCTCATGACTATATTTCCAATGCTTTGAAGTTTGTTTACAAAACACTCAGATCCTTAATCCTGCCAAGTCTTGTATTTTAATGACTGCTTCACCTGTGTCTTTTAATACGTTCTTCTGTTTTCTACATTTCCTGTAAGCTAGTGGTTGAATCAGGGATAAAATTCTGAGAAAGAACACTTTAAAGGTGATAGTGTACAGATGTACATGAGTCCAGAGCTTTTCTCCTTTTATCATGGTAACTAAAACCATCATTTAATTATATCATTAAGGGTTAATAAAGTGGTGATACCCACATTTCATTATCCCTCCCTCATTTTTATAATATTTTCATGTAGAGACGTTTACCTTCGTTAACTACTTAGAAACCATAATGCATGACTCAAGCAGGAAAAGTAGACTGGTTGTGTGCTTATTCTCTCAATGGGAAGTGTAGATTCTCCAGTGTTCTGGTCTCTCCCCGCTGCTGCAGCCAACCAAGTTTGGTTCTCCACTCAGGCCCAGCGCAGAAATCATGGTCAGGAACTCGGGAAGAGGAGTGTGGGGGAAGGGAAAGGGATTTGGGCCAGGACTGGAGCAAATCCGATGCCACACTGAGAATGGTACAGAATCCTACAAGAAAAAAAAATGCAGTGTATGGGGTACATATATAGGGCCACAAGCAGGGGAGGGTCTTTGGTACCCAGGGTTGGGATCCATTGGTTAAGACAAGGATATTGGAGTAGCCTTATTTGCATGTGGAGCTCAAGTCTAAGCATCAAGGTCTTGCAGGGCACCGTCTGCAGAAGGCATGGTCTCACAGGGAAAAAGAGGAATGCACCTTATCAATAAATGGATCCATCCCTAGGCTTCCAGGTACAGTGCAGATAAGCACCAACCAAGCCGCATTCCTTTGCTTCTGGGAAGCAGGCAGTATTTAATATTTAACTGGGTTCTGGCCAGGGCAAAAGTGAGGAACAGCCAAATACCTACCATTCTCATCTCCTGGGATGAAGCAGTGTTCCAAGCCAGCTTCAACCCACTTTTAGCTCTATGACAGTCCCACAGAGAAGAGAAGTTTGCTAGATAAATTTTCATCAGAATAGTTCTGCTAATGAGTGTTCAGTAATGGGGGAAACTAGTTAGGGGTCAATGGCACTATTTGGAGAGCTAGATCTGTGAACAGAGAAGGCAGAAGATTCCAGGGGATTAATATTTGACCCATTCCTGACAATACCAAGAACTAGAAGAAGGGTGGCCAGCTGTCAGCGAGAAAGTCAGAGGGTTGTGAGCCCCACCTGTACTCCAGAATTTTTCAAGTCAGTGTGTATGTAAAGGGTTCCAGGGGGTCATGCATGAAATGGAGAACCTGGGAGGGTGTACATCATGCCCTATCCAATTAGACTCACTAGGGTAGGAAATGGGATGTGCATATATGGCCAGTTAGATTCCTGGTACCTGAGGGAAAGAGTCATTACTGAACGGAAGGAGAATGCATCTTTTATATCAAAACACTACAAATGAAGAGTTCCTTAATATAGGATGGAGTATATTAAGACCTCATGGGAAAAAAAAAAAAAAAGATCTGACTTTAATCATCTGTTAGAGGCAGAAAGTACAAGCCCCTATCAAATCACTTTAAAAGTTTCCCTTGTCAGCAAATGTTTAAGAACCAAAGGTGTTTATTAGAAGATTTAATGTTAAACATGATCCAAGGAAACAATGAAAAACAAACTATTGTAAGGGCTGAATACAGCCGGCCCTCAGTTGTGATTAGAGAGAGAGAGAGAGATAAAGAGACAGTTTGTGTAAAACAGTTTCCCTACACAGAGGAACTTAATTCCAGAAACCATATGTTGCTAGATAAAAAGTCCAATGTCAAGTATAGAATTATTACCCTTGAATTGTTGGTGTACCAGGGATTCCAAAAACAATGTGTGTTGTTGCTATTGCTCCTGGTTACCTACCAGAACTTGATGGTAAGGCTCTATTGCTGAAGATACCACACACTTTGATCATAGGACACAAAAAAATCAAGTCAGTACTGCCTAGAGAAATTCTTACCTGCTAGCTAGCTTTCATAGTGATGGAAGGCGCTATGCAGGTTGCTAGGAGAGCAAGAAGGAGTCGTCAGCGGTCTTACCCAGACGGTGAACCCTGCGAACTGCACTAATGACTGACGTGGCAAGATATGCATGAGTTCAACAGTGGCACAGATGTTATGGGAGTAACCAAGCACCTTTTGATTGTAGTTAAGGCCTGTTTCACAGCAGGAAACACATACTTTGTAGTATAAATCCAGTCAAAATCCCACCATTGAGGAACTCACAGGCCCTAGGGGTGAACCTACTACTACAATTTTAGTAAGTCGGTATGATATCAATCTAGTCTATAAATACATGTCTCTGTGCCCATAGATTAGTGCAGCTCTCAGTCCTTATCAGAGAAGTTTCTTTGTGCAGCGGACAACAGTTAACGTAGCAGCTCACAGCTGACCAAAGTGTAGAGAATAATTGTCAGCAAAGTGCTCAGCTACAAATAGGACATCTATATCATATCCATCCTATCCCTCTCCAACAAGGCTCAGGGAGCATTGCAGAAGAGGAGACAGAAATATGGAAGAGCCAGAGTTCAGCAAGAGACCAGAGCAAAACAGTGTCTTCTGGACATGACAGAACTACTACACACAAGAGCTCACAGCAGCTGCATGGTTGCCTGCACAAGACTTGCACAATATCAAACCAGCCATCATTTTAGGATGGAGTGGAGAAGAGCTCCCTATCTCCACCCTAAGCTGAAGAGCTATTAACAGTTAATGGCTGCTTGGGGAGGAAGAACCACTGAAGCTATGAAGAATCATTAACTATGTTGCTTCTGATAGGTCTACCACACTCTAGTGGCCCCATATTCAGAAGTATATGGATAGCACAGATTAAAATTGATTGGTTATGAAATATTGTAAAAGAAGACAAGAAGTTGGGGAGTTAGGGAGGTTGGGTGGATCTGGATGAATAAGTGGATGAGTTGCAGTGAGTATGATCAAAATGCTTTCTTTTGAATTCTCAAATAATAAAATTTTTAATTATGGGAATTCTGTTGTTTAAGAAATGAAATTTCTGACTACTAAAAATGAAGGTTTTGGCTTAAAAACATCTTTGTATTGATTTCCATGTTTTCATTCCACTCGGCCTTAGGGTACACTCTATCCTCTCCTTTGACTATTTTCTTCCCAGTTATTTTATATTTCAGCAGAATTCTTGCTGTCTTATTTAATAGATTTCTGCAGATGGAAGAATAAGTTCAATAAAAATATAGTGAATTAAAAGAAGAGACCAAATCATTAACAATATTTAAGCTTCTCTTAGACTCCTAAGAATATATTGAGTTAGCATGGTTTGAACATACTCATTAGAACATGTTCATTCATCTAGAAACTCAGTGTTTAAGTTTAGTGAATGCTTTGTGTGCATCAGTTGAAATTATAATACTTTTCTATTAATAAGGTGATTTCTATTGATAAACTTTCTCACACTGAAACTTCAATGCATTCACGATAAAATTAATCTAAAATGAGTTATTTTAGTAACCAAATGTTCAATTAGCTAGTATTTCACCTAATATTAGCATGTGTGTTCACAAGTAAAATTGGATTATAAGTATTTTTATTGCCTTTATCTGACATTAGGATCAACATTGCATTCATCTTATCAAATAAGTTTGTAAGCATTCTCCTTTTCTGAGAAATAAAATTATGATATTTTTTTCCTGAAAAATTTAGTAGAATTTTTCTATGGAAGACTAGATGTTGCAAAAGTTAGGTAGCTCTAGGTGGAAATGTAAAATAATTTTTCCAGTTTGAGCACTTATGTTTTTCTAAACACTTTATAGCTTCTTAGAAGTTCCCAAATGTGTGTGTATGTGTGTGTACATATACATGTACATATATATGTATATATATGTGTGTGTATATATACATACATGTGTTTATATATGTGTGTACATGTATATACAAATGTATATATACATATATATATATATACATATTTCTAGTGTTATTTTTTATTTCCAACCTATTTTATCTACATTTTATTTGTTTTCACATTGTGACTCTTCTCATTAGGCTTTTTCTCTTTTGCTTGACATATTTTGCTAAAGATATTTCCTGTGGTTTTGTTTTTATTTCCTTATTTTGTTAATTTCTCTTTCATTATCATAATGTCTCCTTTCTTGTTTTTCTCAGGAGGTGTCTTTGGGTTTGCTCTATTGCATCCTCAGCTTCTTGAACTAAAAATGTGCTGTTCCTTTTTAAATCCTCCATCTCTTGGTGAATTTATTTTACATTTCCATCAAGAGCCTTTTTCAGCTCTTGAATGCCATGGTGAAGATTTGTAAATCCTAACCTTCAACAATTCCCTTTATGATCACCTTTTTTAACTGAGGGATTATTTGCATAAAATCCAATTGTTAGGGTGTTGTCATAAACTGTATTTCTTTTCTTTTAAAAATGTCTAGTATGGATTATGGTCACAGAATGCAACCCATGTGCTAGTGATTCCTTGGGATTCATTGAGGTTTCCTTTACAGTCTAGTAAGTTTTCCACATGAAGTAATATATAATTTGTGTGAAAATGTGAAAGCTCGGTTGTTTTGGTACTGTGTTTACAACCACATCTCTGTAGCTCTGTGTCTATACATATCTTTTAGTAGATACAGTACAACCCCATACACATAGGGTAAGGGACTTTGTAGGTGTGATTTAGGGATGCCAACACTGGGATAGTATCGTCAATTATTCAAGGGACTAATGCCATCACCAGGGTCTTATAGGATGAGGTCATAGGGAAAGGATATAAGACCACTGGCTTTGAAGAGGGAAATGAGTGATATGCCATGTTGGCAGCAGTCACCAGATACTAGCAAATAGAAACAAGATAGAAGCAAGGAAGCTTCTCCCAAAATGCTCCAGAAGGAGCTTTGATTTTTTGTGCCAGAAGATTCATGTCTCACTTCTGACTTCCAACACTACAAGAGGATAAGTATGTACATGAAATGTGTGGTCATTTTTAGTAGCAATGAGAAGCACATGCATTCCTTCTTTATCACTTCAGGAGTTTCTGTGATACTTCTTTTAAATTTGTGACTTGCATGTTCCCATAGTTCAAAACTATGATGTGTACAATGCAGTTGTATGTATGTTGGTTGTATGACCTCTTTCTGAATCTATTTAGTTTGGCTTGTGAGTTTGTATTCTCCTGGCTATTGGATAACATGTACAGTAATGTGTACTAAAGAATAAAAGGAATATAGTCCCCCACATCTGTGTAACTCCAGGTCGAATTTTAAAGAGGGCAAGGGTGCTCGCTCACAACTGGAGAGTCAGAGCCAAGAAGCTCGGCAGAGCTCTCTCCCAGGAAGTTCTGTTCCAGGACCTGGCTGAGGACTTAGAATAAAGCACTGCTGGGAGAAGAGTCTTATGACTGTGATCTGAGACTGAACATCCTGTGGCTTGAAGGGAAGAATGCAGAGGAGTGAAAGCGCAAGGCCCATTGGTGATGCCTATGCTCTTGAGTCAGCTCTCCCAGCCTTGTTGATAGAAACCAGTCAACTCCAGGGGGTCCGAGTTGTTACTGGAAATCTCTGTGTCAAGTAACGCTGTCAGAGGCCACTCTTCCACAGTCTGATTACTGACAGCCAAGCCTTTGACATTTCGTTAGAAATTCTCTTTTAAAAATTTAAAAAGCTTCTGTAGATTCCTTTTTATATTTTTTAATCAAAAATATTTTTTCTCATATAATATATGAGAAATGATTTCCCTCCCCTCATCTTCTCCTGCATTCTTCCCACCCATCTAACTCTATGCCTTCTTTTTCTCTTTGGAAACAAACAGGCAAAAAAAAAAAAACCTACTTGTAAAATACACTGGTACAGTAGTGGCACAAACATTGTGAAAGTAACCAACCACTATCTCCTGTAGATTCTTTAAAAGAAACTATGACAGAAAGACTTAATAATCCTTACGAGGTGCCCTTAATTTCAACTTTCTTTTCTACTATATCTCATAAACCTAGATTGAAAACTATCTGGAAACGTGAGGGTGGTAGCCAATGTAGTTGGACAAGGTACTGGGGAAAATCGTGGTTGTGTGCCAGTGGGTACAGAACCTGAGTGGCAATGGCATGGTCAGAAACTCAGATATGTCCAAAAGGCTGGACCCATGGGTTTAGAATTACTTATTTTTAAAATACATTCTGTATGGTCATTTGATTTCCATTGAGTTAGACTTCAGGTTGTCGCTGAGCTGATGTTGTTGGTTATCCTAATTTTATATATAATTTCAGATGATATGAGAAGAAATGCTTGAACCAGTTTCTTTTAAGGCATAAACAGACATGCCAAGCCATGAGGCTCTACATGTGTGAATGTTCTTTGTTCTTTCATCTCTCTTGTTCTTAGTCTATGAGTAATATTATATTCAAGCCACTTTTAAAATGTCAGCCTATCCATAAGGAACAGCAAAAATCAAAAATTACTAGTAAAAAAATTCCCTGATGGAAAAAAAACAGTTCAATGTCACTAGAAATTTAAAAATCACTCATTAAAAATCACTCATAAAAATTAAATTAAAAAGTCATTTTCTGAAAGGAAATATAATTGGTACCTGCAAAGCTTTTCTCCAGGCAGTGTACCCAACTGAACAAGAGCTATACAGTGAAAACAAATCTTAGAATTTTTGCCTTATAAAGTATGAATTGTTTAATGGTACATTGCTCTAGCCCTATAAAATTAATTTTCACAACTGCACATGCATGTACAGGACAAAATAATGAACCTCCCAAGTGTTAATAAGAGATGCTGAACCAAACAGCTCAAAGCCTCTAGCCCTATTTACTTTTAAGTAAAAGAAAGTCCATGTTAAAATGTACCACAAAGAGGCACTTAGAAAAATCTAAAATTCAGGAAACTCTACAAGATAAATGCCATGGTTTCTTCAACAAAAAGGTTGCAAACAGAGGGGAAAAAAAAGAGTTAAAGAAGCATGTGAAAAACCAAAGACAAAAGGTCTGGGGGAAGTTTGCTTGGAAATTGATTCAAATGAATCAAGATTGAAAATTGTCATGAAGACAAATGAGGAAACTAAGGCACAGATTGAATATTGGTTGACCATAGTAAATGGCAATCAGGTTTTTTAAATTTTATTGGGAGGATAGAGGTTGTATGTCTAAGAAATTTGTTGTATTTTAGAGACATAAAATGAATTAGTTACAGACAAAATTTCATAATGTCTAGGATTTCTCTTCAAAATAACCAGGAGATTGTGTGAGGATATAGAATGGAACAACAATGAATTCAAACAAGAACGTCAACAGACTGAAGTGTTCCAGGTGAGCGAGGGGTAGATTGGCAGGGTGGAGTTGAGGGTTACCCTATGCTCTATTTGTATATATTTGAAAATTAACTACAATAAAAATATGAATAGTAAATACTTATTTAAATGTGTATAACCACACATCATTAATTATGTTTATCTTTGATAATTCCTCACTTTGCAAAATGTTTCCCTCTAAAACAGAAAACAAATAAAATGAGTGTATGTGTTACATTCTCACATACCTCTGAAGCTATGTTTCTGAACTGTGATGGACATTTGATCAGGGTGAAGTGTACGGGGCTATGTAGTTGACAGCATCATCCAGAGTAGCAGCGACCACAACACAAGTGGGTGCTATTCTTGTTACATAGCTTTGGTATATAACCATCTAGAATGTCCCCCAGGTTCTTCTTTAATATCCTGTAATAAATTCCTTTCTATTTAGCATGAGTTCAGTTACTTGCTACTAAGAAATGTGACTCACACAGTATCCACAAGAGATGAAACTGTTGCAGAGAATTGCCGGTAAGGATCAGAAAAATTCTCTTTGAGGATGCAATTTTTCAACTAGTCATTAAGAGGATGAATAGGGTCTGAAGAAATACTGGAATGACAAACATGAAATGGAAATGGTACCTCGTGGAGATTACACCATGAATAAATGCAGAAGGGTAAAAACTACAAAGCATGGATTTATAGATAGCCCAACGTGGTCACAGCACACACAGGATGAAAATGGCAGGACAGTGTTATAAGGAAAGGATGCTGGGCAGATCAGAGTGGTCCAAGCTAGGGCTTCTTAAACTTGCTCCACTTGCCACTCCTTTGTCTAAGAATTTTTCTGTGACCCTGAACTTATGTGTATATATAAAGCAGGTATAAAATCAAAGTCTGCTGACAATAGATCATTTAAAGCAATTCTTTTGTGTATATGTATTTTCACTATTTATTAACTATGAAGCAAATTATGGATACCACTACTGAGATGGGTATACTTGTTTACATATGTGTTGGGAAGAGGTTTCATTTCTTAATTTCATGTTCCAAATTCAAATTATGTACATTAAGTACTATATGAACTTACACTTCAGGGTAGTCAGAATTTGATTTGGATATTATTTTATCTGAACATATCTGGAGGAATACAGTTTGACTATTTTACTTACAGACATCGGGAAAAGTTACCAAGTTAGAAAACAGGACAGTCATATATTTTTATGTTGGTCTACATTTTTCTAATTTGCAGTTGTGTCAAACTGCTATATAAGAATTTACTCCCTAAAGTTGGCAAAAGATCAAGAGATGATCTTTGCCTAAGTGGTCCCCTAAGTTGCCCATAACATCAGTTGTTTTGATAGGGAAAAGCCAAAATGAGTCTTTGCTTTACAAGGTCTTGGGAGAAGGCCAATGAGATGGCTTGGGGCAGTAGGGGGCAAAGGGGAGGTGTGCCTGATGCTAATCTAGAGGACTTGAGTTCAATTCTCAGGACTCACATGACACAAGGAGAGAACTGACTCTAGCAAATTGTTCTTTGATCCTTACATGTGACCTATGGCAGGCGTGCAGGCATTTGAGCACACAAACACAAATGATAGATGATAGATAGATAGATAGATAGATAGATAGATAGATAGATAGATAGATAGATAGATAGATGATAGATAGATAGACAGATAGATGATAGATAGATAGACAGATAGATGATAGATAGATAATAGATAGATAGATAGATGATAGATGATAGATGATTGATAGATAGATAGATAGATAGACAGATAGATAGATAGATAGACAGATAGATGATAGATAGATAGATAGATAGATGATAGATAGATAGATGATAGATAGATAGATGATAGATAGATAGATAGACAGATAGACGATAGATGGATAGATAGATGATAGATAGATGATAGATAAATAGACAGATAGATGATAGATAGATAGATGATAGATAGATAGATGATAGATAGATAGATAGATGATAGATAGATAGATAGATAGATAGATGATAGATAGATAGATAGATAGATAGATAGATAGATAGATAGATAGATGATAGATAGATAGATGATAGATGATTGATAGATAGATGATTGATAGATTGATAGATGATAGATAGATGATAGATAGATAGATAGATGATAGATATTTAAAAACACAAAAGGAGAGAGGTACTGCAGTGCATTTCATGGGTTAAAAATAAAAAAAAAGTCTAAGCAACATAAATATTTTCAGTTATAACAGAAAACTTATTACACTAGGATTTACTTTGGTGTATAGTTTATAGCCAAATCAATTATCTACAGACTTTAACACAGGTGTAAACTTAAAAAACAATGAGAGTCCTTTAAAATCAGGCTGTGGTAAAAAAACCAGTCCATGGTTTTACAATGAGTAAATTCGTGCTAAAATTGGTACATGTGTATCATGAAGGCAACACAATTTAAGAAATGGTTATTGGTATCCTGTTTCCCACCCTAGTACTCGGCAGACACCCTTCAGCGTCCCCACTGAAAGGCTCAGTGAGATGCAGCTGTTAAGAAAGCTGATGAAGTCAGTGCCATCACCATCCAATCAGTGTCAACTAAGCCTTTGAAACATGGCAGAAGGGCATTTCAAATTCAGGTCACAGCATGTATCGTTCCATATGCTTCCACTTGAGCCCCCAATAAGTTCTCTGAGAACTACAATCTGCCACATTCCTTATTGTGCCCTCCTCCGCCCTACAGTGATGGTCTCAGCCTTCCTAACGCTGCAGCCCTTTAACACAGTTCCTCATGGTGTGCTGACCCCCAACCATAAAGCTTTTTTTGTTGCTACTTCATAACTGTAATTTTCCTACAATTATGAATCATATAAATTTCTGTTATGTAGGTGGTCTGGGTAACACCTGTGAAAGGGTCATTTGACCCCCAAAGCGGTTTCAACTCACAGGTTGAGAACTGCTTGCCCTAGAGCATCTTACAATGTAGATTATGCCTTGGGGATAATCAAATATTCAATGGGTGTGTGATGCTTAAAGATTAGCAGGATGACAGGCAAAGACTACTCTTTAAATTCCTGATTTAAATATATGTAAATATCCAGCGTCCCAAAATGTTACATCACTTACATGCAGCATTAGATGTTCTCTCCTGGTAAATGTATCCAGACAATAAAGACTTAAAAATTATAAGCAATGTGTATAAGCCAGAACATCCATTATTTGTAAAATCTTGAGTGTTTCATTCTCCGTGTGAGGTGATTGATAGTCAGCTATCATATTTATAATTAATGCTATCACAAACTCTAACAAGAAGTCAGAACTCACAAATGGAAATGGGTTTAATTTTAGTAATGGTCTCTGAGATTTTAAACATGCATCAGACACAAAATTTATTTCCATTACAGACAAAACATTGTCAGAAATACCAAAATCTTCTAATTTGCATAGCTTTCCATATTTTTTTTTACAAAGTATAACTGGAAAGATGAACTTTATCTTTTCATCAATTAAAATCTTAGCAACTCTTGAGAGCTATGCATAATAGCAACAACCCATGGGAAGCGAAGTGTTCTCAGGGTACTTTTGAAAGAGTGGTTTGTGGTATTCTGTTAGATCTTCAAGAACCAGAGACCCTGTGACCACACATACCAAAAATGTGTCTCAGGTGCAAACTCTCTGAACTCTCAAACTTTAGAGTCTACAGAAACATTCACACAGACAACAATAAAGAATTGAAGGGCTAGATGTACAGGAAGAAAGATAAAGACATGTTATCAGCGAATGTTTATATTTTTACTAGAATAAATAATTGTGAAAAATACTAGAAATTTCAAAGACCTAGGCTTTATACATACTCCCCCCCAAAAATACATAATGCTAGATTTTTTTTTATTTTACATAGAGTTTAAAATGGCTCTTTGAAACACTTTATCTTTAGAGTCATCAGTAGAGAATCCTTCTGGGGATATATGGAACATTTGGCTTTAATCTCCTAAAGCCCGCAAGAGTTTGAAAATGGCTTTGTAACCAAATGTACCAAATGAAACAAAGATAAAGTATAGAGACACTGCATTCGAACTGCGTGAATCTGTCCCCTTATGATTAAGGGATAGCAATTCTATTAGTTTGTTAAAGCTACCATAGCACTGTATCTTAAGTGGCTTAAACAACAAAATTATTATCTCAAGATTCTCAACACTGACAGCCTGGGGGAGCAACAGGGCTGGTGCTGTGGCTACTGGTGGTTTGCTGGCCACATGTGGCAATTCTGTGATTTGTAGAGGATCCCCCTCACCTATTCTCATTGGCCCTTGATGTTTTCTTTGTGCATGGAATTTTCTCCAAATATTTCCTTTCTGTAAGGACATCACTCATAGTGAATTAGAAACCCACCAACTTCAATATGGCTTCGCCTTAATTACATCTGCAATGGTCCCACCTCCAAATAAGGTCATATTCCATGGTGCAGTAGATTGGGGCTTCAAATAGGGATCTTAGAGATAAATAACTCAATGCATAATAGGAATTAGAAGAATTGGCTCCAGGAATATGTATAACAAACATCTAGAAATATACAGACAAGCAAACAGCCATCAAATATACTGAAGAAATTTCACATATTGAAGTTTATAGATCTCTGTAATTTCAATAATTCATTTACACATGTATCTTATAAATTTAAGAGTAATACCAACAATGTAAAGATACAATCAGGGACACAGCAATGCATTAAAAGCTCCATTAAGTCACATTTCTCTGCAAGCCCTGTTGGAGGAGGAAACAAGCAAACTGGTTTAGAAGAGTAATATGACATTTCTCACCACTGAGGATAACGGAGCCAATCCACAGCCTTGCCCTATTGGGTGTCTTACACTTTTTAAAAGTATACTCTCTTATATATAAAATATTCCCCACTGCTATTATATATTCTTTCATATGTAGATGATACAGGTATAACCATATATGCTCTGAATGTTTAATGTTTTCCCTCTCCAATCTCACCTAAAAATTTATTTGTCATGCTAACCATATCATATTGTAATTAAGAGCGAGAACTTCACAAGGTTACTGAGTGAGTCATGAGGGCCCCACCTGTATGAATTGGTGAATGTCCTTATTGTGGGAGTGGTTATCTTATAAAAAGAGCAGTTCTAATTCTCTTTCCCTCTCTTTGTCATCTCTCTGCCCCTCCCCCACGGAATGACACAGCAGGAAGCCTACACTAGATGACAACACACCGATCGTGGACTTGCCATCTTACAAAACCGTAGGAGAATAAGCTTCTGTTCTCTATAAATTACTCCGTCTCAGCTAACCTCTTATAGCAATACCAAATGGATGAAGACATCTTTCTGATTTGTTCCTTGGCTGCCCTGAGTCAGTTTTAGCGTACAACAGTTACCAGGGTCTTCGGCATAATATTTAAGCAGACAGTAGTAGCTGGGAGACACAAATTACTGTAGAGTCACAAGGATCTAGAAAAGCAAGGCTTAGCACAAACATCCCAAACGTACATGAGTTTTAGCAGCTCCATGGAGAGTGTCACTGTCTGTTCCCTGGCACACTGAGCAGTGCCTTTCATGTAAGCTTTACTCTGCACCAAATGTAATGACATTCTGAAAGCAGAAATGCCAACCTTGCAGCTGGCTGAGGAGGCAGAATCTCTCACAGATTGGAGTAGCACAGAATTACTAAGGGGAACCAGGAACTTGCCCTCTGCTGTACACTGTTTACACAGCTGATTTAGTATAAAATAGGGGGAGGGGCGAAGCAAATACATAACCAGCAAAGTGTGTTGAAGACCACTTATTCATCAAGAAAAAGAAGTATATTTTTTAAAAAATATTCTGAAAAACTCACTAGCGTCCATTTCAATAATGGCAATCAAACCTCTGAGTAGCTACACCAGGTTCTTGCTAATTCTCCTTTGGACACTTCAGACAGATGTAACTCTGCTTATGATCCAGATTAGACTATGTATTATGCACACAGGTAACACTGTTTACACTGAGTCAAACAGTAAACAAAATATTATGGTACTGGTGACCTGTGTTCTGTCGATAGTTGTTAACTCTACAGAACTGACATGGTATAATCGTTTAACTGGATAATTAGACATCCACCCTAAAGATGAGAAAATCAATGCACAGAGATAGATCTGTGACCTTGGCCATTCACTATGGTGAACATCAGATCTTTCATCTGAACCCCATGGTCACCGTGATAAGCTCTATGACAATAGATCTAAAAACATTTTCTCTATTGCCAGGTAGTCAATCAAGATGAATTTGATCAATTATAGTTTAACATCTAAATGAAATATGAATGAAGTAAAAAACTTTTAAGGCTTAAATTTGAAATTTGATATCACTACCTCTAGTGATAGGATATTACTCTTAGAGGGGAGTTTGGAGAGAGCCTAAGACCATCTTTTCCAAGACACTGACGCTTCAAAACAACGCAGACATCGGTGATAGGCCCCAAATCAAAGGTTCCTTCCAACTCTCAGCCTACATCTCAGGTTATAGAGCATCTGTGCAAAAATGTCAATTGAGTCTGCCAATTTCAGAGGTTGCTGAGCCACTTTTGGTCTTTCCACGATTTCTGACATAACTGCATTAAAGGGGTATTAAATCATCAGTAGCTTTTATTTTCCATTTCTGAAACTCTTAACATCTAAACACTTTCCTCCCTAAAGCTGTTGACTTTAATTGGTGTTTGGAGCTCTAATACAGCATCTCAAATAGCATCCATCCTACAACACTCCCTTAGGCGCAGACAACTACATCACTTGCAATCCAGTTGAGGAAAGTCCTTAGGTACATTCTCCTGATTGTGCCTTCACCTAATGCCCAGGTGATGCCATGAAACCAACCCTGAAACCACACCATTTGAACTTGTGAAAGTTGGAAATTAACTAACAATCCATCTCTAAACAACAACCACTTTTAATTTCCTATAATTCAGTTAGATGGTACCTTCCTGCCTGGCTGGACTGTTTCTAGAATGACTTACACACGTGCCTCGCATCTGCTCTGGCGATAACCTCGCCTGGAACGTGCCTTTGCTCTCAGGTGTCTCATCCTCAAGTATGTAAGCCTAGGCTTCCTCACATGATTGACCCAGATCCCAAGGACCAGCATTTCTCAAGCCTCTGGTGGATTTGTTTTCTGCTATCCTTCTCCTTGAAGCAAACATGCGTTTTACTGAGTAAGCCGTTGACCCTTCATCCCAAATGTTCCTCCCTCAGAATATGACCTTATCGACAGGGTTGATCTGTATAGAATTAAGTTAAAGTGAGGCCATACTGGACTAGAGATGTCCCTTTAACCTGATAGGACTAGTTATCCAACCTAGTTTACCTCACTAAATAAGACATACAGAAATACACAGGCAAAAGGGCATGTAACAAGTAAGGCAGAGGTTGGAAGGATGAATCGTTAAGCCAAGGATTACTAAGGACTGATAGCAAGCCCAGAAGCTATAGGAAGGCGTGGAAGGAAGTCTCCACTGTTGGCTTCAAAGAGAGTATGGCCCTGCAGATACTTTGACTTAGAAGACGTAGCTATGAGACTATGAAGGACAAATTTCTGCTGTGATAAGCTACCCAGCTTGTGGTAATTCATTTCAGCAGGCCAAAGGAACTAATGCAGGTGGTCAAATAATTCAAGGGATGTGTCACCACAGAACAGGAAGAAGTAAAATTCTACATTGCACATTAAGGTGTAAGTGGAGGTGAGAAGGAATACAGCCATGTTTTCAATCTACCAGAGAGATCTTCTACTCTGTGACACATTATAACAATTACCATTTATCATGCTGTCCTGGTAACTCTTTCTGGTTTCTGTATAAGACTGTTGTTTTGTTTTGCTTTGTTTTTTCTCCATTGTATGTAGAACATTTTCTCAGACTATTGCAGTTTTTCATGTCTCTTTTAGAAGGCAGACCATTTATTTATTGCATATTTGGGTGTTTTCAGTGATGTAATTCAGCTTTATGTTAAGCAGGATGCATTTGGCTTAAACTAATAGAAACACGGCTATCAGGGCTTACGGTTGAGACTATTTAATGTTTTCCTCAACAAGAGACTTGTTGACCTGATTTGGCAACTTTGTGTGAAATGTTGTGTTAAAACCTCTAAGAGGCTTAGCCTTTTCTTCATGGTCCAGCTGCCCCAGCTCTGCATATCATGCCGGCAGGCAAACATCTGAAGGGAGGGGAAGTGCCAAATAGAAGAGTGGAGGAAGAAGCTCCCAACTTGTCTCTGTCCTGTCACCAGGGAGGAGCTAGCTTTCCTACAAGTCTTTGGGAAATCTTCTGGTCAGAAGTGAACTGAAGTGTGACTTCTAAATCTGTGGAGGCTTTGAAAGCAAGTTCCTGCTTTGACAGTCCTACTGTGGTTCCCGACAGGGGAAAGAAAGGCGAGAGTGCTTTGGGGTATGATTCATAGACAGCCAGTGGAGAGTGTCAGACTCATAAGCCCCCAAACACTTTGAAGTATGATATGTTGATTTGCTCACCTTGAAGTAAGGGAGTTTTAGAAATGACAAAGAATTTTAACCAATCCTCTATGCTCTTGTATGTTCTGTTGTCATGAACATGAAGTAGTTGAACATGAAGACTCGGAAGTCAGACTGGGTTCAGATCCTATTGTCCTTGACCAGTTGAGTGATTGTGGGTAAATCACTTTATTTACAGGTCTCAGATGCTGTGTGAGACATAAGTAAAGACAATAATATTGTGAAGATTAAATGAATACCACTTATTACATGACTAGTTCATGAAAAATATTTCATAAATATGTAGTAATCTTCTTTCCACTACTACAGTGGAACAGTTGAGGCGGCCGCAGGGGATGGGGTCAGGGATGGAATGTGGTGGTTTGAATGAGAATGGCCCCTGTAGGCTCTTATATTTGAATGCTTCATCTCCAGTTAGTACGACTGAGAAGAATTAGGAGTCATGGCCTTGTTGCAGGAGGTATATCGCTCGGGGCAGGCTTTGAGATTTCTAAAAGCTCACTCCAGTTCATAGCTAGCTCTCTGCCTCTTGCTTGTGAATCAAGATGTCAGTTCTCAGCTGCTGATCCAGTGCCATGTCTGTCTGCCTGCTGCCATACTTATCATGATAGTCACGGACTCTAGAATTGCAAGCCCCAAATGAAATGGTTCCTAAGTTCCCTTGGTCATGGCGTTCTGTCACTGCATCTGAAAAGTAGCTAAGGCAGCAACCACGCAAGCTCCAGAATGCATGTGGTAATCATGTATTCCACACTCCTGATACTGATTTTTTCCATGTTATTCTTTCCCTAGCCCCTCACCTACTACCCCACAGAGAGTAAGTCATTGTCTATACCTAGTCTTCAGCAGAGATGCATACTTTAAAAGAAGTAAGAAAAACCCTAAAAGAAAGGCATGTCAGAAAGCTTTGTGCCTATACAACTGTTGTCTGAACAGTAGGAATGTTCTAAGACACTGAGCAGAAATCCATTTCTAATGTGATGTATCTAGTTTTCTCAAGAACAGAAAGTCGCCTGTTATACATGCGTTGTCCCGGTGGGGATCAGGGAAAGAATGACAAAAAATCTCAGAGAGTTCCTCTGTCTTCCATTGTACACTTGAAACTTAGACTGAAAAAGAAAAACCATTATATGCTGCAGCTTGGCTTATCTTAAATAAAAATAAAAGAAGTTGAGCCTTCTGTAAAGAACTCAGAGGCACATCATCTTATCAAGAAAGAATCTAACAAGTTTTCCCTTGAATTGGTGTTTTTGCCCCTGATTACAAAGGCGATGCTAGTTCAATGTTAAAAAAAAAAAAAGTTACAAAATATGAAAAAGAAATAGAAGAAAATGACATTAATATTCAAAGGAAGCCATTACTAAACTCTCATTTACTTGGTTCCATTTTATAGGCTTCTTACATAGTAAAGCTAGAATGATGTGTAGCATGTGGGATTTTTATTTTTATTCTTCCTGCTAATGTTAAAACAGTATTTCATGCAAATGTAAAATTATACAGCCATAATTTTATGATGCATAATTTTATGATTTACATCTATTGTATGCATGTACCAAAATACATTCACACTTTCCCCAGGGTTAAATAATTAGCTGGTTTCAAACTGTTCATTATTTATAAGCAAATCTGCAGTGAACAGCTTTATACATAATGAATTTTCTACATTAAGGATTATTAATTTGGAATCAGTTCTTAGAAGTGGGCTGCTTGTGCTGAAATTAATAATTTCTTCTTTTAGGAACTCAATGCACATGGACATAAGTCTTCCTAATGGAGACTGTGCGTCTATGCATGAGCAAGGCTTGGGATTTTCCACAGCCACCCCTTGTTGCTCATGGATGATTGATTCCAAGAATCACAACCAATGCTAGGTGTTGCTGGTGTTCAAAGCTCATGTGGAATGGAGCAGTATCTGCCTGCACCTCACACACATCTTCCCATTCTCCCAGTGGTCTCTGGGATATCACAATACTGAATGCGGTGCAAGATCTATGTGAACGTGTGTGAAATGTATTATTTAGTCAACAATAACAAAAAAAATCTGTGCATATTCAACATGGGCTCAAATGTTTTCAAATCTCATCAATTGAATCTGAACAAGTGGGACTGATGGCTACGGAGGGACAAGCCTATATTAACAATCCCTGGAAACACTGTTATTTCCAAACCTTGACAAGTAGAAAGCAATAGTCCTCAACTTTCCAGGATCAAGAATCATCTAGAAGATTTCTTCTCATGTCTGAGGGGAGGCTTCAAGATTAGGTTAACTGAGGTGAGAAGACACCTCCTAACTATGAGTGGCACCATGCCAGGGGCTGCTGTCCTAGACTGAGTAGAAAGGTGAAAAAGAACTGAGCATCAACATTTGTCTCTCTGTGCTTCCCGACTGGGGCCACAGTGAGGCCAGCTGCCTTGTGTTCTTCCTGCCGTGACCTCCTTGCCATGAGGCTCACTGTACGAACCAAAATGAACTTCTCTTTCCTTAAGATGATTTTGTCCAGTATTCTGTCGTAGCAATGTGGAAAATAATAAAATTATGTAGAACTGCTTTGTTTTCAACTAGTATTGAACCCAATGAAATGCAGGCTAAGCAAAAAGAAGATTGTTTTCTCAGTTAAAAAGAAGTTAGGTAGGCTCTTCCTGGATAACCAAGGATGAGTATGTCTGCACTCTTGTTGCAGCTGTGTGATTCTAAAGCTGTTCTGTTTGTTTTTGTTTGTTTGTTTGGTCCTGGGAGTGATACCCAAGACCTTGCACGTGCTAGGCAAATGTTCAGCCACTAACTTGCCTCTCCATCCCATAGTTTTGTTGAGGAGTTGACTTACAATACACCTACCATGCACTCCAACTGGCAATCCCCCTTCCTTTGCTTTCCTAGGTGCTGAAATTGCAGGTTGAAATCACCATACTAAGCTAGAGCTGAGTTTTCAGACAGCTCTCATAATTCCAAACATCATATCATTTGTAGTGTATCGTGTTCACACAGCAGCCAAGGGAGGCCAGAAGATCCCCAGAATTGGAATTACAGATAGTAGTGAGCCACCAGGTGGGAGCTGAGAATTGAACCAGGGTCCTCTGTAAAAGTACCCACTGATTTTGATCACTGAATCATCTCTTCAGTCTCCTGAATGACAAATTTAAACACCAACGCATATTCAGGTATCACACCCATTTTATCATGGAAAACGTATAAAATGGGAATAGGGTTCCTTAATTATAATGAACTAATCCTGACTTGCTGCTGAGCCAGACATACTTTCTGATTATGTTAAACAGTTTTTCTTTGCACACTGATGGAATCAATCCAAAAGGAAGAAGTATGAGTTTTATCTAATGGTGTCAGAAGTTTCAGCCCATAGCTATGCAGGCTTGTTGCTGTGTACCTATGGTAGAACAGTCCTTCAGAGGAGGAGCATATAGAGGACCCCTATTCACTTGTGGAACCAGAAAACAAAAACAGAGAGAAACAAAAGAGCAGGGTCCTTTCAAAAGATATCTCTAGTAACCTAACTTCCTTCTGCTGTGCTTCACCTCCAGTGGTTTCAACCAGGGATTTGACACATAGGCTTTTGGGGGACACTCAACTAAATAATACTATGGCGTGGCAGAAACATTCAGGCTCTTTGTCAGGAAAGAGCAGTGAGTGTGTCAGCAACCAGTTGAATCTACCCCATCACACTTCATCTATTTATTTTTTCCAGAATCTGGGAAAGTACTCTTTACATAGTCAACACAAAGCAAATATTTATAAGCCAGTTATTAAATTAAAGCAAATATTTAGAATACCTTTGGATATATCCGGCTATCCTTTCTACAAAGATTATTCAAGAATGATGAAATACTAATTTATTTTGTCAAACAAAAGATTTGGTGTAAATAAACTTTCAATATTTTCCTTGACTATATAAATATCCTGAATTTGACAGTATCAGAATTCCTTGAAATTAAAAAATAAATAAGTGTGTTTATACTGGCTTGAAAATTGAGGGCAGATTAACCTAGAGGAAACATTTCTTAAGAAAATATTCACCTGCTGGGTAGTGGTGGTGCACAACTTTAATCCCAGCACTTGGGAGGCAGATGCAGGCAGATTTCTGTGAATTCAAGGCCAGCCTGGTTTACAGAGTGAGTTCCAGGACAGTCAGAGTTACAACAGAGAAACCCTGTCTCAAAAGAAAGAAAAGAAAGGAAAAGAAAGAAAGGAAGAAAGAGAAAGAAAATATTCAGAATTGTATTATATTGATTTTATCAATCACCTTTTAAATTGACATTATTGATGCTGCTGTTTTAAATCTCAAGTCATTGAACAACCAAACAGTACCTAATTAACAAGGTGACAAATGTTTAGGTTCACCACCTATGAGACTGACACCCCTCTGTACTTCCCCATAAGACCAGCAGAAGAATCGTGTGATGGACCATTCATCACATTGTCCTATAAGGTTGATCTTTCATCTTTTTTGAGTCAGGTCACAGTTCAAGAGTATTGTCCTTCCAGATGCAGGCAGAGGTTCTGTAAACTACTTGCCTGAGACACTGAAGTCTTCTCCTGAGCTTGTTCTGTGTGTCACAGTATTGATGCCCCTGTTAGTAAGTAATGACTCCTTCTGATCACTATAGAGCTTCCGTACTTTCTTGTGGCTTCAGTTCAATCTACCTGAAAGGCTTTTTAGCCCTTAAAGAAATAGCCTCATTGAATCTCTTCCCATCTTCAGGATGGAAATTGCCCATTTACTGATGCACAGGAGCTGAATACCTGGAGTATCAGTGCGAATCAACTTATTTTAGGTTGAGCTCTGAGTCTAAAGGTTATCTTGATCTGTCTTCCAATGGACAGAAGAACATAGGGAGCTTAGGCAACAATCTGTCACCGTCACGGAGCAGTCTAAACATGTATTTCCCAGAAGAATTACAGTAGGTGCCGCCTCAATGTTTAGTATGGGCCAAGATGCATAATGATTATCAACTTTCTTCCATCTGCTTCCACAGAGATTGTATCTCTGCAATGCTCACATCATACCCTGTGGAAAGGTATGTATCAACTGAACTAGAAGGAAAAGACGGTTCTCACAGGACCCACTCAGACACGGGGCACACTGTTAGTCATCTACTTTATATTCTAATGAATTGCATCCTAAGTGACTAGATTGATGAAAAACAGCAGTAACCTTAGCCTTACGGTATTCCAAGAGTTACTCCAAGTTTTTACATAAATTGACCTAATCTTCAGGACAATGTAAATGTAAATCAGAAGATCCTTGCTTTACTCTGGAGATGCATGTGATAAATCCATTGTAATCGTGTCAAAATGCATATAATATGCATGCTGTGGTTTGGATACTGTTTGTTGCCCAAAGATTCATGTGTTGGAAGCATAGACCCCAGTGTGACAATGTGAGAATGTGAGAGATAGAGGAATCTTTAAGAGGTAAGACCTGTTGGGAAACAATTAGAATAATAACTAGAAGATTTGCCCTTGGAATTGATTAATGCTGATCTCAGGGTATAAGTTAGTCCCACAAGAGAAAGCTTTTTATTTTCCCCCAGACAGGGTTTCTCTGTTGTAACTCTGGGTGTCCTGGAACTCACTCTGTAGACCAGGCTGGTCTCAAGTTCACAGAGATCTGCCTGCTTCCCAAGTGCTGGGATTAAAGGCATGCTCCACCAACAGCCCAGCTAAAGGCTACTTAAAAAAAAAAAAAAAGAATCAAGCCTGGCCCTTGAATCTCTTCCTGGCTTCTGCTTCATCATGTGATTTTTTTTCTGCATGTGTTTCTTCCAACTGTGACACTATCCACATGAGGCCATCACTGGAGTCAGGCGGAAGCAGGATCATGCTCTCCAACCTCCGGAAGAGTAACTTAAACAATCCTCTTTTCTTTACAAATTATCGAGCCTCTGACATTTTGTTATAACAATGGAAAACAAGCTAATGTAATACATAACCTACCACACATCAAAGCTTAGCACAATATAGTGGTTTTTTTCCCCATGTGATTACTTGGCTGACTGGGTTTTGGCTTTCAACGTTACTTCCACTTCTGGGCATGACAAAGTCATATAATACTGCATAACTCAAGCTCAAAAAAGGATCAAAGCCCCAAACTCAAAGGATAAGTGCTACTGATCATGTGTCACTTTTGCACCATTACAAAGTCAAAAACCTTAAGTTGAACTATTTTTAAGTCATGGACCATCTGTGCTAAAACCATTGTTTTACAACCAAGAAACTAAGTACAGAGATATGTAACCAGACCGAAGTCACAAAGTGGTAGGGTCTATAGCAAAACTTCAAGAAACGGACTACAAAATCTATACTCTGGAGCAGTGGGCTGTCCTGCCTAAATCCAGATTTTTAGCAAATGAATCTGTCCAACAGGAATTCATATTAAATCTTAGGTATTATCTTAGTGTTTTATTGCTGTGAGGAGATACCATTACCAAGGCAACTTACAAAAGGCAGCATTTAATTTGGGGCTTGTGTATAGTCTCAGAGGGTTAGTCCACGATCATCATGGTGGGGAGCATAGTGGGCCTGCAGACATGGCCTGAAGCAGTAGCTGAGAAATAATATCTGACCCACAGATATAAGCGGAAGCAGAGAGAGAGAGAGAGAGAGACTAGGCTTGTCTCTGGCTTTTGAAACCTCAAAGCCCACCCCCAGTGACACACTTCCTCCAACAAAGCCACACCTCCTAATCCTTCCCAAGCAGTTCCACTAACTGGGGACCAAGCATTCAAATAGATGAGCTATTGGGGGTTCTCCTCATTCAAACCACCACAGGTATATTGTGCCTATGCCCCACAGGCAGTCTGTTTTTATCCCACCTCAGTCTTGATACAGAGCTTCACATTGCTTTCCTCTCCAAACAGAACACATCTCACTAAAGATGCCACCTCACAGCACAGGCTTTACCAATGTTTTCAGCTAATAGATAAAACTGGGTTCTCATCAAGCACATGATGATTGCTACCGTACTTTTATGGAGCGGATACTTCCAGGAAAACTCATCATTCTACTCTCAAAAGCGTCCCATAATAATAAGAATAATCGTAAATTTATATTAAATTATTTAACTTAAGGACTGGTGGATTGGCTCAGAGAGTAAATGTATTTGTTAGACAAACCTGAAGACCTGAGTCTGATCTCCAGGACCCATGTAAATGTGGAAGGAGAGAATGACTCCACAAAAAACTGTCCTCTGACCTCCACACACGGGCCATGGAATGTCTGTGCCTCCTTCCGCTAATTATAATAAATAGAATTTTAAATATATTAAATCGTGTTACAAATGTGGTTTTAATTTACTACCTTCTACCATTTAAAACTTGGAATAACTCAACTTTACAGAAAATAAAAAGCTTTTTTCCTCTATGGTTTTCATAGGAAACGGTCTTGTCCCACCTTTCTGCAATAGAGCAAGGTAAATTCAGTCTCTTGTACTCTGAATGAGTGATACAGTTTTATAAAAACATTTCTTGATCTCCCTCAAAGATTAAACCTCTACTGTACCTCACAACCAAGTTAATGCTAAACACTGACATCATTTAAGACTGAATTAATGAATTAAGACCACAGCTGTCCTCCTTGTCCAGTTTAAGATGAACCTGCCTTTAAAAAAACAATGTAACAACCAAACCTTCTAGCTTCAGATTTCCCATCCACTCAGCTTTTATAGCCTAAAGTAATGTGCAGCTTACTCTCAAGTTATGTACTCTTCCATGCCCCTGACCCAGAAACGTGTGTGTGTGTGTGTGTGTGTGTGTGTGGTAATCATTTCCCAAAAGTAGCCAAAAAGGTTGGAAGTGACTCTATAAAACAAATATCTACCATCAATGCTGGAAGTATTGTGTGTTTTCAGTCACATTTGCTAATTCTCAGTCAGTTGGATTCAGTAAAGTTTCTTCCCTTGTAAAAACTCTGTCAGAGATTTCTGTAAGGAATCCCTCAACTCTTCCTCATGCTATTTTCTGTGCTTTCAATAAACACAGAGCAACACCCTCTGTTAGGGACAGACACAGAGATGCATAGCAGTCAGCTATGCACAGTCAACCATCACAAAGGTTCAGGCAGGAACAACACATAGAACAGACAGACGATGAACTGGCCAGTAGCCACAGACTACTGACAGGCACAAGAAGCTGGGAGAGAAGTGGAGGATTCAACTTAAAGCTGCTGTGAGATTGTGCCTCTAAGAAATGGCAAAGAAGTTTCATCCATGACATTGCAAAAATATGGCTGGCTAAACAAGACCTGAACAAGTGCAACACCAATAGGCATGCTAACACAGGAGGGGCAAATCTCACAGGGCTCATCCCTAGATAAAGAACTACAGGCAACTAAGAATGCCTCGAGTTGAAGAAGTAGCCCTCCCCAGGGATGAATCTCCTAATTGGTTATCCATCACCAAGTAGTCAGCCCTGAAATCATATGCATACAAGTAGCACTAAGCAGAAAGAGCAGGCTGTATTTATGTATTTGGACATCTTTATTTACTTATATGTATGTATGTATGTATGTATATGCACCAACAAATAAAGAAGCCATGATTTGGGGAGAGAGCAAAGGGGGTGTGCATATATGGGAGGGGCTAGAGGAAAGGAAAGGAGAAATGATGTAATTCTATTTTAATTTTTTTAAATGAAGAGATAAAATTTTAGAAAAGGTCATGAATAATGAAAATGCATCATTTCCTGGTTATTTTATTATTAATTTTTTATGATTATATATGTTCTCAAAATTATTTACCTTGATTTGTACCTGTGTGCTCAGTAACACTACACTGTAGCTTGACACGGTCCATGCTGGGAGAATTTAATGCCACAGAAATTAGGAAAGTTTAAACCCTAGAGGGGTTCTTTTCTTCATGAAGAGACTACTGTTAAAGCGTTTAGTAGCACACCAGCACATAGTGAGTAGACGCTGGGTATACACACATCCATACAAACACACAAACACACATGAACATTATATATCGGACAAATATGCATTATCAAATATGTTTGAAGATTTTTGCCCTTATAAATATTCTCATAAATTTTAGGAAAAATCATGTATGTTGCATACAATCCCCACCAGAATATGGAACAGAAGATGGTTTTATATAGGGCATGAAAAGCAAGACACAAACAATCCACTGGGCCCCCTTTCATGTGAACAGAGAATAGAGAAAGAGAACTAACAATGAGAACCGTGTAGAACTGACACAAAGGACTCTCTGAAGGGCTGGGCGAAAAACGCTGAGCCAGCACACATCCCAAAGAGCACATTTCTGTACTCTAAGTCACAGTGGACAGCGCAAACATGCTCTGATAGTGGGGTGCACTTACAAATCTCTTCTCCAAACAAGAGAAATGGCATTTTAAATTGCAGCGACAGGCCACCGATTTCTGTATCAGAGGGCAAAGCTGAGCACTTGGAAAGCCTGGGTTTCAGACAGTTCAGGGTTGATTTTTGTGGGGAAATTTCCCCCAGGGGTACTATGTACACACAAATAGTGTTTTAAATAAATGTTAAGAGATTGTTTGATGGCTTTGTTTTCAAACTAATGACAATACACAGCAGTGACTGTAGTGTAAGATCCCAAAGAGCAGGGACGCATTGCTTCTGCTACACTGCAAGTTCCCCCTGTCTTCTGTGAGCAACCTTGCAGATGTAAAATACAGAGATACAAAATTTTAAAATGCCACATCAAGATTGTAGTTATAAACATTCAAATAAACAGGGGGTGCAAGCAATTCAATTCAAATCAGTGTTCTTAGTGCTGAGGAAATACACAGATTATTCTCCAAGGCCTTCACAATGCAGATGCTCACACTTACAGTGTCAGTGGGAAGCTATGATTTCAGGTAACCTGGGAAACCTGCAAACCAGGCTGAAGGATAAATATCATCACATTTTTAATAACCCAGTCTCTCTATCCCAGAGCTGTCTAAGCTCAGTCCCCAGGAAGAGTTTCAGAGAGGATGAGCTGAGTTGAGTCTGTTCCAGAAGGACCGTTAGTGAAAGTGATCCTAGCGACATTCAGGGCAGATGAGCACACATCAGGGCAGTGTGAATTCTGCTTTATGATTTCTATCACTTCTTTTGCTACTGCTGGCAGGTATCATTAGGAAACAGAACTTGCTTTTAGCTGCTGAGTCACCTGTGCTTAGTCATTTTTCAGACTATAAAAATGCAACAGACTGGAATTTCCCAAAGGCATCATCTCTTTTGATCGATACCCACAAGCTCACAATGCCAAGATTCCCTGCCCAGGAAGTGTCCAGCCCACACTTATGCTCTGTCTTAAACAAATGACCCCCATAAATAAAGAGAATAGTAAGGAGTCTATATCGTGTATCATTTCCACCTTCCTTAATGATGAATCCCACAGCTTTTGGACCTTTATATATTTTGTGATAGAGTCAATCACATCACAACCATCTCGATCCATTTAAAAAAAAAAAACCATGAAACATTAGAAAGAAAGAAGGTAGAATTTAGAAGACACTCCCTGACTTCTCTGGAAACATGGGCAGCACTCCATGCTGACAAGCACTATATGGAAATGGTAGGTAGTGCCCAGGTATAAGTCTACCTTCCGGTTATGTAACAAGATGATTGCTTAAGCTATCATCTAGAATTTTAAAAAATCTACTATGATAGTCTGTGTGCACAAAACAGATGGTCACTTTGCTTCCTCTAGAATGTACTGTGTCTCACCAGACATCCCATATATTAAGTATTTTAAGTAACCATATTAAGTAATTTAGAAGGAGATTTGGCTATATGTCCATATCCAGTAGGAGCAGTGTTCAAGGCAGTTAAGTTTGACTGAATGAGTAAGGAAGGCCTTTCAGAGTGAAAGATATTTGATCTGCCTCTGAACATGTCAATCATGGTAACAGGAAGAGAAGGGGATTTATGGGACAAGGGAAAAATGAAAGGATTTGGAATTAATGATTGGTCATGAACATGGGTGACAGAAACAGTTTTTACAGCTAGAGAAGTAATGAAGGAAGTTAAGAGAAGAAAGCTAGGAGAACATCTTGAGTTCAACCATGAATGTGATGAACGAGTTTGGACTCTATTCCGAAGACAATGGGCAGCCATAAAATTAGTAAGAGCAGCAGCAGGAGTGTGTCTGGGATAAGTGATACCAGTGCAGAATGTGGACAGGCGAGACGGGGAGTTGGAGGCAAGACTTCCACACTGCTGTCACTGCTATGGCACAAACCTGAGAGCACGAGCAACAGCAGCCCGAAAAGAAAAGTGAATCTAGCAACCTGGGTTAGCAAACATCCTGGAATAGTTGTGCACAGGGGAAAGACAGAAGTGATGCTGATGTTTGTAGCCAGGGGCCTGAAGGAAGCCCGGTCCTTAGTACAGTGGGGCGCACTGGAAGACTGGAGCTATAATAAGAGCACAGTTAATGGTTTCTCTTGGATGCATTGAGTTTGGAGTGCCTGCAGGCCATCCACATGTAGAATCACTTCTAAACTCATTTTTTTAAAAGAAAAGAAAGTTGTTCTCGTTTGTCTGGAGGCTCAAGACTGTAACAACAGTACTGCAAAGAACTTCTACCAAAGCACTTTAGATACTCAAAATAAAAAGGATAGATTGGAAATATTCACTGCTTTCGTTTTTGCACTTATACAATGAAGAAGACACTGCAAATTAGTACAGAAGAAAAGGCTTATTTAATAAATAAGGATTCACAGTTGATTATTCAGGAGGAAATTGTATGGATTTAGAGCTTTGCTTCATACCATGCACAAAATTAGGCTAGAGAAAAAGGAAAAGTGATGATGTGAATATTTAATCTCCCCTGGATCTCAGCAAGAGAAATACATTGCGTACTTATAACAGTGGGAGAAATGATATTTGTGGTTAATCTATCTGCCCGTTGAGAGGACGACAACCCCTTTCCTCCTCTTCTTATTGGCTGGAATGTGAGCAGTGATAGCAGAAGGTAAACGCCCATGTTGAGGGCCAGGGGATGACTGGGTGGTATAGAACTTGCCTTGCAAGCATGAGAACTGGAGTTCAGATCCCCAGAACCCACCTAAATAGCCAGCATGGGAGCCAGGAAGGACATGGCAGTGTACTTGTCATCCCAGTGCTTGGGAGGCAGAGACAAGGGATGCCCTCGAGCAAGCTGGCCAGATTAGACAATGCAGGGAGCTTTGGGTTCAGTGAGAGCACCTGTCTCAGAAAATAAAGTGGAGAGTGATCGAGGGAAGACATCTGAAGTTAACATCTGGACTCCACTCATACACACATGTGCTCACAAACATGCATGCATCCCACATCCACATATACCTGCAAAAATAAGCCCCATATTAATGGAAGAAAGTGGATAAAATAGAGCTGAGACACACACCTTGTAACAGCCTTTGAAACAATATCACAGTTTGCGCTTGCTCTAGGAACCTGCTTAGCTAGATGGGCTAAAGCAGCAGTTCTCAACCTGTGGGTCATGGCCCTTTTTGGGGGTGTCTAATGATCTTTTCACAGGGGTTGCCTAAGACCATCTGCAAATCACATATTTACATTACGATTCATAAGAGTAGCAAAATTACAATTATGAAGTAGCAACAAAAATAATTTTATAGTTTGGGGGTTACCACAACATGAGGAACTATATTAAAGGGTTGCAGCGTTAGGAAGGTTGAGAGCCTCTGTTATAAAGGATGGCACTGTACAGGCATGTTCAAAATTATCTGCCAAGATCTCTTTCACTAATGAAATGTGGCAACATACTTCTAAAGACTGTATTACCTCTGTGTGCCAGAGCACTTGTATAAGAAACATCAGCAGATAGATCTGTGACCTGTTCTTTATATCAATTGAGAAAGATATCTCACTTTCTTGTGTTCTAAAATAATGGCACTAATAAAGTTCACTGTGCCAATCCAGAAAACACATCAAGTTTTTAAGGAGAATTTTGTCAAATGTTTAAAAACATAAAAAACCAAAAACAACAACAAAAAGCCACTATATAGCAACTGACAATAGTGGGAAGTATTGACCACACTGATAAGCAAATCTCCTAGAGCAAACCATTTCAAAATTATGACAGAGTTTGCTAATTGTACCTCATGTCCATATTTCCCCACTGTGATAATTAAAACACTAATTGTTAGCTAGGAACACAGTTCCTCACATTGAAATTTACATGCTAGTCCCCTTACAGCTGTAATTGTCTATATGCCTAAATTATGTCTGGGGGGTATAAGCACAGATGACACACATAAGCTTCAAGAAGTGTTCGTGCACGTGAGGCCTGACTTAGACCCTGACATAGAAGCCACAGTGAGGCTGGCACTCAGACCTAATGAAAGGACCCAAATTGCTCACGGTTCATACTTACTCCTTATGAGTTACAGATTGTACACTTTACTTCCTGTTCACCCATAATGCCTGCCTTCTTTGATCTTTCTGTTGTTTATACTCCAAACCTATCACTATTCTATGTTCCCATGAGACTTAGAAAGCAATTCAGGCAACAGGCAATATGAAAGCCATACTGTTGGAGGACAAGCGCATAATTAAAAGACTTCAGGATGGGAATGGGTACTACTGTACTGTACTGGAGTGCTCGCAATGCCTCCAGCGCAGCAGCCGGCTATTTCTCTGCTGTTTCAGTCTAGGCGGCTCCTCAGTCGTAACTCGCTGATTCAATAAAAAAGCACTGAAATCACCTTTTGTTGCTCTATATAGCACACTTTAGAAAGTCACTGTAGCCTCCTATAAGAGCAAATTTCCAGTGAACTTGTCACTGCCCTCCGCAGAGACGACTCTTCCTAAGACTGGTTTGTTCTTCCATGAATGCTGTGTCTCTGCTCTGCTCATAAAATCTTTTAAAACTCAGCATTATACATTTTTTTTAAAAGCATGCTTACTCATGTATGTATGAACACAGTAAATCCTTCTTAGTAATGGAGAAAACCGTGGCTTGTGGCTATTGACTGATAGGTATTTTATTTCCCTCAAGTTCTCTGTATACAAAATACCTTAGCTTTCCCAGGGAAGAGAAGACTATTGGTGGCATGGCACTGTGATTCTCCGGATCCACAAGGTGTTCTCTTACTGTCCAAAGAGTTCAAACCAATCTATACTCCAGTTAGCAGGTGTCTGTAGGGCTCTACGTTCTCTGTCTCTTCACTATCCTTGATGTCATCAAATACTTCAAATACTTAGAATTTCTCCAGTTTGTTACTGTTATATAATTTCTCATCTACCTGAATTATTTGCTAATTCAATGACTCTATTTGACTCTGATATTATTATTTCATATAAAAAGTCATTGCAAATAATCAGAAGAAAGAACAGATGTGCACGTGGGACTAAGAACTCAATGACCCATGAAAGATATTTGTTTTCTTAACTGGAAACAGTTTCAAGGGATGAAGAGAGATGGATTTGAAAGCATAAATATGACTCAAAAATCATGGCTTGAGGCAAACAATATGGCCCAATGGGTAAAGGTGCTTACTGTAAAGCCCAATGATCTGAATTCAACCCCCACTCAGTGAAAGGGAGGAACAGAACCCCTCACGTTATCCTCCGACCTCCACACAATCACCATGACACGTTTGTGCTTATGCACAAACACATACACGCCAAAAATAAATGCAATTAAAGAAATGTTATGTCATTACGTCATTTAAAAATCATCACTAAATGACTTTAAGTTCAAATATTTCTCTAAAGTTTAGGGTTAATTAGATTGTATTTGTTCCTGGATAAATTAGAAATGATTTATCTATTCACCTTTTACCAAAACAGCAAGGAAATATATAAAGGCTTCACGTGAACCAGTAATATTGGTGCCTGAGAAAATTCATATTCTCATTTTCAAATAAGATTAGCTTAATAATTTATACATTGATTGAGGGTAAATTAATGAGCTCTATATCAGCAGGTGTTTTCACGCGAAGGGAAGCAAATCCACATCTCATGTTCCTCATGAGCTCGCCTCTAGAGTGCCATGAAAACAAAAAATGCCAATGCTATTTTATAGAGATGAGACAGCAAAATAATTTCCTAGAGATTTATTAATTTCACATTGGATAAAATATATTTCTTATCCTTTCATTTTCACATGTTTCAAAAGAAGAGTCAAAATGATTAAAGGGTTCTTTGAAATAGCAGTTGATCACTTGCTATCTATTTAGTAGGCACTGGCTCAACTACAGTTACATTTGTAAGTGTATTAATATGTGAAGAGCTGATTACTAAAATCTAAAGGAGGTGTATTATAAATAAAGTATTGCACTGAGTTGGGGTATTATTTTTTAAACATAACTGTATTTATTTTCGTGAAAAAAATCATACACAAATTGTTACAAGTGTGTTTAAGATAAAATTGTACAGTCAATAAGAGAAAATAGAATTGACAGTATAGATTATCCTTCTGAGTTCATGAAGCTCATTGGTAACTGTAGAGCGTGAAGATGTCTGTACACTTTTGAGCACATTCCACGTTTAAAGGAGGAAAATAAGTAAACATGAACATTTTCACAGCTGTATGTTTTACTTTGGAATTATTCTATGCCCATATCTTTACACACATCATCATCAGTGACTTCTGGTTACTGTGGCACACTGGAATAAACCCTACTTGGTCTCAGAATGCAATTCACAGGAAATTCTGGGAATTCCTTACTTAGGAATTCTACTTACTATGCTTATTTATTTTGTTTAGTGATTTTTTTTTCACATTTGTATCTATGAGGAATCTAGACCCATGGTTTAATTTTTTTCTGCTGTCTTAGTCTTCTTTCATATCAGAATAGCAATACATCCATAAAATGGATGGGAAACATCCTCTCCTTCCTGTGTAGACATGGTTTTATGAAAGGTTAGGAGAATTCTATAACAAGTCTCCCTGGAGAGATCTTCTTGAGACGTGCTAAAGTTATAAATTTTGATTTATTTAACTGTCATAGGGATTTGAAATTATTTATTTCCTATGGAGTGAGCTGTGGTTAGTTTGTGGCTTTAAATGAATTGATGCATTTCATCTAAGCTGTCAGATGTACGCATATAGTCATTTGGAATATGTCATTACTGTGATTTCTGAATGGTCTCCAGTGGCATCTTCAGTTTCATTCCGCTGGTAACTTGGATCATCTCTGATAGCATTGCTAGAGGGTTGTGGCTCGTTATTGATCATTTCAAAGATACAGCTTTCTGCTTCATTGATTTTCCTCGTTGCCTTTCCATTTCTGTCTTTACAAATCTCTTCATTTATCACCATTAGTCCCATTCTTCTGTTTACTTTTTTCTAGGCATTTAAACTGGGAATAATTTAGACTGTTTGAGACTCTTCCTTCTGTCTAGTGGTATAAATGTGTTCTTCTGTTAGCCACATTTCACAAATCTTGATGCATACTGTTTTCATTCTCATTCAGTTCGATGCATTTTTCTACTTTCCTTAAGATTCACTGCCTGATTGTTTACAAGTGTGTTGTTTAGAGTGTGAATTTTAGTCTTCAAGTCCCTGAGTATTTTCTACCCGTATTTCTCTCATCTTAGATAGATGGACATTATATGACATTCACATCACATTCAGGGTCCACACCAATCTAGTATCATCTTGCCTTGCCTGAATATAATCTGCAATGACTGCATCTGCAAGTGAAACCACATTCACAAATTCCAGGGATTTGTAGTGAGATATTTAGAGGACTATTGCTCAGCCTACTACAGGGATTTCATTCAAGACAAATGATGAAATCCTCAGCCAAAACTGACATCAGCAATGCTTCCATCTTAGTCCTACCCAACTTCTTGCTCGTATTATCTCATTATATAGGGTTAGGTCTTCACCAGACTCATCGCACTCCAGATGTTTCTAATATAAATGTTATGATCTGAGCATGGTACCTTATGTATTTTTGTTTACAAGTCCTCAGAGATCTAGTCCTATATATAAACGTTATCAATGATAAAATTATTATTTTTTTTTACTATGTATACATTTTCATTTTCATGAACGTTTTTTAAATTGCGTCTCACTGTGCAGCCTTGTCTGGCCCAGAATGTGTTACATACACCAGTCTAGTCTCAAATTCATAGAATTCTGTGAGTTCTGCATCTGTCTATCAATGCTGGGATTAAAAGTATGTGCTACCATGCCAGGCCCATTTTCAAGCAGTTTTTAAAACAAAAAATATAATAGCTGGGGACCAGTGAGATAGTTTAGTTGGTAAGGGCACTTGCTTGCAAGTCTCCTGATCTGAGTTCAATCCTCAGAGCTCACATGGTTGGAGGAAAGAACAGGAGTCCCCCAAGTTCTCTTCTGACCTCAGATGGACACAGTGACAAGGGTACTTGGATGCATGCATACACACACACACACGCACACACACAATAACACATGTAAATAATACATTTATGTGGCAATTGGGAAGGCAACCCTGATTCCTCTACTATTCACAATTATTTCAGTCTCAAGAAACAATTCATGAGTCTAGCAATAGCCAGTCTACTTTCACCCTGTACTCCACAACAGTCTTCTTTCTCCAGTCCCTTCCCCTGGCAATTCTGACTGAATGTTTTCCATCTTTCTTGAAAATACATTGATATTTAGTTCTTCTGCTCATCTTTATTTTCATGTTTTAAGTAGAGAAAAAAATTTCAGTTTTAAAGCATAGATAACAAAATGTTATTTCCTTTCAAACTCTCTTTTTTGCTTCATTAACCTTTTACTTTGTCTCTGACCAATAACACACTGAGTTAATTAGTATAGTTTAAAATGACCAGCGTCGCCCAGACAGACAGCTACTCAGGACTTGTTATTTGTCATAATTACTGTGGGGTCCTTGTTCTCCATACCAGTTCTTGGATTGGCTTAAGAAATACAATTGATATTCTGTTTTGAATTTAACTTATTTATAATTTAAGGGATTTTTATATCACTATGTTCTGGGATTGTTTGAATCTATGAACCTCTCCATTTTAGGTTTTAAAATATATAACGTGTGATTTTAAAAAATATTTTATTGCTTTCTCCATAAAGATTTTTTAACGGACTCTAACAAGTCAGTATTCTTTAAGAATTTACCTATTTACTAACTTAATAATCATAACAATAAATAATATTATAATTAATATGTCCCATTTTATAGTTGAAGAAACTAAGAAACAAAAACACTATGCATTTTGTTTGATGTTACACTTTAAGTGTACAAAGGTTATATCTGAGTATATGTCCTATATGCACATACACATATAAATCCATATAAGTATCCTAGATATAGTTATAGATGATATCGATATGTAGGAGATTATTGTATCTTTGATTATATGTGTGACAAGCAAGAGGGTCTTTTTATATAATTTCTCTGATACAATAAAGTTAGTTTTGCTTTGTTCTTGGCTAAAATTATAGATACTTCAAAATTTTATGTAACAACACTATAAAACATAAGTAATAAAACTTATAAATATCTAAGAAACTATTTGAATAGTCTTGATCTAGAACATTAATTTATTCCATAGCTCTCTGGCCAGCTAACAAAAACCAAAAGGTAAAACAAAGATTTTGAAATGGACAAAACATTCCTAAATTTGATAGATGCTTTCCTGAACAAAAGAACATATCTCATAACTAAATGTGTTAATGATGATATTTATGAAAGTTAAACAAACCATGTAAGTATAGATTCACCAGATGTAGACATTGATTTGGGGCCAAGGCTTTTTACTCTGTGACTCAGTCACTAGTTCTAGTCCTGGAGCCCTAGAATGTTTCAGCCTCTGTACAATCTACTCTTAAGCCTAGAACTGGAAGGTTACAGCCTCCGTACAATCTAGAACACTTAAGCCTCCACTGCTGACTGAGCCACCACAACTAGCTCCTTCTGAACTCAGACTCTTCAGACTGCTTCTGTGTCTCTGTGATCTCTCATTGCCCTATTCTATCTGCTATAACTGACTCTTCTGTAACTGACCCCTTCATACTGCCTCTGTAACTGCTCTTTAACTCTCTGGCTGTTACTGCTTCTTTTGTAACTAATTGCTGTAACAGACCCCTCAACTAACTGCTCCAATTGACTCTTCTGTAACTTCTCTCTAAGCTGAGAGCACACCTTATACATCATAAGATTGGGGCATGTCCTCACTCAGATTCATTCTGCTAACTCTTCCTCTGATTAGTCACTGTGTCTTCCATTCACTTTGACGCATCTCAGAAGTCACTTCTTGTGTGACATTGACTCCTAAGATCTGCTTCTACACTGTTTTTCTTAGGGATTAAAGGCATGGACCACCACTGCCTTCTGAATACCAGGATTAAAGGCATGTGTACATTCCATCCAGATTACATAGGCTTCTGAATGTAGACCCCTGGAATATAGACCCTAGCTTTTACACAGAGCTATTCCTCTACAGACTGCTTAACACTATGGCTAAATAATGTCTTTATGAAGCAAGATTTAACTGTTGTTAATTCTACCTTGAATAATAACCACACTCAACATACCCACATTTTCAAACTGATGTCTTCACAATGAACAGACATAGCTTATGTCTGCCTATACTTTGCTCAGATAAGCTCTACCTATTTATGTGACAACTACTTTTCATCCATTTGTGATTAGTTCTCAAAATCTCTTCTACTTGTAAAAAAGTGTTCCTTTGAGCCCAACTCCCTAGTCCTCAAGTCACCTGACTCTTCAGTCACCCTTACGTACCACCCAAGCCTCAGTGCTGGAACGACGGGAATATATTCGAAGACTAAGACAGAATTCGTCAGTGAGGCTGTGCAGAAATAAATTAAGAATTACCTCAGACCTTTACCTTGAAAGTAAACAATGGCTAGGAAGCCACATTGTCTCATTTTTTTTCTCATTCCTTTCTTTCAGCTGTTCATTCTTTAAATCTTCTTACTAATGTACTCATCTTAACTGTCTGGAATTTACTCTCTAAAACTCTAAGGGTGGTTTAACATGTAAAGTGAAAGTAAATCTTCTGAGTGGGTTCTTTTAATTTTTACTTTTATAACACAATACTTTTCTAACCAGCGCTTTGAGTCTCAGGCTGGAACTCTAACCCTGAAACTCTACATGACAAATTACCAGAACATCTAAGAGCTGTCAGAGGATGACTGTCCCCTATGTGGTCCAGGGATCCATATCATGAGTCAGCCCCAAAAGGCTAGTGCTGTTTGCAAGGCAGGAAGACAGTACCCTTTGTTATCCATGCATCATCTGCTCCCACCTTCCCATGCTCTCCCTCAAACCTAGGTTTTATTAGCTCCCACCTTCCCATGCTCTCCCTCAAACCTAGGTTTTATTAGCTATCTTCAAAGTAGCCATTCCATTAGGGGTAAAACAAGAACACCTTGATCCTGAGCAAGTGGCTCCTGATTGGATGAAACCAGTCATGATGACTTTTCTCTCTCTCAGCAAATGTTTGACTTAGCATGACTTCGTCATGTGACTTGGTCCTCTCTGATAAGACACATAAATAGGCTGAAACACTTAGGGACATTCTTTCCTCCTCTCAGAAAAGTATCCAAGACAGAAATACTTGATTTTTCCTTTTGTCCTGACTGATGAAGAATGCAACACCTAAAGCCACTGCTGCCACTAAGCAACCATGAACATAGCTGACAGGATTTCTGACAACTCTACTGATCTCTAAGATGATCAATAACTAAGTGAAAGCAAATCTTCTGTATGGACTATTCTGATAAGCATTCCTAATGATTATTTACAAAGTACACTTTCTAACTGTACCTTTCTCCTTCTGTCCTGGATTTATCAGGTTACAGCATTCTGTGGGATATGTCACACACAGACAAGCCTACCTGATTTATTTGTGCTACCATTTATTAGTTTTATCTATTGTAAATGTACTTGAAACCATTCTGTTCTAACTTCAAAATTCCTAGGTCATTCTTTATGTTCTCTTGGCCTGAGCACTCCTGATTCTGAGACTACCAGACTTTTTTATCAACCCTACAAATGACTAGAGCTGCCAGAATATTCTAACCTTCTGGAATTCTGACTTATATGAAGTGATGTGATAAGAAATGGACTTAGTTAGAAATCATAGAAAATCAAACTTGCAAGAAGTTAAGCAATTTTTTTTCACCCTGCAATACAGTATTAAGATAAACAGCAGACTTGGAATATGACTGCCATTGAGTTATACAGAAGATGACCATGTTAAGGTATTAATCAGTATAGAAAGAGAATGTAGATTAATAATAGAAATCAAATATTAAGCATTATAAAATAGGCAGACCACAAAGTATGAAGAATGAAGAGCTGGGCTATTTAAAGTCATGCATATTTCATTTTTTTATTAAACATCAGAAATAAACATAAGAAAAGAACAAGAAAGTTAGATCAGCTCCACATCCTCCCCCAGTTATTTACAGAAGTGCATCCCCCAGCTATCTATAATTTGATAGAGTAAGCACTCTCTCCCATCTAAAGAGGCCAGAAGTATGATTTATCTATCTCGTATACTGTTGAACTAAGGATGGGCAGTTCTGTAATCAAGAATCTACTCTGTAACCATAAGGGAAAATAATTTGCCATGACAAGACATCTTGCTAGACTTGGTCCTGTGAATTTTCATACCTCATACAAGAATTTAGCACTATACTGATAAAATTTCATACTTGAAATTGACATAAATAAGAAGGTATGTTACCACAGACAACAGGTCATTGATATTAGAATGATGAATTGAATTGTTAGGTTGTCCTCTGCTGTGCTACAGAATAGTTTTTGATGTGGATAGAGCCCTTAAGTTGCAAAGGAAGGAAGAATGGCATATGATGTGGATTTCAAACCCACTTAGCTTTGTTACTCAATATTTGTTCCTGCCTTCAAATCAAGAGATGCAACATTCAAGGAAATGACCCAAGCTCCTTATAGCATTAATGGACCGAAAGCACCAGAACACTTGAAAATATCTTCTAATTAGCAATTTGCTCCCATAAAATCCATCATCTCAAGGTTTTAATCGCCCTGTGTTTATTATAGTCCTGACAACAAAATGCACATCGATGACTTCAAGTGGCAAAAAAAGTAAAAATACAAAAAGAAAATAGTATTTAAAATACTCTGGATCCCCCTAGGTTATGACTGGGGTTCTCACCAGTGTGGTGCCTGGACCAGCAACATCAGCAACACCTAGAATTTACAATGTATACCCTCAGCCTCTGCCTCTGAACTACAGAATGCAAACCTCCAAGGCATAGGCCATAAATCTATGTTCTTCAAAAGTCTTAAGTCCAAAATCTCTGCTGATGCTCAAGGTACTCTCTTAAATACAAGCACTTTTAAATAAAAGCAAATTTTAATTACATGCCCCCAATATAATATAATGGCACAAAGATAAAATATTCCCATTCCAAAAGGGAGGGATGGAGGTACAGCAAGTAAAGAACAGACCAAAGGCAAGTTAAAAACCCATCAGAACAAACCACCAAACCCAAAGTTCTATGTCTGGCATTTGGATCTCATGATAGCATTATCTGGATTCTGATGTGTCTTAGTGGCTCCACCCTTTCACCTGTGTTTCCTGCAGTAGTTGTGGTCTCTGTATTGGTCTGGCTCCACTTGATACTCACAGTTTTCCCTAACAAACATTCTGCTTCTGAAATCTCCAGTACCCTGGGGTCTCTAGTGAAACCTTGCAGCTCACATAGTTCATGAGCACTGTGCAGGGAATTGGAAATTATAGAGGAATAGGCCTGTGTAAAAGCTAGGAAGGGTCTATTCCAGGGATCTACATAAAGGAATCACATTTAGAGGCCTGTGTGGTCCGAGTGGAATGTAGGATGAATGTTAAAAATGTTGACAAACATCTTTAATCCCAGTATTCAAAAGGCAGTGGTAGTTCATGCCTTTAATCCATAAGACAGAAACAGAGTGTGGAAGCAGACGTAGGAAGCAGAGCTCATAAAGAGTCAGTGTCATACAAGAAACGACATCTGAGATGAGTCAGGGTGAAGAGTGAAGGGAAGGCAAAGTGATAAATTAGAGGAAGAGGTAGCAGAGTGAGTCAGAGTGAGGACACGCCCAACTCTCATGAAATAAAAGTAGGCTCTCAGCTCAGAATACAGTCAGTTATAGAAGAGTTAGTTACAACAGGCAGTATGAAGTGGGAAGTCTGAAGCAAGCAAATGGAGATTATGGGGAGGATATGACGTAGAACAATGAAGCAATCTGAATGAGGATAAAGGACTGAGGCACTATGGAGCAATGAGAGCTCAGGGAGAGACACAGAGGCAGCTCGGTAGAGTAAGTCAGTATCAGATGGAAAGAAAGAATGAGTCAGTTTGAAGCAGAGTAGAGAAGTTCAGTCTGAGGCAGTCAGAGAGTCAGCCAGAGTCTGCCAGAGTCCAAAGAGTTTGGTCAGAAACAGTCTGACAGCTCAGAAGGTCAGTTTGAGCCAGTGGCCTGGAGGAGAGTTTGGGCCAGAACAACAGTGAGTTGAGTTGAACCAAAAGAGTCGGAGTTCAGAAGGAGCTAGTCAGAGTGGCTCAGTCAGCAGTAAGTCTTGGAGATAGATTAACGTATTAAATTATACAGAGGCTGAGGCTGAAGCCTTCCAGTTCAAGACTTAAGAACAGATTGGAAGGAGGTGGAAGTGCTCTACAGCTCCAGGACAAGGACTGGTGATTGAACTAGACAAAGGAATAAACTGACCTTTACCCTGAATCTATGTCTGGCATCTAGGGCTTCAGGAAACTGCTACATTTTGCCCGGCCTTCATGGCTCTCTGAAACCTTAGGACACACTTCCATGACTTTCACACTTTCACATCTTGCAGAACAAATGGTACATACACAATGAAACCAAGCTCTGCTGTGAGCTCCAGATGTAATCTACCACCACCCCCAGTCACAGCTGAGCCATCTTCTGGAGGCATGCCCTACTGAATTTAGTAATAACACCTCCCCAGGTGGTCCTGCTCCAGAAGAATGTCATGGGTGGTCTCTCTGTTCAGAAACTCTTTTTTTCAAATGGATCTGAATTGTTATACTCTGGTTTTGATGCGTAGGGTCTTCTTGACTTGTCCCATTATCCCACTGTCCATTTTGCTTGTGTCTTCTAACTGATACTCATTTCTTTAGCATTTATACTTTATCTGAACAAAATTTGTTCTCCTTGTCTGCAATTTTACCCAAACACACATTCATCTCCTTGCTAAACTGTGTATTTTTTACCTCTCTCTTTCTCTCTCTCTCTCTCCTCTCTTTCTCTCTCTCTCTCTCCTTCTCTCTCCCTCTCCCTCTATCTCCCATTCTGCCTTTGCAAATCAAAGATCAGAGAACAGTAACTATGCCACAGCCTGTACATTATGCTGCTTTGAAATTTAGTACCTAACTTTTGAATTCAAACTCCCTCAAGGTTTTCTAGACAGGAATTGATACAACTAGTCTTTGTCAGTCTGTAACACAAATTAACTCTAGCTGGAGACCTGATAGAGTGTTTATTTCCCTCTGAAACCTCATATGCACAGCCTTTATTGTTTCATTTCTATTGGCATTCTGGTCTTATTGACTCTCACCAGAATGGCCCACTAAGTACTACTTTTAGTGTTCCGGGGCTTCTCCAGCCTACAGCTCCGACTCTTCCGCATACCTCCTGTAAACCTGTAAACCAGCTCATAAAGCCTACTAACAACATGGTCAGAATCCTCACGGTGCAGCAACAACCTCATTTCTTGGTATCTATTCTCTGTGTCAGTTGCTTTTCTAATCGCAAAGACAAAATACCTAGTAAGAGGGAGTGACAGGGAAGAGGCTCTTATCTTGATGAACAGCTTGAGGGTACAGTCCATCATGGCAGGGATGACACGGCAGCAAGATGATTCAAGGCATCAACAGCAGAAGTTTGAGGCTGCTTGCCCTCATCTCCAGAGACCAGAAAGCACTGGTAGAACAAGTAGGGAGGCCAGGCTATACATCTAAAGGTCTTTCCCCCAAAGAGCCACTTCTTCAGCTGGGCCCCACCTCCTTCAACAACTTCTATAGTGGCCCAAAATAGCACCATCAACTGGACACCAAGTCTTCAGTCATGCAAGCCTATGAGAGACATTGTCTATCCAACCATAACACTAAGTATTCAACTGAGAACGCAAGGTTCAATATGTGCTACAAATTATTATTATTAATATTTGTATGTTCGTGATTAAATTAATAATAGCAATAATAATACCTCTTCTACGACACTGGATTTTAAATTGTTCTAACATATATATGTTCTATATGAGGGGAGGGAGTCATTCAGTTTTATGTAGTCCTGACAATAATCCTATAGGCTACAGTCTATTATCTCTACTTCACAGGTAAGGAAACTGCAATAAGACAGGCTAAGTCATGCATTCAGTTACAAAAGCCAAAAAGTAATAGTATCAAAAAGCAGAAATCTATCTCGAAGTCTGTATGCCTAAGAGCTATGCCATGTCACTTCTCAGTGTCAAAAACAAAATTTCAAGCTTAAGGCAGAGCTTTCAGATGGCTAGAAAAAATACACTTACATGGGCTAGATTTGTAGTGGTTAATGTCAATTACCCACTTGACGCTTGAGGGCTATCTCAATTAGCAAAACACTTATCTGGATGAGAGCATTTCAAGAGAAGATTGGTATGTGGGGAGAAAAATCAACTGAGGGGCTTTTTGGGTAGCACCATCCAACAAGCCAAGGACCTAGTAGAGTAATAAATAGAAAAGAAAGCCAGCTAGCATGTGTGAACTCCATTCTACGTTAAGCCGGGTGTCTACTGCTTGTCATCACCTGTGGACGTCAGATTCCAGTTTCTTCAGTCTTTCAACTTGTATTCACACCAGTGACCCTCCAGTGATTTTCCAAGGCTCATTAAATTTTTTTGCCTGGTCCCTAAGTCTTTGGCCCTCCTCTCAAACCAGTTTGGATTTATTGATATAGAATCAGCATTGTTCCTGGAGGAGGAGGACACAAATCCCACTACAAGCAGAAGTCAAGAGATCTAGTCCTCTTCAGTTTTGGAGCACCAGGGCAGACAAAGAATCACGTTGGCCATGAAGGATGTCAAGCTGATATAAAATTTCTTTAAGGTTTTCTGAGAGCTACTGAGGTAGAGAAGTTAATCGACACAAAGTAACCCTCAGTCCAGCTCGTTCAGTTTTGAGTCCTGAAATAATGCCCAGGTTGGCAAGAAGAGGGATGAGTTTGGTGGCCCATGAGCTAAGCAAAAGTTACTGGTGTGTGGAAAACCAGTGCAGGGATTATAGGAGCTGAAGGATAGCAGCAGAGTTAGACTGGGAGGGGTCATTACGTATTTGCATAGCATTGAGAACCAGAAGAATCAGAATGATTGAAAGTTGTAAGGCTAGAGAGGCAGATAGTGCCAGATGGGAGCTACCTAGTCTTGTGGAGCCAAGGTGACAGTGGTAGTTAGGTTATATTAGTAACACTGGAGGGTACCAAAGAGAGTGGACACAGGGATGTGGTGACTAGGAACACATAAGGTTTGGTGGAATGGAGGGTTAATGACGGAAAGCAAAGAACATCAGGTGAGTTGAAGCACTCCTGGAAAGGAAGCCAACATATGGATAAGAACATCTGCCGGCATTTACTATCCTGAAACCACAGGAAACAGACTTACAGAAGGAAATTTTCACTCCCCCAGATTCCCATTTCTGCCCTATAAACTCTCAACCCACTGTGGCTGGGCACACCGTCTCCATTTCTTAGGAGAGACTGCTGCCCTTAATCATTGTAATCAAGGAAGTCAAGGATGAGCTCCTGTGAGGTCAGTCAGCGCTTTCTTTCATTTTTTATCACCTCGGTCAATCTCGGTCTAACAAAACCCGCAATGGGAAAATTCATTGAACTCTGCAGCTTGTAATTTTCTCAGTGCAAGGCCATTCCAGGAGAACAGAACAAAATTTCACCCTCAGGCAGCCACAGTGCCTCTGCTGTGTTTGAGCCAGATGCTCAGACAGTGGACTGCCAGGATGTGAGAGAACAAAGCTGGAGGGGTGAGCAGCCTGCCTTGCTTTCTTTGCACTCCGTGTGCCTGAGCAAACTGCATGGCTGCCTGTGTCTTCCTGGACGGAGAAGGGCTCCTTGGCCTTGCCTCGTAAATTTTATTAGGCATTTGTCAGGACTTTCAAAACTTCTCAATGTCAAAACAAGAGAGTTCAGACATCAAGGCTGCAACAAAAGGAGGCAGTCTTTTGTGCAGAGAGCTCCGAGATGGATCGATTTTGCCCTTAACTAACTTCAGCTCCAGCTTTTGAATGCCTGCCAAATACTTCCGGTTTCTTCAAGGTGACCAGTGCAAATGATTCACTCATATCCCAACTCCCGCTTGCCAATATTTCCAAGACACACTGTATTGGGATAATCACACACACACACACACACACACACACACACACACACACCCTCCATATTTCCAAATGCCAGAAAACAACCTGAGACAAATTGGAGAGGATGCAAGCTTGTCCTTTTACTTATTATTTAGCATGAAATATTCCTTGTCAGAGAAATTTGACAGAGTAGGGATTTCTGCAAATGTGTCTCTCCTCTTCTTAACTACTACTGAAAATTGCATTTTATTTTGCACACCCATTTCCTGGCCATATTATCTAATACATTACAGAAACAGACATTCAAAAGGAAGTACTAGCATTTAACTCCATAGATTTTTCTACCATCTATTCTACAGAGAAAAATTAGAAATAATGTCTTGTATATCACAGCAAAATATTTCCTCTCACCTGCTTATGTCAATACTGAGTTTTTCTACCCAGGTGTGATGGTTTGAATGAAAATAACCCTCATAGGCTCAGAAAAAGTGGCACTATTAGGTGGTGTGGCCTTGTAGGGAAGTGTGCCACTGGGTGTGGGGCTATGTGGTTTCAGAAGCTCAAGCCAGGTCCAGTGTCACTCTCTCTTCCTGCTGCCTGCTGATCCCAATGTAAAAATCTTTCCTACCTTTCCAGCATCATGTCTGTCTGCATGCCGCCCTGCTTCCCACCATGATGATAATGGACTAAACCCCTGAACTATAAACCAGCCACAATTAAATATTTTTCTTTACAAGAGTTGTCATGGTCATGGTGTCTTTTCTCAGCAATAGAGCAATGATGAGGACACTAGGTAAGATTGACTAAAACCAGTTTTCCCTGTCAGCTGCTGCCACTTACCAAAATACGCCTACTGTCCTTGCAGAGAAGAAATCTGGCTCCCTTAACCCAAGTGGCCCACAGTGGCCCAACATCAGTGTTACAGCCCATGCCTCCTGGAGGGATGCGTCATTACTTCTGTACTATCCCTACCAGAGCTGTGCAGAGACAGTGCACAGCTCCATACATGGATACTCTGTATGACATGTAGCCTGTCCTCTTAAGAAAATGCCATTGCAGTGAATTCCAAAGGAAGTCTGAGGAACTGCTCCAGATCAGGAATAAGCGGGACATGGCAACCAACAGTAACGCATCAGAGAAATGATTTGGAATTGATGAAGACAGGAAGGGCCAGATGGGATGAGTGATCAGAGACGCCTGGTTCTAATTATTATATGGGGCTGATTCCTATTCCAGCTGCTGCGACCCTCATTTAGCTTCTCTTGACTCTAAACCGAAAAGAAACCAGTTAGGGAAAGCATTGCGAGATGAGATAAACAACATCCAATCAAGTGCCATTAAAATAACTGCAGTTGCCTCTTAGCATCTGTATGAGAAGGATTCCAGCCCCACCCCATCCCTAGCTGATACAAAAACCCAAAGGGACTCAAGGTCCTCACATGATATGGTGTAATGTTTCCATTTTACTCTCTTACACACACGCACACAAACACACACCTGTATACTTTAAATCATCTCCAGATGACTTGTAGTCCTATTGCAATTAAATACTATATAAGTAGTTATACTGGGGAGCAAACTCGGCATATGTTCAGTACAGATGATTGTTTAAAATGTTTTCTGTGATTGCTTGAGTGTGTGAATACAGAACACAAATATGGAACACCAACTATAAACATGTTACTCCTGTCAGGAAAAATATGAAAACAACCAAAATAATGGCGCACCAGTAGACTAGCAGGAAATGGGGAGGTGGGCTAGATATGGACTCCCGTATAATAAAGGAAAGTATTAGGAAATGTCTACCCTGAATCTGAGGCCCATGAAGAAGCAAATACATTAAAAAATTTTTCAAAGATTTCTGTAGTTCTCAAGCTCAGAGGTCCCCATTAATACTCATCTCTGGTGTAACCCTTCAAATATATATCTGAGTATGGCTTCCAAAAGTGCTTAGAACACTACCCCTAAAACTGTGATGATGTCATAACTGGTCCAAATGCAGAGAATAAGTGCCCATGGGTTATTCCATATCAATTAGTATATCTCCGACACGATCACTACCCCTAAGACTCAGAAGACACACACACACACACACACACACACACACACACACACACACACACAAAAACAATAACTAAAGAAGAGGAAGAGGTCTTGAATTTGAAAGGGAGTTGGGCAGCATGTAGGAGAGCATGGAAGGAACTGGGGTGGGGAGATAGAAGAGTGGAAATGATATAAATATAGTATCCATGTATTAAATTATCAAAGCAATACCTTTTTATCGAATGATAAAGTTGTTCCCAAGAGAATTGGTAACCTCAAACCTGATAAGCAGTATATTTCCAATTAAGTAAATAAAACACATACTGCTAATATTTTTAAAATATCTTAATCAGTATATTAAAAAGAATTTTATCTATTACTGAAATCCATGCTCTGTATGATTCAAAATTAAACTTACGGGACTAATTTGTTTATGTTCAACATTTTCTGTAGAAATCCAACTTAGTAGACGTGTTGAAGCCTAAGTCTTACTTCTATTACTTGCATTTATTGTATAATAATAGTTACTGAAGTACTTAGAAAGCAATTTCTGATGACTGACCCAAAAAGAGAAAGAATTTGCCAACTATATCATTTAAAATGCTTAAAATGACAAAGTATATAAATGAAACCAAATACTAATCAGGTATCTCTTTAAAATTAATTCTTAAAATCTTTAGGTATACGACTTAGTTGAATTTCAAGGCTCAAGGAAAAACTATTTTACATGTAAATTGAATAAATTAAATAGTACTTTTAAAAAGGGAGGTTTCTTTAGATAATCTTTTTATCCAAAAGTACCTCCCCCTGCGGTGTACCTTATGAACACACTGGGGCTCCGGGTCTCCCAGTAGTTGGTAGAGCTCCATCTTCAGAGGACTCACAACCCATCTAACCCAGATTTTTTGTTACAATGTCTGTGTGTCTGTCCTTTCCCCATCCCCTCTCCACCCCTAGTCAGGACTCCAGGACCAAGTCCCACCTGTCCTAGCACTGCCCTGCACATGTCTCATGTTGTGACACACACGCAAAAGTGTAACTGGCTTCTGTCGCTGCATCTGAGCACTGAAGCTTTATTTGTTTGGAGCCAATTGCAACTGTTACTTTTCACTGGTAACTTAGCTCTGCCTCCGTTGCTTGGCCTGGCTCTACTCCTCTGCCCCAACTGCTATAGAGACAGATTACAAACTTGTAACTTCTTTTAACCTTCTAGCTCTAAAAGGTTAGAAAGGGAAAGAAAGGAAGAAATCTTTACAGCCCCTTCAGGCTGTCTTTATCTGTCTAAACTTGGAGAACTGGACTAACTTCTAAAATCTATCTCATTAACTGTCCAATAACATGCTTTCTCATCATCGTCTTCTGTCACTAACTCTCCTCTTTCCAGGCCTTCCCAGCAACTGTCTGTTACCCCAGCCTTCCCTGCAACTGTCTGCCTTCCTTCCCAGCAACATCTGCTGCTAACTGCTTTGTCCCTTGCCACTAACTGACAATTCCAACTGCCACACTCTTTTAAATAGGACTTCTAAGCCACTAGAAGTCCAAGTGGCATGTAACCCTAAGGAAGGCTGCGCAGTGCAAAAGATTTCTTGGCAAACCATCCTACTACACAAAAATAAGAAAAACACTTGGTCACAGGCTGGAATTTTCAAAACTATGATCCTAAATAAGCCTCCTCTCTGTTTCAATTTATTGTCTCTGGCATTTAGTTACAATAACAGAAAGCTGACAAAAGCACCCCACTGTTAAGAACACAGAACGCTTCATGGTCAAGAAAGCCACGGTAGCTGTACAGGGGAGCCCCTTGATGAGCATCTTCCTTCAGGGCAACTGTGCATGGCTGAGGAGCTGATGCTCTCAAGGTAAAACGGGGAAAACTTAGAAATCTCTAGCTCTTTGATACATGACTTCTGATGTAAACAAACAACAAAGAGAGGAGATCTTTCTGTTTTCACTGTGCGTCACTTTGTAATTCTCTTATTTGTCTACAGGATTCTGTTTCTTTTTAACCGCAGGTTATCTAAAGAAGTGATTGCCTCATTAAGTCAATTTCTGATCTGCTTCATATGCACCCAATTCAATACTATATTCAATTAGCATTAGTAAGTTGTTGGCTAAGCCTCACCAGTTTATAAACATGTTTAATCTAGTCTATTTTTAAAGTGAGGCAAAAATTTCAATATAAAAATTATTTATAAATGCAATTTGAGCAAGGCTGTGGGTTTTTAAGAATTTTTTTTTTCTTATGTATGAGTGTTTTGCCTGCATGTGTATATGTGTACCACACATGTGTCTGGGGCCTGCAGAGGCCAGAAGGGGGCATTAGATGCCCAGGAACTGAAGTTATACAGATGGTTGTGAGCCGCCATATGGGCACTGGGAGCTGAAACCAGGTTCTTTGCCAGAACAGCAAGTGCTCTAAACTGTTGAGCCATCACTCCAGTTCCCATGTTTCATCTTTGTGACAATAAAAAGCTTTAGGATTTTCATATTGCAACACTCAGAACTTCTGAGATTTACTGGAAAGTGTGGTAGCGAATCCTCACCGCCAACTGCAAATCCATTCTCCCCTTCCTTATTGGTATCAGAACCCCATATTTTATACAAGAAAATGCTGGACGAACAAGAGACTACATTCTCTATCCCCAACCTTCCATCATATGTGGTCATATGATAAGCCAAAAAAAATGAGCATAAATTATATATGAGACTTAAAGAGCAGGTACTTAAGTGAATATCTTTCAGTACTGAGATTAATTTTTAGCCGTATATATTTATTCTTTTTTAAAATTTCCTACAGCAGATGTGGTGACTGGTACAACAGAGGTCAGTGAGGCCATGAGACAATTTCAAGATGGAAGCTATCATGGCAGAGCTAAAAGGGAAGACCTTAGGCATGGCATTTATCTTCAGACTTCTTTTATGTGAGTACAAAACAATCCTGCATCTCACTTCACATATTGTTGTTTGGAGTGGGGGATTCTATTTGTGCATTTGAAACTTAGTCTAAGTGATAGAATCTTTATTTTAATATTTTATAATCACTAATATTCTTTCAAACAGTTTTCTTGAAACCACTACATAGCAATTCTACTTTAAGGACACATGTGATGTGTCGAGGTAAATGGGAAAATTGGAAGGGGGCGGTCTTAATTGGAGGGAAGAAAGGTCAGTAAAGAAGGAGAAAGAAGATGCAAAGAAAAATAATACCAAAGGTATTTTTAAAAAATGCAAGGAATCATACTATTTGGCATTTATTTAAAATTATTACATATAATGCATATAATTGTATGTGTATACAGACACAGGCACACTCATTTTTTCAATGAATTTTTTTTCCAGTTGGGGAGATAATGCTCCACACAAGGTCATAGACTATCTGGCAGAAACCCCAGCACCATGCAAGTGACTCCCTTTGAGTCAAGTCTGGGGAGCCCAAGAGGCCCTAAAACAATTCAGAATGTTGATGTTAAATTTAGTTGCCTCCAAGAAGTTGAAGGGAGGCTCCTATTGTGGAAGAGACCAGGTGCTTTAGGTACAGACTTTGGAGGATTTGAGCTGAATCTGACCTGGAAGACTCCTCCCTGAGGACTAGGTTTCATAGTCTTGTAAGGTGCTACGCACCTGCCAAAGGAGAAAAGCAATCAATAGTCCTTATCATCTGTGATGCCTATAAACCACAATAATGACTAGCACAGCAAAGTATACCTAAAGATGCATAGGTCTTGGAGATAACCATTGATTTCTCATTGGATTTAAGGTCTATTCAACAGGAGGAATATTATGCCTGATACTGGAAACCCAGTCAACTATCTGGGGCTAGTGAGATCATGGGTCTTAGAGGAGAACATGCTACTGCCTCTTTACTAAACCTGAATAATTCCTAACTGCATTCTAAATACTTATCCTTATACCCACAGGTAATAGTATTTCTCACCCTTCATCAGAGAAGCCACTCTTTGCAGCAGACAGAGACAATTACAGAAAGTCGCAACTGATCAAAATGGGGAGAACAACAGATTCTGGGATGCTCAAGAACTCCTGCACCTAAGGCTCAGGGAACATTTGTAGAAGAGGAGGCAGAAAGACTGTAAGAGCCAGAGAATCAAGAAGCCTTTTATAAGATTGTGTCTCCGAGATATGACGGTGAAGTCCCAACCGTGATACCACAACGATATGACTGCCTAAACAAGACCTGAACTACAACAGTACAATAGACATGCCAGTGCGGAAAGGGGAAATCTCATGGGGCCCACTGCTGTGGAAGTTTATTTTTAGTTATGTATGAAATAATTGTTTTGTGCACTGTTGGGTGAGAGGCTGCCTAGGTCTTGGCGTTCTGTGTTGTCTGAAGATGCTGGATTTATGTGGGGGATGTTTGATTGCTCAGGGTCTGCACGTGCTATCAGTAGAACACCTGAGGAGTTCTGTATCAATAAAAACACCTGAGCTCGGACACCTGGGGTTCCACTGTCCAATATGACACTTGCCATGATGGTGGTTCCCCTCTGCTGAGGTCTGGCAGGGTTTGCACCTATGAAAATACTGCTTCTTTGTTGAGCCACCACAGCAGCCTAAATACTAAAATCCACCCCTAGATAAAGAACTAAGGGCAACCAACCACTGCTGAGGGAAGGAGAATTAGTTTCCTCCAGCAAGGTGACGCCTAATTGATTATCCAATCCCAAATGATCAACCCTGAAATATATATGTACATTAAGTCTCTCCAGGTTGTATTTATGTGCTGATGTACTTATATATGTAACAATAATAATTAAGAAAAGGGAAATATGAATTAGAGATGGAATGAGGGATGATTTGAAAGGGGTTTAATGAAGGAGAGAAAAGAAATGATAGAGCTAAGCTTGAATTTTTAAATTGCAAAAGATAAAAGTAACTTGGGTGAGAAAAAAGAACCCTGCTTTAAAACCACACATCCAAACATTTATATTATTTGTCATAAAATGACAGATTACTTCAACTTGTTATTTGAGAATATAAAGAAAGATGGCATTGTGGAAAATGCCTCTACCTAGAAATCATTCATTTTATTCCACAGCATAGGATACGATGTTGACTCGCTAAAGGGACATGGCAGTGCTGGCTAATGTCTATAGGACACATTGGAGCAAAGCGTCTCCTCTGTACCTCACCAAATCCCTATGAATTTGTATCTCCCACGTACACAGGGGCAGAGGGGAGTTGTTAACTTTTCCAAATTGAGAAGAATGGATAAGCGATGAGGCCAGGATTGCAATCTAGCAGTCTGAACACAGAGCCTGCGTATCACCACACTGAGCAAATCTGAGGCTCAGAAAATGTTTTCAATGATGTCCCAAGGACGAAGCAAGTCACAAGTGCTAGAACTGAGACTCAGGCATTCTGACCCTTAGGGTCAGTTCTGCTACTAATCAGGTTTCCAGATCAACCATATTTTTTATTTTTAAGGAATACTAAGACCACAAATAGTGTTAAAAGATAAATTAGACTTTTGAATAATTTAGCATATGCTCAAATTCAAAGGATGTAAGAAAAGTGATCTCCTTCCCTTCAGTATCAAAATGTCTGATTCAGTGGGAACTAATCCTACACCAAACAGTTCAAGTGTAACTCTGTCTATACCCAGACTTGTATCTATAACCATAAGGGTAGATTGTCTGTTTTCTCTACGGACAGATCTTTGTCCTTCATGCACCAAAGTCCCAGAAGAATTATAATAAAGGGAGTCTCGCAGTTCATTCAAGCTTAGCTTTTTATTACCATTTCTTCTGATGCGTAAACACTTCCTTATCCCCTCTGTCGTGGCCTCTTTACCTATGAGCCATATTCTGTATTCTTATACCACCATCACAATCAACTAATGGACTAAGAAACTAATTAAGCTGGTTTTTTTGAGAGAAGTTCCCATTCTGTAGCCCAGGTTGGTCTCCATCTTGTGGCAACCCTCCTATCCCAGCCTCCCAAGGGCTGAAATTTTAAGTTTGAGCCACCTGGCAAATAACTACTTAGAGTAAAAATTTGTTCCACGTTGTAGAGGCAGCAGCGAGCCCTTATACCCTGTGTGTTCAATCCTATCACTTCTGCTGTGTTGTGTGGCTGGTCCTTCATAGTTCAGTTTCTGTATGCTTGTCTGGAAAATGGGGGCGAAGTGGAGTGTTACCCCACCTACCTTCTCTGTGTCTCTGTCTCCTCTGTCTCTCACTTTCCTCATACTGAGCTCAAACCCAGTGTCTTCTGCACATGTTCAGCATGCCCTCTGCCATTGAGCCTTATCTCCAGAGTTCTCCAACCTTACAGGCCTCCTTTAACCTTTGGCACAGTCACTTGTCAATCAATAACAAACCAGAAGAAGCCAGAGGGATTGTGATTAGATGTGAAACTAAAACTAAAGCCTGCAACACTGAAGTTTTTTTTTTTTTTTTTACCAGCTAGCTACTTCTATCAGAAGATGTGTGACTTTGGCAGTCAAGGCACAGGCTGCAAAGGGCATCTGGTGGATTCAGAAACAGGAGAAGAATGTTCCAATGTTACTGGACAAGTTCATTTTTCCAGAGTCAAAACTAAATATAAGCCACACAGACAGGGAGAAGCTAGCTACGCTTGGCAGTGGGCTCACAGGGGCAGGTCTGCACAGAGGAGTGGGCTCCATTCTCACGTGTGACACTGGGTCTGCCTGCTTCTACCACCACTGCCTCTAGCATCCACAGACTTCACGTTACCCTGCGTGCCCTCTCTTTTTTGTTGTTGTTGTTTGTTTTCTTGAGACAGGATTTCTCTGTTGTAATTCTGGCTGTCCTGGAACTCACTCTGTAGACCAGGCTGGCCTCGAACTCACAGAGATCCGCCTGCCTCTGCCTCCCGAGTGCTGGGGTTAAAGGCATGAGCCACCACGGCCCCACTCTTAGGCCATCTCTTTAAGCTGTTGTCCCTTCCTCTTTCTTCTTTTCTTTGGAGAAAGCATATTTAATTCTGGATCAAGTATCAACTCATCTTAATTTGGTTAATCTCCTTGGAGTTCAAAATTGACAACAATATACATTGATAAATGATCCCTCTTTCCAGCAAATGTTCTTCTTGGGGATTTTTAAGGTTAGAGGAAAATAACATTATGCTTTTCCAATAAATCTATTAAACACTGCAATGGATTATGAACACTTTGGAGCAAAGGGATGTATCATCCAAGAGGCCCAAACACAATTGGCAAAGATTTCAGATTTGAAAGCTATGGTTTATTTTATTTAATCAGAGTATTGTCCTTAGATCTGGCATTCTTTCTGAGGTGAAAGGTGTGGAATTACAAAATCAAATTTGATAAACACGCTTATTTCATTTTCTGTGCTGCTTAATTAATCTTTAATGAAAATTCTAAGGTTCCCCTGACCTGTAATGCTTTTAAACCTTGTCACTGCTGATTTTCCTCTAAGAAATAGCACTTAACTTGACATGGAAAGAGAAGGACTGGTTCTTTTGAGAGTTTCTTTTCATTTCCAATACAATTTTTCTGGCCAACATCAGGGAAATAAATTATGATTGCATTTCTCTTCATGGCTGGTTACTCTTTGCATATCAAACATTTCTCTCTTTCTAAAATAAAAGCCACAAAATGCAATAGAAACAAAGTGTGCGCTATACATTTGCACATACAAAAGCCCATTGTATTAGGTAATTCCCTAGAGAAGCTCTGTGTGTGTGTGTGTGTGTGTGTGTGTGTGTGTGTGTGTGTTAGACTAGCTTACACAATCAGAAGCTAGACAGCCTTACAGTGGATACCTGCATTGAAGAACTCTCTAGCTTCTCAGTCTAGGTTGCTGGAAGCTTCAGAACTGTAACAGAGTCTCAGACCTGAGTAGGCCCTGAGATGTTAGTACAACTGACTCCATGATAGAAGTGCCATTCAGGCTGTAAGACTCAGCAAGCAGACAGTAGACCTGTCTACTTTGGCAAGCAGACCTGCCAAAACTAAAACAAAGACCTAATCCATCAATGTCCATATAGTTCTGGAAAAGTCTTGGAAGGTACTAACCTTGCTTTTTAGCTTCTGTAGTTCAGCTTCTAGCTAACTGTTCTTGTTAACTGAAGTATGTTAACCCAAAACATGGTTTTGTGATTAAAAGCTCATCCTGAGAAAGGCTCAGGTATACACTGGGATCCTGAAAACACAGTATAGTTGCCTGCTGGTTGATAAAGACTCTGTTGGTTTAAACCCATGTCTGAGTAGTCTTCTCTGGTAAATACCCCACAACCAGTACCAGTGATACGACACCAGTATGAACCTGAAGGCCCAAAAACTTCCTAGAGAGTTGCTGGCCCGAGTCCATGTTGGTAGGCTGAAGAAACTGGAGTCTGGTGCCATGGACCTTCCCAGTGGCAGTATATGTATGTACCTGCTCACAAAGAATCATGCCAGGTGGCAGCCTCCTCCTGCCTCTGTGCTGTCTGAGCCCCCAGACTATGGACAGTGTCACCCAGGACATCCATATCAGGCCTTCCTCCATGAGTTTCTGTCCCACAGGACAACAGTTTTCAGAAACGTGTAATGGATATACGTACAGGTGTGCTATCACCGTCTCCTAGGAGCCTCTCAGCCCAGTCAAGTGGTCTATGAAGACTGATCATCAGGTTCCCATAAGCAGCTTTGAGTTGCTCCGGAGAAGGGAAAAATCTCTGAAATATTCTTGGGTATAACTACGTCATAAACAGACTACCTTTACTACAAAGTAAGACAAATATTGGTTTTGCGTTTATTTACATAATGATTTGGTGTTTATCATCCGAGTTCTGCAAAAACATGGATCCTGTCAGTTTCAGTTGGCTATTTGATCCAAAGCTCAGCTCAGTCAGTATGGTGAACATCTTAGGCACATCATAGATTACCTAGAATCCACAAAGTCAAAACATCTGTAGTGACCCATGAAAACCATGCCATGGGAGAAGAAGGAAGTTTTAGTTTGTCGTGTTGAATGTGGCAATGGCTTCCAGAAATACACATGTATATCAGAACCTAATAAAATTTACACTTTACACACATAAAGTTTATAATACGCCAATTATACCTCAATAAAGCTATTGCTTAAATGTCAAAATCCATGCTAATACTATGCTAATTAAATCATCCACAAGTTCATGAAATATTGGCCAGTACAGGGAAGTCAGAACTAAAGGCAACTTTTTGGAAAAGAAACATCACTTTGAAATAAGTTTTCAATAGGTTCTGGGGCACAAGAAACTTATAAGTTAAAAAATAAGATTTAAACAGACAATTTGAAGAAATGCTATCGAACTTAAGCTCACAATTTGATATATGACAGATTGTTTTCCTTGAATGTATATTTCCTTTTGAATAAAGCATTAAATATTCAAGAAATGTTTTCCTCCAAAGACACGTGGATTGAATCCTACTTTAATACAGTGGCAGGCCCTATTCTTTTCATATAATACAAATCTGCATTTTACAGCTACTCTCATTCAAGCTAGAGAAGAGTATTTTCAATTACAGTGAAGTTAAAAAATTATATTGTCTTTTTTACAAAAAAAGTCCATAACTTTTGAAGACTATAATAATGTTCAAAGACATTAAGCTAAATTAAAATCCCATTGATGCCTGAAAAGAAAATGGCAGCATAGGCATAAGAGATGAGTTCTGAGCTCAAGAAAGAAGTATTGATTTTTTATCACTGTGAGTAATAAGTGGGTGGGTTGGTTATTCAGTGACAGGAGATTTAGAACTGTTGGTTGTAATTAGTTTGTGTTTAAAATTTGGTCACTTAATTCTGACATTATTATTTGTCATGCACAATTTTCTAGCCTCTGTAGTTTGGACATCTGAAACTGGAAATGTGTAACCTGTGAACTTCCGTGTCGGTCACTCACTTAGCACCATGTTTTTGAAGTTCTCTGTGTTGTAGCATGTATCCATATTTCCTTCCCTCTGATTGCACACTCATATTGCATCCTAGAACAGACCTCATTTTATTCATCTGTAATACTAATATATATATATTATATAATAACTAATGTGTAATCATATTATATAATAATATGTTATGCAATAAATATATATAGAGATACATATTATACATAATAATTTGTGTTGTTATTTCTTTTGGATACAATAAATCCAATTGATCTGAACATGTATTTGCAGATTATACATAGACTTACGTTTTTATTTTCCTTAGGTGCTTTCAGTGTAATCACTAGAGCACATGACTTCGTAGTTAACCGTTGGAGAATTCGCCTGACTACTTTCTGAAGAGCCTTGCCATTTAAATTCCCCCGACCAACATGTGGGTATCTCATCTTGTTATTATCTGTCTTACTTGTTATACCCACTGGAGTAGGTGAAATGTTTCCTGATTTTTGTTAGCATTTTCCCAGTGGAATAATGATGTTGTGTATCTTTTTAGGAGCTTGTTGTCATTTGGATGCCTTCTAAAGCAAAATGCCTATTTTCTCATTTTTAAATTAGGTTGTTCTTGTTCAGTTGCGATGGTTATTTATATATTCAAGGCATATACTGCTTATCAGGTGTACCATTTAACAAAACCATTCTCCGGGTTATTTTACTCCACTTTCCTTACATTGCCCTCTGAAACACAAGAAGGCTTTAATTTTGATGCAGTCTAATGAATCATGTTTTTTTATTATGCATGTTTTTGGTGTCACACAAAACAACTTAATTTATAGAAATAAGCTCATAAGGAGTTACTCCCTGTCCGTGGATGCAATGAAACACAATGACCAAATAGGAAGTTGGGGAGGAAAGGGTTTATTTGGCTTACATTTCCATGTCACTGTTTGTTCAAGAAAGTCAGGACAGGAACTCAACAGGAACCTGAACACAGGAGCTTATGCAAAGGCCAAAAGGAGTGCAGCTTACTGGCTTGTTCCTCGTGGCTTGCCCAGCCTGCTTCATTATAGAACCCAGGACCACCAGCCCAGGGATGGAACCATCCACAAGGATAACTCTCTCTTCTGGGCCCCCTCCATCAGTCACTAATTAAGAAAATGCCCCACAGGCCTGCCTACAATCTGATCTTATAGAAACATTTCCTTAACTGAGGCTCCCACCTCTCAATGACTTTAGCTTGTGTCAAGCTGACATAAAACCCAACACACTCTAACTTTTCTTCTAAGAGTTTTCTAGTTGATGAAATGTGTACTTGGGCTTGATTCCATTTTGAATGAGTTTGGGCATATGAGTTTGGGCAGTAGTTGTTTCATTACATCATCCTCTGTAAGGACTGTTCTTTATCTCTAACTAGCTAGGCATGGACAGTACTTAGCCCTAGTAATGATATTCCCTGGGTCTTTTTTTTTTTTTTCTTTTTTGCGATGTTTACTGTTCTGAAGGTCCATTATCCAGTGCTATAACAGAAGACCTTAGACTGGATGACTAATAAGGACAGAGATCTGTTTCTTACATAGTGTAATGACATCTGGTGAAAGTCTTCTGCTCTGTTATTCTATGGCAGAAGGTGGAAGGGCAAGGGAGTGTAGGAGGGTACAAGGATAACTCTCTTCCCACTCCCACAATATCACCATGTTATCGATCCACTCAGGAGGGCACAGCACTCATTCCTAATGTCCTCTTATTAATATTTAACTCTCAAATAGGGTTACAGTAGGTATTATCTTTCCAACCCATAAGCTTTGGAGGAACACAGGCAAACCACATCAACTATCTTCTTCCTTGACAGCCTCTCCTTATTTGCCTGAAGTTTAACTGAAGCTGATTCCTTGAGCCAATCAAGTTCTATGGGGTCTACATCCTGCTAGGGCAGTAGAACACAGTAGGTATGTTTGCATCACTTCGTTTTTTTTATAGCTACTCAATAACACAAACAATCTTAATCAAAAGAAAAATTAAGGAAAGTGTTTTCCCTTAGCTCCTTTGTGGCAATTATTTGGAAAGTGATGAACGTTCATTATCTTAGAGCACAAGTTGGTGAATGAAGGGAAATCCAGAGGACAGTATCATAAAGATAATTAGAAGTGGGTACAGTTGGGGTTCTTAACCTACCAATTTAAAAGGCTCATGGAGAAGGGAATAGAGGTGTCTTTAGCATGACATGTCGGGCTCTCTAATCTGGTACAGTGGATCCTCTATGAGAATCTTCACTGTGGACAAATTTGTTTGCTACGTATACACTCTGTTCTGTCACTTTCACCATCTCATTCTCGAGACAATCTTTTTGTTGTAGTATTTATTATAGCGTTAGTTTCTTACTTGGCAACAGGTCTCTTATTCATTTTTATAGACTTAAACCTTACTCAAGCTCTAACTCAAAAACGTTGATCATCCCTTGCCCTGGAATCTTCCCTTCTCTCAAAGTCTGCTTGTTGTTTCTTGTCTAGCGGGAATGGGCTGTCAGTCATCTTGTTGTATTGCCAGCTGGCTTTCCCCAAGTGCCTTCATAGCCTAGCGCTCCGGCCCAGGCCCTAACACCCACTTAATGTTTACATTTCTGCGTGACGATAGAAAGTGATCCTTAGGGTAGCTGTCCTTAAATAACCTGCTTCCTTCTAAGTCCATCAATACGCAAAGTAGTCACGAGACCTGCAAGTTTTTAACTGACTTGCTGACACCTGAATTCAAGTGCAGATTCTGTATCAAGGTCATGTTGCTAGAACCAGAGTTTCCTGCCAGGGGCTGGCGGGATGCAGGTGAGAAGATTCCAGAGCTCTGAAACAGAGCAAACACAGATTAGTGCAGTTCTCAATCTTGATTACAGTTCTGAACCGTAAAAATGAACTTTCTAGGAATCATGAAGGAGTAGATTTTCAGAAATGAGGGAATTAGGCTATTTCTGCCAATATGGATAGCGTGATAGGATCATGTGGGAAAGAGCAGGGGGGAAGCAGGAGGCTGTATCCTGCAGTCTTGCCTGTATGAGAACCTGTTTTCATTTCCTGTATGAACGACCTAGGTTGTCAAATGGCTGATCACACATATCAGGTGTCTCTATAGAAAACAGGTAACCTCAAAACTCCCATTAGATCAGTAAGCACACAGATGTGAACCTCATTGAAGGGCTCATAGGAATTACAAAAGAGATTGTTTGTAAATCAAACAGACCATTTTGCTAAGAATGGGTTTATAAATCTCATGCAAAAATGTTAATCAGAAAACTAATACTTTCCCTGCATTTGCTTGCTTGCTTTTAAAGCTGATCCCTGCCCCCACCCTCCCACTCCCCCCTCCCACTCCCCCCCCACCAACCCCCCCACTTAGTCATTTACTTTGTTTCAGACTCTTTTATGTCAATCAAGAGGAACGCTGCTTTCCCCCAGGAGATAGTGGAGCCTAGGAGGAGTAAAAATGGTCAGGATGACAGTCTTGCTAAGACTGTACTCATTTTCTTTCTTTCAACAGACTATAGTTCTAAATTATGGCCATCACTGGCACAGACATATTTTCGTTTAACTTTTCTCTAACTTGAGAGATTACAAGGATACTGAAAATACATTCTCTTTGTTCTGATCCCAGCCTCTGAATAAGAGACTAATGGAAAGAGTTCCTCATAAATATGTATTGAATCCCTGGGTATTAATGTGAGGCAGGACTTTGATTAGCGAGTGCGACCTTCAGAAAAGTAGAGAAAATACCACAAATGGAGAGATGCTATTAGCAGATTTTATTTATGTATCTTTTTTCCTTATGTATGTCCGAGTTGCAATCACCTGTCTCTAGTTAAATCTCTCCACATCCCTCCCTTCAGGATCTGAAAGGAACACAAATGAAAGGCCTTTATATGAAGCCTCTTCCACTGTGTGCCCAGCAGAACAATACAGGAAGAGAGAGGGACAACGCCAGTTGCTTTTACCTGGTTAGTCCTTCCTTCCAAGCTTGGGAGCTTGCGAGACACAGAGCCTCCCTCATTCTATCTGGAGGGTGAAGTCAGGGACAAATTAAAAATACTGCATTAGTTTCGACTTGTTAGAGTGGATTTTACTACACAAAATAAAAAGAACTGAGGTTGTGCTGGTCTCTATGATACAGGACTAGTAATTAACATTTTTATGGGTTTTTTTTTTTTTTTTAACTAAAGCACCACTAGGCTTTGAGGTTAAACTGCTGCATCGAACTTTCTGGAACAGAAACCACAAACAACAGAATTGTACGGTTAACCACGTGGTAAACAGTTGGTTCGACTGCAATTTCATCAGAATCTTAACAGGTTTCAGAGGATGGACTGGTGGGACTTATGGGCTTGTAACCAGCTTGGCTGTGAAGCTGTAAGCTTCATGGGCAAAGAGGAGCTGCTCCCAAGGCTTTAGGTCTCAGCCTGCTACCAGCGAGGGTTCAAAAACAGCTCAGGCCAGGGGTCAAGCTGGGAATTGAGATTGGCTAGGATTCCACCCAGATGGCGAGTGAAGGATCTCCCCAGCAGCAGAGACGTCACTCTGACCACCTCAGATCCCTAGCCTGCCCACGCTGAACCGGACACCCTGGCGCTAAGGACGGGCGGTTCCATTGCATTGCAGATCCAGAGGGTGGCTGGAGCGGATACCAGAGCTTTCAGAAAACAATAATTCTTGCTCTTTTATTAAGACTGAGACACACATATTGGCCTTGAGGAGGGCTGAGGCGAGCTGAGGGGCCGAGAATGCTAGATCAACGTCCCCTTCTCGCGGATGGTACGGCCCGAACTGGGCGGGACCCGGAGGCCTGGCGCGCCTGTCCCCGCCCCGCTCCAGGGGACCAGCGAGTGAGCGCGCGCCCCGCAGACCCCGCCCCCGGCGCCGGGCCCCGGCTCCGCCCCTCGAGCCCGCCCCTCTGCCTCTGCGGGGAGACCTGGGCGGCTCTGCAGGCGAAGCTCCTCCGCCGCCTTACGCCCTCCCGCCGGAGTGCCCGGGCGGCTTCTGGTGGCGACGCTGCCCAGGGTGGGAGGCGCGGCCCCGCGGCTGCTGAGCCCTCGGCGCGGCGCAGCCGGTTCTCCCGCCCGCGCAGCGCTGTGACAGGTGCAGGGTCCCCGCCCGGGACCCACCTGCAGCGGCTGCCTCGATGCCTACCATGCGGAGGACGGTGTCGGAGATCCGCTCTCGAGCGGAAGGTGAGTGACTGCCGCAGCGGGAGGCTGTGCTCCCACCGTGCGTGGGGACAGCCGAGGGCAGCCTGGGGTCCAAAGTGTGTGTGTGTGTGTGTGTGTGTGTGTGTGTGTGTGTGTGTGTGTGCGCGTGTGTCCGGGGAGAGACATCTCGTCTCATCATCCCCCACCCCCTCAGTAGTCTGGTTGTCGCTTACCAGTGGACCCTTCCACCAGCTCTCCCCCCTTCAGTATACTGGCATACGCTTTCCAAGATCTAAAACCTACGAATCTGTGCGCTGGCGGGAGCCCCAAGGCTTCCTTTACACCGCAACACGACTGTTCAGACCTTGCTTCCCAGGGAACTCGCCTTGCTCTCCTCTCTCGCCAATTGCGCGCAATCTTTGCAGTCTTCGCAATCTTCCTGTTCCCAATTAGCTTTCCCATCCCAATAAATAGATCTCCTAACCCACTGTCCCGGTCTCCAGCGCCCACCGTTGTGCAGTCCACACATCACGGCTTCCCGAAGAGCCGGTTTTACCATTCCCAGGCGTCGTGATCCTTTGATCCACAGTTCCCAGCTTCTCTGGGCTGGAGGAACCTTAATTGGGTTTGGGTGCTCAGTGGATAACCAGCGACATTCCAGTCTCCGCAGTTCTGCCCCCTGCGGCTCACCAGGCTCTGGGCTGAGGTTTCATTTTTGTTTTTCTTTTGGCTTGCAACCTGCACTTTGGCCTGCTGAGCTGATTTGAGTAAGGTGGATGCTGCTTTCTTTGCTCCACCCAAGGCCAGCTGTTGAGTGGCTCCACTTGTAGGCACTGTGCAACAGATGCCTTAGGTTATGGGCAAGGGCGCTTTGGGAAAGGCTGAAATGCTGTGCGACCTGACTGAGGAGCCTTCTGCCTCCTGTCTGGCAAGTGGCAAGCATCCAGTAAACATCCCTTGGTTTTGCTTAGGGCAAAGCTAAAATGGTATACTTTTCTTGTTTGTTTTTCCACTCCCATAACTCTGCCCTTGAACGCTGTAAGAGGTGGGAAGCGGGATTTTGAGAACTAGATTATCTTGTTAAGCTCACTGATTTTCATCCTGCCTTCATTCTTACCCTTGACTTGGTGGTAGATGATAAAGTGGTTTGGATGAGGGGGTGGGAGAGAAGTGAGGAGAACAGGATTCTTCGCCGGGGGTGGGGTGGGTGGGGGAGAGACAGTAAGAGCTGTAAAGCTCTCATGTGAAAAATAATTCTAGGCTCTGATAAATAGGATTTTCTGATTTTGAGAGACAGGAAAAAAATTAAATTAAACTGCTGTGCCAGATGGTGACACAGAAGTCAAAACTGACCTGCCTTTTCTAAAGAATTTAGTACATAAACAAACATATACATTGTTCTTTTTGAGTGAAAGGAATGAATGCACCAATTGAGGCATGGAAGCAATGAAGTGAGGATAGTTGGTGTTGAAAATATCATCACACTAGCTGGTATTTTCAAATAATAGCAATTGATATGTGGTGTATCATGGAAACAACATAAAGCTTGGGTCACACTGAGAAAAACTGCATTGGTCTGAAAGGCTGCAGTATTGTTTTTGATTGGCGCATGTATTGTTCAAAGCGCTTTCACAACAATTTCCTTATAGGATCTTTCAACACTTTTAGAGGCTGTTGAAAGTGGTGTATGGTACCAGGTTGAGGAAACCTGGCCCGGAATGGCTTAGTGAGTTGAGCAAGGTCAAGCAGCTAGTTCAGTGGCACACTTGCATCGAGAGCTCTGGAAAAACAAATGCTGCTTCTTGTAGTTCCCTGTATCCAGCACAGTGTCGGGGGGTCGCCATGCTGCTGGTTGAATGACCCTTCCCTCTTGTATTGGTTGATCTCAGTTTATTATGTGCCAGTTGATTCTATCCCTGGGACTGTGGGCTGGAGGTGCGGCTTGTTGCTTGGCCTCCCACAGGTTCCTCTCCTGGGGAATTATCTCCTTTAATGGCTCCTGCCTGCTACATAGGGCCTTATTTTAAATTGGGGTCCTCTTGGTTTCAACTGATTGGAACAAGGTAGATGCTTGACTCAAGGGCAGCCAATCCCTAAGTGATTCACAGGCTTGTAGCTTGTAACCTTGTGGTTTTGTTAAAAAAAAAAAAAAAAATTCCCTGTGCTGTTATATTGCTTCTGAGCAAATTAAGGTTAGAGGCAGAATGAAAATGGAAGCAAAAGGGGGCAGAGCTGAATGGGCTTGTAGCAGAGGCAATCGGTGGCTGTAGTATGCCCTGAGGATAATGCCGAAGTAGGCAGTAGAAGCTGGGGAAAGAGCAGAGAATGGAAACAAGGTCTGGCAAGGAGGCCAGACCTCTGCCCTCCTGCCTTAGTTTTCTATTCTGAATTTCCGTGTTAAACCATTTCACTTTGAAATGACTTGAATGGATTTCTGTTCCCTCCATCCAGATTGACCAGATGCACTTGTAAGTTGTTTACAACCAAAGCGTAAAGAAAAGACTTAGATAAATTGTCCTAGGCGGTAAATCATCTCAGTGCGAAGGTTGTTAACTGCATGTGAGTGGCATAGGTCCTGCGTAAGTGTAGGACTTTAGTCTGTGCTGATGAATGATCCAGTGAGTAGGTATGCCTGCAGAGCCCTCTTGTAGTGCCACCTTGGGGTGTGGAGAATCACAAGGGTATCATGTTAAATATAGATTCTGATTTAGCGCTAGGACAATTATATTTGTGACAAGTTCAAAGGTCATGCCCAATGCTGCTAGCCTGCAGATAGCAGTCACAAAGGGCATTGCCATCTGTTTGAGAACTGGAAAGTGTTGAAAGTATCAATAATGGCTTGAAATAAATGGCTAAAATGAGCACGGTTTACATTAGACTTCAGGAAGATGGCTACAGACTGAGGGAAACCTGGAAGGAGGAAGGCGTAAGTTTGGACAGGTGGAGTTCTGCTGGATCAAAGCATTGTAAATGCCAAGTGAGTCATTTGGATGTCGAGCTGAATATTTGGACAAGATCTTAGAGTTTGCCTAATCTAATTTCTCATTTGCGCATGACACTAATACATAGTCACTGACGGGCCCAGGGTGGAGCCAAATTCTTATAACAAAGTGTTGTTACAAAAGAACTATATTAAATCAGTCAAGAACAGCGGTTTTCACCAGGCAGTGGTGGCGCACACCTTTAATGCCAGCCCTCTGGAGGCAAAGGCAGTGGATCTCTGTGAGTTCGAGGCCAGCCTGGTCTACAGAGTGAGTTCCAGGACAGCCAGGGCTACAACAGAGAAAGCCTGTCTCAAAAAAACAAACAAACAAAAAAAACGAAAACAGACAAACGAGAAAGAACAGTGGTTCTCAACCTGTGGGCAACAACCCCTTTGGGTTTGTTTCACAGGGGTCACCTAATACCATCTGCATATCAGATATTTACATTATAATTCGTAACAGTAACAAAATTACAGTTATGAAGTAGCAACGAAACGATTTATGGTTGGGGTCACCTCAACCTGAGTGAACTGTACTAACGGTCACAGCGTTAGGAAGGTTGAGAACCACCGGTCTAGATGCATGTTGAGGGTCAGGTATTGTGGCTGATTGGTCATGGAATAGAGCAGAGAAAATGGGGAAGGAGAACCAGAGAGAGTTTGGAGTAAGTCACTCAGTCATTCCCCAGATACCTAGCCGGTTCCTGTAAGAGCTCCTCTGGGTGCTAGGAGTACATCAGAGCACACACATCTAGTGAGGAAGGAACAAGTAGGTTGTAAAATTTGTTATTTGGTAGGTGCTGCTGGGAAAACAGCCGGGGCCGGATGTTTAAGGCGGGCCAGTGGACTTCAGTGTTAAGGAGGTGGGAGGGCTCCCCCTCCTTGAGAAGGTGACATGAAGGAGGTACAGGAGGAGTCTTCTGTAGAGCTGGTGAAGCTGTTGCAGGTACAGGGGACAACCAGGGCACAGGCCTCAGGCAGAGGAGTCAAGAGGCGTTCCAGGAGCCCAGAGGCTGAACTCTGTCATGAGAGAAGGTCAGAGACAAGACTTATATACATGTGCTTTGTTTTGTGAAAGAGAGAGTTTTTAATCAGTAGCGTTTTTAAGGCTGGATCCTGAAGAGACTGTGAAGCAGACAGGTGGGTCTGGGACAGACGTGACTTCCGATGTTCTGGTACATTTTGAGGACCTTTTCCTTACAGTCTTGAACCTGACTAGTAGAGAGGAATCTATCAAATTAGTCAAAGAGGCTCAGTAAAATAAGAGAATAAATCAAATTTTATAATTATAGCACACCCAAGTTGACCATTTTTGCTTGGTGTGATTGTGCACACCTATAATCTGAACACTTGGGAGCCTGAGGCAAGATGCTTGTTGTATATTCAAGGTCAGCCTGGGCTAGATAGTGAGTTATACACTAGCCTGGGCTACATTCATTTAAAAGAATAGAAACAAAAATTGACATGTCTTAAAGATCTTAGAAATGGTGAAGTCAGGCACAGGGAAATAAATCAAACTTGACAAAGCTTTAGTTCACAGATAATATTGAAACACCCGTAGTAGATATATTTTCCAGAAAGCAAGAATAGAATAGTTAAAACAGAAGGCTAAATATTTTAGTTTTTTTTTTCACTGCTCCCCCAGCCAAATGGGTGTCTGAACACAGTATTCATAATCACCGACTGAAATCCTGGCGGCTCACATTGAATACCAGCTTTCCCTCTCAAAAGCTAGCGTAGAAGTAGCCAGCCAAGGTCAGCCATGCCTGCCACATAAAGACCCAAGAGATATTGATTTCCTAGGCCTTTCTACTGTGCTATCCCCAACACGTGACTTTCATAAAGTCACCAGCGTGGTTGCTGGGTGTCATCTTTCTTGTAGGAGTCCCATGCAAGAAAACCATGGAAGGGGATGGAGGATGTTAGGGTGACAAATGCCTCATTCGCATTCGCTCCCGTCTGCAGGAGAAGCTGGGAGATGGAGTTTCCAGCTGAGCACACTCCTCAGTGTGGTGTTACTAAAGAGAACAGCTACTAGGCAAACAACGGGCTCAGTCATGATCAGGTACCCAGACTGCCAATGGCTCTTGCCTGAAGGAAGCAGGGATAATTTTAGGGCCCGTGCTTCACAAAATAATCAGCATCACATTGTTCAAAATAAATAGGAGGAAATAAAACAACAGCAACAGTAAAAACCAGACCTCCACAATGGCTTCTGTCATTTCCTGTTGAGTGTTATAAGGCTGAAACGTTAGGCTTCATGGTTGTGTGTGAAGCATGCTAGGTGATATTTAGAGCCTCTGAACTTTCATTTTCCTCTTAGCAAATGGCAACGTTTAGATGTTCGTGATGCTGGATACTATGTTCAGTGTACTTAAAAGATAACAAAAGGAACGAGACAAGTTCTTGTTAAAGGACAAGTTTTAAGAGGTCATTTTAGTTGTCTACCAAACATGACTAAACTGCCCTGTTTCTTAGGCCGGCATATGTTGTATGTCCGCTGAGTGCCAGCTGGTTGGGAGCAGGAACAGGAAGATGAAGGAAGGCATCATGGGTACGGGTTCCTGGTTTATAACCAGGAGTGAGCCTGACGATCCAATCTCTACGCGTCATTTCAGCGAGTGTAATTCTGAAGATACTAAGTGCAATAGACTACCTTAGGTTGTCTGATGTGTAGTACAGAACCCACCCTCATTCTGTTATTTCAGACAGCGAGAACTGAGACTGGTGCCTGCTTCACAGCCCGGGAAAGTTTGCACAGGCAGGAGGCCTTGTGAAGGCCGTGAGGAGTTTGCTGTGTGTGCTTCTGCTGGGGATTCTGTTAGGATGAATGTCAGTGTGGGAATCCCTTGGCTTTGGCTTTCAATCTCTACTCCGAAACAAATGAACTTTTCAGTGTTCTTATCTTCTGGTCAATAAGCTCCCGAGGGCAGGGACTTCTGTCTTTTTTATTCACTGATAGGTCTGTTTGGGTCACTGATATAATATCACCCTAGTTGGGAGATCACTGAGGGACCCAAACAGCAGTTCCACTCAGCCAATTTGTTGGGCATACTTACAGGACCATACGTGACACCAAATAGATGCATCTCAGAAAAGTCTCCTCGCGACAAATGAGATGGATTTCTCATCGTTGCATAGGAACGCCCCCTTCAGGGTATATCTAGAGACCTCGGACATGGAACAGAATCTGCCCAAGGAAGTCATTTGAAATAATTCTTTGACCAGCCTGTGTCCACTGTGCACCAGCTGTTGGTGGCTGGGGCAAAAAGGACAGCGAATGAAAGGAACTTGAGGATGGGTTCCTAAAGCAATGACTGGCACATATTTGGGGTCAATATTTGTTAAATGCAGAGACTGCTATGAATTTTATTAGAGTTTGGCATTTTGGTTAGCCCGCAGCTTACTAAGGAGTTTCCTATGGGTGCATATTTAGGTCATTTGAGGTTTTGTGTTTTGTTTTTTAGAACAACTCTCAAATAGGCTTTATACCTTATGTCCTTTTCTAATTGTTTCCTGGGGCGGTCTCTAGAAATGAGATTTCTAGGTCAAAACTATGTATGTTTTAATAACGTTTGATACATACTTCAGACTTCCGCTGGAAACAATCAGAAGTGCCTATGTCGCTGGCTCTTCTTAGGAGCCCGTAGTGTTCTTTCTCATCCTGGTAAATATGCAGAACAGGAGGCTACCTCTGTGAGTCTACTTGCCATTTAACTGCCAGTTATGTTTGGGATACATTTAGCATTTTATTTGTTTCTGAATTGTTACTTGTGTTCCTGTGCAACGTTTATTTTATATTGATGCTTTCTTTTTTTTATTAGCGCACAATAATCATACAAAACAATGAGCTTTGCTGTGGCATCTTCATGCCTGCAGCATAGACAACACTTTGACCACGTTCACTACCACTTCTTGTTGCCTGCTAGCCTCTTCCCCTACCCCCTTGCTCCTCCTTTATCCCTCTTCGTCTAAGCCCCTTCTTGCAGCTCTATCTCTATATCTATCTCTATATCTATATATTAGCTGTCACGCGTGAGGGAAACATGACACTTGACTTCTAAGAACTCCTTGTAGGTTAAAGATTTGAACTGTCTCCTGCTTGTACTTCATCGTGAGCTTTGTAGTATTTCTGCACGTATGCAAGTTAATCGTGTATGTGCTGTAAGTGTGCAGGCACGGGTGGAGGGTAGAAGATAACTTCAAATGTCATTCCTTAGGAGCCACGGACCCTTTTTGTTGTTTTGAGACAGGGTCTCTCACGGATCCGGAACTCTTCCAGGGAGACTAGGCTCTCTAGTTAGTGAGCTCCAGGGACGTACCTGTCTGTGCCTCTTAGCTTTGGGATTACAGGTGTACACTACCAAGCCTAGCTTGGTCAAACCCTACCCGGGTCAAACCCAGGTTGCTGAGCTGCAAGTCAAGATGCAAGTCAAGCGTCTCACCGACTGAGCCAGCTTCCTAACCCACAAGTTACCTTTTAAGAAGTATTATCTTCTAGGTTTTTTTTTTTTCTTCTTCTTCTTTAAATTTCTCCTTTGATACCATTTTTTTCATTTCAAGATGACAAGTTTTTAACTTAGATTTTTTTTCCAGTACTTCTAGGTTTCATTTTATATAATGACATTTCTAAGTCCTAGGGGTTTCACTTTCTTGAGAGATGTCAGGTCACAGTCGTATTTTTTCCTCAAATTTCTCTCCGTTCAGTATAGTAGCCAAATCTTTAATAGCCTGATTTTCCCATCGTGGTTTTGGGTGCTTCTTTACCCATGTGAGTTTTTCTGGGGTTTATCTCTTTCTTCTTCCCTTAGACCCGGTGCTGGTTCCTTTTCTGTCAACACAATCTAGAGTCATCTGGGAAGAGGGAACCTCAATTGAGAAAACGCCTCCACTAGATTTTCCAGTAGACAAGCCCGTGGACGTTTCTAGACTAATGATTGATGTGGGAAGGCCCAACGTCCTGTGGGTGGTGCCCTCCCTGGGCAGGGATCCTGTGTAGTACGGAGCAAGCCAGCAGGCAGCCCTCCTCAGTGCTTCTGTCTCAGTCCCTCCCTCCAGCTCCCCGCCTGATGATGGACTCTAAGCCATGTGAACCCTTTCCTCTCCAAGTTGCTTCCGGTCGCGCTGTTTGCCATGGCGATAGATAGTAAACTAGAGTGGTCCCCGCCGCCCATGTTAGTGTGGCTGTGTTGTCTGCTATAAGCGTCCTTTACGGCAACTTAGTAAAAACACGTTCTTCTGTCTTCCTCTCGCTGATCTTTGTTGTAACAGTGCTGTGCCTGTTTTCATGTTTACTTGCCCACCCACATTTTGAATGTATCATTAGTCATGCTAAAAAGTATGTGGAGGTGTGTTTATTGGTATTGCACTAAAGGTATAATTTTAAATTGAGGAAATTAACGTAGTTATTATTCTAAGCTCCGTATGCCCAGTGTCTCTACGTTCATTAGATTTTTTTTTTCTGTCATGTGTTGGGGAACATTGTCTTAGCAAACTCTACTTCTTCTAATGGATTATACAAGTGTATTTGTATTTATTGTTGATGACATTATGATTGTGATTTTTTTTTTTTAAACTGTGTGTCCTTCTTTGTAACTTTTAGGAACTGTAAAGTAGGAGCTACTGACTTAAAGACCAACTGTTGGTTAAGCCATCTGTTTATTCCAATTCAAGTGTAAGCCGAGTATTTGGTGTTAAAAATTTAACATTCATAAACCTAAAAGAAATGTAAAGGAAATAGATCAATTAATTTTAGTGATATATGTACTTTTACTCAGTGTTAAATATGATAATGTAAATGATATGATATATTTAATAATGCATAACATCTATGTAAATGGTATATAGCCGTATAATTTGCTTTAACCTAATATTATCCAAACCACTATCACTTCATGTTATGTTTTATATACTTATATCAACGTTGTATTGAGATAGCTTCATTGATTATTTGTGCTAAGTTTTGCAGGTATTGTGGGCATGTTGTATTTTTAATGCATCTCATGCTCAGTAGCTGCAGGTGGCTACCCTATAGGACAGCAGAACCACAGTTAATACCTCTAGCGTGTACTAACATGCTAGGGTTGGCTAGAACCCTAGCCAATGTATACTATTTTATGCTGATAACTGGCTCAGGTAGCTTATTAAAAACTACATGCGTAGAGTAGGAGTAAGCCCTCAAGCTTCCTTCCTTACAACAGGAAACAGTTGTATGTCCTTCTAAAGCAGTGGTTCTCAACCTTCCTAATGCTGCGACCCTTTAATAGTTCCTCATGTTCTGGTGACCCCCAACCATAAAATTATTTTTATTGCTACTTCATAACTGTAATTTTGCTACTCTTATGAATCATAATATAAATATCTGATGGTCTTGGGTGACCCCTGTGAAAGGGTCATTTGACCCTCAAAGGGGGCACGACCCACAGGTTGAGAACCACTATTCTAAAGCTTCATACATCATATTTATGCCTCAATAGTACTGCTTTTGACATGTGTCAGTTTAGGGATTTGGTGTTTGTTGTGGCATCCTGTCCTTTAAAACCTGTTGTTTTGTTTCTGATTTTTTAAAATAGATTTAATAAAGGCTGGAGAGATGGCTCAGTGGTTAAGAGTACTGGCTGCTCTTCCAAAGGTCCTGAGTTCAATTCCCAGCAACCACATTGTGCCTCACAACCATCTATAATGGGATCTAATGCTTTCTTCTGTCATGCAGGTGTACATGCAGACAGAGCACTCATATATACATAAATAAAAATCTTAAAAAAGCAAAAAAAAACCCTCAAACATAAAATTAATCTTCATCCTTAAACAATAAATTTAATAAGCAAAGTCATTTTCCCTACCTTCTTATTCATTTTTACTTAGCTGATAGCATGAATGTGAAACAGATATGACTTTGAGCACGTGCTTTTATGTAAGGCACATGTTCACCTTCCCTCATGTCGGTCTGAATGACTGTAGAACTGGGCTTCATGGATTATTTACACCCCTAATTGACTTGGCAAAGAGAGGTGTCGGTGTTAAGTTAAACCTTTGTTCATTCTATTGTGCGCACTGTCTTAAGATGACCGCTCTTGAGCCTTCTGGGACCATGATTAATGGTATCAGGTTAGTCAGGTGAGAGTTCAGGCAGACACTGCTAAGAAAGCCAAAGCCAGCCTATATTCTGGACCAGAGGATCACTTTAGTGGGTCAGACATGCTTAGATGGAATATAAGATTGGCTTTCATGAGGCTAGCAAACTGAGGTGTACAGGGTGCATCCAAGGCTTGCTTTGTTTTGACTCTAATCGGAAAAGCTGAGCTTGGCTTAAGCCCCGTCCAAACTCTGGTCCAAAGTAAAGCGAGCTTACTGTAAAAGGTTTCCTTCTAGCCTCTGCTCCCATCTTTTCCACTTGGCACCTCCTTACTCCTGCAGACTTTTAGCCTAACTCCAGTCCTGATAACTTTCCTGTGTGAGACATCTACAGAGCTTTGACTTAACACTCTAAAAACAGGGCACGATAAAAGTTTTTCTTTTTCTGCATCCTGTCCAACACTTGTTGGATTTCTTCCTGACAGCCATTCTGACTGAGAAGAGCAAACTAGTACAGTCATTGTGGAAATCAGTGTGGAGGTTACTCCAAAAAGAACCGCCATATGACCCATCTATGCCACTCCTGGACAGATACCCAAAGGACTCCATATCCCACCACAAAGAAACGTATATTTATATAATATATAAAGTTATATAAAAATTTATGTTTTCTGATGAGATATTCACGATGTCAAAGAAATGGAAGCAGCACAGAGGTCTAACAACAGGTGAATGGATAATATGGTGACACGTATATGACCATGTATACAATATTATTCAGCCGCAAGGAAAAACTGGAATCACGAACTTTGCAAGAAAATGGGTACACCTGGAAAATATAATATTTAGAGAGGTACCCAAACCCAGAAACATGAAAGCTACATACATGTTCTGTCTCCCATGTGGATCGTGGCTATAATGTAGCCATGCATATATGTAAACAGATGTAAGTGTGAATGCAGTTCTGGAAGGGAGACCAGAGAGGGTAATAGTAGGTGACTGAGAAGGATGGAGTGCTGTGCAGAAGGACACGTGGGGCTGGAAAGAGGAACGGAAACCAGGGGAGGGAGACTGCAAGGGTGAAACAGAGGGAGCAGGGAGTGCGGGAAAAGGGAGACAGGCCCACTGAGAATCTCATGAAGTGTGTTGTATGCTGTCTCTAATTTATTCCAGGGGGGAAGGTTTGTAACTTGAAGCTAACTGTATCAAATCATCCTATGATAGTGTTACTTAATATGCAGATTGCTTTTCTATACATTAATTAAGAGTGGCTTTAAAAAATACACACAAAGAAGAAAATTGGTGCAAGCACGTTGCCGCCATTTCCGCAGCCCTCAGCGCCTGTCACAGAGATCGTTGGAGCCCCAGGAACAGGCGGCCTGTCTTCATCCACGATGCTGGTCCCTAACACAGCCTGGACTCTAGGCCTTTGCATGTGTGGGTAATTCTCATGCTGACTCAGACATGATGCCCAGGCTTCTCAATAACATTGCTTGCATTTTCCCTGCTGCTGCTCTAGGACAGCACATCTAAACACACTGACCTCAAGTGGCAGAGCCTGGGTTCTGAGGGCATTGCATCACCTGTGACCACAGCTCCTGAGCCTTTTCTTCTGCTCCCGTGCTGTCGTGCAGCAGATGGGACCAGCTGACCCTTTCCCGTTCTCTAGTGTGTCCTACTCTTTCTTACCTCAGGCCATGTCCTATCTCTGATCAAAGAAATGAAACATCTTTTTCCCGAATTTGGTGTGTTGTGCCTGATTAGGAATATGTTGGGCTCACGCTACCGTATCTATGCTAGAATTGTAATAAATGTCCTCAGGTAAATGTTGTCTGTTTCATTGATTTTGTTTATTTCCACTGCTATACACGGATGTTAGAGAAATGACATGGGAAAGCTGTCTACCATCTTTAGTGCAAAGTTTGTTCAATACGGGCAAGGCAGTGGCAGCTTGTGTGTGAACTGTGGGTTTTTTTAATAGCCACATTGTGTACCTTACGTAGTGCTCGGCGCTGGCTTTACGGTCAAATTGAGAGCTTCTAAACCAGCAGTTCTCAACCTGTGGGTCATGACCTCTTTGGGAGTCAAACAACCCTTTCACCGGCATTGTCTAAGGGTATCTGCATATCAGATATTTACATTACTATTCATAACAGCAGCAAAATTACAATTACGAAGAAACAACAAAAATAATTTTATGGCTGGGGTGGGGATCATCACTGCATGAGAAACTATATTAAAGGGCCACAGTATTAGGAAGGTTGAGAACCACAATAAACCATGCTGAGGCCCAGACAAGACTACGTGGATCAAATGTTGTGTGTCGTGTCGTAGGTAGCAGTAGTGGGCAGCAGCGTCTGAGACACTGGCATAGATCCTTGACTTTACGTGCTAGCAGAAAAGATGAGGAGGAGCTCGTGGAGCGCAGCAGAGGTTATCAGCCAGGAATCCAAGATCATGTGCACATGACTGGTAAAATTTTTGTCATGTCACCCAGTTACCGGATGGGTTTAATTTGGCTCCTTTTCCCCTTCACAGGAATAGTCAAGTCCATGTGATGATATTCAGCTATTAGGTTTGGCAGCTTTTCTTTCAAATTCTGAATTGATTATTCAATTCAATATGACCCAATGGGACGTACACATGGTTTATTTTTAGCTGTGTTCTATCCATCCTGCAGGCTTGTTGACTATAAGTGGTGCCAGTATCCGTGGTTTGCTAACCTGCTTGCCCTTATTATGTCGAGGTAACTGTTATGGCCATCTTATATTTGAGGGCCAAGGGTGTATTCTTTTTCAGCTAAAAGGGAGGAGGGGGAGGCTTAGCAACTTGGCAAAAAGATCTTCAGAACATCTTTGGCGGCTTTGTCTCTAATATGTTTTCGTAGACACTTCTGAAGTCATCGATTCGGCCCATCGCGGACTTTGCTCCAGGTTAATCCACGGTCTGAGAGCATACTCAGGTCCAGTCCACCTGCCTCCTGCGCTTGCTGAGTCGCTGCATTGGTGCCCTTTTTTCTGAGTCTCTTGATTTGATCAGTGTGGTTTCTCTGTGGCCACATGGACCTGCCTTCAGGATGTGGGCAGCGTCTAATGGTGAAGGGTCTCATTTCAAAGCTCTGAGGATCGAAAAACAGATACCAGGCTGCCTTGGATGGAATGCATTGTGTTCGAACTTTGTGGGACTATTTGTTTAAATTTTTTTCTTATAATCATGCCCTTCCTTATTTATTTATGCATTTTAAATGTCCTGTTAATGAATAATGCGGCTTTTAAGTAGCAGTGGAATTTTATTTAACTTTAAAAAAGTATTTTGTTACTATTGTGTGTGTGTGTGTGTGTGTGTGTTGGAGGTCAGAGGGCAGCCCTGTGTAGTTAGGCCTCTCAGGTTGGATCCAGGTCACCAGGCTAACAGGGCAAGCACCTTTATCTGCTGAGCCTTTTGGCTGGCCTCCCCCCAACCCCCCTTTTAATAGCACAGCATTTTAATTAATTCTTTGAGAGTTTTGTACAATGTATCTTGATACCGTGATCACATTTGTCCACCCCCCCCAACTACCCTCATATCTATCCTCTTCTCCCTAACCCTCCCACCCACCCCCATCTCTCTCAAAGAGAGAGCATCTGGAGGCAGATGTCCTGGTCGTCCGGCTCTTCAGTCTTCCCATCCCATCTTCCGTTTCCGCAGTGTTCGCCGAGTCTTGAGTGTAGGGTTGAATTGGGAATGTGTTAACTGGGAACAGGCACTCCAAGATCAGTTGATTTTGACCAGTTGAGGCTTTCTGTAATGAGCTCTCTCTGCTGCAAAAAGAAGCTTCTTTGATGAGGGTTGAGAGCTACACTTACTTGTGGATATAAGACTAAGTATCGAATGAGCTAGAGATTATACTGGCGCATGAAAGTGTCAGTAGTGGGCACTCCTCTAGGTCCCATAGTCTCACCAGCCATGGGTACTTGGGTAAGTTTAGAGTGCCAGGCATGAATTCCCTCCTACTGAGAGGGCTTTATGTCCAATTAGGTAGCTCTTAGTTAACACCAAGATACAAGTGCTATCATTGCACATTTAGGAATATCTTGTCATGCTGGTCATTCTTGTGGTTCTCAGGCATCATAGCTGGATAGGACTAGTGATTGATTTTCTCCCTTGGCAGCTTGCGTGGCTCCTTCTGATAGTATAGTCATCCTCAGGGAAGAGTCTTTCATGTCAGATCCATATTGATACCTCTAAGGACTGTGTCCAAAGTGTATGGTATTTTCAGCAATAGAATCTTAACTTTGTTTTTTAAAGCCAATAGAAGAGAGAATGTTCTGAGTTATTAGCTCCTTTTAACACCAGGTTGTCATCATTTATTCCTTTCTTCTTCTTCTTTTTTTAATCAGAAAAAAATCATTACACAGGCTGACTTTTTGTTAACTACAAAGTGAGTATAATTAGCAAAGAAAAAAAAATTAAAGCCCTCTTAATTTCCCCAGATGCCAAGTTGAATTCCTCCAGTCCTATTAAGTCACTCTCCCCATGGAATTTATGACTGGGGCTTGTGAAACACTCTCCTATATTTTAATGTTGATTGATAGCAAAGGTCACAGCTTTCAGTCTGAGCTTAATAGTTTTTTGTTTTTTTTTTTTTTTTATGTCGGACATTCTTTCCATATGTTCAACTGGAATTGTCTTTTTAAAAAAAAATTAATTGAAGCAAATGAATGGCATTTTTTTCTGTTTGAACTTCTTGTGTTTTTGGTTTATTCACTGGCAGCTGATGGTCACAGAAACCACTGACAAGTAGAGTGTGTTTGCTTGGCAACATATCCCCCAAGGCAGCCCTTCATTTAGTTAGTGCTCACCTGTGTCCCTTTATCATTTTTTAAAAATTTAATTAAAATTTTTTCATGCACTATATTTTGATCATATTCTTTCCCCTATCCAACTCCTCCTAGATCCTTTCTACCTTCCCAACTTCGTTTTCTTTCTCTCAGGAAAGAAAGATAAAGAAAGAAAGAAAGAAAGAAAGAAAGAAAGAAAGAAAGAAAGAAAGAAAGAAAGAAAGGGAGGAAGAGAGAGAAGGGAGGAAGAGAGAGAAGGGGAGAGAGAGAGGAGAGAGGAGTGGGGAGAGAGGGGGGAGAGAGAGACAGAGACAGAGAATAAACAAATTTAAAAAATGAGATAAGGTAATCACTGGGTATATCAACCATACTCCAGGGCAGGATCCATGGCCAACACAACACAAGGTGTTCTGTTTAACATCTCATGCTGGTGTCTTATAAAAACTTCCTTTGAGAGAAAGTGAAATGAGGCACTTAGGGTCCCCTAAAAGCCTGCAGTGATACTGGTCCTGGCCCTTTCAAAAGCAGTGTGGCCCTGGGAAAGCCACTGTTAATCTCCTCGCGAATACCAGTTTTCCTTTGGCCAATAGCACATCTGCCTATTGAAGAGGGAGGAGACAAAGCCTGGTTACCCACTGGAATCTTGGGGCGATCCTGGCATGCCCACAGGCCCCCAATCCAAGGAGTCTGCTTTCAACCCGGAAGAGGAGTTGCAATAGGGGATGCAAGTGGCTTGGACTACAGGGTGTCTGGAGGGATGATGATAAAGGGACACAGGATAAAGCTAGGAGGAGAGTCAACAGATTTGTTAATAGATAGGATGTAGTGTTGAAAAGAGAGTCCAAGTTTGGGGCCCATGGCCAAAGGGTAGCACCATTACTGAGCTAAACTTGCTTGCACCTCAGCAAGGGTGATCCCTCACCCCAACATGCATGGCATTAGGAGGATCATTGGCACTGGGTGGTTTATAGTCATGGCATCAGAAAAGTTCTTGAAGCTTTCTTTGCATACATCCTCACAGCATCCTTGCCCTAGGCTGATGGTAATCTCACACGTGTGTAGGTGTCCTAGCTTTAATGTCACTGAGCGCTGTGCTGGGTCTTTGAAGTTTTGCAGCCTACCAGCTGTCATTCACACATCCTGGCTTAATCTCTTCAGTGGAGGTTTTCTAGCCACATCCTGACAAGTTAAAGGATGCCGGCTCAGTACTACTTGGAAACCCTTAGATCTCTGAGTTGTCTCACCTAACCAGTCTTGTGCTCTTTAATCCTGCCCACGTGCTTACGCAGACCAGGCATCCCAGAGGCACACCCAGTCCTGTGGTTACTGTGGGGCAGAGTTGCTTCTTCATGGCTTTCCTATCTTTCTAGCCTCCTTCAGTGCACTTGGGTGTTTTGTAAACCAGGTAGCCACACTGCCTCTCATAAATGGGCAGACAGAGTGCTACAGCTCTCTCCTTGGTAGGGGAAAAAGCTGTGGTTCTGGCGCACGAGCCGTTTATGTTGTATGTGCCGTACTGATGATACCATCGGCATTATAATTGGCCGGTAGGCTTCAGTGCCTTCAGCAGGTGTGTTTTATGATTGAAGCATTGGGTTTTTTGGTTTTTTTTTAGATTCTTTATTGCAAAGTCACAATGGAAATAAGAAACAGTCAAATGCCTGTAAATCATCCCGAGGATAACGTGGCACCCAGATGATGCTGTTTTGGTAGTTCTGTGACTTGTATAGAAGAAACGGGATGAAGTCAGTGAGAGCCAATTATTTGTCTGCTAAATGCTTAGTGCCTCTATAAGGAAGAAACAATCACTGAGTTTCATGAATGCTTATTAATGTTTCTCCAGAGTTTTCTAAGAGGTAGCCAGCTCAATTGCAGTGGAATCCAGTGGTGTCTTCCTGTGAGCACACTGATTCTGCTGCCACTGAAGGAAACTGTCCTACAAGCATTCGTCGTGACTCACTCCGTGGCTCACTCTTTTGTATTGGAAGTGTTGAGAACTTGCTCACTGGCCTGCCACTGTATGAATGTTTCTCCCATGACCTTATAAATTGTGTTTTTATTTTATTTTTAATTAAAATATAATTACATCATTCCCTTTCCCTGGCACTTCCCATACCTCTCTACTTCCTCTCAAATTCATAGACTCTTTTCTTTAATTAGTGTTTTATATATATATATATATATATGTGTGTGTGTGTGTGTATGTATATATATGTGTATATATGCATATATACATACTTATAAATACTTACATATTTATTCAGACATATATGTACATATGAAACATTACCACATATATAATACATATACATGCATGTATATATATATGAATAAATATGTAAATAAAACCCACTGAGTCCATTTAATGCTACTTATCTGTATACTTTAGGGATGAACCACTTGTATTAGATAACCATTTTAGGGGCTCACCTCTAAAGAAGACTAATTCCCCATCTTTCAGCAGTAGTTAACTGCCTATAGCTTTCACCTAGGGGTGGGTCTCTGTGAGATTTCCCCACTACACTGGCATGTCAGTTGGGGTTGTCATTGTTCAGGTCTTATTTAGGCAGCCATATTGCTGAGATTTCATAGGTACAGTTCACTGTCATTATCTGAGCCGTAGGTGCAGGGGTTGTGTTGTAGAAATGTCAACAGGGGATGAATACCCCTGTGGTTAATGTCCTCTGCGTTTTGACTAGTTGTCAGTTTTTGACTAATTTGTTGCTTTGACTAGTTGTAGCTTTCTGAAATGGAATCTGCTGCAAACAGAAGATTCTTTGAAGAAGGGTAAGAGCTACACTTATCTATGGGTATATTATTTTTGAAAGGATAAGATGATTTATTTCTGGAGTTGGGATAGAACTTAGAAGCCGTTCCTTGCAACACGGATCTGATATAGAACGTTAACAGTGCTTGGAGGATTCATTTCTGCTTGGATCCCTCTTTGGGGAGGGTTCACACCTCCTGAGACAGCTCACCCCATTCTTGGGCAGCTCTTTCTAGCTAAGAAAACAACACAGCAGTCCATGTGTTCTCCTCACATCTTGCTGGTATCCTTCCTTCACTTGGGAAACCATAGGAATTCAGTCATGGGATTGTACCTGAGCTCATCTACTCCTAATGAATCCCCAAGGCCTCCACCTCTAAATTGTTTCTTTTTTCTCTTAATGTCTCACAATGGGAATTAAATTTCAACACATAAGCCACTGTGAGACATACTTCAGCCATACTCAAACCATAGCAGCATGCATGTGGCATCTTCCAGCCCACATATCCTTGGTACTGAGTCAGCTGACCCTGTAACTGAATTGCAAGTCTATTTTCCCAAGACTGGATTGTGTTGATCCTACTTAGGGTTAGGTACTAGACCAGGGAAGGAAAGGAAGCAGAAACCAAGGACAGCCCGTGCTTGGAGCTTTTAAGTTTCACCTGCCTTTGGGTCTGTATTGCTGTACAGCTATGGGTCATAACAGGATGCTAATTTGTTTGTCCCATCCTATTCCCCAGGACCTCTCAGAGGGCAGAGTTCAAAGCCAGCCTGGTCTACATAGTGGGCTCCAGGCCAGCCAAGACTATATAGTGAGGCCCTATCTGAAAAAAAAAAAAAAAAAGAAAAAAGAAGGGAAAGGAAGGGGGAGGAGGAGGAGAAGGAGGAGGAGACAGCAGTTCACTTATGGATTTTGGGTTATTAAACCATCCTTTTAATCTTTCTCTACATTAGATTTTGACAGACATTGACCACCTCTAAGTCATGGGACAATCACAGTATTGTTCAAGCTTAGGTAATACACAGAACATTTTTTAAAATTGTATATCTTTTAATATATCCTGTGTTTCTGTATATATATTGAAAGAGCTCTTTCAAAGTAATTAAATCCTACTCAGTCTTATTTGGATTCTGAATTCTCAGTGTGAATAGAAGATGTTCTTTTCAACTTCCAAATTCATCATGTTCAAAACATTTCTACAAGTTCTTTACAACTCATGAGCTTAGATGTGTGAGCTTAGAAAGCACATATGTTGATTCTTAATTTTCTAATTTATAAACAGTGTCTTGTGGTGTATGAAATCTGGTTCTTTAGAATGTAGGGACAGTGGGTTTGTTTTGTTTTGGCCATTTTTGGATGTTTTGCATCATGGCTTTCTGTTATGGCACTTCATTTAACCATCATGCAGGCTCTCATTTCTGAGTGTGTGTGTGCGTGTGTGTGTGTGTTTAGCTACAAGATACAAATTCTTGTAGGTTCTACTTTTAAAAAACAACTCTGTCTCCTCTTTTGCTTTAGTCCTGACTATTTCTTCTGCCCTTTCTGGTTTTAGATGCTGCTACTTGGTAGACAGTAAAGTAGGAGTTGTGAAGTTCTGCTTTTGTTACCTGTTAGTTAACCTTGCACATCTATTTTGGGCAACAGGCCTGTCTCATCACTTCTTTCATCCCAAATGAAAGGGGAAACTATTTTGGTGGTCTCTGAACATTTTAAAAAATAAATTTGCTCTACTCTTAGGTGCCTGTGCATGGATTCACTCTTGAATGTATAAGCCTCTGTCCTGCATTTTTGGATCTCCTTAAGCTTCTTCTAGGCTTTTCTGTCCAACATCAGTGGAGTTTGAATACTCCTCCATTTTCTTTTCTCTTCAGAGACTCTCACAATTATAGTCAGCATGTTGATTCAGCCAATAAGAGTTCTCGCCTTTTGGGGTCTTGGGGGTAGCTTGGAATGTGTCCTGAAGTGTGGGAGACATGTCTGACTTGGCCTGGCATTGCCCTCTTTGATTGCCAAAGCTCCTTGCATCTTCACGTTTTTTAGTGTATCCTTACTGCATTACCACCTTTCTATCAGTTAGAATCCAGTTCGTAGGCACAGTTCAACTTTGTATCCTTACTGTTTACCACTTTTCTATCAGTTAGGATCCAGTCTATAGGCACAGCTTGTTTGGCTTCTTGTTTCCAGGACCTTTGTAGGGTAGAGCTTGAGGCGAAGGCAAGCTGCCAATGCTTTTAGCTGATTGAACCTTCCAGTAGATGTCTGTTCCGTGTCCCGCTGTGGAAAGCCCCTTGGTGCTTGTCAGTCTGCTTGGGAGTATGCTGTTTCATTCTTCTTTCTCTCAGACCTGTGGTCTGTTGGGTGTTTCCAAGGAGATGTCATTGAATCCCCCTCCATCTTTCATTGTATTTCCTGCTTTTCCAGTTGAGCATGATGTTAGCATTAGTTAATGCTTTGTTATCACTTCCTAGTAACTCAATCTGCCCAAGGTGATTATTTTTCCACAATGATGCCCAAAGCTGGCTGCCACAGAGATTGAGGACTTACCCTGGGTGAGGCCCAATGCTAGGCATGCCATCGATCTTCATGGAACTCTGCTTATGAGAGTGTTTTTTTCTGAACGTCAGGGATTTTTTTTTTTCTTAGTATTTTCCACTTAGAATTAGTAGTACTACTTTTAGAGCTTGCCACAGCTCAGTGTGACTTCAGGAAGTGTTCAGCCATTGTTTTTCTCCTGTTTTAGACAAATGATGTTCATGTGTTTTCACACTTGTCTATTTTTAGATTTATTCCCACAGAGGCCTTTAAAGAAAAATGCTGTTTACTATATATGGTAAAAGCAGGTCCTTATAGAAAAGTATACTACTGGCTAGCATGAGAGGGGCAAGACTGTAAACTTCTGGGAATTTCTGGATACCTTATATCAAAGTAAAAAATTTAGTAAACATTTAATGTTTATACAGGACTTCTCTATAGAGTGGTTTATGTTACCTCCCTATATTCTGTTGTGTTACCTCCTTATAACATACCCAATTCATACTTAAGTGTGCCTCTATTCCTGATCTAGCCTTGCTGCCTAAGTTAAGGATATCTATAAAGCAGTTATTCTCAGTTGTAATGTACACAATGTGTGTTCACATATGTGTGTACATTTTTCAAGTATGTCATAGATATACCAGTCTTTTACCTATAAAGCACATTCAAAACTTTCCTTTGTGATGCTTCAGAGAAGAATGATAAAGAAGATGTTCTGATATGTAGGTGAAATTACTCAGGGCATGAGGGTCCATGGAGACTCCTAATTGGAAAAACTGGAGTTCAAGGAAGAGATGAGATCATGCTCAGTTATTGAATGAATGAGTGAGTGAATGAATGCATGCATCCACGAGTGGTAGTGGTAGAGACAAGGCAGACTTCATTGGTTTCCTAGCTAGGTATTAACTCAGGTGCTCCCTGGCTCTCTGACTATGAGAAAAGTAGGGTTTTCTTATTTGTATCATTTTGAGAAGAATTCTTTTAAAAAGTAAACCAACTTGTACTATAAGATATCTATTTTAAAGCAAGTAACCATGTTTTATATTATGGGGGTTAGGTATTTCTTTGTTACAACTTATTCTTTTTAGTAACTTAGAGAGGTTTAAAGGTATTGGTTTGGGTTACAGTTGCTTGACCAAGAAGGTGGTGAGGCTAGGGATATGGAAAGCTTTTCAGTCATTGTACAAGTTCTTTTGAGTGGCATCCCACAATGTTCCAGAGTACGTGGATGAAGAACTTAATTAGAGCAAGCAGGTGATCTGATCTAGCAAGTAGAGCCAGTTATGGGAGGTTCCTGAAGCCTGATGATCTATCGAGGAGGGCAGGTGCACTGAGTCCAGGCAGAAATGCCAGTCATGATTGCAAGCCAAGAACAGGATTCAGCATCGGGAAGAAGCCTGGCTAGGTACAGGAAGGGAGTTGGTGAGCACTTTTGTTCCGTGGGCAGAAGCTGAGTACGTCTGGTAAGCAGGTGGAGTTGCTCCTGAACACGGAAGAGAAGCTTCACAGACAGGTCACACAAGAGCCCAGGTCGTCTGAGTAGTGGACCACCACTTCTAGGTACCAGAGTGAGTTCCTGCGGTACTCAGCTTATCTTTTGTCCAAATAGAAGTTACATTTAATGGGGCACAGGAAGGTGACGGGAATGGTGCCCCAATACTTCTGTGGGTGGGTCTCCAAAGGAAAGTGAGGGACTTTTCCAGGAAAAGCAGACTGAGTCGGAGACAACAGCAGATGTCTGCAGTGCAGGGCCAGACTGTTCTTAGTCCAGTGAGGATGAATTAATGCAACTGAAATTTTCTTTTCCCCATCTCTACAGTCATGGTCTGGAGACTTGAGATGTACGACTGAAGAGTTTCTGCTTAATTTCCATGCTTGGGCATGTGCTTCATTTCTTTTGTGCCTTACTTCTAAGTACAGTATGAAAATCCAACCTGCCAAGTGCCGAGCTCATCATCCTAGAGTTAATGCCTACCTTCTGTCCTCCATCTCTGACCAGCTACTGCTCTCCCAGCTGAATATCTGAAATGCCTCTTCCCTAGGACAGTGCAGAATGCAGGCTTTCAAGTCTCCTCTGTAGCTGCAGTAGCTGCTGCCTTTATATTTATAGAGAAAACTTCTAAGGTGTCCCTCACAGATTGCTTTGCTACAAAAACCACTGCTTGTCATAGGAGAGAAAGGAAAAAAGTGTGTGTGTGTGCACGTGTGTGTGTGTGCGCATGTGTGTGTGTGTGCGCATGTGTGTGTGTGTGCACGTGTGTGTGTGTGTGTGTGTGTGTGTGTAGAGAGAGAGAGAGATTTAATAATTATTGCTCAAAGAATAGTATACATATACATAGCCTTTGAGAAGGACAGTGGGCAGTGTTCCTATTTCCTACTAAGTAGCACCTAGCTTTAATTGCACCAAGTTCTGCCTCTAAAGTCCCCAGCTAGTTTTACAGTTCATATTCTTTTATTAGCTTCTGACTGTTGCAAGCATGATTGTTTATTTAATGACCTCAATGTAGGTCAAGAATCTTGAGCAAACAATATGGTCTCTTTAAGGACTGATATTAGAACACATTGAGTAAAAGGTAATTGGACTCTGCTTAGAATGTTTAGGAGATAATACAGTAGACATTCTGAGTCCAACTGTGGCGTTCTATTTGCAATCACATTGAGTCTGAACAATCATAATGACTCTCTAACCATATTACAACAGATAAATTTTGTGTCTTGTACTCTTCTCCCTCCTACCTACCCACCCCTGCATTTCAGTTGCATAACTCCTACACAGATGGTAGCTCAGAGGAAAGCATACTTATTTGATATCAATATACAGAATTGTATGGAAAAAAACCATTGTTTTCCTTCCAACATTCACACTAGGCATAACCCTGGTTAGCCTTCTTCTCTTCCACTTGTGTCATTAACACTTCTTTCCCTATATCAAATATTCTGAAAGAAAAAATACCTTTTATAATCTCTAAGGAGACCAGAATGACAGGAACAGTTTGAATGACAAGTATCCGTCTACATTGCTAACACGATGTGTCCTCATCGTCATGGTTTGTTTGTGACTGAAGTAGCTAAGTCTCAGACAGGTTGCCTTGTGTTGTGTAGAAGTGCCCTGAGCAGACTCTGAACACAGACCTGGCTCAAAGGCTCCTTCTCCCACAATCTGCCTTTCTGATTTCATAACGGATCAGAATAGCTAAAATATTTGCCTGGATATGAGGAGTCAGGTACTGCCCAAGTATATTACAATTTTATCACCTCATTCAATCCTCACCAAACTTTGTAAGAGAGTAGAAGCTGCGGGTTAGCATTTTATTCAACTTGGTATATCTGTAATACATTAAGTTCAACATATGATCAAAGTAAAAGATTATAGATGAGATATTTATTTTTTAAGTCCTAGATCTCTTTCAGACTTAGGCTTTTGCTTAGTAACATCAGGCGACAGGTGTCGACACTGTGCAACGGTGGGAAGATAATGGCTACAGCAGCTATGTTCTGTATTCTTGTCCCATTGGTTACAACAAGCTGAGCCAAGCCCCACTGTCATTCACCTGCATTATCACAAGGCCTCTAAATAGCCTTTCTCCTTGAACCTTGCAGTGTACTCCTGCTGGATTAAGAACATAAGTTCAGGTTGCTCATTGTTTCTTGGGAGCTGGTCTTGTCTCTCTTCTTGATTCAGGATTCTCCTGTTCAGTATCACAGGTTTCCTTGCCCACTGTTCCCCAAGGGCCTCCTTCCCGCCCCTCTGCTCACGGATTCAGTCAGTGTTATCCTTTATCCTTTCTTACAATAACTTAGGTTTCAATTCCACTTCTCCTAGGAGGCCTTCTCTGACTTCTCAGTAAGAAGTGTCACGTTGTCCTGGGCAAAGCACTGATGTCTGCAAAAACTGTAACCACAGTGAGAGCAGAGAACTTAATGGGCTCTCACTACCTGCTAGCCATTTCCTTCACCTCCCTTCAAATGGTTTGTAATTATCTTCTTCTACTCTAGAAAATAAACCCCAGAGAGGGAATCTTATCTTATCTTCTGCTGTTTTCTGTAATGGTTTTTAAAAATGCCTTCCCCTAGACATTTAAGTATATTGAATGGGAAAATGATGGAATTAAGTTTTCCTGATTGGATTGGGGTATATGTGATTCGGATTGGAAAACTTGAAGCCTTTCACATGGATAACTTTTGAACCTTTCTGTTCTTGGTTGCATCATGCTGTGTGGCATGAAAGCATATTCTGGGTCTGGACAGAGGAAGAAGGAAGACCCAGGTCAACCTAGTTGATAACAGAGCAGTAACTGTTCAGAAGATACCAGGTAACTGTTGGCAAGAGCTAATGGTCACTTTATCTACTCAAATACAGAGACTTGGCTACAGTTATATCAGCATTTGACCTCTGGCTGAGCGCTGACTGCAAGTTAGGTCATCTGTTTTTGCAAAACATCTCCATAAAGGCTTGTTCCTTTAATTTCTTTGTTCTTATAAATGACCGAGCTGTTGACTTTCTATCCATGCTCAGAAGATACTAACTTCTCAGTGCTTTAGGATGAGAAGAGAGCATAAGATTATCAGCCCTACTTCCTCATTTAACAAGAACAAGTCATAACCCTCTGGGAGGGTTTATGCAGGGTGATGTATGTAATTGGTAGAGGAGCCAGAGCTAGCCCCACAGCCTGTGCACAGGTTTAGTGATTGGCACTGCTGGGGAAAAGGAGCAGGTATTCACTTCAGAGAGATAATTAAGATGCTGACCCATGCCAGCCCCATTTGTTGATAATAGACATTATTGCAGAAGGATGAACAGTTACCTTCAGCATGTTGCTTTTATATCCCTGTATGCAAATCCAAAGCAATGTCTTGTTAATGGTATTGGGTAACTAACTATTTATTTCCCTCTGCTGCTATTTTAGCTTCTTCAGAACTCCACACACACATACACACCCTTTGGTCATATTACAACTAAAAATGAAAAAGTCGGCAGGATAATTTTTTTTTATTTCATGTGGGCTTAGAGCATTCTAAGTAATTTTATCATTAGTTGGAATTATCTTATGCAGAAAACAAAACTTTGTTGATGAGATTGGATACAAATCAAGTAAGGCATTACTCAATCTGTATCTTTAAAATAGCTAGAATTCCGGATTGCTGGATTACTATATTCCGTTATCATTTAAAAAATAAGAGGTGTGTCAGTCAGCTTTTGGTTGCTGGGACAGAGTATTCGAGATAATGAACTTATAAGGAATAAAGGTATTTTGGCTTGTGTTTCAGATTCCTCGGGCCAGGGTTGCTTGGGGCCATCACTTCTGGCCCACAGCAAAGCAGCAGACCACAGTACAGAGTTCGTGGTCAAAGAAAGGCTGGTAGATTTGCAAAGACATGCTGGGAAGACTCCATGCCTCATGACAGATAGTGAAGAGAAAAGGGGGCAGAAGTATGAGGCAGAGAGAAAGGGAAAGAGAGAGTTCAACAGCAAGTCAGGTTGTAATGTCCCCTTCAAAGATGTGTCCTTAATTACCTAGATGTCTCCCCTTAGGCCTTAGGTCCTCCCTCCTAAGAGTCTTAACCACCTCTCAGTATCGTCACAGGATGACAACCAATCCTTTGACAGCAGGCCTTTGGGGGACATTAAAAATTGCAGCCACCACATTGTTCATTTCAGTGAAAGCTACACCAGAATCCTTTATTCTGGAAGACTGGTTTGACTGGTGGCTTTAAGAAGTCACCAACCTTGGTAGATACAGCATTAAACAAAGCTGTTTCTGGAGCTACTATATTCTTTAGTAAAGGAGGCTCACTGCCTGCCAGTTTCTCTGTAGAAACTTTTATTTAATGAGTTCCAGCACAGATAGGGAAGTGCTTTCCAGGCTCCGCCTCTTACTGAGGAAGAGGGAGGAAGAAGCAATTTGTTTTGAAGGTGGATGGCGTGGGTGGATGGCTCTACATCCATGCATATGTGGTCAGCACTAATTGGACTTAGTGTGTTATGAGGATCGGGGTGAAGTAGAAGGGGACACATGCTGGAAGGAGGAATAGAGGGGAAATAAGAGCTAAATCTGACCATACCCTATTGTATACCTGTATGAAATTTTCAATAAAGTTTTTTTTTTTTATAAAAGAAACTAATCATATCAGTAGTTGTCAAGTGTCTAGTTGAGCACCTAGGACTCGGGAAGGAATGCCTGAATTGTTCTGGAGATCCCAAAATGTGCCGACGAAGTGTGCTACTGTAGCATTTGTGAAGCTGGTGGGCAAATATATACATGATTGGCACAAAAATAAATCCCTTTTACAACTCAGAACTCACTGTCCAGTATTAATGTTAATGTATATATTAAGTTTTACTATGTAAGAAGGGTACGATGCTTGAGGCAGCTCAAACTGATGATGTATTGATAACAAAGTTGGTTCTGAAAATAAAACAGTGGTCATTTAAAGGCATCAGTTAGGCAGTATGGTATGCGGCTGGAGTTACTACTCTTCATCTGTGTGACTGCCCTTGACAGGCCTAGTGATACACTTACAGGAACTTGGGATTTGGGGAAGTAAACATATGAGCATTTTCTGTCTGTCTCTGTCTCTCTCACTCAATCTCCCCACCCCTCAACATATGACAGGGGCAAATTGGTTCCTAGGCCTGCAAGGTTTCCATCCAAAGATTAGGTGTCAGTTTGAATGTGGAGGAGGTGATCAGTCAGGGTTGGGGTGAGTTACAGAGTTTCACGTTGCCAGCTCTATGGAGGAAGAGGTAGTAGGCAAGACATCTACCTGGGTCCCGTTGCCAGGGTCTTTAACAGACTGAAGAGTTTGGTCCTGTGGGCGCATCTGTCCTTTTGTGGGATCAAGTGTGTTAGGTTGTATGAGCCCAATGCTGGATTCCTGTTTGATCCAGTCACCAGTGGGTGAGCTGCTTTGGTGCTCATGAGCCACATGGTGACCCACTGGACTTTCCAGATAGGCCACCATAGGAGAATCAACTCCACTGTGAGGCTTCTGTTAGACTAGAAATAGCAGTGAGGAACCATGGTTCACCTACGCTATTAAAATTTACCAGCATCCCTTCCCACCTGCCCGGACTCCTAAGGACTACTGTGAACTTTGATGCCTTTACAGGAAGCAGAGACCCTGTGGGGTATGTTGCTCAGTCAGCTTTCTGCTGTTGGGATGTTAGTTCCTCTAGATCCTAGGACATTGTCTCACATCATAAATTATTAATGATTTTGGATCTATATATCTTAAAAGCTTGGGGAGTTGCATCTACTTGTAAGAAAGAGATCTGTTCATTAGCAAACTCACCAGACAACTGAGGGCTTGTGTAAATCAGGTGGAATATTCAGGAAATTTTCCATGTAGCAAAGAGAGCAGTTGAACTTATGGTTATACTTCCGGGAAGGAGTTACCACTGTGAGACACTGTGCCAGCCTCCCCTTCTCTGAGGCTCAACATCTGAATTCATCCACCCCCGCTCACTGTTCAAGCATAGTGATGACTTCTATTTTATACTTAGCAAACATCAAGTATTTTATAAGTACTCTGTATACAAACTCTCCCATCTTATACCACTTATTCCAGGAGATAGACACAATATTTCTGTTTTGTAAATTAGGACACTAATGAGATTAACCACACAACGTGTCTTATCGTTTGCCTTAACATTTACCAGATATATGTTCAATGAGATTTTGGTTTCAGAGTTTAATCAGACCCTCTTGGTACTAACCTAGAGAAGATAGGTCAATGAAGAGATCCCAGATACAGTCAGTCAATGCTTTGGGATCTATTCCATTGATTGTATGGGTGTCCTGTGCCCTCTGTACAATTTCATAGTAGGAAAAACTGCTAGGGATACAAGAGAGTGTGATAAAGATGTATTTCTTTCTCCAAGCCAGTGTCACCATTAGCATGCTTTTGTAACAAAGGTAGTTTGAGAGGACCTGGCTGACCAGAACAACTAAGTGAGAACTCATCCTAAACGGTGGCTTCACAAACTTCTTCCTGCTTCCTGTGAAGGTGGCAGAGTTCTCAGGAATCCATAGGAGTCTGGACAGGTAGGTTATGAACTGTTAATAGAGCCAGGCATTGGTGCCGCCTGCCTATAATCCCAACACTCGGGAGGCAGAGGCAGTCAGATCTCTGTGAGTTCGAGGCCAGCCTGGTCTCCAGAGTGAGTTCCAGGACAGCCAGAGGTACAACAGAGAAACCCTGTCTCATGACTCCCCACATAAACACACAGAAAAAGGAACTGCAAATAAATTTAATGGCTTAAGTGAATACATCTTTAAAATATCGAACAAGCCCCTTGGATTACCAAACCACTCCTAAAGGACATAATTTCTCTCCTTAAAACAGAGTTGGAACTGTGTGTGGAAAGGAACCTGGTATCCCCATGCTGTCTTAGTTTTGACTTCTCTGAGGTGGAGATGAAGGGAATTTTCTTCGGGGATTGCCTTTCCTACCACTGCGCACTGAGACCCAAGTGAAAGTCCCACCCAGGTCTTTATGTGACCTTCATGACAAATGGTAGACATTTTTGTTGGGCAAGGTTGCACAGACTAGTGATTCTAGGGTCCAGGAGATGAGGCAGGAGGATCAGAAGCTCAAGGTCATCCTCTGAGAAATATCATGTTCATGGCCAGAAGACATGAGAGCCTGCCTTAAAACAAAACCACACATAGACACTTAAAAATCAGTTGTCAGGTGAACATTGAACAGCTGTTAAATGCATGAAAAGAAGGTGTCTACACCTCTAACTCAGTGTAAGGATGAGACCAAAATCATGATCAACTGCCCTCAAAGTCATTCAAATGAGAACTTTGGTTCTCTTCTTCATGGAATATGGATTGAAAGGTTATTGATATATCCAGACCTGCCAATTTTTTGCTACAGTGAGCTGAGAGTTCATTTCAATTATAATAGTTACAAACTCTTGCCTTCCACATTAGCAGAGTTCCAGATCTTTATACTTCAGATACCTTCCTTAGAATATCCCCAGTGTGTCTGAGGTTATGAGGCCTATACATGTCTAGAACTGACAGTCAGCAGGGGATCAGATGTATCAACTAGGTACAGGCAACCTCTGGCCTTCAGACATCTTGAGAGTTTGGACTCTGAAGCCAAAACTGAAGCCAAAATTCCCTATGGGTTCTTCATGTCATTGCCAAGATCCCTGGGACCCTGGAACTGTGGCAGTGCTGAGAGAGAGAGAAAGTGGAGGGGTTCCCAACAGTTCCTGCTTGTCGAGTTCCTCACTGTCTACTTTTAGTGAAAGATCCCTCTCTTGATACTACATTTTGTCAGCGCATCTCGGAACTCAGTTATCACATCTGGTCAGTACATCACTTTTGGTCAAGGTATCTCAATGTCCTGGAGTTCTCCATGAATGGAGCTTCACATATACCATCTTCCTCAGCCTTCTCTCTAACACCTGGGCATTACACTCCTAGAACCTTCCAGCCACTTTAAAGGTCCTACTGTTGGGAACATATCACCATTCTAGACTTAGCCTCTCTATTAGAGAATTTCCTTGTCTAAACTCTGCTAGTCCATTAGGATTATTTTAATTACCCAGATTCTCATGTAAGGGAAAAAAAGAGTAGATTTCAATCCCTTTGACCCTTGGGAATTCTTGAACACAAATTAACATGGAAGGGGGAACATGAGATATTCCACTCACCTTTGTAACATTTGAGACCCTGGTCCCGATCTCTCAGAAGGACTGATTCATCACTCCTTGGATAAAATTACCCAGGTGCCATGCTCTCAAAAGTGCAATACTTTAAGTTAGTCCCATCTAAAGACATGGCTCACGTGGACATGGAGTGTCTTCCTCAGTCAGCCTCTACCTTATTATATAGGTAGGGTCCTCCTATATATTGAGGCTGGGTCTCCTATTGATCTCAAAGCTGTATAATTCAGCCTGTCTAGCTTGTGAACTGGCTCTTGGCATCTCCTGTTCCTGTCTCATGTATGTGGTGTTACAGTGCATTGCCACACCCACTCTGCATTTATTTGATTTCGAAAATCTAAACTAAGGCTCACACAGCAAGTGCTTTAGCAAATGGCCCATCTCTCAATCCCTGCACGAAGGAAGCTAGGGTAACACGAAACTACAGGATGAAGTTCGTGTTGTATCTAACCATGATGTGATGATGGATCACGACCGGGGGGGGGGGGGGGAAACTGATGTTTCTAAAACTGAAGACCGGGTATGACGGAGCCTACCTTGGAGCTGTGCCCTTTGGGACGATGAGGGTAAAATATAACTCTGATCCTGGAAAGCTCTTAGTGGCTCCCTGCCAAGCAGAGGGTAGGCTTTAGCCTGCTGTCTCAGCATGGAGTGCCCCCTGGGAGCTGGCCTGACTGTTTCCTCAGCATGATGTCAGGTCCATCTCCACCTTGCCTGCTCTGTGGACCTCAGTGGACTGCTTCCCCCATCCATTTGTAGCACCTCAATGAGTCTCCTTGGTATCTGTGCCCCACAGGCAAGCTTGTCTGTACTATTTGTCACTAGCTCTTGCTTATCATTAGTATCTTTATCAGTGGGTGGAGAAGCTTTTGCTTGCCTTCAAAGTGGGGCAGGGGAAGACAAGCATTTTTTTTTTTTTTTTTGTCATTTGGGGTGTGTCTGTTGGACATACATTTGTTGAGCACCTGCTTTTTGCTCGTTGGTGTGGAGAAGATGAGTAACACACCATCTTTGGCCCCAAGCAGCTCCTGTTCTGGTAGGGGGAGACTGACTCATAACCAGAGAGCCAGAAAACCTCTTGGTAAGTGTATTGGGGGAGTGGGTGGGGAGGGACTTGGTCCACATAGTTGTGGACCTAGAGCACGCACCTAGCTTTAGCAGCTCAGACCACGTGTCAGCACATTTTAAGGGAAGTGTTGGCACTGAAAGATGGAAAATGGTGTTTCAGGTAGAATGCTGTTTTTGTCTTTTCGCTGCAGAGGGACAAGGTTTAACTTAATTCAGTTGTGTTTGTTTGCTCGCTTACTTTTGTTTGCCGTACTGGGGTCTGATCCAAAGTCTTTGCAAAAGCACCCCATCCCCCAGTTGTTACTAGAAAATAACAATTAAGTTTTTCCTGTCCTGTGGGTTCTATAAGCTGCTTCCCCTCCCCCCCCCCCCAGATGTTGTCAGTCTCACAATTAATGAGCACAGTAGGGACCATTGCACTCTTCCAGTGACAGTGGTGTGGCCTAACAGTTGTGTGATGATCTTGAGAAAGAAGTTCAGAATCTTGTTTCTAATAGCAGGAATGATTAGATGAGACTGGTTAGTTGGATTATTGTGAGGATTGCCTATTTAAACATTAATATTTAATATTTTTCTATTTTCATACAAGGAGAAAAAATCTAACTAATCTAAAGTTACTGACTTTTGGATATCTTTTTATGAAATGGAAGAGACTAAGACATTTATATAGGAAACATGAATAGATATTATTTTTCAAGTGGATCATCTTTACATAAATATTAAAGAGTTCCACATAAGCTTAATAAAAATATTACGTGGGTTTCACTTCTTGTTATGAAAGGAACACCACCAGTAAGGGAAGCATGTGTCTCTTGTCAGATTTTCACATTGTAGAATAGGTCTGAAATGTGGGTCTGGTCTGGATAAGGATGATAAAACAAAACATTTCTTGTCCACTAAGCAGCATGTCTTCCTTTCAGGTTATGAGAAGACAGATGACGTTTCAGAGAAGACCTCGCTGGCTGATCAGGAGGAAGTAAGAACCATATTCATCAACCAGCCTCAGCTGACAAAATTCTGCAACAATCATGTCAGGTAGGAAGGGCAGGGAAGGCTTGAGAGGATGGGACGGTAGACCAGGATGGGTGGGAGACAATGCTGGCCGAGCTTGGTGACACACTTTATTGCCAGCTCTTTGGAGGCAGAGGCAGATGGATCTCTGTGAGTTCATAGCCAGCCAGGACTACACAATGAAACCCTATTTCAAAGGCAGGGACAGGAAGAGAAGGAAGGAAAATACCAGGAGCCCCCAATTCAGTTAGGAGCATCTCTGTGTGTGTGTGTGTGTGTGTGTGACTCATGGTAGAATGTTTTTATCTAGCGTTTATAAGGCTCTGGGGTCAACTACCAGCATCTCAAACAAAAAGAAAAAAAAAAGGATAAAAGCGAAAATAAGACCCTCTATGTAGGAAGGAGCAGAAAGGACAGGTGCCTATGCTCCAATAATTTTGAATAATCAAAGCTGCCCCTGGGCTGTTGTCATCTTGCTAAACCTGTTAATGGAGCAGTGTATTATTTTTGCACACCATGTTTTAACATCTTAAGAGCGATTTTTGCAACTCTGTACCAAGAACATTTGGGGGTTTGGTTTGTTTGAGTTGCAGCCTTCAAGTGTGGGTTTTGGTAGTTGTAATACAGCATGCTTAGAGACTATCTTCCTTACTGCAGCTCTTCTGGCTTTAATTTCAAGAGTCATGAAAAAATTCCACATAAGCACTAGGTTCTAAGTAGCCTCGGACCACATGAACACCCCAAGTGCTAACCTGGTGTTTTTTCAGAGGCAGATTCATCAGATTTGAGATGTACTCATTTAAAATTAATATTTACAAAATTGCAGATCCTCTAGTAATATCTCTGTCGAAGAGTATGGCAGATGTCTTTAATCTTCCCTCTATTTGTTAGCAAGAGAAAGGCCTAGATGTTTCCAAGGTGAGTGTGTTCATGTGTTACGGATTCTGGACATATGGAGTCCTCACCGTGTCCCCAGCTTGGGCATAAGGACAGTGCAGGAGGAATGGCAGAAAAAGCTGTTAGCCTGGTTATCTCAGAAGCTGTTTATACTGTGGTCTCAAAGGCTGAAGTTTTCTGTGGATATGTTAGTACAATATCTTATCTAATTGCCCTTCTTTGAAAGCTAGTCCTAGTATTGTTCAGCATGATAACTGGCCAAAGAGGACAACTGATGATGTTGTAGAGAAAGCAAAGCCTATGAGATTCAGTCTTGGCTATTTATTTAGCCAGCCTTTCCTTCTTTCTTTTTTTTTTCCATTTATGTTAATGGTCCCTTACTATAGTTTCCAAATTTGAAACTGAACAAATGTCATCTGCTCACTCCTGTGATGGGAACAGAACTTTGAAATCATGGGTGCTAATTGTGGAGGAACTATGCTTTATGCTTCTTTTCATTTTTACTTTCTAGTACTGCAAAATACAATGTGATCACATTCCTCCCAAGATTCCTCTACTCTCAGTTCAGAAGAGCGGCTAATTCATTCTTTCTCTTTATTGCCCTGCTCCAGGTAAAGTTCCATTCATCTTCAAACCTCTGTTCAAAGCCAAGTGTGCAGGAAGTCAAAAACACTTTGTTAAATCCCCTACCAATCCCTTGGGGTTTATGAACAGCAGAGAGATTAGCTGGCCTTGATGCATATTTCCTGCTGCTCCTGCTGCATGCATGCATGCATGAATGCAAACACTGTCAGGCCTCTACCCCTCCAAGCCTTTGGGTTCATGCTTATCCAAATATTTGATATAATCTATAAATTCGATGGCAAGAAGTGTTCATTTTAGGTATTGAAGAGTAGAGAGACATTTTTTCTTAATTGTCCAGCTAGTTTTACTTCAGTGAAAGTATCAATACTGAATGGCTCACTATGAAAACTATCAGTTACAAAAAATGACCACTTAACTTAGTTGTTATGTTTTCAGAGAAGAAATTACATTAAAAAGTAACAAATGTTCACTGTTAGCAAAAGGAATTGAAAAATATAGCACAAAGCATAAAGACAAATTAAACTGATTATTCCAGCACCAGAGGTAACTACTCTTAAAACTGGGGTGCATCCTCTAGTCTTCTTTTTGATTCCAAGCATTGTTTTCTGATTTAGATAACAATAGGATCATGCAATAAACATTATTTCAAAATTTGACTTACTCGCATTGGCCTGTATAGACATTTCTACATATATTTATTGTTTTTCTAAGTCATCATTTTGATGGCGAGATGTTTTCTTATATGCTACTTTCTGTTAAATCTTACTCCGTGTTAGTTCTCTGTACTGTATATTTATCATGACACAAGTTGACTTGCACTCCAGACACCTCATCCAATGCTAGTAAAATCAATGAAGAATGTTCTAGAAATCCCTGTGACTTTGTTCTTCTAGATTGTTTTATAAATGTTCTGATTCTCACTGGAGTTGTCTTGCCTTTTCTTCTTATTCAGCAAATACCTGACGTGTCACCAACAGGTCGTTATACGACGCTGGTTCCCCTCTTGTTTATCTTAGCTGTGGCAGCTGTCAAAGAGATAATAGAAGACATTGTGAGTATTTAATTTTTCTTACATAAATTGGCTCAATTGTATATTAAAAATTGCATCTTTCTTAAGTTGTTTTATAGTATAGACCATTTAAAATGCCAGTTCAACTTAAAAATGAATAGAATTGCATTTCTTTTCCTCAAGTCAACGTCTAACAGATTAATATTGAGGAATTCTTGGTACGGTGTTCTCTTAGGTTTATCATTTATTAACAAAAGAAATTATCTTAAATATAGCAATTGGCATGAAGAATAAGCTTCATTCGAATATTATTTCCAATTATTTGAAATACTTTACAAATTGAATATGAGGGGTTTTTCTTTTTGGTAGTTTTCATTTTTAAAGTTACTATTGTAGTTTTCACCTTATTAGAGGCCTTGATTTCTTCTCATTCTGTTTTAGTATTTGGAGTTTCCTCTCCATTTATCTTGTCTTATTGAAAGAAAATAACAGTAAGTTTGCAATTTTTAGCATTCTTTGGTAAGAATGAGGAAGTCAGTTGGTAAAATAAATTCCCCAAAATAATTTTAGACTTTTTTCTGTAATCTATCTTAACTATCTTATTTGAGGAAACCAATTTTGTGTTTTGTATTATGGGTTTTTGACTGTTCCTGTTGTTTTAAAGTACTTCTTTGCATGTCTAAAATGACCTTCCGTTTGGCTTCAAAAAAGTCAGATTTGAGTGGAGAGAGGCTGAGGAAGCCCATATAAAGGCACAGCCCAAATTTCACAAATAATTTCACAAGTAATACTACTTCTGCAATGTTCCTTCATTAATATCATTAAAAAAGAGAAAAACATAAAATCACATAGCCTGCTGGAATTAAAGCTATTGAACATCAGTGCTTCCAGGCTCTGGGTATCCGTTGATGCTGAGGTGCACAGCTCTCTGCAGTTCTCTGCAGGGTGGTCCTCTTGACTGGTGACATCCTGCTTGAGGCCCACCAGCTAGGAAATTGAAGGAGCTCTCTTTTCTTGGCTTGTCCACACTGACTCCCTATTCTTTAAGTTATGGCTGGGTTTGGCAGCCCCTGGGGACTGGTCTTCACTAGAATTTTTGTCTCTTTCTTTGCCTTATATATTTTGTTATTGCTTAGCCTGATTTTTCTGGAGCACATGTAATTCATTAGGCATTGTGCTATTGGCTTGGGGTTTGCTTGCTTGTTTGTTTTTCACTTACTTCCCTCAATAATTTAAAGCGTTCTCCATCTGAAGCATGGAAGCTGGATCTGGAGAGATGTCTCAGAGATTAAATGATGAGGACCTAAGTTTGGTTCCAAGCACCAGTGTCAGGGAGCTCACAACCATCTATGACGTCAGTTCCAGTGACCTAATGACCTCATCTGGCCTCTGTGGGCACCTGTACGTGCACATACGTACACACAGATACACAGTCATGCACATCATTTAAAATATGAACAAGTCTTTAAAAAAACATATAGATGCTCTACTAAAAAAATTTAAATACAAAATTAAAAAAATAAAAGCAAAAAAGCTTTAAGAAGTCATTTAACTTCTCCAAGAAAGTGGGGGAATCAAAATTCTCTCCCAGGTAGTGCTCTCAACGCAGAAGGTCCCAGTAATGTCAGTAATATTTACTGTGCGTCTGGGTCCCGTGTCCTTGTTCCCCATTGCTTATATTTATTAGAGTGTTTAGTACCCCTCTAATGTGTTTCTGGTCTTCCTCCCAGTTTCCAAATGAGAAAGAGTAGTTCAGAAGGGCAAAGTTGCTTGCTCGAGGTCAGCCACTGGGAGCCAGAGTGTTCAAGTTCAGCATGGCAATTTGGCAGAAGCCTTCCCTGTTATCACTCTTCTAAGCTTCCTCTCCCATCTTCTCTTCGGTTTTATAGCAAAGCTATAATTTCTCTAGCTATGCTATTGAGACCCTGTCTTTCAAAATATATAGTAAGTAAAATTGTAGTCAATAGGTATTTTTAATAGAGCATACATAATCCAATAACTGGATATCCTTAGAAAGAAACTAGTCAGACAGCTCTTAGAAAATATAATCATAGCATCATGAGGCAGTAATGACTTCACATGAAGGAATGTCCTAGTGAAACTACTGTTTTGATATTGATAAAAACTGGCTATAGGAATTGTTTAATACGAAGTGTATATTCAACCATACAATTACAGAAAACTTGAAATAGTATTCCCTAAGAGAGAATAAAAAGAAGTAGTGGTTACAAAGAACTATCTATATCATGACTTAAGATGGATCATATATTCACACATTCACTTAACAGAACCGTAAGGGCTCTGCTTAGATGCCTATATCACTTAGAATATACATTAGGATGTGTTTAAACTTTGTCATGCTGGTTAATCACATTCAGTATACTGTTGACCTAATATTTGTCTGTTACATATTTACAGAAAGATGCTGTGGTTTCTGGAGACAGGGAGAGGGTACCCTTGTTCCATGTAGTCACTTGGAGATGCAAACGGAATCAAATCTCTGCTGGGTAGAATGATAGATAAGGTTCACTGTAGCAGAGAAGGGCGGAGGGAATAGAGATGGCACTTCTCCAGTGTTTGGGCCATTAGTAGTACACAACATCTGTGCACAGGTGTTAAAGAGATGTCATCTCCAGATCCACGGAACTGTGGGACTAGATATTTGTGAAGAGTAGATCTGTCTTCTACTCACACCTCAGAACTAAAACACAACTTGTGATCCAGGAAAACATACATCCTATATCAACACTGTTTTTACATTTTTAGAATAAAACCAAAGATTTGTCTCCATTTGCGACACTTAAAACTTATCCACTCTTGATGCTTTGCATAGCTTAACTAATAGGATGTTTTATTTTTTGTATGTAAATAAAAATAACGTATATACATACTTCAAAAAATTTAAATGAATGGAAATCTCTTTAAAAAAACTTTTATCATGTTGAATTATAATTCTTGTGGCATAAATCATAGTTAGAGTTGTCTATTGGTATTCTGAGCCATAAAACCATTTTTTCTCTGTCTCTCTCTGCAGAAATTTGTTAAAATTAGTAGATTTCGTTCATTGCAGAATGAGTACTTATCCAAAGGCTGTGGAATGCAGATACCAAATATTGGGGATATGCTGCTGACTGAAAGAAGCCTGAATGGGGCTGACCATCTTGTAGAGCAGGGGTTCTCAACCTGTCAGTGGCAACCCTTTTGGTGGTCAAGCAACCCTTTCATTGGGGTCGCCTTAGACCATCTGCATATCAGATATTTACAGTACAGTTCATAACAGTAGCAAGTTTACAGTTACGAAGTAGCAACGAAAATAATTTTATGGTTGGGGCGGGTCACCATACCACGAGGAACTGTATTGAGGAGCTGCAGCGTAAGGAAGGTTGAGAACCACTGTAGTAGAGGAACTAGACCATAAGGTAGTGACGGGGCTGGTTTTAGAATTAAAAGAAGCATGTGAAATCAATCCTTGGAGCCACGCCTCGAGGGCACCAAGGAAAGAGTAAATGCCGCGTGTGCCACTCTCATTCAAAGGACCTTTTCCCTAAAGAACAGAAAATGAATTGGAAGAACAGATTTTTGCCAAACAAGATCGACTGTCGTAATAGCTGGTGTGAAAAATAAGGATGTGTTAGATCAAGTAGTGTTGTCAAGATGGTGAAAATTGTAAAAGGGAATTCAGTGCATATTTTAGGATCAAACTGACAAGATTATCACTGCCCAACATGCTGCATCCCCTACTTACTTGGTTGCCATTCTGTCTCTAACTACTTGAACGTCCATTCCACGAGCTCCAGGGATTTGGGCTCATGCACGTTGCTGTACTCTCAGGAGCATTAACTGGTGCCTGGGGCACAGTGAGTGTTTAGTAAATAATTAATTAGCGAGGGAAGACGGTGATAAAGTGACAGGGAGAACGAAGTGCAAGGTGACTTTTATGTTTCTGATTTGTGAAAACGAGTAGACGTGGATTCACGGCTCTGTGTCTGGGCTAAGGTAACAGACTGCAGCATGGAGACAGTTTAAGGCCCCTTTGAAATGATGGGGTCACAGAGATGGAGAGAGCAGGGGAAGAGAGAGAGGGTGTGGCAGGGGGAACTATAGGCAGCCCCAGTGATAGCCTTGGTATGAAAGAGTTGAGCTGAGTAGAGGATCTAGGGAAGAATCAAGTGAGCCTTGATTATTAACCTCATTTCTGAAAAAGGGACCAAGCGCGCGTGGAAAACAATGCCGGGGACAGAAGGGTTTCCAGAAGGAGTCTGAGTCATCACTTTCTTGGTCAAGTTACGTGACTTCTCAAAGACCAGCTTCCTTCCTCTAAATGGAATTTATCATGCCGCTTGCAGTCTCATTTGGGGGAATTAAGTTAAGAAAATTAGCATTCTACACCTAAGTGTCCCTTAAAATTCGTAACACTGTTTGTTTATACAATGCAGTTTATTGACGAAATTTCTATCCAAAACTGAAAACAATAAGCATCTCACCGCGCTCAGTGGTATTGAATGAGTCCTGACTGTAGGACAGCAGCATTTGCAGTCAGGAAATAACGTTAATGAGCTTTTGCTTTTAGAAGGAATAGCATTATCTTTATTATACAAAATGTAAATGTTTTGTGTTTGGGAAGGTGGAAACCTGGATCCTTCTGTATTTCTAACACCGTTTTGTTTGTTTGTTTGTTCCCCCCCACACGCTGACCTAATTTATTAGGTGGGGAGAGGTTGAGGACAGAGAGTCTCTGATGTAGGAATTCTTTGTAGGTGGAAACTAATGCCCATTGCAACTTTTAGTCTCATAAAAGTTTTGTTTCTTGTTTGATAGAAAATGTTTCATTAATTAACCTTTATCTCCATCAGTTAGAAGTCTAACCATTGTCTCTCACACATGTATATGCGGGGAACGTTATCTCCTTTAGCTATCTAAGTATACCTTGGAATTTAAAAAAAAAATGGATTACTTTCGAAATGTCTCACAATCTTTATTAAGAAAGAAACAGCAACAAGATATTTGGAGTATTACATTTTTTCTGTTAATATAAATACAAAAGAATTTAAATTTTTAATTTCAAATTATCTTCTAGCAAATTATATTTTCTTTTCAAAGCAATAATATTCCCAAGAAAATTCTTCATCAGCACACATTTATTAGTGAGCAGTTTACACTGAGAAAGACTTTTCATGTAGATGTGTAAGAGTCATGTTCCACAGCTCCTCGCAGACACATGTTCAGGCTGTTTGTGTGTTGTGCAGTTCAGTGGCTGATTCTTTGATGAACAGACTCCACCCTGCCCACACTAGCCATGCTCCTCTTAGATACAGCTGTGGCTCAGAGCAGCGCTGACTCCACACATTTCTCCTGGAAAATATCGTCACTAAGCTTCTTCTATACCGTATTTTTCTCAAATGGAAAGCTTAGGCACTTGTGCATATTTGTTCTCAAGTCTCCCAGCTAAGTGTGAGCTTGAGCTTCCTAAGATAGGATCTTTGAGCAAAGGGTCAGTTACACTCAGCATCTTTCTGCCATATCACCTGAGTCTGGTGTGTCTTACTCGATGCTGTAAGCTTAGACAGAAGCCAGAGGAAACCTCCAGTTGAGCTACAGAGGAGATGGTGGCCCCTATACTGGCCCCTGTAGTGACCCCTGGACACGAGCTCTCGCCTTTCCTCTGGCCTGTTTCTCTTTCTTACTCTTCTGAAATCTTGGTTTATGTAACTCCTTAAACTCACCTGCCTCAACTTGGACAAAATCAGTTGCTCACCATTTAATTTTGGGGTGTTTTGGGGAGGAATAAGAGTAGAATCTATTAGTCAGCATCTGACTGCACAGGTGGTACTGTGGATCAACATAGAGAAAAGGCTGCATTGAAAGTGGTGGGTGTACTTGTTTCTAGTTGTCGACAGACATGGGCACATCTTCAAATTATAGAAGATGTGCTCAGCTTAATCAGATAATACGTTTCACAGAAGCTGAGAACACATCATTAAATGGTAGTTATTATAGATAATTCTCTTGAGTAATCTAAGTTATTTAAGAAATAGACTAAATCAGACTTTGCTTCATTTTTAAAGTAACATTAAAATGCTAATCTCCCTATGTGCTGTATAAGAATGTTCGGAGGACCCCAAGCCTGTGCTGCCCGGAAAGAGTACTGTATAACGAAGCTGTGGATGGCCTAATGACACCCCTGTGTATGAGTGTAGTAAGATCAAAACACGGAGAACATAAGTTGAAAGAGCTTTGTTTGCTGTGAGCACTGTTTAGCTTTATTGGTCTCTTTTGTTCACTTTTTCACTGAGGTTTTTGTTTTGTTTTGTCCTAAACTTTAGAAACGGCACAAAGCTGACAATGCTGTGAACAAGAAACAAACACAAGGTAGGACCTATATGTCTCTTTTCTTGTGTTCACAAGTGCGGTCATTGTCATCCTCAAGACTCTTACATATGAGTCGGTTGTGAGTGCTCTGTTGTACTGAATTCCTTCTGTCCCAGCTCAGAGTCCTTACTGTATTAGCAATCCTCAGCATGCCACTTAAATTCTCACGAGAGTAATACTTTTGCAAAAGCTGCGTTTTAATATATGTAGGTGCTTATTAATGATATGTTTATCATTAATTAAGGTCTACAGTTTTTTTCCCACTGTGTTAAAAACCATAAAATGCCTTTATTTTTATTTGTGAACAGTGCTGGCTGTAGAAAGAACTAAGAGTAAATTACCTGAAATTATTGAACTTGTTTGAAAACCACCCTCAGTTATTCTATACAGACAGATGAAGTTAGCCATATTTCAATCCTGAAATAAAGCACAGGATTAAAACAGGCCAGCTTCTGAAGTGTGCATGGTGTTTTCACTCAGTCTTTTTTGGTATGGCCAAAACCCAAATGACCTTCAACACAGGCAGAGAAGACCATGACTTCCATGTTTTGGAAAAGTACCTAGAACTTGAAAGCAGATCTCCTCTGCCATCCTTGAGCTTGCTCCCACGGAGAGACTCCTCTCCTCTGGTGAGAAGGGAACCAGGTCTCTTCCAGTATCACCGAGTCACGCAGCACCGTATTTAGTGCTCCGGTGGGGACACCCTGTGGCATGCGCCCCTCCTTCTCACCGCTTCCTGCCAAAGGTCTCATCTGCTTGGATTTTTATATATTTCAGGAGGGTATGTTTATTAGCTTAAAATATTTAGAGTATCTGATGAAATATTAATTATTTGAGGATATAAGAAAAGATCAAATGAAAAATTTAACTTTGAAGAGCTTGCAGACTGTCTGTTGAGATACATGTAAAACAACATGCGTAACTGCAGTACTGGAGATTAGCGTAGAAGATGAGGATTGGGCTGTCCGGTCTCCCCGACTCGTTAGGTTTTCGTGGCAAATACTGTTTCCCATGTCAGATGCTATAGACACCCCAAAAGAGAAAATCCTGGAGTATCTTGACCTAGGTCTTGATAGAGAGATGTACAGATGCCATCTGCCTATGGTTTGCATGGGGAAGAGGACCAGAAGACAGCCTGAGAAAAGGAGGGCTGCTGGGTTGCTCCATCAAGCTTTTAATAGAGCGCCGGGTGTCCAAAGGAGATTCATATCAGAGGGAAACAGACATGGATTTACAAGACAGGCTAGGGCCGAATTTTATGAGACTTTAAATGCCAAGCAAAGGGGATCCCAACTTTCCTTGTGTGTTCTCAGTAACTGTGGCTAAAGTTTATGAACCAAAAAGAAGCAGAATAAACATGTAGGATCAGAACGGAGAGCAGAAAGGCACACAGGAGAGGGACAAAGAGCTGTTCCAGTTCAGATGCAAGGGAGCAACCCTAAGGATGGAAGCGGGGACGCGCTACATGTTTTGGGTGCTGGCGTTTCCGACAACATGCAGCTCTTGCATTAGCATTTTCCGTGGAAGCTTTTGAAGCACAACCATGCAAGTACTTTTCTAGTGTCTAATGTATCAGTGGTAGAGGGCTCTTCTTGGGTTTCTTACATCCCCCACTCCCCAGTTCTATTTGAGAAGAACATTCTTGTGGTTTCTTCCTGGGTTTCTCTCGCCTTTGCATGGGGTTACAGGATTGTAATCTCCATCTGGAAATGAAGACCAGACACATGAGAAGGAAGGCTTCCCCGCTAAGTATAAATGAGACTCACTTGTAAATGAGATGTAAGACTTGGCTGCAGAGACTGTGTTAGTCAGCAGAATACTTGGAAATCCTGTATCCGAGAAATAAGGTTCATGCTTAAAGTTGTTTCCTGAGTGATTGGCGTCTTCTTGCTTAACCTCTGCCTGGTTTGAGCACTGGTATTTTTGGTTTGGCAGATGATGGGAGATAACAAAAATGTTTGAACAGAATGCTGTTTGCTGTGAGATAGCTCAAATTACTTAATATGAGAGCCATCTGTTGTCATTAGACCAGAGTGAAATTTGATTTGCTTTCCTGAACCAAGGCGATGGTCGGTGTGTAGGAGGGGGAGGAGGATATTTATGACAGGTAATTAATTTTGACAGAGATTTAAAGTATTAAGCTTAGATTTTCTAAATGTTTGCCAAGACCACATAATACACGAGAGGACGCCTTTTACTCCCGAGCCAGGATTCACTTTTGAGTATTCCTACTCAGGTGACTGTTCTCTTATTTTGTGTTGACACTAGAAAGCCTCCTGAACTCTGTCACTGAAGTCATCCCCAGAGACTGTAGAAATGAGAATTTATAATTTATTTGCAACATTTTCAGCCGCTTAACCAGATTGGTACCTGTCTGGCACTTCATTTTTACCAGCTAAATTGCGGAGCATGGCTCCAACTCAGAAGTTTACAGCTGGGCTTTACATTTGAGCTTATCTTCAATTATTTTGGAGAAATGCCACTTTTTGCCTTAGAGATCCGTATGTTGGTTAAGCAGATGGCTTAGTGCTCTGGCAAGTGTAAGTTATATATTATTTTCTAAGAACCTAGTTTGCAGAGAAGGAGCAAAGCATAAATTAATGCTAACAAGTCCAGGTACCTGTGTGTGGGTGAGCTTTGTGGTCCAGTCTTCCTAAATAGCAGCGGCTGCTTTTCTTTATACCTGGTGTGCTGCTGTGATGATGGTTTGTACTTAGCAGACAGGGACACTGCTGAGGACAGGCCCATCTCTTGCTTATCTCTACGCTTCCAGTAGCTTCCAGCCTAGAGGCCTGTCTTAGCAGCTGCTGTGTGTGCCATGTGCATGGGCTGCGCACGCACGTGCATGTGTGTGTGCAAGCATGCGTGTGCCAGTTCTCCAAAAGGCTGCTTGACTATAGATAGCAAAGGGAAAACAAAGGCTGGAAGTGTAAGGAGCTTTCCTGAGAATCCGTGATCTGAGGTGAGAACGAGGTGAAATGCAATATATCTTACGCCACGCCTGCTTTACAGGTGCGGGTCAAATATTGACACGGTGGGAGTTCTGCTTCCGTACCTTCACCCTCAGTCACTTCTCTATCACGGTTACCCTAGCTTCGCCCCCTGTGAGCACACATTCTAATTTATCGTTTCGTTATTCAGAATTCCCCCTGCATGGCTATACTTGAGTGTCTTGATTTTTCCTTGTGTCTAAATTCACCAAATCACCTATACCTCCTTTGATTTCCTCTTTAGGCCTCAGGTTTGTTTTTTTTCTGTACACACACACACACACACACACACACACACACACACACACACACACACGGCAGTATCTCCATGTCTTCCCCGAGCTGGGTTGTTTTTGCCAAACTCATCTCTGTTGATCAGACATTTGTCATTGTTACTGTAACATGTATACTGAATCCAATCCCCATATGAATTTATTATGGTGGTTCTGCCAGCTCTTTGTTTAAATTGTAAAACTATGCTTCTGTTTTCTGTGGAATGCTCTGAGAATTTCAAGAAAAATGACAGTCCCGTGTAAAATCATGATGTAGAGGACTGGGAAAAGATAGAGTTTAGGTACAGACTAACGTGATTGAGATCTTTCATAACTGCCTAATGAATAGAAGAAGTGCTGTTTTAAAATCCCAGGTTTGGACATGCTCTTTAAGGACCCTGTGCTTATGTCCAGCAAGCAAAGTGTGGGGGACAGAACCACCTGCTGACCTGCTGACCTACAGAACCTGTCATGGTTCTGTAGCTGGATGAAAGCCAGCTGTACTAGACAGAGTTAGTTTTCATAATACCTTCTCTTACTATAATAGTAGGTATTTTCTGAAAAATGAACCTTTGTTTAATAAAGAACTTTTTCTGCCATTTAATTTTGTAGAAAGGGCAACATGAAATTCTTTTAAACTAGGCACATTTGTAGCAGTACTCTTGGGCTCAGCCAAGAAGACAAGGAGACATAGTCATAGCTGTAAACCCTACTAGACTCTCAACTTCTTTACATGATGCCTTCAATCTGGGCCTTCAACTACCACTGAGGCTGCATCTTCACCAAAAGCGTCTCCTGGGCTCTTTTCATGGTGCCAAGCCTCAACTTATCTGTATGACCCCTTCAATCTGGGCCTTCAGCTACTACTGAGGCTGCACTTTTACCAATGGCCTCTCCTGGCTTCTCACAATGCCAAGCCTCAGTTGCTCTCCATGACCCTTTTATGCCTTCAAAACCAGCACCACCTGGGTGACTCTTACAGTACTACATTTGGCTACTATCACGAGATACAACCACAGCCAGTTCTGGAAGACAGCTTCTGTGTGCTGACCCCGAGAAAACACTTCCCAGATTTTAAGGTAGAGTCTGGTTTACAGGAAAAACAACTTGTAACCTTATCTGCAAGAAGAGTTCCCTCATAGGGTGGAATTCTCATCTCCATAGTCGATGTGTCTTGTCAGGACTGCCTCACCAGTATCTGGACAGGCTTGCACAAAACAAAACAAACCGGACTCTGTTAAGTCTGGAGTTTCTTTTTCTTCTTCTTTGTCCCCACGGTGAATGTGACTAGCGTGATGTCAGTACCCCACACTGGTAAGCCATTTGTTGTTGTTAGGCTGCTGCCATGGCGGTTTATCAAGGAGACAAGGTGGCATAATCATAGGTGCAAACCCTGCCAGACCTCAGTAGAGGGAACCACCGCCTTGGCCTGTGTCATAGACAGTGGAACCCTGAGCTTCTGAGCTCAGTTGTTTTTATTGATTCAGAACTCCTCAAGTGTTCTACTGATAGCATGTGCAGATCATAAGCAATCAAACATCCCCCCACATAAATCCAGTACCTGCAGACAATGCAAAATGCCAAGATGTAAGCAGCCCCTCACCCAACCGTGCACAAACAATATTTTAAACACAATTACAAATAAATTTCCACAATACACATTGGTTTTTGAATGATTTATTTATTTTATATTATATGTATGAATGTTTTGCCTTTATATATGTATTGTGCCATGTGTGTTCCTGGTGCCTCTGGAGGTCAGAAGAGGGCACTGGATCCCTTGGAACTGGAGTTAGGATGATTATAGACCACCAACCCAGGGCCTTTGCAAGAACAAGTGCTCTACACAGGTGAGCCATATCTCCAGCTCCCCTAATTTAGACACACTGTCAACACCACATGGAGTTTCTTCTCTAGCACCACATGGCTCTTTTCTGGGGTAGAGGTGAGGTCGGCATTGCTAGGGGCACTAGCAAGGCCCCCTGCAGTGCACACAGTTGGTGGTTGTTTACCTCCCCCTGAAAACCACTTCACTTTTAAAGTCCATGGTAAAAAAGGCATTGAGGTTTTGTTCAGGTAAGTGAATCTGAAGTGCCCCACTAACAGGACAGGGTCTACCTGACAAAGAACTTAAAATAGCACCACTTCACTGGCCTATTGAAAAACAGCAGTACCTTCTGCCTTGCTGTAGGCACCTGCATGTGACCATCCAGTGGGCCTGAACATGCACCCTGCAGCTGACGTCCAGTCAGCTTACCTATATACAGTTCTTAGCAAGTATTGTTCCTGGGCACAAAGTTATGTAATGGAATAACCTGAATAGCTTCAGACGTCTCAAAGACTGGTAATATTTTCACATTGTTTTGAATGTCTCCGGAGTGTGTAAACTGAGCCCATTGGAAATCCTCCACATTAACTCTGGATAGGGAGGTGGTATTTACTTGTGGAGAAATACAGCCCAGGTTGTGTTTCATTTCTCCCATAAATCAAAGATGTACTCTGAGGAACACTGAGGAAATTTAGGAGCACAGTTTAATCGAGAGGGGTCTGATTGCAGAGTTACTGTTTTACCTCGTTCTTGGCTTTCCTTCCTGTGTGTACACACCTCTCCCACTTGTCTTTTTTTTTTTTTTTTTTTAAACAGCATTGTACCTGCAGGTACTTCCTTCCACCTGTGTTAGCCAAACCCAAATGAATTGCATGTCCAGACTGCCTGGGGAAAACAGGTGTGGTTCAAATATAAGATATTGTTATTTTTCTCTAATAAGTGTATACTGAGCCCCTTTCCTGTGCTAAGACCTATGCAGAAATACAAAAACAGTCTTCATCCCTACCCCACGGGACCTACGGGGGGGGGGAAGATAAAATGAAGATGGATGTACAAGCCAGAAAGAGTAATGAGGACCAAATGAGAAGGGTGGGATGCGTAAGTGGCACTGGGAGGTTCACAATGGATGACTGTTAATCACTAAGCAGAGAGCTTAGGGTGCTAGGTGTGGGTGAAGCTACTGTGGCAGCGCTGTGGGGTGCGGACGGATGTGAGATGATGACCTGGGAATGAATAGCAAAGGAGCAGAGATGCATGTTGCTGGAGCAGCAAGAGCACGGGCAGGGCAAGTTGGGGTCATGTTTAGGGGGCTTTTGGAAACCCTGGAAAGAAGATTGGAGGAAATTGTTGAAGTGTGAGTAGGTTGCCAGTATGGTTTTAAAAGAAGTTGACAGCTGTATAGGGCAGGGCAAGGTCCAGAAATGGTCTTGTTTTTATTGATTAGGAAGGGATTAGCGCTAGGGTGGTGACTCGGAGGACACAAAGGAAACTGTAGTGCTTAGATTGCCCTGGGCTGGAGGCAGGAGAGGAAGCCCTGCCAACTCTGAGTGCTGATGTAAAGAGGCCCAGGCTGAGACAGCCTCCCCACCCAGCCTTTCAGAATAGGGCTTCACAGCTCTGAACTAAATCTGTTTCTAGTTTTTAACAGGACAATGGTTGAGGAGCTTTGAAAACAAAAGCCCAAGGATTATGCTGTGATTGATGGGTGAGGCCAGGCCTGCGAATTTTCCTTGTAAGAAATTTCTCAATGAAGTGAAGGGAAATGTGAATGGCTTCTGACTCAGTGGGTGCTAGGACTGCTGAGAATGAGGGATTGCTGGCACTGTGCTCTTGTCCCATCACCGCCTCTGTGCCTCTTTGCGTTGGCTTTTAAGGGGTTGGCTCTCAGACTTGACTGTGGCTCAGATTTCCTCAGACGGCTCCTTAAAGCACAGATTGCCAGAGTCACCTTAGAGTTCCTGGATGCCTAGGATGGGATCCCAGAATTTCTCTTTCAAGAAATTCTCAGTGCTACTGGTGCTAATGACAAGAGGACACGCTTTGGATGGCACTGTGTAAAGCTTGTAATTGAGTTTATAGAAATGCTCTCACCTGATGCCAAGGTGAACAGTCTGCTCAAAAGGCATCAACTGAGGAAGTTCTCTTTGTCCTTTATGTCCGTAGGAGATAATGGTTTGACCATACTTGTAGTGATTCAATTTGGCCCGTGTGGGCAAGTTTACGCTAAATATGTATGTGTAATGTCATTCTGGGCCACAAAGGTGCTTCCGCCTTCACACTGCCTTTTAAGTAAGAGTGCGTTAGGTGAGTGGATGGTACTTCAATCTGAGTGTATTGGTTTCTTTTATTTACACAGGTCTAGAGTCTCAGCTGCACACTTGACCTTCTACATAACCTAAAATCTCTTAAAGGCTCTCTTCCAGAGAGGAAACGGAACACACTAACTTTCCCTCTGTGTGTGTGTGTGTGTGTGTGTGTGTGTGTGTGTTGTGTGTGTGTTTCTGTCCTCTGTAACATAGTTTAGAAATATCTACCTCTTTCTACCTACCTTAGGAAGTAACTGACTGCTTGTAGAAGGCCAGCCCGCAGCTTTCAGAGGCATCCCTACTGATCACTTTGTGTGGGGAGGCGGGTGACAGGCTCTCTTTTAGAAGCTCTGTGAACATGTAGATGAGCCAGGCTGCCCTGCAGGCTGCAGTGCTTTTCCACGGGGTCTCAGAACCTCCCCTGGCCTTTGATAAGCAAGGTCCCAGATACTCTAATAGAATGCTGGCCTTTCACAGAGGAAACATACTGCACCACCGCTGCCAACCAGTATCCTGCTAAGTTAAAACAGGCTCCTTTGAGGTGTTTGTTTAACGTCTGAGCCCTCCCAGGCATGCTGTCACACTAATTAGATTGTGTGGAAGGGAAAGGGTAGCAGGTGTGTTTGGGTGGCACAGCGGAGAGGTGGAGGAGTTTCACGTCTCAGAATGAGCTGTCAAAGCACCTAGAGGCCATTCTGAGATTCTCTGCTCCCTCGGGCCCACTCTCCTTTACGAGGAGCATTAAGCATCTCCAAGGGAAGCAGTGTAGGAGTGCTGTTGCCCTTGGACCAACAAAACAGAGTCTCAGCCAAGGGCATCATAGTGTTTCCTGTTTTCTCCAAAGTAGTTGGAACGAGGTAGAGGAGGCTCCAGATTAAAAACAGCTAGGTTCCTGGTTCCCTCGCCAGCGCAGTGCATGTACTGGTTTTTGTTTTAATTGTTTTAAGGGTTAGATGTTAGGAACCAGTTCCGGAAGAAAGACAGCAGTGAACTGTGTGACTGACAGCTATCCTTGTCTGGTGTTCAAACCGTGATTTGTTCAAATACTTAAATGTCGTGCTGGTTTTTTTGGTTTTTTTTTTTTTTTAACTTCACCAAATTTTGTACTGTCCCCAAAGCCTAAAATCTGTGTAGCCTCAAGATACAGGTTTCCTTTATGTCTGTGGTAGATTTTGTATTTCAGGGCTAGAAGAAATAGAGGAAAGGATAGTGGAAATGTCCTCACATCTGCCAGGTCTCCCAAGTATTGAGGAGCAGGGACCTGCTGCAAGTTCAGAGCATCTTTTAGTTAGGCTCATAGCCTAGCACAGAGACTGCATGGTAATACACGCATTGATCAGCCCAAGCCACTGTAGACTTTGAGATGAATAACAAGTACTCACTCTTTTGACAAAATTGAAATGCCATGTGCCTCTCTGGGTTGCGGCCAGTGCTGTGAAACTTCTCTCTCGTTCCTGGTGAGTGTGGATGGCTAAGGGAGTAGTCTGTATCTGATAGGAAGTAGAAGCAAACCACACTGGAGTCAGCAGTGCACCTCATGGGACTTGATCCTGTAGGGTACAGTCATGCAGCTACAGTTCAGCGACGTATGACGTAGACAACGCAGAAATTTCACGTAAGGGGAGTTATTGACTGCGCCGTGATAATATTTCATCTCTCGAGCGCCTGACTGTGTGAGTTGGAACCTTGGCCTACATCAGGGCTAGCTGGTGATCAGAATGTGCTATCTACCATTTGAACCTCCTACTCTTTGTACTTCAGAACAACTTGAGAAATGATGTTTGAGAAATTGTCCACTGGGGAAAGGTATGAATTGATTTTAATGTTTTAGAAGTGTAGTTAGTAGATAGGATTTTTTCTTAATATATGAGCTTAAGGGTGTACGCAGATTGCTGACCTACCTAATTTGAACAGTTGTAGTCCGACTTGATGTGGAGGATGTAAACTATGGAAGCTTCTGCTCAGGTTTCCCCCAAGTTAAGATTTTTATATTTTTCAGGGGAGTTCAAAAAATCTATATTTTAGTGCAATGACAGGGAACCCCAGGGAACTGTGCTTAGACATCTTTGAGGCCCCGATACTTTCTTGGCCTTCCCTTTTGGGGAACAGCACATCCTCGCCCTGTATTAGAGACCCGTGTGAACATATCCTATGGCCTCTGCTTCATTACCTGACCTGTGTCATTCACACAGCCAGACCATGTGGTGTTTGTCAAAGGCCAGCTGACTCTGTGCTTTGACCTTAGTATCCTTATCAAATGGAAAACCCTAGTGGTAGAGAAATTTAAAAAAATTTTTTTTTTTTAAATAAAGCAGGATGTCTTTGGGTTTGAAGGCACACAGTAGTAGCACTGACATGCAAAGCTGCCTGGCTTTTTTTTTTTTTTTTTTTTTTTTGGAGAACCTGTTTGTTTTGCTAGAAACATATTTTGATTTCCAAGTGGATGAAATCTGTCACTGTTAGCCAGGTGTAGTGGCTCATGACCAATCCCAGTACTTGGGAGGTAGAGGCAAAAGGATGAATAGTTAAGGCCAGCCTCCACTTGAAATGAAGTCAAGGTTAGCCTACACTTCATGAAATTTTATCCATAAAAAGAGAAAAAACCCAACCAAAAAGAAAGTTGGGCATGGTGGCATCTGCATTTAATCCCAGCAATCAGGGAGCAAAACAGGCAGATCTGAGCCTGGGGCCAACCTGATCTATATAGAAAGTTTAAGCTCAGCCCAAGTTGTATAACGAGACGCTGTCTCCAAAATTATAAAGGTGGGTCAGTGGGATGGTTCAGTGGGTAAGATGCTTACCAGCAAAATGGGGGGCCTGGACCCACATGATGGAATGAGAGAGCCAACTCTCAGAAATTGTCCTCTGACCTCCACACAGTGCCATGGCGCAGGTGTACTTACATGCATAAAAAGTTAATATATTAATTTTTAAGACCCAGAGAGATAGAGGTTAAAATGTCTTTGGCTAGTGTAGCAGTATGTAACTGGGGTGGCTCAGCACGGACAATAGGAGGCATATTTATTGGTGCAAACCCTGCCAGACCTCAGCAGAGGGAGCAACCATCGTGGCCGGCACCATACTGGACAGTGGAACCCCAAGCCTCTGAGCTCAGGTGTTTTCATTGGTTCGTAACTTCTCAGGTGTTCTACTGATAGCACATGCAGATCATGAGCAATCAAACATCCCCCACAGAAACCCAACACCTGCAGACAATACAAACTGCCAAGGCCTAGGCGGCCCCTTTCCTAACAGTGCACAAAACACTTATTTCATACACAACTAAAAATAAACTTGTACAACAGGCTAGCCCTGTATTTAAAGCTTTCTTAAGTGTGTAAATTTTTTCAGTAATCCAAATTTTCCAATTACCTCTACAGTAATAAACCAACAGGAAACATTTTTGTGGAGAGAATGTACAAAGAGTACCATTGGGTAGAGGCAGAGATCCCAGAGAGGTCCACTGGAGAAAGGGTGACTAGAGCAAGGTTGAAAGGAAGTAAGCAGGTTCAGGACACGGAGATAGGAGGCAGACTGGAAGACTGCTCTAGAAGCCTGTTGGGACACTTGTTATGTTGACTGGAACCAGAGGGTGGGTCAGAGCTATTTTTACGTGTGAGCTAACAAGCATCTGCTTAGGTGGCATTAGTTCAAGCAGACTGGTTTAGATGCGGGGCCGGAGGGGTGGCCCCGAGCTGACATCAGAAAACAGAGTGTGTTACTTCATCTTGTGTTACATAACACTTTTAAATGCTTGCCGCGGGAATCTTTTTAGCAACTTACAAAACTGAGAAATCTATTTTAAGCAAATGTCTAAATAGCTCATTGCATCTTTGTGTGGCTATTTTTATTCAGTTATGACTTGCCTGCCAAAATATTTCCCATCTTAGAGTGGGCAACCCAGGGGCCTCGGGCGATTCAGGAGATTGTGTACCCATCACACCACCTAGCTCCAGCACATTTTCAGGACCCCATAAAGAAACCCACATATGTGAGCAGTCAGCCCCTGCTGTCCCATTCTGTGAGCCCTGGCAACCGCTAATCTGCATTCTGTCTCCATGGATTTGTCTATTCTGAGTATTTTATGTAAGTGTGATCATACAGTCTGTGGCTTCGTTTGTCAGCCGTCTTCCACTTGGTGTATCTTCAGGGCTCATCCATCGTCACCTTCCTGACTCTTCGTTTCTCTGTGTGACATGTGGCATACTGTTGAATTGACAGTCCACGCTGTGCTCCTCTGAACAGCAGTTGATGCACAATTGGGTGGCTTCCGCTTTGGGGTTAATATAAGCAATGCTGCAGTGAACCTTCATACATAACTTACACGTGAAATAAGTTTTCTCTTCTCTCAGGACTACATACGCGGGAGTGGGATTTCTGGGTCCTATGGTAATTATGTGATTAACTTTTGGAGAAACTGCTAAAGTGGTTTCCTTTATAACTCTGTATTAAATGCTATGTGCATGTTATTTGAAATATGACATTAATAGGGAGTGGAGTTTTATCAGCAAGACGTAGGTGCAACTACTACTCTGACTTCTTATGGTCTCAAACACAAGGGAATACCAGTGACCCCAGCATTCCATCCAGCAAGTACTTACCAAGTGCTTGTATGTGGCTGTATTATAGCCCTGGACACACTAGAGTGAGCAGGGTAGAGATGGTTGCCACTTTTATGACTCTTTTAGTCTGGGGAGACAATGCACACACACCCCAGCTACGAATATAGTAAGACTGGGTTCTGTACTCGGGAAGAAAAGAAGCTTATTTAGTCTTGGGATAGTGATAAAGGAGCAGATATCCATAAAAGTTCTCTGAGAAAGTTGGATGAAAACTGAGATGCGGTGGGTTAACTTGATGGGGTTGGAGCTGCGCTCCGGTCGCAGAATCATGCACAATGGAGGCAGGAAAGAGCATGGTGCTCTGACCACAGAGAGCAAGGGAGGGTGTGAAGGGAATGGTCAGAAGTGAAGATGTGAAGTCCACAGTAGCGGAGCTTTTAAGCTGTCTCATGGGGACTCGGGAGATAGCGTCATTGGTAAAATTTCTGTCACACAAGCACGAGGGCTTGAATTCAGATCCCCGTATCTATTTAAAAAGACAACAAGAAAATGCCAGTTATAGTCACAGCTGGTTATAACCTTAGCAGAAGACAGGTAGAGACAGGCAGATCTCCAGAATTCATTGGCCTGGGAGCACCTGGTTCATAGACCCTGTCTCAAAAAGATAAGATAGGGAGCAATTGGGGAAAGTACGTGACATCAACTTCTTGTCTCCATACAAGTGCACATGCACCCACACACACAAGTGCACACACAGGTGTACTCCATACGTGCGCGCACACACACGTACGTCCTTCCGAGATGAGAAAAATTAAAACTATATTGCAAAATAAGACTTTTAAACATGATTTATCTTTTCTATTTTATGTGTATGCATATATGTTTGTGTTCATGTTTATGCTTGTGCATGTGGTGCTTAGAGAGACAAGAAGAAGACATTGAATCCCCTGAGCTGGAGTTACAAGCTGTTGTGAGCAGCATGACCTGGATGCTGAGAACCATACTCAGGTCCTCTGCAAACAGTCTTAGCCCCAAGCCATCTCCCTAGCCCTATAGGACATTTTTATTAGTAAAATAATTCTAGACTTTCAAAGATGTCTGTCCATAATAGGAGAGGTTGTTATCTTTATAAAATGAGATCAGCAGTGGGGCAGAAGACAGTAACAAATCCATCTAACAGCATGCTATGGCATTCTATATATAAATAGATGAAGTTGCATGATTCAAAAATCTATACCTAAACTAATAAGAAAATATAACAATTTACAGATAAACAAGTGATTTGCCAAAGTTTAGTGCATTTGTATATATTACCAGTAACCGATTTAAAATGAAATAGAAAATATCATTTATAAAAAGAGAGAAATTAAATATCAGAAAAACTTAATGAAAGACCAATTTACAGAAAACTAGAAAATATAGCTAAGAGAAAATTAATGAAGGCATAGTAAATGGAGAGATGTAATTTAACCATGAATTAATAGATTTGAGCTCCAAATCAAATTTAAGAAGGGTTTTTGTTGTTGTTGTTTTGTTGTGTTTGTGTATGTGTGTATTATGTTTTAAGAATTGATGATTCAGGGGCTAGAGAGATGGCTCAGTGGCTAAGAATACTGGCTGCTCTTCCAGAGGACCCAGGTTCAATTCCCAGCACCCACATGGTAGCTGACAACCATCTGTAGCTACAGTCCCAGGGGATCCAGTCCCCTCTTCCGGCCTCTGTACAGCACGCATGCACATGGTACATAAACATACATGCAGGCAAAATATTCATATACATTTGTCTTAATTGACAATTCAGCCAGCCTTAATTTCCTATAATTTCACCTATAATTTCAGCATTTAGAAAGCTGAACCAGGAGGCTCTCAAGTTCAAGGCCAACATGGGCTTTATAGTGAAACCTGTATCAAAGAAGGAAGAAAGGAAGGAAGGGAGGGAAGGAGGGAGGGATATGGGCCTTGAATATAGTGCAATCTGTATCAAAAAAAGAAAGGAAGGACAGAAAGAAAGAAGGAAGGAAGGAATTAACAACAAAATTGAAAAAACTTTATCAACTTTATAAATTTTAGATTTTTTTGTAAAATACAAAGGACTTAAACCAGCCAAATTATTATTACAAAAGGACATTAAGTGGCTTAACTAGTGCTGAGATTTTTCCAGAGTAGCAATAATTGCGAGAGTGTGCAGTGGTGTGAGACAAGAGAAGGGCTTGATGTAATAAACAGTCCATCTTAGAACTGTGTTAACATAATGAAGGAGAGAAAAGTCCTTTAGTTGTAATCTCAGATATGCGAACAGAAAGTGAGTACAGAACTACACAGAGCAAGGGTCCAAGTGCAGTTGCCCCTCGCTATCCACTTGGGAAATAGTTCTAGGGTCCTTTGCCTAAGACTGGGGGTCCCCCAGATGCTCAAGTCATTTATACAAAGTGGTTAGATATTTATATATAATGTATAAACCATCCCCCAGGTACCTTAAGTCATTCCTGGATTGCTTATAATATGTATATTGGTTACTTCCTATCACTGTAATGAATTACATGATATAAATAGCATTTTTAAAAGCCTTATTTGAGTTGATGGTTTTAGAGGGTTTAATCCATGGTCACTTGGCCCCAGGGACCTGGGCAGAGCAGCGTGGTGGGAGACAGGAGGCGGAGAGAGAAGAGAAGAGACTCGGCATCCAGTGTAACCTTCAAAGGCACATTCCCAGTGACTTACTTCCTCCAGTTAGACTCAGTCTGCAAACATTTCCAGAGTCATCTAACAGTACTCCCAGCTTGGATCAACTGTTCAAAACATGAGTCTGTGGGAATATTTCATATTAAAATTATAACAGTATCTAATTCAACATAAATACTATTAAAAGAACTATAACTTCTATCTTGGTTAGCAAATAATGATGATTTAAAAAAAAAGTCTGTGCATGTTCTGTACCAACATAGTTTAAAAAAAATATTGTCTATCTACACATCGAGCCTGTGGATATAGGGGTCCGACTATATGTGAAATATAAGACCACCCTATGGTGCACCACTGACAGTGGCTGCTGGGCCTTGAGGGTGAGTGGCAAAAGAGCACAGGAGGCCACTCTGCAGCCCTCCGGCTTAGAAGTGGATACACAGGAGTTCACAATTTCCAAAGCTCACTGACTGGAACACTTAAGATCTGTCCATTGTTGTAAGTTGTAGTTCAGCTGAGAAGGAAAGTCTCATGAGGACGAGTGAGGCAGATTCTGTAACTGAGGGCAGCAGGCCAGCTGCCATACAGCAAGAGACCATGGATACAGTGGGAGACTGCTGACCCTCATGGAAGGTGGTAGCCTCTCGGTCACGGCGTGGCGTTCAACCCGAAGTTGCCTGACCTTCGGAGACAGCTTCCAGATAGGCTGAAATGCTTTCTTTTCTTCTCATGGACTCTTTTCTTGAATGCTTCATAATTATAATCATTGCTTTAATTTTTTTTGGCAAAATTTCATATACTCGTGGTGTAATGCTTCACATTTGGCTGTGCAGTCATAGGTTCTGCATTTACAGATTCAACCAACTTCAGGTCAAAAGTATTCAAGGAAAAGGCATTGTGTCTTTATTAAAGAAGCGTAGACATTTCTCTTGCCATCTTATTCTAGTTAATACAATATAATAATTGTTTGCATAGTGTTTGTGCTGCATTGGATGATCTAAATAATCTGAACATTAATCTAAACATCTACATTATTTAGGGGGATATGCCTGGGTTATATGTAAACACCATGCCGTTTTCTATGCAGGACTTTCAGCATCTGCAGATTTTGGTAACTTGGTGGGAGGGGCGCTCCTAAAATAATAATACCCAAGAGGATTGTATGTGCATATTGCGATGCATTATGTCATCCTGATGAGCACAGCTATCACCTCTCGTGCTTGCTTTGGTTTGACTATCCTCTTCCAGTTCCAAGTATAACACGTGTTAACTGCAGTTACTGTTCTGCTCAGTTGGTCCTCAGAATACTCATTCCGCCTAGCCAGACACCTCTATTTTCGCGTCAGATTTTATTGTTTTAGAAATATTAGACAGATGAATAAACAGCAGCAACAATAGAACAAAAACAAGGCTTGGGGAGATGGCTTAGTGGCAGGGGAACCACATGCTAAGCCCTGAGATTCCCCTGAGTTTTGTATTGCAGCCGCTCCGGGGAGCAATACAGAATTGTGAAGATCTTGTGAAGATTTGTCTTCAGTTAGAGACAAGTCACTGTGGGAGCCGAAATAGAAGAAACCAGAAGTTTGTATTTCCTTGTGTGATCCTTGATGTCGCAATTAGTTTTAAAGACGTAATGTTGCTGCTGACCATTTCATTCAAAGCTGTTCATCATGATAATCATTTCTTTAGATTGAGCCTTGTGATTAGTAGTTTAAAAAAAATCTTTAATATGTCATTTTTTCTCTTTGCAGTTTTGAGAAATGGTGCTTGGGAAATTGTTCACTGGGAAAAGGTATGCATTCTTGTTTTTATTTTATTCCAGAAGAAATACATAGAGGTGTACTTTATACACATGTTCTTTGAGTGAATTATAAGCAAATGTCAACAACTCCACTAATATGTAAGATGTTTATTACTAATATAAACATTTGTGAAGTTTCCACATTTTTACCTGCACTTAGTGCTTCTGTACTCTTCCAGGAAATCTGTTCTTTTGGAAAGTACTATCTAGAACATTTTGTTTCACAGTATATTTTGAGTACTCTCTTCATTGATTTTATTTATTTCGTGTTATAAATTTTGTTTTAATCATCTACTGTCCAAGTTAAAAAATAATAACTAGAGTCTTGGTATTTCACATTTGCATGTTTTAGTTGCATTTCATATAGTGAAATCACCCCATTTATATATGAGTACTATTTGAAGAAAAGTAGTCATACAAACTAAGTATCATTTTCTAATGAAGCAGAAATCAGGTCTGTGCTCCAGAGGTTAATATGCTAGCTAAGACCTCTTCGGTGTCACTTAGGGGTCTGAGTCCTAATTGGGCAAGTGTTATTCAGGTGTCTGTTCTTGTCAGGCCTTACTTGTAAAAGGTGAGCACTGATTACTGTTAATCCCCACTTAGTTCCAGAACATGTATCCCCTAGTCATCTACAGTGAATTGCCTTGATGGCACATTAGTTGGCATTTGGGGTCAGGACAGTAGACACCGGGTGTATGTCTCACAGGACAGTCTCTTGCCAGGACAACAAAAGTGTTGTCTGCTGCCAATCCATTTGCACTCAATGAAAGTCCATGTACCTGGTTCTCCCTTGTGACATTCATGGACATCTGTTTAGGAAGGGATAAGGTCTCTTCTCAGTAAGACATTAATTTAATTTTTGTTGATTTTTTTTGTTTTTTTTTTTAATCAGTAGCTAGACTAGGAACTGACATCTCCTCTCCCAGATATGTGGAAATTCATACCACTCTGCTTTCTGGTCTTTGACATTAGACTAATAAAGATGAAAACACCTTTCATCATGTTGTATTTCTGTGGTAGTCAGCTCTGTTTTAGAAGAATAAAATAGAAAACCAAACAGCTAAAAACCTTCAGGAGTAACTTGATTTTGTGGGCTCATCTGGTACTTGTGGATTTAAACAGTAACAGAGAAGACAGATGGGATATAATCAGATACAATGGATTGAATTTGGGCATATTATATTACTAAGGTTGTCAGTATAGTTAACAGAAAGACACATTTTTAAAAATTAATGTGTCATTTTCTTTATTTCTTCTTACCTAGCCTTCCTGCTCAGGGAATACACAAAGTCAGGAAATAACACTCTTCTGCTCCATTGTAAAGTTAACCTTTCAGTTCCTGTTGACACCATTATTTTGAGCTTGTGCTAGTCCGCATGAATTATTGTAACTATTATTTTTAACTTTAGTAGACAAAGATAATAAATCACCAACTGTGGTGACCCAGAATGATAGCATCGTTAGTCGTTCCTGAGGGTCAAGGCCAAACCTAGCGTGCATATCCCACATTATGATATGAAGGGATGGAGTTCAGAGTGTTGCTGAAAAGAGCGGAGCTGAAGCTATGTAGCAGTTATACTAGATAATTGCACTCATAAAGTTGGTTCCGTGATGGATTCAAGACAAATAAGCAAAACTAGCAATATATTGATGTTAGCAGTATTATTAGCAAACACAGGAAAAGGAGACCCCGTTCCTGTGGCTATGTGGGATGGTTACAAACAGAATCTATGCGACCTGGGTAAGATGGCAGCTCTTCTTGAGATGCTAACGATTCATACAGGTGAGGCTGGTGTGGTAACAGCTGTAATCCCAGCTCTCGGGAGGCTGAGTCAGGAAGATCAGTCCAAGTTTGAGGCCAGCCTGGTGTGCTAAGACCTTGTCTCACCCTCCCAAAGAAGATTCAGATAAATGTATAGATATTTGTTCTTTCAAAATCAACAAAAGATTTCTTATTTCAAATTATTAATGTAACATAATCTTAAAGAAAGTATCATTCTCCTTAAAAGTGTCTTTCAAAAATAGATATTGCCAAATGAAATAGAAAAGAGTAATAGTGTCCTGAAATGAGGCATGTTCAGTATTTGATTTATGAGGCAAAAAAAAAATTGCAGATTGACAGGGTCAAGAAATAATATTAGATATTTAGGTTACATTTAAATCACTACTTGTTCAAAGTAAAATCCATCTGGCTAAAAGAGTCAAATATTAAAATGCTGTTTTGAAGTATATGTAAGTATAAAAAAGATTTTAATAAGTATTTGGGGAAGATCAATATCTCATGATTATATAAATTTTAAACCTATAAATAACAAACAATGTCTCAGATAACTAGGGAATATATGAAGTACTTGCACCAAATAAGACGCAGATTTAGGTCATTGTTCTTTAAACAGAAGATCAGCGTCTGTAATAAGCCAGAAAATATCTACTAGACTCAGTATAATGGCCAACCTAACAACGAACGTTGCAAACTTAAATACCATTGCTGTTTCATTCACGGTTACATAAATACGAGAAACTTTTATTCCAGACTGTTTATTTTATATTCCATTAATATACTGTTGTGGACTAGTAATCTGACTGTTCATGATGAAAAGCAGAAAGGAGAGATTCTGCTACTTTATAGCCCATCCCTACAAATAATCATGAAGTGGGAGGAAATCTACATATGCAAAGAAAAACAGTTTTTATAGTATTTAAAAGTAGTAGGCATATAGAATCAGGAAATGCCAAGTAAGTTACAACATCCCCCCTATTTTTTATGACAAGTGAAATTTTGGTTTTACGTGTTGAGGCACCACAGAAAGTTTTATACACTCATCCAATAAATATTTGTTGAATGTATATGCCAAAAAAGTAAGTAAGCTCATAGCAGGTACCAAAACGTGCAGTGATGCCTATGTCAGAAAATATAACCACAGTTGGAAAGAATAGGCCTGTATGTGCCAAGTGAAAAATGATACACGGAGCAAGCTCGGCCATGTTGCTTGGACAGGTCTTGCCCTTGTCTCACATGATACTTTGGACAATGAAAAATAAGCACAAGGAACTCAAATGAATAAAGTCATCCACATGGCAGCATACGATGAGAAACCCTCATGCAAATGGACCTTGCTTCTGGGTACCTTCCCTGCAGCTCTAAGCATACGGATGCCTTTACAGGTCCTCAGATTTACAGATTGGTCAGCGTATAGCTAGTCTTCACAGAACAGCAGACACAGCTTCAGATCTTAGCAGCCCAGCCCTCCAGATTGCCATGGAGAAGTTTCTCTGTTACAAAGGTGAAGTTTAAGAATCTGACATTAAAAGAAAGCATTGTGATGACAAAGGTCCCCCCCTACCCCGCCCAAACCCCCATAAGAAATTGTGTCTCTCGAAACATAAGCATGTGGCTTCGTTGCTCTCACCACAACGCAAAGGCCATTCTTCGCTCTGACATGCAGAGGTCACTGCTCAGGTAGAGAATTTGGGTGATCTTGAAACCAACACATTCTTCTGCCCCTTTAGGGAAGCAGAGCATAGTGAGCTATGTGCGTATCTGAAAGTCACTCTGTAAAACTGGTTAATGCCTAGATTCCCACCATGAGATCGATTTCTCTGGATGAGAACCAAATCTTTAAAAATTCTTGACTTGGATAAAGATGCAAATAGATTGTTACCTAGGTAATAGTTTGATCTCAAATAAGCCCTTTTATAGTTTGATAATTTTACCGCTTTTCGTAAGTCTTGGTCATAATTGCTTATGTCAGTGGCTTGAGGAAGTTCAAGGTAGAAGTTGGAAAGCCGTATTTCCTCTATGTCCTCCAGTTGGATCTGTGGTCAAAGCATTTTTCCCACCACAGCCTTTCCTTCTTCCCAGTTCTCTTATACTGGAATGAAGAATGCCATGTTAAGAATCCAGAACCAAGGGAGAAAACTGCTTGGGTGTCTTTGAGAAACTGATCTTTTAGATCATAGGCATAGGCAAGGAAGGGGGTTTCCTCAAATCATGAGAACTCCTGGGGCATTGAATAAGCTCTTGGCTCTCCCAGGCTGCTGCAGTAACTACAGTGCACCATAGAAGGTGTCATATTTTCTCTAGCTTAATAAACCTAAGCCCTTCTTTTGTCTTGCAATGAATAAAAATGTTGGAAAGCACTACAGCCAGTTAGGAATTTTTATAGGTCTAATGCTTCAACCTAACACTCGTTTAGGTAGCACAGGCCTGGCTTTATGAAGCTTGTAGTTTAACTGGAGGGAAAACACTAACACATGGGAGGTGATTAAAGAATGGTTAAATGGTTATTGGGATGGTATTTTCTCTAAGTGCCTTGAATGTGGAGATTTTGTCTTTCACAATCTTCTCGTCCTTGGTACTGTTAATTAGCCGTCTCTGCACATTATTAAAGGATAGCATGTACTTGTACTTACCAGTTCTATAGATTTTTTTTTTTTGTATGTTCACCCTCTTTTGAGGTAGTGGGTGTTTGATTCCAACATTCTTGGTATTTTGGTATTTTTAGATAGTCCACATGTCAGGTTTCAACTGAAATGACTTTTTTTTTTTAAGAGCACACCATCCAATACTTACCTAACTGAGAAACCAGCATACATATCATAGGTTATGAGGTACCTCTCTCCAATCTTCCTCACCTATCTATCTCCCAGTAGATAAAATAGAGCAAAGCGACCCCATCTGCAGTGATTCCCACTAAGGGCCTTGTTCCTGAGCAGAGCCAGGTTGTTGCTGAGCTGGAGACCCACTGTTTGCCAAAAGCAGTAAGAACACTGACAGATTACTTCTAATAGTTTCCGGCCACAACAGAACTTTAATTATCTTCATATCATGCTCAGGGAGGGTGGGGGGTGCTGCCATCTAATAAAGAAACCTTGCTATTTATTTTATTTGAATTATAATGATAGCCTCCTTAGAGTTGTACCAAAATCAGGCATCGAGATAGGCAGATGTGGGTTTGAATCTCAGCTTTTCCGCTCATCCTGAACATGTGACTCGAACTCTTAGAATCTTTGGTGTTTTCTTCCTCTCTACATTATAGCTTAAAGTGACTCCTGTTCTCTGTAAGGGCCATTGTAAAGACCAATTATCACATATATGATCATTTCTTCACTTGTATTGAGACTTCCTCAAGTGAGGTAGAGGTTTTAACCATCGGATTCCTCCTTATCTTTATGTCAAAAGGAGAGCATGTAAAAAGTTGAGATGTCAATTAAGTAGATATAGCTGATTGATAAATTTATTAAGATAAATAACAGATTAAAAGCAAATATACATTCACCCCTAAATAATTTTATGCCATTTTTGTGAAAATTAGAACTTTTTTTTTTGTATTCTGTAACTTAATACAATGGGTTGTTAATTTTTTGACTATCTTTCCATGCAGATAATTAACCAATTCGCAGTTTTCTTTCAGGTAAATGTTGGAGATATAGTTATAATAAAAGGCAAAGAGTATATACCTGCTGACACTGTCCTTCTCTCGTCAAGGTAGAGACACCTACTGATGCTCAAACAGTGTAGAGGATGGTTTCTCTACCCTGCATTGACCTTGTGATTTCTCCAAGGAAATAAAGAATAAACGAAGAAATCCAAACCTCTCATGATTTTTAACTAATCATTTAAAACACTGATGGGCTTCATGTTTGCCATATAGAATAAGAATCAGGTACTATCTAACCCAAATGTGAGAGTCTCCTCTTTCTCTGGCTACATCCAGATGTGTGGTGCGTGTGGGCCACTAACTCTGTTTAAGACTCCTGTCATCCGTGGATTGGGCTCTGTTGATTTTTTCTCTTTCAGTCCTCGTTCGTAATAAATTCTTTAAGGTGCAAGCATCTCTCCTACAAACTTTCCTCTTCCTTTGGTGAAATGCTACAAGAAAATGGATGAGTGATTTCTTTTTGGCATTGTACCTTTCTAAATGATACAGTTTTTCAACCAAAAATGAGAACTTTATTCTTTCTTTAGAGTCTTTTCTGTTACCGAATTTAGATAATTTGTTGTATTCACATTTAAGACAGTTGTGAATCAGTATTCAGAACATATGGCTTTAGGATTTAAAAACTATTACACTAGTCCTTGTATAAATTTAGGATTTAAGACCTTAAAACTAGTCCTAAAATAAATTAAGAACAAATTTTTTTTTGATATTTTTGAGGTTGTTTATCATCATTTCCTTGGACAGTTTGATATGTAAAGTCCACATACAAATACGGACGGTGTCCTTTTTTCAAAATCTATTTAATCAGGTCATGATTTAAAATGATTGGGTTTTTGACAAGTTAATGAAGCATAATCAGGAAGATAGTAGACCCGTGGCTGTTTATAGAAACCGGTTCAGGCATTTGAAATAACGTGGGCTGTTTTTATTTCCCTATTTTATGGCTGACATCTTTGTGTAGCACAATGTTTTTTCTGTTAAAATAATTCACATAACTGTTTTTAAGTCAGACTTTCTGTTCTTAGATACCTTTGTTTATAACTTTGTCAAGGGGAGTTTCTAAAATGGAATTACTTGCTTATTGGCTTTACTGGGCTGTGTGACAGCAAACTCAAGGGCAAGCTTGAAGTTAAAGTAGGAATAGCGTTGAAAGTTCTGTGTTTCATTGACTGTCGACTTGAAATGAGCAAGCTGAAAATTTAGCATGTAGCCACTAATACATTTCTGTGTCAAAAACATAAAATAGAACAACTCCAGCTTTAAATAAAGTCCAGGCAGATTCATGGTATGACTTTTTCAGACCCTCCTTGAAGACTTTTCTCTAGATACAAGGGCCTATTCTCCTACACTCTGAAACACAATGAGTTAATATACTTTATTAATTATTAAATAACTCCAAATGCCCTGTCACTGCCTAAGACAGACCTCTGTGCAGCTTTCCATTACAGTTAATATGGTAGGGAAGCAGTCAGCTCCAGAAACATTTTGGAGTGAGAGAAGCATTGTTTTTGTAGTGTAGGGGAGCCTAGTGTAGTGTACTTGCTTCATATGTAACGAATGATTTTAAAATTATTTCTTTGCTCATTTGAGAGGAGTAAACCTAGAATTGACAGCAAATTGAAGAGTTAAAAAGAGGGAAATCTGTAGGATAAATAACCCTCTATAATAATGTTTTCTTAATTTGATCAAGAAGTGCTTATACATAAGCTTTAAAATGTTAAGTTCTCACATTAGAAATTGAAAATTGGGCTTAAAAACCAAGTGATCTACGAATATTAAACATTTTTCTTTCCCCTCAGGCCTGATCAAAATAAGTTTTGAAAAAATTGGCATTAGACATTTTTATTAACATGAATTCTTTTCTATAATAATTTCAAACCTTCTGTCTCTTTTGTCCATTTGTTTGGTTTTTATTTTCTCCGTTATTTGTTTCCCCCCCCCATTTTAATTATTTTAAACTGGGACATGTAGGTGGCAGTGGGGGAAATAGTGAAAGTGACCAATGGGGAGCATCTCCCAGCAGATCTCATCAGTCTGTCCTCAAGGTCAGAACCACAGAGTTGAAAGGACATGTGTACGTGGGTCCTCACCTTAAACCAAAGAGCAATTGCACCCAAATGCGGTTGAGCTGGATTGCTTCCTTCACAGCACAAAGGCGCGTGCTTCTAGATGATGCGCATTCAAGAGATTTGAGGCACTTTCTGAATACAGTGCTGGATGATGCTTGTCCCTCAGCTGGGCAGCTTAGACTCCTGTGACTAGTCACAGAGTTCAATTTCCTGTGCATTAGTCACATATGTTTTAGCATCATGCCTCAACTTTAAGGCTTTGGTTATTATTAACTCTCCAGGATGTTTGGAACAGTGTGGAGCTTTTCATGAAACAAGCATTGAAAACTGATTAAATTTTAAGCATGTTTTCTTATTCTCATATTTCAAATTCTCTACAAGTTCTGTGGAATTTCTGCAGTGACCGCGACTAAAATTTGGGCTTGTATAGGGTTTATAGAGGACCCCTGCACAAGGCTGGATGTCCACATTTCTGTGCTGCATGCTTTGGGATCAGTCTTTATCCCACTGTAACCTGTGAACAAGTGCACATTGCTGTGATCCACGTCCGCTGTCTCCTTGGTGTCCGTACTGTGGTCTGCATCCTGTTTTGTTTTCCACTTACTAATCCAAAAGCCTGCTTTGCCTCTGACTATAGTTTGTGTCTTGGATGTTATCATGACTTGCTGAAGCACTTAGGAACTAGCATGATTCCTGACTCTGCCGCCTCTTCACAGCCCAGTTAGAGCTACCACAGTCGGAGCTCTCTTACGTGATTAAGAATGGTCCAAATTGGGATGTGTTTGATTGGCTTCAGGTCAAGTAGACAGTAGCTATTTAAACTTCCTAACTTCTTAGTCATTTAACGCTTTACACAAGTTGTTTTGTTTAGAGGGTTAGAGTTAGAGTGTTTCTCTCATTTTAATATGAGGCTGGCTTTGTGCAGTTTAGTTATTAGTACCATTGTAGTGAGTTTACAGCATAGATAAAGAATTGACGTTCTCATTTAGTGTTTTGCTTGTTACCATTTTTCTTTGTTAGCAGAAAACATGTGTTTTACAGTTTTAGGAACAATTTATGTTTCCAATGAATATGAGGAAATTATAAAGTTGGACCGTTGCCCCAGTGAGGGCAACTATTGTGACCCTGAGTTAAAAATAATTTTTTGGAATAATTAAGAGTAAAATATAAAATAGGGAAAGATTTCTCTGCTTGGGAAATAGCAGCCTATATGGAAGGAAGCTCCTGGGGAAAATTTGGAGAATGTTCAAAGTTACTTTAAAATGAATCTATGAAATTTGATTAATGTCTATGTCCTTAAGTAAACTTTTGTTAATTTCAGGGTGACAGCATTAAGCTAAATGTTCATTTCTGGCACTTAGCACAGTGTTTTACACATGTACAAATTGGAGGTTGATTAAAAAGTTCCAAATGTTTGTAACTTGTAAATTTCTCTTATATTATAGTTTGTTTTTTTTTTTAATCAGATAACAGACTAGCCTTACTATGTAGCCAAGTGATGATGAGATTGGTTTAAATTAATACTTTTTGGGCTATTTCAGAATGCTTTTCTATAGAACTGAGGATTAAATTTAGATCAGACCACATTCACATGTCCGTAGCAGCCAGGCAATTAAGGTGAGCTGGCTGCGCTAAAATGGGAGAACCTAGGCCCCAGGCCACCACGCGCAGGGTTCACTTAAAACATTCAGACATGGCAGCTGCAGGACAAGGAGCAATATGGCCAGGTGGGCTGATTTTAGCCTCCTTATCTTTCTGTCTCAAACAGTCAGATTGGAGTGACAGGTCAGTCTGTGAAGTGCTTGCTTGGAAGCATGAGGACTCCAGTCCAATCCCTGAGACTTGCAGGGAAAAGCTCGGGTGTGGTGATGCACTTGTAAGCCCACTGCCTAGGAGACAGACACAGGTGGAACCCTTGAGCTTGCTGACCAATTAGCCCTTCGTTGAGGCCAGTGAGAGACCCTGGCTCAAAAATATGGGGACAGCACCTGAGGACCGACAACTGAGCTTGTGCTCTGAGCTCCACACATATCACACACACATGCACATGGGTACATGTGAACATGCACGCACACACACACACACACACACACACACACACACACAGACACACAGACACACCTGCCTCTCAATGAACTTTTTTAAAAATAGAATATAAAATATAAAGTTCAATGTTCATTTTCATTATAAAATATAGCCTTTAAAAGTTGCCTTAAGTTTTTAATATTATGTGGTCTGTGTTCTTGTCATCACAACTGAAAGGCTATGGTAGTAAGTACTAGCTTGTAGAAAGAACAATCTGGACGTTTTTAATCAACTATTTTGTATAACCAATTTACATGTGGGCCATGAGCATGAATCCTGACTGGACATTTCTGAGCTGGAGATAAATTTGGACACAAACCTGCTTTATACTTCAGAAACAGCCTGTGTTGTGTCTATATGGATAAGCAGTTTAAAAATAGCGTGGCTACTCATTACGTTATCTTGAAGACCGTTACTGAGTGTTGTCAGAAAATGGCTTTGTGGGTTCTCCTGGCTGGAAGGCTGATCCATGAGTGTCATGCATGAGTTGTCTTGCTATTAGAATGAAATCGCCAAGAAGCTAGGTGACGACAGTTCTAGAACAAATGGCTTTAGTGAATCTGAGCGCTAAGATAAGTTACAATTAGTATCTTCATTTCCTTCCCCAACTAAATCTTTGTGTTTTTCAATTATGAACAACAGTGAGCCCCAGGCCATGTGCTACATCGAGACATCCAACTTAGATGGTGAAACAAACTTGAAAATTAGACAAGTAAGTTCTAATATCAGCTCATAGTCGCTGTTTTATGATAATGCTTTTAAGAGCCTCTGACTGTCTTAAAGTGATTTTGTCTAATTACAGCTATTTTCTCTTTGAATCAGTCTGAAAAATGTTTCATGAACTTGTAGAATTAAGTATTGTGGGACTCAGATTTACTTGCCTGGTTGAACATGTTCCATCATGAAATATTAGTTATAATATTTTAATTACTTTGTATAATAGCCAGTGCTTGAATGATACTAATAGTAATAGTGGTAGTTCTTAATGCTGTGTGTGTATGTGAGAGAGAGAGAGAGAGAGAGATATGCACATAAGTATACCCTCATTGGCCTGGACTCACTGTATAGACCAGGGTGGCTTCAAAGTCACAGAGATCCACCTGCCTCTGTGAGTGCTGGGATTAAAGGTGTGCGCCTCCATGACTGGTGTTCTAAGTCCTTTACAAATTAGCCTGTTTTTCTTGGCCACAGTTAATATTGGATTTGCCATACTGAAGCGTCAAATTTTTCATTGCTCTTGAGAGACACATTTATCTTGAAGATTTGAATTCTATAGTTACTCTTCTCACTATTTTCAGCAGAAAAAAAAAAAACCTATAAGACTTTGTTTTTAAGGTTTAAAAGGGAGGTTTTTTAAAAATACATAACATCATCCTCTTGGTGAATGACCAATGCCAGTGGGGTGTTTGGACTGTGGTAGAACTGGATCTTGGTGAGGGGACTGCACTCAGATGTCTTAGGAAGATGGATGCCCTCAGTGCCTGCCACTCCCAGCTGAGTGAAGAGCTGCTTGGAAGTTCTCCCTCCAGGGAGGGAGGAGGAGAGAAGGAGAAAAAGAGAAGGGGACAAAGCTGCTCTCTTTGAACACAGACTGTGTCCATGTTTCGTCCCCTTCTTTAGACTCAGGAGGCAGAGACTGTACAGTAGCAAATGCTGATGGTTTTTTGGAAGTAAGAGGTGCATTGGGTTCTTTCTAACTTTTATGAAAGTTCTGTTCTGTGCTAAAATTCTGTGCTCACATTGAGAAGGAAAGTACCCCTAAGTTATAGTTTGACAGTCCTGTGTAAAGGAACAGAATTACTTGCAGAATAGTGAGATCCCTTCTCTCTAAGACGCGGATGAGTACACCACCCTCATAGTACTTACTTAAAATACTGTTTATTTGGAAATGTTTCAACAGGGCTTACCAGCAACATCGGATATCAAAGACATTGACAGTTTGATGAGGATTTCTGGCAGAATTGAGTGTGAAAGCCCAAACCGACACCTCTATGATTTTGTTGGGAATATAAGGCTTGATGGACACAGGTGGGTCAAGTCGCATTCAGCGTCTCATCCTGGACCACTGGGCGCCTCTTACGCCTGTGTACATCGGGTTCTCCTCTGTTCTGAGTGTGAATACTCACCACCTTTGTTTGAAGCATGCCTGTATTCTAACCCATATCCTTTTGTAAGGATGCAGTATCCTGACTCTATCCATGCGATGTAATCAAAGACTTTCCTCTTTCCTGCCAGTATAGCAGTGAGATATTTTCAGCAATATTCCAGACTTCTGGAATATCATTTGGTAGGTAAATAGCCTGTGGCTGAGTCTTTGACTAAGATTCTTCCTATGAACTTTCCTGTCCAGTGCCCATGGCCGTGGTTCATTCCTATGATTTCCAGATGCCTGGAAGGGTTGAACTATAGTGCAACAGCTGGATGACTTACTTTTTATCTCCTGTGCGTAGGCTCTTCTCTAGGCCATGCTGACATCTGTCGTCACTGCTTTGTTTCTGTACCACCGTCTTTCCTACCACCTCCTTGTCACTTCTCTCATGCATCCAGCTGGAATTTAATCTGGGCCTGCTAGCCTTGACCATTTACAGATGTTACATAAGCCACAGTGAACAAATCAGAGGAATGTCCTGCCTTTGTGTCTTCATTCATTCATTCACTCTAACAAAATACCTTACAAGCCACAGAAATTCATTGCTCACAGGTCTGGAAGAACAAGGCACCAAATTCGATGTCTGATAAGAAAGTGTTTCTCCTTGTGAAGCACCCTATGTCCTGACGTAGTGGAGGTCCCCAGGCCTCCTTTTGTAAGTCCTAGTCACAAGAGTTGAGTGTGTGTGTGTGTGTGTTGTGATGCAAACATGCACGTGTGCGTATGCAAGCACACACACACACACACACACATGCTCACTGTATATGTATGTAACACGGGTTCCTATAGAGCCACAGGTCAACCCCAGGTGTTGTTTCTCAGGAGACAGCTTGTCTTTTGAGATAAGGTCTTACACTGGTCTGAGCTCACTGAACTGGCTGGCTGGCTGGGTGGGTAGACGCCCCAGGATGTTCTCTTCCCTGTGCTAGAATTATTAAAACACACCAACACCTTGCTTTTTTTTTTTTCTTTTAAAATATGAGTTCTGATAATCAAACTAGGTCCTCATGATTACATAGCAAGCACTTCACTGAGTGAGCCATCTCCCCAGCCCTGTGAAGGCAGGAATTTCAAGACTTAATCACCCCCTTCCCAAGAAACCAACATCCGAATGCCGCAATATTAAAGAGTGGGTTCCAATAGTGTAAATATTGGGGGACACTAACACACACTGTAGACTTTCGTAAACTCACTTTCTTGTGGTAAGATAGGAGAAGGGCAAAGTGAAACAAAGGACTGAATAAGGAAATTGGATCCATTATTATTTTTGAAAAGCAACAAAGCCTTTGGGAAGGAAAGCGTAGGACAAGAGAGATGAGGAATCCTTGGGAGGGAATCTCTCAGGGTGACTGAAGTCAGCATCCTTTAGAAGGAGACGTTTATCAGGAGGTTAGGAGCTTAATCCCTTGGATGTCTGGAAGTAGAGGATTCTGGACAGGTGAAATAGTGTACACCACTGCGGTCGGAGCAGTGTCACCTAGGCGGAAAGAAGTTGAGGTGAGAGCCAACGGATAATAAGGGCCGGGCGACGGAAGGCTCGTAGGCCACTGTGAGACGTTCTGAGTAAACTCGGGATCACGGGTAAGTTACAAGGGGAAATATCATCTCTCTAGTTTTGGACTTAATAAATTTATGGCGTCCAGTTGGTATTTGAATGTATGTCTGAGCTTTGAGAGTAGTTCACATAGATATTTAAACCCATGGAGCTGGAAAAATCATTGAAATTGAAAGTGTATAGGCAGAAAAATTAGAAGACCTAAGGACTGTGTGGTGTTGGAAGGCTGAGAGAAGAGCAGAGACTGGAGACCAAGTCCATGGGGTAGAAACCAAGGAAGAGTGAAGAGCCTGCCAACAAGGGAGGATGGGACAAAGTTAGATCAGCTGCCACTGATAGCCAAGTGCAGTATGGCTGGACATTAACATTTGGGTGTATTGAGTGGATATCATCATCCCTGATTAGAACAGGCGCTGCCTGATGAGGTGCGCTGCCATTCATGGAGAAGAATTGACGATAGTAAGCGCTGGCTTCTTTATCAAGGAGTTCAATTGCAATTCAAGGCAAAGAAATGAGGCAGAACCGGGCAGGAAGGGTAGGGTGTTTTCTGTCCCACCTCTGTTTCCCATCCTTATCCCTCTTTCTTCTTCCCTATCTCCTCTACACAATAAACCTTCTCTATCAGACAGGTATGGTGGTCAGGCAAGCATCAGTTAGATACACGGGTCCAACCAGCCTAGCAGAATGCTGTCAGTGTTCTCGATATTAGAATATGAATGATAAGAAATGAAAGTAAGTGACGTGTGAAATATGCCCTGAACTGACACTCTCGTCCAATCCACCAAAACTGTCTTATCATCTTTGAGGTAATTGTTAACTCTAAAATTTTCAGGCTAATCTTTCCTTGAACATATGGTTATAGACTAATGATAGATCTGGCCGTTTGTGCAAGTTATCATTTCTTAAGTCTGACATTCTTGACTGGCCAGCTTCCATTTCTTACCAACTTTTCATTAAATTGGTGCCAAGCAAATCCATGCCGTGAAGGAAACTGCATACGAAGGAGCCAAGATTTAAGAAACTAAAGTTTTATAATATGCCTAATTTTATAAGAAAATTTTGAAATACAATCAATAAGGCAGGTACTCTAAGAGGAGCAGGCAGGGTGAGAGATAGTGGGAAGCAATGCTGTCTGTTAGGTGAGGTACGGAGCCCAATCAGACAGGGGCTCTGTGTACAGGTGGGGGCAGTAGGTCCACATGTGCCCTAGAGCATAAACCAGCAACTTCTCAAGAACTCTGTGAAAGCTGCTTTAGCTTCAAATCCCCTCCCAATCCTGAAGCGTATTCCAGATGTTGATGCATATACAAGAGAGTTCTGTGGTTTCGATATGGTTTTTTCCCCCTGAAGGGTTCACATACTAGAGTCTCAGCCCCCAATAAAATGACTATAGACTGACTCCAAAAATAAACCTTTTTCATATAAAATAACCAGTCCTCAGGCATCTTATAAGCTTCCACAAAATGGATTAAGCTTCATTCCCATCCAGATGGGCCCTAAAGACTGCTGTTGGATGTAAATGATGGGAGTTGAAATCCACTGTTTCCTGGGGACTCCTGCAGGGGCCATTCTAACCCCCACGTCTGGATTGATATCTCTGAGCCAGGACAATATATTTCCTGAAAGAAGGTCCAGTGTCCAAACTATTGCTGGACCACTTAAGCCCAACAGAAATGGAGGGTCCCCATCTCACTTGGCCTTTACTACTTGACAAGACCTATATTCTTTATAGACTTCCATTGGACATGGTTTCTTTCTTCTCCTAGAAGTTTTAAGTCTATTTTTCCTTATATTTGACTTTTTTACATTACTTTCTTGTTAAATGAAAACCTTGGTCATTGGGAATCTCCAAGCCATTCAGTTTGGATCTTACAGTTGACTCAATACGTACCCGTGATGGTGCCGTCGTGCGCGTGAGTCTCTGTTTGCGTTTATAGTGCCTAATCTCTCACCACAAGGGAGGCATCAGAGGAAACCCAGAAAAGACTCAACCTGGGCTTTCTTTATGAAAATGTGGTTTAACGTCTAGGAAGCACATGGCTTCAAAATGATCTCTATTTATTGGGAGATATATTTACAGTTCTTGGAAAACAGACATTCTAATCCTATGAAATGGATATTCTAGGGCTTTAGGTCCAGGCACTTGTTTCAGAGAGGGGATGGTGGTGCCATAATATGGAGAGAGCTATGTGTTTATTTTACTTTGTGTAGTTTTTGGATCTTGATCGTGTATAAAGTTTTTAATTTAAATGAAGTGTGTGTGTGCGTGTGCGTGTTTATTGAGTAGGCGGAGATAATTCTCTTAGCCCCACCACTTCCAAACTTTACATAAATTTAAGCCAACTTATTAACTAAGGAAAAAAATCATCTTTGAGGTTTAGCTACTACATTCCCAAACACTGCTGTTTGCGATAGTGTAGACGAGTGTTCAGGCTGCTATGCTAATGGAACTTAGTTAATCTTATCAATAGAAATTTGCTTTTCTTCCCATCTCGGGAATTAAAGTAAAGGAGAATGACTGGATTTTGATGAAGGTCATCTTTGCATCTGGCAAAAATGAATGTCCTTTCTGTGTCTGTTTATAAGACGAAGCAAGCTCTTGGGTATCTTATAGGACACTGACCACATCAGAGGGCTTCACGTTCGTGAGCTCATCGAAAACCAAGAGCCTGGTAAAGGTTTAGCTACAGATGTCGTCACATTGGGAGTAGGAGCTTCAGCATTGGGACATTTGGGAAATATTTGGGGGATGTTTGCAGTCTACGGGGAGAGTAAAGCAAGCTAGAGGAGACGACAAATACGGTGTTAGGGATAAAAACCAACTACTTCACAGCAGTTATATTTGAAAATTATCATTGTTGGTGGAAAAAAAGTACTTCCTTTCCAAAAATAAAGTGTCGATAGTGGTGACTTGAATAACTGTACAATGACTGTGCGTATCGCGAGCATTTCAAACAGTGCCATTTCTAATGCCAACATATTCTTTCCTAGCACTGTTCCCCTGGGAGCAGACCAGATTCTCCTTCGAGGTGCTCAGTTAAGAAATACTCAGTGGGTCCATGGGATAGTTGTCTACACCGGACATGACACCAAGCTGATGCAGGTGGGACTTTTGTTTACGAAACCTTTTGAGACTGAGTCTTTTGGAAATGCATAATTCCTCATTCTTGGTGCACTTGTCCCAAACAGAACAGAACAGCCATCAGCTAGTCCTTAGCCTCATACTGCACACCCAAGTTGGGAACTAAGTGAACTGAAGGAAACTTTGAAATTCCTTCCCTGTGAAAGAGCTCACTGCATGTGGGAACACTGGGAAATCTCCCCTGGGATCACCTGATTCATGAGCTCCCAGTGGATGGTGGTGTGCGTTGATCCGTGACACTTTCCGACTACCGATGGCCACCTCAAGTTGCCTGTCTAACTGTGTCTACGTTAACTTATTTGTCTCACAATATTATTTTAATGCAGATATCAAAATTTAAATTTGGCCTTTTTGTCCCCCATAAAATTTAAAGAGAAGTATAAACCAAACTTTCATGGTGTTTCTATACAAAGCTGCTTTCTACCTGCTGTCTTCCTGATGCTTATATACACCCATTTGTGCTTCACCTCTAAATGTTAACACAACCTGCACTCAGTAGTGTGATAAATACAGGACACTCATTTTTAAATACTAATTGGAGTTCTTCTCTGAGAACCACTGTCCGTGCACATTGTGCAGGCATGAAGATGCTATCATTGACAAATGGGATGGTTGCTAGTGCCCCTACCTTGGCTGTGCCATCGATTCAGTCTGTTTATACTGGTTATGAGGGGTTTCATATTTTGTCCTGATGATGCTTGATTAGCACCGATCTGGCAAAAATACAGAGTCATCACAGAACAGAGAAACTTTCTTTGTCCTCTGCTGTGTAGCTCAGGCTTGCTTTACACTCTGCCTCCTAAGCCAGCCTGCTGCCACAGGCTGTTACTGATTAAAGATGAGACTACTTACTTCTGTGTCCAGTCAAATAGTGGCTGAGTGGTACCAGAGATCCTTTAGATGTTGAGATGTTTGCAGGGCCGTGGGCCTTTTTCTCTGCCTCTTTAAGCAAAGGCACTAAGTAGATGCTATGAAAGGACTTGCTTTGCTTAAGTAGCCAAGTACATCTTACCCTGATACAATCTGCAACATGAATATTAACAGCCCCACCACCACCACCACCACTGTCTTACAACCTAGAAGAAGGTACATGTGGTGCAGTGGTCTTAAGAAAAAGAGTGGCAGCCATGGGTACCGTATCATACTTGTCATGTGCTTGGAAGAGTTTTCGGTTCAAGTTTAGGCACTGAGTTGTGACTTTGTCATCCTTATCAAACACTGAGTGTACCATGCTAAACCACGCACTTTTTAACCATTTGTCTTGTTTTGTTTTGTTTCTTACAGAATTCCACAAGTCCACCACTTAAACTCTCCAATGTGGAACGGATTACAAATGTACAAATTCTGATTTTATTTTGCATCTTAATCGCCATGTCTCTTGTCTGTTCTGTGGGCGCAGCCATTTGGAATCGAAGGCACTCTGGGAAAGACTGGTACCTCCATCTGCACTGTGAGCAGTGAAGTGCTGACTTGCTTATACTTTTTTCCCTTTGATTTAAATATGTGTTTGTTTTACTATCAGTTTTAATATAGTTTGTGGAATGTCTCTTTGCTTCTGAAAAGAAAACTTGTGGCTAAGATAACTGGAAGTCTTATTTTCATTTTTCGGTAGATTTCCAGAAAAAGCAAGTAAAATTTGGGTTCTTAAAACTTCAAAATACTAAAAACATACATCTACTCCACAGCACTAAAAGTTCTCTATGATTATAACCATTAACACGACACATAAAATAAAAGCTACCCTCTAAAATATATTTAACCTGGCAGTTAAACTCATGAAAGATTATATGTGGAAAAGTTATGAGTAAGAATATATTAGGAAAGCAGTTTACATGCTTTAAAAATGTTCGGATTGAATGTTCTGTTTTCCTTCCTTCCTTCCTTAATCTGCTTTCCTTTGAACTCAGTAACAGAAGTTTTATGTAAATGCTCATCTTGTCCCTGAGGAGTGGTTTTAAACCACTTCCGTCTGGAACTGTTCTCATATTAATGTATCCCCTCTGGGTATTTCTCAGAAGTGAGTTTGCATTTCCTTATGATGAATACTTAGCCAGTAAATACTTAATTTCCCCGAAGTGTGAAAACAAACTCTAGTGCAATCTTATACGGGGGAAAAAAAGAAAACACCAGATTTTAAAGCTGTTTTTATTACATTTATTTAACGTTTTTATTACATTTATTGAGCTTTGTGACTATTCCAGGTTTTTTTATAGTCACTGATTTATTATTTCAGCATAAAAAATGTTATTATTGAGATCAGTTTGTTTGCATATATTCCTTAAAATATACTAGGGTTCTCTGTTTTATTTTTCTTATTGAGGAGGAAGAAATTAATTTACTTAGGAGAATAGTTTACCTACAGATGAGTAGTAAGGTTCTGTAGCTAAGGACACAGATCATTGTAGCGCTTACTGGCCATGCACAGGCCTCCAGAGCCCAGTACTGGAAAGATAAGTATTCTTACAGCTTGGATTGTTCTAGTTGCTATTGTGTTTGCTTTGAAACCACGCTTTAGCTTGAAAATGCTTTTTAAGGATTCACAGACAGTGGTTTCACCCAGTTGGAAATTTGCATTTACAAACCTTCAACCCTTCTAATATCTCTGAGCTTCGTGATTGGACCACAATTTGAAGTACCAATAACAACAGCACTTTCTTTTCACTCTTCCCCCCTGAGACAAGGTTTTTCTATGTAGCCCTGGCTGTCCTGGAACTCACTCTGTAGACCAGGCTGGCCTCAAACTCAGAAATCCACCTGCCTCTGCCTCCCTACTCCTGGAATTAAAGGTGTGTGCCACCATGCCTGGCTTCTTTCATTTTTTTTCAGTAGCACTGTGGAGATCTTAATAGGATTAATGTTCTGAACACAAATGCAACTGTCAGTCTGTGTCCACTAAACATCAGAAGACCACCATAACCGGGCAGATGCCCAAGCCTCTTATTTTAAATGACACAGTATTTGTACTATGTGTATTCTGTCATATACTGTAAGTCATATCCAGCTTATTTAATATGCATGATACAAAGTATATGCTCTGTAAGTAGTTATTACACTATGTCATTTAAGGAATAATAAGTCTACACATGTTCAGTACAGTCAGAATATTTTCAGGCTAGAGTTGGCTCACTCCCTGATGTGGGACTCTAGAGGGGCAGAGGACCAAACTGCAGTTCTACATTGAAGGTGGTGTTTGAGAATCAGAATATGCTATCAGTAAAGTGTTCCTCAGTTTGTCTAGAGCTGTTGCATAATGTAAGAAATTCTTGTCATGCTCAGTTTTTCTAATGAAGATAAGAAACTGTAACGCTGTTCTCCTCCTCCCCAAACAGATGGTGGCGCTAGTAATTTTGGACTGAATTTCTTGACCTTCATTATCCTTTTCAACAACCTCATTCCTATCAGCTTGCTGGTTACCTTAGAAGTAGTGAAATTCACCCAGGCATACTTCATAAACTGGGTAAATACGAATTTGCATTATAAGTGATCTTCCTAAGGATGCGTTTTGTCTTTTTAAAAATGTACTCTGATAGGGTCTTTTGATCTGTGGAGATTTAAAAAAAATTTTTTAAGAAGTCTTACTTATATGTTGCTTTTATTGACTATGTGATGGTGGTGTTTTTAAGCCTAACAATTTTAACACAGTCTCCCCAGAACCAGGCAAGTTGATAACCAGACATCCTGAGGAAAACTGGCCAATAGCTCAGGAAACCTGCTTGGGGACACACAGTGGCTGAGAGGAATGTGCCCATGCATTTGGAAGAGTATCTGTCTTATAGGTCTAGTGTCACAATTTACCACCTAAGCAGCTTGGCCTAGTCACTTGGCTCCTTGGAACTCATCAATTTCAGAAGGAAAAACAGTGTCAAAATGAACTAGATGGATGAATTTCCTTTTGAATTGTTATCTTGATGTCTTTAATATTGGAGAGATATACTAAATATGTTTCCTATGTTTTTTCATCAAATATTGTTTTGTTCTTTCAGCTTTATCTTAGTTAACATTGATGAGTTCCTAAAAATTATAACCTCAGGCCTAATCTGCTAAAGAATTTTTTTTTAGAAATTTTTATTTCACTTTTTTTAATATTCCAAGCTCACCTTAAAGCTTTTTGATATGGACAACACTTTAAAATTTTAACCAAATTAAAAAATATATATATAACCAAAGATACTTTTGCAGCTGTTCATTATCTTCTTGTGATGAGTGATCTTGCTAAACTGTCAGCCTCTTTGTTGTCTTTGGCAAAAGATTAGTGTAATTTAAGAATCTGAAATAAGCAGCAGGCATAGTTCACTTAACACAGGGAATGTGTGCTGAAGAATTTAACCAAATATACAAATAAATTGAAGCTAATGAAGGGCTCTCATTCACAGAAATAATAAGGTAAAGGCACCATGAAGATTAAATAGCTACTCAAGTCATTATTTTTAATGGGGATTTTCAAAAATTAGAATTTCTTTCAAATAATTACATAATGATAATGTTGAAAAAACCTGAGAGTCACATGCTTTTCAACCACCCCTAGCCAGCAGAGACTTTGTGATGCCCCTGAGAAGCCAGCTTCCTCATGGTGTGGAAATGAGATCAGTAACTGGCTCCTGGATTCCAGTTCTAGCCAGTTGCCTTGTTCCACAGTATGGATTTCTGAGGGGTAGCTTTGGAGATGTCTAACCTCGGCTATCCTATCATGCCTGTTCTTTTGTCATACCTGTCCCTTTTGGCTTAGACATCCACTCTCCTCTAGCTGGTCTTCATTTCATATGGCTTCCAGATTGATCTCCATGTCAGTCCTGTCTTCTCTCAGTGTGACTCACTTGGCAAATGTCTGTCTTCCAACATGGCACGTAGACTCAAAGGCTAGACCAGAGGGGATACTGACCAGTTCAGAACACAGATGGGAGAGATGTAAAACCCAATAAATGTCAGCCCTGACTTGTTAATGAAATATTCTACTATAAAAAAAATAGATTAATGGGGTTGGATAATGGTGTCAGAACTTCATGGTTATTGGGTGTAAGGCAAGTATAAAGAAATATAAAACCACACCTCCTTGGTCAACTGTCAGGTATCTGTAGTAAAAGAAACTTAACTTGGGACGTTCAACCAGATGTGGTCTCTTAGATAATTGTTCCTGTTGCTTAAAGAGCTAATTACGTGAAAACATTAGCTGCTTTTCCAGCAGACATCACTAAACAGTTGTCTCGCACTGCTCTAGGGAGCACTTCGTGTGCGTTGTGTGACTGAACCCCGACAGAAGGGCCTTCTTGACTCGCCCATACCCTCCTCTTCTAACTGAAGAGGGCCACTCCACACTGAGTCCTTTTCAGGAAAGTCACATGGAGTCATGTGCAGACAGCAAGGACGTAGATAGCGAGGAATGCAGCTCAGCAGTCAATGGGGATTGTGAAAAGTGAGAAAAGCGAAGTGGTTTCTGCTGCTGTCTCTCCCAGTGCCTCGGTGCCTTGTATTGACGTGGCTTACTTATTTGTAGGATCTTGACATGCACTATGAACCCACAGACACCGCCGCCATGGCTCGAACATCTAATCTGAATGAGGAACTTGGTCAGGTATGTTCTTACTGACACACGTTGAATCAAAAGCGAGATTTATCATTTCTGCCTTATGTGGTGACTTCAGATGAAGTAGCATCTCCTCATTTTCCATTGTTTAAATAATCCATATAAATGATTTGTTAGTGCATGACACACAGTGTTCATATTTAGTAATCGAGTTTACAAACACTAAAGCAGGTAAAATATGTGCAAGTACCACCATGTGTTTCTCAGTGTGAGGTCTGATTAGCTGTAAAATATTGGGTATTTTTGACTTAGGAATAGTAATGGAATTGTTTATAACTTTCATCCAGAAAGAATAAAAGTTCAAGTTGTATGTGCCTAGTCAAATAGGAATTTTGGATTTACAACTCTTACTTCACTAATATATACAGCCATGCATTACTTACTGGGGATGTGTTCGGATCAGTGCACTGTCAGGTGATGTCATCATTATGCAAATATCACGAAATGCTCTTCACCTGTTAACAGCCATGATCTCACTAGGCAAGTGAGATAGTCTTGTGGGATCCACATATGTGCATCCTTCATTAACTGAAGGTAACCTGTGGCTGCATATGTCTGTTTGTAACCCGTTTACAGGTGCTAGCTGAAACAAGATTTTTGTTTTCTCCTCTACTACTTTCCAGCTCATCTATTCCAATTGCATTTAAGATAGATTATACTGATCCTTACCAATTTAGATGGTGCCTGAAGTCAACTGCACAGGCGATTGCCAACTCTAGATTGTTAAATTGAGAGATACTGGGGAGGTCTTAGTACTGTGTATGTTCGAAAACAGAAGTGAAACTCTCTGTAGAAATTCAGAATGTCCTGAAATGGATTTCTCTCTGACTCTAATTTTTCTCATACACATTAATACCCATATATAAAATAATTTATCACTAAAATACTAAAAGAGCTGAATGTGTTCCTTAAAGACTGCACTGAAAGCAATAGTAGCAGTCATTATACCCCCAAGGTAGAACAAAGGTGACTTTTAAAGAAAGTGGAATTTAAGTGTGTTCTTCCTTCTATAAGAATATTCTTAGCAGGATGAATATAGCTCATAGGTGGATTACTTGCCTGATATGCAAGATAGACATTTTAAAACCCTGGAATATTAATGGAGGATTTTAAACTTGTTTGTAGGTGAAATACATATTTTCAGACAAAACTGGAACCCTAACGTGTAATGTAATGCAGTTTAAGAAGTGCAGCATTGCAGGCGTGGCCTACGGGTGAGTGTTTGAACTTTACTTGGTGCGTGAAATGCACATTTAATTGGTGCCATCGGTTTTCAATATCCAAGAAGTCTTGTACAAGGAAGATTCAGATTTTGTTTTTTAATCTAGAAAGCAGCTCTTTTAACTCCACGATGGGTGAATTGTGTATTTTACAGTTATTCTTGCTTTCTTTGGGGGCTGATGTGAAGAGACTGACTGGCAGGTCTCTCAGTGTTCAGGGCTATGGAAGGTCTCCATCTGGGCCTTGTGATAAAGACAGTCATTTCCCTTTGCTTCCCCCTGAAGTCAGGGTGCAGTGCGGATGCGGGAAGAAGCTGCGGTGAGGCCCCGGTCAGTTTTTAAGTTAAATAATACTGTCACCGCTTTGACGATCGCTCTTGCTTTTCCTGTTACCGTGTGTCCTTTTTGCAGTCACAGAACAGTCTAAAATTCCAGTGATGGGAAGGAGGTAGGGAGATGAGCATCTTCTGTCTGGAGAACAAGAATCGATAATGACCTTCAGAGTGGGTGTAGCACCCATTTAATTTATTTCTTACATGCATACTTACCTAAGCCACTCGGAGACACCCTCCTTCTGATTGCCTGGCATTTAGCCTTATCAGCAAATTTCACAACTTCCTTACCTCAATGGGGCAAGTAAATATTGACATCTTAATCAGACTTACTTGCTTTGGGCCTTTCTAGCCTGTCAGTGGAAAAGGAGTGTTAAATTTTTAAAATATTTTAGACTAAATTTATTATTATTTCTGTGTACAATCTCTGCACACTGGAGTGGAGACCAATATGCTTGTTCTCTAGGGCAAGAGAGAATTTGATTCAAAATGGCTTCAACCTGTAAATACAGTTGATTGCCTGCCTTTTCCACACTGTGAAGATAGGCTGTGGATTCGCAAGGAATACTGTGTTTCCAGACTGTTTGGTTTGTTTTCTCTTTCTCTAAAGACAGTTAATTCTCAGACAGAATAGCTTTCCCCCATTCCTGCCCCCAAATTGTTCCTGCAGCAGGAAAATCATAGTCATGTTTTATTTTAACATCAAATGCTTACACATCGTTCGTCCAGAGACAGGAAGAACTTCTCTTTTTGGGTTTGTCTTACGTTTAGAACAGGGTCTTAATCACCCCTAGCCATATGTGCAGAGGGAGGGCTCTTTCCTTGTCTGTTGATGACTTTATAGTGCACAAGCATAGGAGGACAGGGTGGATTTGAGCAAGGTACTGTTTCCTGTCAATAAGGTGGTCAATGAAATGAATGTCCTTGTGAGAGCGTTTCTTAAGAATGTGGAGAAGAGATAAGGCGTGGATTCTAGCTGTGTGTAGATTCCCTTATTCTCTTTCAGGTGTGCTTATCTCTGTAAAGCTTAATAAAGAGGAATGCCAGATAATCTCTAAGGTCTCCATCGAGATAGGTAGTTCTAACATATTTAGCAATAAGACCAGAAGCCCCTTCGTTTGTAGAGATCAACGGTATAATAAGTGGATCCCGTTTAGGTGCAGCTTCATGTTTCCAAGAATACTGAAAGCCATGCTTCAGCTAGTTAAGGATTTCTCTGTTTATACTTCTTGGGTTTTTTTGTTGTTGTTGTTGTTTTTTTACCTTAGATCATCTTATGGGAAGTTGTAATCAAATATAAACAAACTAATATCATTTGTAAATTTAACTTGCTACAAAGTAGAAATTACACTGTTAAACATTTAGGGAAGTTTCAGTGTAGCAGATTACACTATGGAGATGCCTGATTTAGGAAAGTATCAATGTAGCAGATTACACTAAGTTTGCGTAGCACAGAACTTCTGTGTTCAGTGGCTGGAGTTCTGAATGCTGTAAAGATTGGAAGAGTTTTCCTTGTATCCTGCTCTTGCCAGCAATTTAATTAATACAGCCTCTGGGGCTAAAGATCAGTCTGTTAAGCAACCTGAATAGTTCTTTGCATTATTGATATTTTATTTTTATTTTGTGAACCAGGCATCTGATTAGTGTTAAATCCTTTTCCCTTCCAGGAAAACAGATGAAGATTCTTAAAGTCACTTTGTCTGTACTGACTATACTATGTGAATAGTTTACATGGCAGATTGTGTTTAGTAGTATATTTGATGGGAGATCAGCTAATTCTACAACCCTGAGGAGAGATTCAGCAGGAAAATCTTCACAGTATCGTATACCTAGCCCCAAGGACTAGCTTACAGCCAGCACATGTGTCTTTCATTTACTTACAACACATGTTGATCTGCCTCCTTCTGCAGGTGGTTCTTTGTTAGGGAGTAGAAACCTAATAATGAACCAGAGTTTACATGGTTCCCAACTGAGGGTTTACAGTCTAATTGGGAGTTAATAGGTATTAATTAATTGTAATGCAACATTAGCCCTAACATGGAGCAAGAATCTGTGTGAGCCTCAGATGACTTGGGGTAGTCTAATGAAGAAGGTCAAGGAAGAATGCTTCCTGACATAGTGACCCTTGAACCCAGTTCTGAGAAGGAATTTAGGTGAAGAACTCCCTGGACAGATAAGACCACACTGGCATGTCTTACCCAGAGGCCAGTAGCCAGGTAGCTCCCCAACACCAGAGTTGTTGAGCTACAATCATGGAAACTCATGCAAACAAGTTACCTGCTCCCGCCACCCTCTGGATGGAACTCAGCTTCTGCCAGGGCTGCACCAGACTCAGGAGAAAGCACTGTAGCCCTTGTGCTGTGGCGCTGTTAAGCCTTATGACTTAGGAAGTGCTAGCAAGCACTAGCTCTGGTGCTGATATGAAACTCTGGGCAGGGGCACAATACCAACAAAAACTGGCAGGACCTTCTTACAGTGTTAGTTGCTTGGACAGTTACCAGCCCTCCCCTGGACAGACCAGGGCCTGGGGGCCCAAACCTTGAGATTAATCATAAGTGATTGTCCTTGTTGATACAGCCTGTTCCCATAGTACATTGCCACTGGCCAGTCCCTTTCCTATGAATCTAGCCTAAGATGGGCAGGATGAGTCTTTCCTCTTAAACAAACACAAGTCTTTGACAGGAAAGAATAGTAGGCCAAAGGGATCCCTTTTGTTGTGATTGCTGTAACAGATGAAATATTGCCATGGGGAAAAGATATTTTGGAAATAGAAGGCCTTGTCATGGCTAAGTTAAAAGAGTGGTAGGCATTTAGGGAGTTAATGAATTCTCTTATCTTTCCAGCAGCTTATTGTACTTATCAAAAACCATCTCTGCATTTTAAACTCTAGCAGTGTATAATAAGTCTAATTTAAAAGGGGAATACTGAATTATCATATGTAATGAAAGAACTGGGAAATAAGAAAATCTAACTAAAATGTACTTCTAAAATGTACTTCGGGTGTCGTTTGAAAGTCGAAATGAACTTTATGAAGGGATCTCCTCCCATTCTTCAGTGAGCTAGTGGATGAAATTAAAATATTAATGAAAAAAACATTTTTTAAGATTAAAAATCATTTGACGAGTAGACCATTTTGAACATCAGTGGCTCCATTTAATGAAGCAAATACAATTAACTTTTACGTTCATGTACCCTCTTAAGAAGTTATTGTCTCAAGGCAGTCAAAGCTTCCTGAAAAATATTTGGCAGATTTTTTTCTGTGTGATCGTGCCTTACGTGTCTAGCATGTTTGTGTCATTAAAGCACTTTATTATGGTTATCAATATAAATGGCTGACTTCCTACTGGCTTCATAGCATATGTTTACACAGCTAAATTTAAACATTTATTATGCATCAGTCAATTCTGAGATATGGGCACCTTCGTAAATCCACCTGGATACCATAAATCCTCATGTTCTACTCACTGTACTAACTGCCATTCTTCCAGATCCAACTAAAAGTTCATTTTCTTAACTTTCTAGAACCCGCCTCTCAGCACTTCCCTCATTCCTGATTTTATGTTTCCAGCCTTTCTGTGATTATTTTCCCTCTCTTTCTGTCCCTCCTCTTGAAGCCATGTCCCTGAACCTGAGGATTATGGGTGCTCGCCTGATGAATGGTAAGCAATGTGGAACTTTCAGTGATCTCTTTGAAAAGTTCTGTTGTATTGCTTTGTTAAACAGACTTCCCTGATTTCACAGGAAGTGATCTTCACAGGTGTTGGGTGATGATGCTCTGTAGTGGATATTTCTTAAACTCTGTTAAATATCCTTCGTTTTCTATTGGAAAAAAAAAGTCATAAACATATTCTAAAATTTTGAAGGTCGCTACAGTCTTTTATTGTTTATCCCTAATCTGTAGGGATCAATTCCAAAGTGCCTGGGTAGGGAAAACTCATTGAACCATCAGCTGCAGCTCCTAAGCTTGTGCATGTTTTTAGCTCAGCACTGCCCCCTTTTGCCACTGTGCACAAACTGCAGAACAGAAAATGATGAGCCGCTCAGCAGAACTTGCCTCTTACATTGTTCATTATTTTAATGTCTCTTCAGAGGAGTGGCACAAGTGTTCTAGAACTATACTACCCAATTCATTTTAGATTTATTAAAGATAGCATCTTGTGAGTTTAATTTCACTACTATGGGAAATTTCTGGGGTTTTTTTGTTTGTTTGTTTTGTTTTGCTTTAAAATCCTTTCAGCCATTTACATTTTTATCTAGGGTAATTTAGTATATTTTGTTATTTGTGATTTGTCATTATTTGGTGGCAAATAAAATTTGAGAAATTGTAATTTCTTTAAAGCTGTGATTTTTTTTTTTAGAACATGGAGGATTTTTCTGTTTATGGGTTACATATACCTTGTGATTAATTATATTTCCACTGTTTACTGAAGTCCAGTCAACTTACCTGGGATTTATTTCAGTAAAGTAGAGGTTTGGCAATAGTTTTCAGTAAACCTCATAATAACCCTGATGGCAGCAGCTGTTTGAATCCTGAGTCCTCCACACAGAGTTCCATATGTTCTGACACCTATCACAGCTAGATGGCTTTTTATATCTCTCAGTGTGCCAGAGCATTGTATTTTGGTTGACCATTCAAGCTTAGCTTGCACATATTCCTACTTAATTGGTCCTGTGACTCCGTGGTTGCAGTTTTTACTGTACGCGCTCTTTGACTTGTGGCCGGGTGGTGTCTGAGTAACCCTCTCGTGCTTTTTCAGCACTAGTGTCTTTTCATATACTGCTTGCCTATTGCACCATAATTCTACTTGTTTAAAACCCTGTTTACTGTAGAATTAATACACATATCTCACTAAGATATGTCCGCTTAGCTTCCACCATGTATTTCTCCAAATTGTCAGAGTATTTACCCAGATCATTTGAAACATTTCACTTTAAGTAAGCCGAGGTTGTTTCACGGCTTCAATCGCTGTTAGAAAGAGAGAATCTCATTTGATCTTGCTCATAAGTGATTTATTTTCATAAAATATCTTTTTGAGAAAATCAAATGAAATATTCTAACTTTTTCATAAATTATGTATTTTCACTTGCTGCTCTTAGAGAGGAGAACTGAAACTCTGGAGGTCTTCTCCACAGTATGTGGCTGTCTATACTTGATTACCCTGTTTGAAATGGCACTCGCCACAAAAATGTCAAGAAACTCAACATTTATAGATTACATATTTATATTTGGTATTCTACAAGCAAGCTTCTAATAAATTGACCCTGTCAAATATACTCACTTGCCATTAAAGATTGATTAAGAGCTGAAGTTCTATGAAATGTATTAATATAAATGGCTTGCAGAGATAACGTCTTAGCACGTGGTCACTTACTCCAAAATTGTCATGGTTTTCCTGTTATTGCCAAGAACCATCAGCTAACATGGAACCTTGCAGACTAATTCCTTGCTGTTAAAAACCATTGTCTAAATTGGTAGTATCAATATTGGAAGGACTAGAGAGAAGAACACCTTTTTCTTTTCAACATCTATGTGATCGTAAGGTTTGCTCATTCTCAAAAATTCTATATACATATATCCATAACCATTTTTCTTTTTTAAAAAACTTATTTTGAAGCATTTAAGCATAAGCAGAAATAATGTCCCTGTCAGCTTTTCAACAGTGTATACACTGGGCCAGTTTCACCCTGCCTCTGCCTTTGCCCTTCTACCATTATTATTCTGAAGTTTTTTCTTAATTATTTGATACAGTCACACGTTATATTCTCATTGTTTTTTAAATAAATGGCAATGAGGTGATTCTTCAGGGAATTGCCTTAGAGTTGGCCCTGCAGTCGTTCACCGTGGCTGTTGGTATACAAGTTGTACTCGTTTCTCTTTTCTGCTTGGTTATTTTCTTGTTTCATTCTAGCCTATAATTATGTGTGGAGTGAGTGGCATTTATTTATTTTGCTGTAAAAGGTAGGCTCGCTGAAGCAGTCTTCCAGGCGTGCCCTTATAATAATGAGATCTAACACATCTACATTAGCATCAGTCTTCAAAGTGGTCCCCTTGCCAGGCTGTTTATTCAGTGGTGCAGACTTTCGTGCAGTGTTTTAGAACTCTTCTTTTGTAATTGCCTTCAGAAATACTTGTAGTCACCCAGGAAACTGAGTCTCATTACTTTGATCAAAACCAACCATTATCTAGTGAAAATGGTGAATATAATCACCCATTCAAATTCTTGGACTTGACTCTAAGTAACGAACTTGTGGCTAAAAATTAAATCTCCCAGCAAGCAATTTTGATTCTAAACCAACAGGATCTTTAAAAACCTGGAGGTGTACTCTTCCAAAATACAGTGCTGTCACTGCTGGGGCCCCAGGGCCAGAAAGTCCTTCAGCTTCTGTGGGGGGTGGGGGAGGTGGGGGGTTAGGTTAGGGAAAGGGTCAGCCTCTGGGTCAGCAAGGATGCTGACAAACAGGCTTTATACCACCCTGCTCATTGCCTCAAAAAGCTGCCTTGTGTTGCCAAAGGAGCTTCCCTCATGTTGCCCAGGAGATGTGGCACTGATCAGGAAACCAACCTCTACACGGTGGCTCTATGGTGGGCTGTGAGCTTGTCCAGGCTGACACACTGTGCAAGTGCTATTCCGGTAGCTTTTCGCATCCAGTCCATCACACAGTATCTTGTGGAGCATGTGCCAATGGCTTGGGTTCACCAGGCCTTCAGGACAGAGACGGGTTTTGTTTATCAGCGCTTCGTTGAAGAGAAAAAAATTCACCTCTCTCCTGGGATGGAGATTATTCTGGTTTTAAAACTGAATCATTTGGCTAGAAAGATGAGTTCTTGCAGAGCTGGGACTCTGATTCTCTGTGATAACTTCCACAAGGTAGTTATTATGTAGCTTTAGGTGTTAGAATGGGAGTGTAGCCAAGAATCAGTCCAGATCTTACGGAATAATGATTAGTACATTCACAAAGTGTTCTTGTGTATGTTCTTGTGTAGTTTAGCCTTACCGCATCACTTACACCAGCTGTAACCTCTCTGTGGCTGGAAAGCTCTTGCCCAGTGGTCCCCATTGGTTTCTTTTCTTGGAACAACTTAAGGAAAAAGTGCAAAAAGTCTCCTTTCAAAAGCCAGTGTCTTTGAAAACCTGACCCACTTAGAAAGGATTACCGGACAGGAGAAAGCTGAGCTAGAGCGAAGGCATGAAGGGGTGACTGCCACCTAGTGGTAGAGTTCTAAAACACATTCATAACTCCAAGGAAGGCAAAAGAAGCAAGCTGCTCTGAGGGAATGCAAGTCAGAAATTGAGGGGTGTAAAGAAATAAAGCTGAGGCACAGAGCCTCTTGATTGGCTTGCCAAAGAGTGAATGAGAAGGCGGAGGGACTACCCAAGAGGAGAGTCCGTGAGGTTCTCATCGAGGCCTGCTGCTCAGGACGAAGAGCTGTGGGGCTTGAGACCGGAGTCTACGTTATAGCCTTCCCTAGGAAGGTTCCCTGAATGCAAGAACCAAAAGTGACACACGCTAGTACTTGTCCTAATACTTGAGAGGTTGAAGTGGGAGGATCTCCAGAAGTGCAAGCACAGAATACGGTACCAGGACAGCCAGAGCTACCAAGACACTGTCTCAAAGGAAAAAACAAAGAAAAACCAAATGCTAGGTCCAGACTATCAACCCAAGTAAAGAAGTTTCCCATGTGTGAGTGAGTGAGTGAGTGTGTCTGTGTGTACATGTGTGTGTGCCTCTGTGTGTGCATGTGTGTGTGTGTGTGTGTGCGTGCGCATCTGTAGGATTGCAGGTGGTTAGACATATCCAGTGTACTTGGAACATCTGTAGTGTCCATTTGAAGTCTGTCGTGCTTACTTCTAGAAAGGGAAGCACGTACTCACCCAGCTGCTTTCTGCTCCCCTGAACTGAACAGACATTCTGAAGAACCTGCTCTCTGTTCTCATTAAAGTGATGCCTCTAATAAGACATAAATAACACCAATCATACAGTCATACTACTGCTTGTGTCTTTGTTCGTGTGCATGAGGCGTATATGTACATAGTATGTATGTTGGTTTTGTGTAGTGTACGCATACATTTCAAGTGGCTAACATGGATTTTGTTCCTGTTTTCAGTGTAAGTGGTTAACATGTATCAACTTCAAAGAGAGTTTAAAAAAAAGGACGTTTTTCCTCCTTCCCCTGTCTTACAGATCTCAATTTCTATTTCTAAAAATGCCCAGAGTGACCAATTATGAGTGTATCTTTTTTATTAGAGATTTATTCTATTGTAGGTTTATTCTACAGTAAACATGTATTTCTCTTGTGTTTTTAAGGAAAGCACACATTGTTTTGTATCAGTTTTTTATTTGAGACTTCTCATACTCAGCAGAGAACTGCCCCTCTGTGCAGTGTTCTGTCTTGCGGACAAGCCACAAGTGCTTTCAGCGGTCTCTCTGCTGATTTCTGATGCTGTTACAGAAGGACTTGAAGAACCCTGAGGGAAAGCTGTTTCCTTCTGGCCAAAAATGACCAGTTGGTCAGTGACCCGAAGGGTGGGTAGTGCATTTTCCCTTCTCTTCAGTCAGGCTTCCTGTGCTGTGAAGCCCACCCACTTTCCTGAGACCTTACTCATAAAAGCATAACTTTACCTTTTTCTTCTCTCTCTCTTCGAACTAACCTGTAGACCAGGCTAGCCTCCAGCTCACAGAGGCCTGTCTCCGCCTCCTCTGGCCCTCTGGTCTGTTCTAAGATACCACCCAGCACCCCACCTGAGCGGCTGCTTAGGAAGTGTGGCTGCCCCCTTCCCTTTTCCTTCTAATCCTTCTGGGGAGCTGCGGAGGTTGACAGCTTGCTGCCCTGGAGTTTCTCTTTGAAACGCTAATAAAATTTTCCACGAGGTTTCTTCTGAACCTGTTCTCAAATTCTTCTGCTAACAAGGCTAAGAACCCAAGGGGAGGCCCCATTTCCTCCCGTAACGATATTTGGTTGTTGAAAATGAACTGCAGAACGAGTGTCTGTACATGCAACATTTGTCCCCAGTAAATAATTATTCCTAGAGCAAGGTTTTAGTTCTGGGTCGAAGGGTTTCAGTTTCCTTTTTACCCAGTTGCTCTTTTTAGGGCTAGCATGCCACTACTTATTATCTCTAGCTACTTTTTAGAAACTATATGGACCAATCTTGATTTTTACCCATGATACACACTTCACTCCTTTCCCACAATTCTAACAGCACAGAGTTGATGATCTTTGTTTTTGTCAAATCGATGTTTATTTTTTTGTTTTTCTTGTTATGAGGCTAGAGTGGCTATCTGGTCAGAGCCACTGATGTCCCTTCTCCGTGAGCTGTGAGTTTCATCTTCTCTCCTCGTGTTCTGTGTCGGTGTTAATCGTGTTTAATTGTATCCATGAGATCTTTTTGTTTTGTAGGGATTTACCTCAACCACATACATTTGATTTTTCCCCCTAATTTGTCTTGCAGATTTAGATTTCCCTGCAGTAGCTTTTGCTCTGCAGAAATAATTATCACTACACAGTCAGCTCTATTAATATCCTTGTGTTTTATTTTCTGATTTAAGCATGAAGCCTAGGCCTTTCCTATGAGTGCTTTTTAACAAACTGCAGGATTAAGATAGAAACTTTGGCTTGACTTTATTATGTTTCCTCTTTTATTTTTGATTGTCTTAGTTCAAGTAGAAAATTGAAATGAACAAAAAATCTATAGTCAAAGTAGTAACGTAGCTCATTGGTTAGACACTTAACTCGTAGGCTCTAGCACTGAAAAAAAAGTAAGTACATAAATCACAGTCTATGCTGTGGTTGAAGGATGGTATTATCAATTGGGCTGGTAATTTCTGAGTTTTCTCTTACTTGCTTTCATTTTTGTCTAATTGAGAAATACTTACGATGCTGTGTGAGGCTTTAAGCTACAGGAAGCTGCATATGATGCTGGGAGCTGGGAATGCTTCCTCCTCTCTGTCTTAACTGGCGCGTGCCCCACTTGCTGCTCGCTGCAGAATGCCGCCTTGTCTTTGTCTCTTCATGAGCAGAGTGCCACTTGATGGGAGGAAGTTCTTATTTAATATTTCACGTAGCGGAAGCTTCGTTAGGGAACACAGAATGGGATCTCCCTGTGCAAGTGTTTCAGTTGCACATCTAAAGTGATTGAAATACATTTGAAAGCTAGACCCATAAAAACCACGGGGATACGTGAAGTGAATGAATTCTTGCTAAGAGCAGTAAGACATATCTTAAGATTTATAAGGGCTTTTGTTTTGGAACTCTTGAAAAGAAAAAGCATTCATATTGCAAGATGTGACTGTGAATATTCCCTCATGTTTCAGCTTCCCAGCAAATAAAAATACAGCCATGAAGCAGGAATGGATACATTAATAATAGAGATATTTCATAAGATCACAAGTAATAAACTTTTAAATTTATTTATATGGCACCTACTTATTCTTTGAAGGAGGTGTGGGCGGGCCACAGTGCGAATGTGGAGGTCAGAGGACAGCCCAAGGAATCGGCTCTCACCTTCCACCTGGCAGTGCTAGGGACCAAACTCCGGTCATCATATTTGGCGTCAAGTGCCTTTCCCCACGAGCCATCTGACCAGTCCCAATAGTGAAAGTGTTCTTTATAAATGATAACATTTATGGGAGAAATGGGTTAAATTATTTCTATCTACCCACTGGTGAGCCATTTAAAACAGATGTCCATACTTAATACCAAACCAATGGTACCAATGATATTTTTGAGAATCCTGAACTGTAACCTGCTAACAAAGATGTCTTATATGATTTTGATAACTAACAGACCAAACACTGATATTTAAACAAAGGAAGGTGTATCGTATAACATGCATTCATCAATTTTACTTCATCAATTTTGGGGAGGATATTGGTTACAATCTTCTGCGTTATTCAGTGATCTCTCTTTTTCACACTTGTGGTTTGAAAATGGAAAAGAAAGTCTTGAAATTTGACGCAGTAGCATTATCAGAACTCTATAACTCTAAGTTATGATTAAAACCTTCTAGATTCTAATTACTTATTTCTTCTCCAATGTGGATTTTTTTACTCAATCAATTCTGAAGCGTTTCTACAGAAAAAAAGAGTTCATGTATAGATTTTCAAGGTGTATTTCAAAGACACTTTGAAGTGTTTTGACATGCCTACTTAAACGCTCCTTGTTTTGGGTTTGATTTTCTTAAATACCTAGTCATGGGAATAGTGATAGACAAAGTTAATTCGGATTTTCTTTGTTTATTCTACTGTTTCAAGTACAGTGCACGATTCTTATATTGGTGTAAATACAAGTCCCACACACGTTCATGATGAGTTTCCTTCCTCTAAAAGGACAGTGTTGTATTCTCAGCAGTGTTTTTACACGTATTTGTAAATGTTGACAAACTTTGTAAATGGTTTATTTGTTCACATTTTTCTGTGTCACATGATCAGACATATTCGTCACTACACGTAAGGAGCTCTCATACGGCCAAAGCGAAACATGTAATAACTTCATTAATACTCAGAATCTTTAAAAACCGTGTTTATGATAGTCCTGAAATCAGTTATTTGAAGTCACTGAGGGTAGCCGTTCATTCCTAGTTAGAAGTAGGTGAGTGTAAATGTATAAATGGCCTGTGTAAACGAGCCAGCATTGCTTTATTTTCTTCCCTTTAGGCAGAGCTCACAGTCTGGAGATGAAAAAACATTCAGCGATTCGTCACTGCTGGAAAATCTCCAGAATAACCATGTAAGTGACATCAGAGCATCGTCCGTCCCTAACAGACGAGCACCGACGAGCCTTCTCAGCGGTCCTCCGTGTTTCTTTTCCAGTTTGTAACTTGTGTGATCTTTTTTGAGATTTATTTTATCTTATGTGCACCACTGTTTTAAAGGCCTCCTGCGTCCAGTTGCTTATATCTTTCCCTGGATTTGGAGAATTTTCTGCGGTTATTTTATTGCATTTATTTTCTGTGCCCTCCTAAACAGGGAGAGGGTAGCTAAAATGTTTTTAGAGTAAACAGAACTTAAATATTAGTAAAGCTGTTGAAAAATTAAGACGTCTACAGAGGACAGAGTGGAGGGAAGAGCTGAAGTAGGCGTGAGGGCGTTGTAGATATGAGAACTAGGACGCAGTAGAATGAGCCCAGAAACAGAACAATCCAACCTCATTGAGCAATATGAAATCTGTAAATGCAAGTGAAGATTCCTTTTTTAAAAATAGCAAAAACAAAAAAAAGGAAATTAAAATACAAGGTGTTATATCATCAGTCAAAATCTCTGCCTTGCTTATAGTATTAGAGAATGCCTCTCTTCTCCTTCAGGTGTCTTTAGATTTGCATTATTAACTCTGTTGGTAAGGGAGGACCACCTGTCCATCTTAGTCCTGGCTTAGGACATAGCCCAAGTATTTACTGCAATTAATGTTTATGACATTTCCCCTGCCCAGCCTGCCACAGCCCCTGTGAGGATTGCTGCCTCAGCTTCCCACCCGGCTCCTGGTTTCTGTCTGCACTGATGGCATCAAGTCACATCATCTCCCTGGCTTCTCCCTTCCCTCACAGAGTCTCCGGATCTGGCCACACCTACATCACCACTCCACCCTGAACTACATTTTCTTTCTTCCTCCAGAGGCCACAGTGGCCTTCTATCATGTTTTCAAATACTTCTATCTTTTCCCCTTCGGGACTCTTTTTGGTTATATGCCATTCTTCCCAGTGGAATTCTCTGTACTCTGTTCTTCATGAGGTTAAGACTTCATCCGTATATCTGTCTCCATATCTCAGGACCAGCCACCAACTCCTGTGACTCACATGACATTTGCATATTCTCTTTACAACCCTTAACATACTGTAAATAAACGATGCAGTCTGTCACTTGTGTCTGCTCTGTCTCCCTACAAATCTAAGCTGCTTGTGGCTGGGACCACTGTGCTTTGTCACTCTCTTAGACTAAGCAGTTGTTTCTATAACCTGACTTAACCTTATCAATAGGTTCACTTTATTTTGGAGCATAGACATACATTACTTTTCTTTATTAATGTGAATGACATTTGTCTACAGAAGCCAGATAGGAAAATGTTCAATATTTAGTGTCTAGGTTCTTTGCTCATCAGATCTGAGGTCCTTGTAGAAAGGATTCACACTTCAGTTTCCCTCAAGCCCCAAGAGTTGCTAGTGCTCAGTAATTGCTTCTTTGTTACGTACCGGGTTAAGGTGGCCGTTTCTGGAGAGAAGGAAGATGGCATTACAGAGAAACGCACACATCATAACCCTTACTCAAAGGTTAGATGCCTGAAATTTAAATCTGGCTGGAAATTAACAACCAAATAAGTGAACATTTTAGAATCTCTTCTGTCCACTAAGGACTAAAATGATCACTTTTTTTCTACCATTTCTATTAAGAGCACAAAATCATGTTAAATAAATGTTTACAGAATGAATGAGGAAGTACAAGAATGAATAAGTCGAATTCTAAATAGGTTTTCTTCATAATAGATATTGGCTATAATCCCACAGCCCCAATGCTTCCCAGCTGTACTCTTAATAAATGGCCATGAAGTAACATTACTGCCATTAGTGTCAAATGTTTAAATGAAAGGGGATGAATTATGTGTTTATTCCTCACAGCCAACCGCACCTATCATTTGTGAATTTCTCACAATGATGGCAGTCTGCCACACAGCTGTACCAGAGAGAGAAGGCGAGAAGATCATTTATCAGGCAGCATCTCCAGGTACAGAGGAAGCAACTATGGAGGATTTTTCCTGTAGAAAATTGTTCTGAAATTTGGTGCTAAGGATCTTAAATTTTCAATTTAATTTAAAAATGGAACATAACCAAATTATGATTTTTAGATTAAAAGAAAAAAAACTGGTTCCTAATTAGAAACTTGGCTTTCAGGATTAAAAATATGAGTGTGTGTCATAAGATATGTTACTTTGTTTATGTGATTTTCTAAAATAAATTATATGGAAAACTGAGTCATTAAAGTGTACACCAGAGAATAAAAGTGTTTGTACTTTTTGTACAATTTATACATGTAATTGTTCCCTTTATAAAGAAGAATAAACTCTTACATAATGGGTTTTACACATAGATTTGTTTGACTAAAACATTGTTGTGTATGGCTTAGAACATAATTTTGTTTCTCTCTTTAGGAAATGGGAGGGCACTTTTTTCATATTCATGTGAGGAAAGCTTCTCAGACTTCAAGAGAGTCCTTAAAATATTTATTAGTTGTCAGTGTTTACTATTTAGGCTTGATTTTAGACTTATTTTCAAGATAGATTTTGGTAAATAATCCAAACCTTTGGGAAAATGATGTACTTTGTATTTTAAAACCATATTCTAAGCTAGTGGTTATGACTCGTAAATGCATCGACTTCCTAAAGCAGAATGAGAAATAGTGCCGCTTCAGATAGGGAACCCTTGTGCGTGTCTTATTATCCCTCTCAGCAGTGATGGGGCTTAACACAGTAAAGAAAGCCGTTGACATAAACTAAAGTCTCTGTTCCCTTTAAACCAATGATTCTCAACCTGTGGGTTGCAACCCCTTTGGGGATCAAACAACCCTTTCAGAGGGTCACGAAAGACCATCCGCATATTGGATATTTACATGATAATTCATAACAGAGCAAAATTACAGTTGTGTAGTAGTAATGAAAACAATGTTATGGTTGGGGGTCACCACAAGATAAGGAACTGTATCAAAGGGTCGCAGCATTAGGAAGGTTGAGAGCCACTGGTCTAAGCTATTCGGATCCCCAGGCACTGGAATTCTTCAACCTTTTAGATAAGAAAGGATAAAACTTTAAAAGACTTGTTGCCATTTATTTGGAGAAAGGTGTTCTCCAGCACATGGTTGACTTAGGGTGCCTTTCAAGCTGCCACTTTTGGGTGTGGATGGCTGAGACGCAGTGTTCAGAAACACGAAGCTTCAGCTGCTACTCTCTCGCCCTCTGGCATCATCGTATACATGAAAAGGACTAGATCTAGAAGACTACATTGTGTCGGTGTCTTTTCCTTATATTTGCATATATTATATTTTTTTCTGTCCTCTATTTCTTTCACCTGTTCCCCTGACACAGACGAGGGAGCGCTGGTCAGAGCAGCCAAGCAGTTGAATTTTGTCTTCACTGGAAGGACTCCCGACTCGGTCATCATAGAGTCAGTAAGTCACTTGTCTTTTAAGGGCTTTTTAAAACCTACCTAATACAACACCTGGCTTCAAAGACAAGGCTGTAAGGAGAAGATTACAGTGGAACCGAAGTGTCCTAGCCAGGAGACCATGGGGTACCACTGTCCGTCCTTCCATCTAGTTCTTTAAGCGCTTGACAAAATTGCGGCGGGTAATACACTTGGCAGACAGTATTGAGTCTTCAAAATCAGATGTAGCTACTAATTTCCGTTCTGCTGAATGGAGATGAGTCTCTCCTGAATTAGCTTCCCATTTTTTTCTTCTCTAGATTCCAAGCATTATTAATTCCTTGGTTATATAAGTATCCAGAAGGCTTGGGCATAGTGCATAGGCCTGTTATCTCGGTACTGGGAGGTAAGAGGCAGGAGGATCTGGAGTTCAGAGCCATAGTGAGTTTGAAGCCAGCCTGGGCTACGTGAGACCCTGTCTCAAAGCATCTAACAACAACAAAGTAATTATTCAGAATCTGCTTTTAAGTGGGCAGTTTCTGACAGATATGTCACAGCAGGCGATATGGGAATGGCTGGCTGACTGGCCATGGTTAAGCATCAGGGAAATGCAAAACCATAATGAAACAACTATTATGCACCCATACTTAGTTCTCAGTTACTCAGGAGAAAAGGAAGTTTGTGTCCACTAAAATACATGTAACGGAGGGTTCGTGGAGACTGCATTTGTGGGTACCCTAAACTGGAAACAAACAGAATGCACATCAGCAGGAGAGGTTGTGACCCATCTGACAATCTAAACAATGAAAAAAAAAAATTCTTGATTCTAACTTAGCAGGGTGGATGAACAGCAAAAAACTTTATGTTGGGGGGCAGGTTGTTGCCAGGCGCGGAGGAAGGCACCCTTTATAAGTTCATCTGTATGCAGCTGGAAATTTCACAGAAGTGATTTATATTGATAGAATTTTGAACAGCCGTTGCCTTGGGGCAGGGAGAAGATTGATTGGAAATGAAACAAGGAAATTTATGGGTCAGATGTTCTGCATCTTTGACGGGGTGGTGTTTACACAGGCGGTACCTTTATCAAACTATACAGTTTGCATTGAAGGTCTCTGTATTTTCTTTACTGTAAATGACATCTCATTTCTAAATTTATTATTAGTGTTTCTATTATGCTTGTACATGTATTCATAGCTAAATACCTTTGTACCTGGTATTTTCTTTAATTATCTCCTAACTCAAAATTTTTTTTTCTTAAAAATACATTTTCCCATTGTGCATCCATTCTAAAGAAAAAATTTTGACATTTTTCACTGTTTCCTTTTCTTTCTCAGACTCCTTGGGCTCCTACCTTCTTATTTTCAACCGCAGTACAGTCACGACACATAATCGTGTCTGTTGGTAGCTCCGCCCCACAGTCTCCAGACCCTCGTGTTCTCAGGCCTGCTTCTCTGACACCTGGAACTCTCTTAACCTCAGGCCTGCTTCTCTGACACCTGGAACTCTCTTAACCTTCTCCTATCTGTCACGCTTTCATCGATCTGATCATTTAGTAAATTCTCTTCCATAGTTCAGAAGGGAGAGGGAAAACTGTGTTTGTGTTGACATTTTACAATAAAATTTCATGACCATGATTTCATGATTATATCACGATTATTTCCAAGAAGCCTAAAATATTTCCAATTCTTATATTTTCAGCTGGGGCAGGAAGAAAGATATGAACTGCTCAATGTCCTAGAGTTCACCAGGTAAAGACACCGGCTCGGCATTTGTGTGGAGAAAAAAAATGTCTGCTCATCCATTTTGTTTTTTCCTATATATGGCAGGAATATATGCCTTTCTTTAATTTATGTGTTTAAGCAAAATATTAAGATCTTCTGTGTGGTTTAGGTGTCCTGTCTGTCGGCGTGTGGCACAACGTGACTTCTGCTGGCAGCTCAGAATGTCTTTTTGAAATGCAACCACTTGACTCACAGATACAGGACAGGCCCAGGAGTCCCATGGCTGGTGTGTTCGCTAGCTTCCCGATATGATAGCAAACTAAAATAGCCACCTTCTAAAGAGTTCATTTTGACACATTTTGGGGCCTGGGGTGAGACAACACATGAGGCAGGAACACAGGGGAAATAAATGCACTCACCTCATGGCCTCACGGTCCTACCACAGTGTCTTCAAAGGTTGCATTAGGGCTTGTAAGACACTTAGAAACCTCAGAAGAGAGGACAAGGAAGTGGACTCTGGTCTCACAGTACCCCTCTAGGTGTACCCCAATGACCTAAAGACCTCCCACCTTTTAAAGGTTCCCCACCTCCTAACAGCACCTCTCTGGGATCAATCCTCCAAACCATGGGCCTTTGGGAGGAGATTTCAGCTCCAAACTTAGCATCTAGAGACCTAAAAACAGATATAGTGAGAGATAACAAGGTTTATGTGGAGTGAAATTAGTAAGAGTTAGGAAGCCTCAGTTATAACTGTATGTCCCTTGTCTCTGTGAAGTAATACTTACCATCTAGTAGGAAGAAACAGAAAGCAAAGTGAGTGTCCCACACACTTTTGTCTTAAAGAGAAATAACATCATCTGTGTCAATTTTCTCCTCATTATAACAAGATACCCACTAGAAGCAACATAAAGAAAGAGAGACTTATTTGGCTCATGTTTTAAAGGGATACAGTCCAGTGTGGCCAGGAAAGCACAGGGCCTGGAAATCCATCTATGGTGGCAAGAGCTTGTGGCATGTTTCATGAAATCTCCATGAATCCACACTGTGTGGCGGTGGTGGCGCATGCCTTTAATCCCAGCACTTGGGAGGCAGAGGCAGGCGAATCTCTATGAGTCTGAGGCCAGCCTGGTCTGCAGAGTGAGTTTCAGGACAGCCAGAGTTACAACAGAGAAACCCTGTCTCAAACAAAACAGAACAAAAAAACCTCCATGAATCCAGGAGCAGAGAGCTCAGGACCAGAAGAGAACCAAGTTATAACCCTGACGGCCTCTCCCCCAGTAACTCCTTTCAGCTAAGTAGGCCTCATCTCCTAAACTCCTCAGGACATAAAACAGCTCTACCAATGAGAGAACAAGTATCAAATGTATGAGCTTATAGGTGACATTTTTACATTCCAGCCATAACAGAAGCTATCAGTTACACCACTTCTCAGACTTATATTATGCACTGTTGCCCAGCCAACCTATGTTCTTGGGACAAATGGATCCTACTACAAGGTCTTTAACAACTGAGGGTTATCTCTCAAAAGACACTTCAAAAACTAAAGCCCATGAGAAAGCAATGTTTTGCTTGAGGAAAGAAATGCCCACCTCTTTTCTTGAGTTTTCTCCTGCATAAGCAAATTTACATACTGCCTGGAAGAAACATTACCTTTTGTATGCTAGCTTTAGTTGTGGTCTTGCTCTGGAGTGACCACATGACCCAATAACAGGGTCTGTCCAGATATTAAACAGAATCCTTGACCTATATGTTCCAAACAGCTCTAAGGAAGGATTAGGAAGAAGCTGAGTTAATTCCTAGAACAGAGCATTCCCACATACATCATTCATCTCTGTCTTAACAACGAAATGTTTTTCCCAGCACTGTTTGTATTATAAGTAATATAGGCAACATATCAATTAACATATAGATAGGTTTTGGGGTACCCTATGTTTATGGAAACTACCATGGAGAGAAATAAATCAAAAGTAGGATTTTCAGGTCTTTGATTCTGCAGTGAGGTTGGGCTTGAGAATGGAAAGGGGAATGCATACCATGCTTTCAAATAGTCTGCGTGTTAGCAGTTTGGATCATTTCAGGTTGAAGCAAAGTTGATGGGCTTTTTACACCTATTTGAAGGTGAGTGGAACTTTGCTGTAGATTGGATGGGTAGGGTAGGAACAAAGACAAAGAAGGGAAGGGCTAGGATCTTAGCATGAACAGCTGGGTGTGTAGATGGCAGTCATAGAAATAGGAGCCGGTCTGGTGGATGAGATGTTTGGAAACACTGTTTTAGATGTCTGTGAGACATCCAGATGAAGTGTCCAGTTGGCAGTTGGATATAAGAGCCTGAAGCATGAAGCCAGAGCTATGGCTGAAATACCCATTTGGTAGTCACTGATCTACAAATGATACCACATGCCTAAAACACAGACCGGGGGGACGTGGAAGGCTGATGACTGAGCCATAACTAATTCTAACTATTAAGGGTTGATTACAAAATAAGAATTATCCAAATCTGCTGGCACAGGCCTGTAATCCTAGCTACTCTGGAGACAGAAGCAAGAGGATCACAAGCCCAAGGCTTCCCTAGGCTACGGACTAAGTTGAAGGCCAGCTCAGGCCGCTTACTAAGAACTTGCCTTGAAAGAAGAAATGGACTGGGGGTGTATACACTTCAGTAGGAGAGTGCTTGGCTAGCAGGAACAACTACGCAAGAGAGTTGGGAGGGGAGAAATCAAAAAAATAAAGCTTTTATTGTGGAAGACACCAAGGAAAAAAGTTGACTGATAAGTAGCCCAGAGCTGAGGGAAATGTCAACCCAAACTAAAACAAAACAACAACAAAAACCAAGAATGAATGCTTGTATTGCTTCTTAAACTACTAGCATTTGCCTTTATCTGGGATTTTATGTTTAAAATTATTTTGTTTTTAATTTTTAAAATGTAGCATATATAAGTCGTCTATTAAGATACTAGCTCAAACGGTCTTCAAATATTAACATATTAAACTTGATGCTGCTCTAATGGGTATCAATTCTCACAGACGTCTGGGGCGTTATTTTGTTTAATCCTTTAGGGCAGTAGATGGTACTGTAGTGACTTTAAAAATCCAATAGAACTCTCCAAAGCACCCATCTGTACACTCAGGAAATAATTTGTGTATGCGGAAGAATATGCCTCACAATCTGGTCAGATTAATTTTTTCACTGTGAACATTGAAATATGTGAAGCAGGGCAAAAACGTGTCTACGCAGATCAGCGGTGTGATGACCCATTATGGAAAACCTCTCTGTTTCAGCGCTAGGAAAAGAATGTCAGTGGTGGTTCGCACTCCGTCCGGGAAGTTACGGCTCTACTGCAAAGGAGCTGTAAGTTTTTATTTTTGCTTTTTACGGTTTTGATTTATGATGGTTCATGATGTACGTGTTAGGCATCCTGCTATGGAAATGTAACACAGATGTTTGACATGAAGCCGATGACATCCGCTTTCGTTGGTGCTTTATAGTAACTTCTTCTGGTGAAATGTGGAGTTCCTTCTGGGTAAATTTGGTGCACTGAAAAAGTCTGGCATAGGTTACTTTTGTAATTCAATTTTTAATGCACGATATTTGAGGTTGGTGCTATATTAGCTGTATTAGCAGATGACTAAATACAGAAAACATTTTTAAATTGCATTAGAGTATAATGATACACCTCCATTTTAATCTACTTGCCTAAAGACCGTAGAAATGAGAAGAGGGTTGGCTCGCAATTATTGCTGTAATTTCTCATTTGGTATCGCTTGTTCGTCTTGCTTTAGTTATTACAGGATTACTGATTGTTGGTCGGCTTCAGTATGTGAGTAGATTATATTGGCAGAAATAGTATTGTGTATTCCAAATGAATTTTCCTAGTTAAAATATGTTTACACTCATGGAAACTCTACCAACAAGGGCCATTCTTCGCTAAGATCAGTCAGGGTTTTCCTCCCGAGGTGTCCTGGTCCTGGTATGCACTTTGCACATTTCAGCTTGGAATTTCACAATTTTAAATGTACTCCATAACTGTGCTCTGTTCCCTGGGAACTGGAAAACTAAACTTAAAAAAGTCAAACCTTCTGTTTAAATTCCTGTTGAGGAGTTTAAAATGCCTTGGTTTTAAGGCACAAAGACAGTTTTTGAATGTGGCTGGTTTTAGAGCACGTTGGTAGAATTGTTTCATGTGTCTCCTGAGTTTGGCTCTATGGCTTCTTTGGTTTTCCTGTTCCCGTTGACTCACATGCCCTCCAGGTATTTACCATGTATGTTTTTGTCACCGGGCTTTGATCTGGATTTTAGAGAAGTGATGGTAAGACCTAAGTCATCTCAGGGAGTACATACAGAGGTGATCAGAATGCAGTGGTAAGGCCCATGGTGACGGTCTCCCGTATTCCTATGGCCGCGTGCACAGTAAGAGAATGAAAAGAAACTAAGGGCCACACACACACACACACACACACACACACACACACACACACACTTCAATGGTTGGCGTCTGTCTGGTTACAACACGCAAATCATACCCTTCCTTTTAAAAATGTTGAACGTTCTCCCTCTAAACCTTTTATTTGAGTAGTTAAAGCATTGGATACAAAATAAAAGCATTGGATTTCCTTTTTTAACCACAGAGATTTAATTGTTTGCACATATTGACTTCCACGTTGTATTGTTTCCCCTCTGAAATAGGGCCAAGCAGTAAAAAGGTGTCAACATGTAAAACAGCAAGGGATATTCGATAGCTGTAGTTTGTAGTGTGACATGGAATAGCTGAGCATGGGCCAGGCAGAAGGGTTCGTGTGACTCGGGTTGGGGTGAGGGGTTGATTTTGGTCTGCCCCCATCCCTGTGCTCAAGAACATGTAATTTCTCCTTAGTCATTTCCATGATGTTGAACATGATTTGAGGGCTGCAAACAAATACAGGCAGAGATTCTGACTGAGCTTATCAACTCTTCCAGGACAGAGTTGCTAGGGATGGATGGAGACAGCACAGAGAAGTCTGGGGAGGAAGATTTAGGACTTGGTAATTGATGTTTGCAGGTGCTGAGGGAAAGGATTATCAGGGCTCATTTGGGGATTTCTGCTCGCTTGCTGAGTAGACTAACACCATTTACCAAGATAGAGAGCTGGGAACTACACAGGGGCTATCAGGTGCAGAAGCCTGGATTTCCCAGGAAAATAAATTGAAGTAAAAGGATCTGGAAAAATGACTGTTAAGAGTACCTGCTCCTCTTCTAGGGAACATGAGTTTGGTTCCTAGCACCCACACAGCTCCAGGATAGCTACATCCTCTTCCAGCCTCCAGGGTGCCTGTACCACATGTTATATATGCACAAAGACACACACACACAGACGCACACAAAAACAAACAAACAAACAAACAGTTCTTTTCTCTACATTCCCTAGTTGCACTTAGTTCTTTTTCTATGGCTGGGGCCCCCTGAGATTTCAGCCTTCAGTGTTTAGCTTCCCCATCCTTTCTAGAAAACGCAATCTCAGCAGATTTTCTGGTCTTCTGGCCCTTACACTCTTTGTACCCTCCTCTTCCATGATATTCCCCAAGCCTTAGGTACAGGTATTGTGTTGTAAATGTATCATCTACCAGGGCTGGGCTTCCAAGATCAGTTGATCTGCATTCTGAGCAGTTGGGATTTTTCTGTAATGGTCTCTATTTGCTACAAAGAAAAGTTTCTTTATGTAAGGTGAGAGCTACACTTAACTGTTGGTTAAGGGTGAGTTTTAGAATATAGTTGGGAACCGTGACAGTAATAGGTCCTCCTCTAAGACCCATAACACCACGCGTGCCAGATAGTTGGCTAGGTTTCTAGTACCAGGCATGATTTCCTTCCTATCGAGCTGGCCTTAAGCACAATTAGAGAACTCGGGTGTAAGCCAGCTCCCCTACTCTGAGGCCAAGACCAAAATGCTGAGCTTTCTGATCGTGCAAAGGGTCTGAGGAAAGCTCATGCCAGCCTCTGCTAAGGCTATAAAACCATGAGGTTGGCGTGCATACAAGAACGTATGGAGCCAGAGGTATGTATGGAAATCTCACACCAGAGGAGCCAGTGAGCACCATAACTGGAGAAACACGGATTCGCTCCAGATTAGACCATCTGTGTAGACCACTCTGCCTCAGGATGTCTGGAAGCTCAACATGATAAATTCAGAAGTTACAGCTATTTTCATTCAAAAAGAAATTGGGAAGGGGACCTGATATATATGCAAGGTGAGTTAGAAACCTTAAGCAATTTTTAAAATCAATAGATGAGATAAGTTCTAGATTAGAAACGGTTGAGGGGAGATTAAAGTTAGTAAATTAGAAGACAGTCGGAATATTTGATGTAACACACAATATAAAGAAACAGTGACTGGGTTGGCATGGGATTTATATTTCTTGCTTTTTGCATTTTCTGTAAGAAAGAAACCTTGTTGAGTTAATGTTTAAATTAAAAGTGGAAGCAGATACAGTTTACAACTTATATCTGCAGTAGTAGCCAATTAGAGGCAAGGACCATTTATACAAGTCAAACTTGTTTATTCAAGAAATTTACCCTAAACCTTACAAATCACAGGAAGACTTGAGAAACTTGACTGATACACTTGATCCTGCAGGAACCTTAAATCGAGTGAAAATTTCAAAGTTGGTGTCTCTCAAAATTCTGTGCTGTATCCAAACTAGACCGTATCTGAAATTAGCTGTTTTTTTTAAAATATTTTATTTTTATTTTATGTATATTGATATTGGTGTTTTGCCTGCACGCATGTCTTTGTGAGGGTGTTGGATCCCATGGAACAGACCACGTGGGTACTGGGAATTGAACCTGGATCCTCTGGAAGAGCAGCCAGTGCTCTCAACCACTGAGCCATCTCTCCAGCCCTGAAATTAGCTGCTTTTCGCAGTTTCTTACCACATCAGAAGCAAAGTTTAATGAATTCTGAATGGAGCCTATCACAGGAAAAATATTTGTGTGTATTTAAATATAAGTACGCTGCAGGCTGGCGTAATGTCTCAGTGAGTAAGGATACTAACCTGAAGCCTGCCAACCTGAATTTAATCCCTGGGATTTGTGTGGGAGAAGGACAGAACCCACTCCTGTAGGTTGTTCTCTGGCCACCACACACTCAGCAGGGCACAATAATGACATCATTTCTCCCTTCCCGTTCCTCCTTCCAAACCCTCCATATAGCTCCCCTTGTTCCCTTTCAAATTCATGGGCTCCTTTTTCATTAATTGTTGTTACTTGGATATGTGCATGTGCGTAATGTTCCTAATTACAGCCTGCTCAGTCTGTTACATCACTTGAATATACTTAGTCACTATGCTATGGCTGTAAAGAGCCATGCCTATAATCCCAGTGCGTGGGTGTTAGAAACAGGAGAATCTGAGTGCAAGGTTATCCTCAGTTACATAATGAGTTCAAAGCCTGCCTGAACAACATGAGACCCTGTCTGTAAAAAACAAAAGGAAAACAATTTTTTTGATTGAAAGTTCACCAAGAAGGAATGATGAACCACGAATAACTCTCTCCTCAAAGCCCCAGACCCAGCCACAGTAACAGTAATTTGGTTGCACCATGCCATCCCCAAGAATGTCTGGTCACTGTGGTTTCCACCTTTTCCTTACTGAGAGCCAGGATCACCAAACCCCCTGAGGATTTTCCTATAAGTGCTAAGTCTGGCCTGATGGCACATACCTCTTCTAGTGTCTGTGGAGGAATTTTTTTTTCACCCCTAAAAATGTGGCAGACTCTTGATGTAGCCATCTAGATAGAGGAAGGCTTTGTGTCCCAAAAGTGTCTTGTGTTTATTCCTCACATGCGAGCATGGCCAACCATTTGTGACTGTCATTTGAAAACATACATTTGCTGCAGAAGGCTGCATTCCCTCCTTTGCTCTTCTCAAGACTGCAAAGAATGTAGAAAATTAATTGACCCTCTTCTAAGCGCAGGTTTGTTTAGATATACTGCAGAATCTAACCTCCCTCCTCTTGTTACTTACCACTCCTGTTTTTCAAGTTTTTAAAAGATTTTCTTTCTCTGAAAAATGGCCTCCGTTAACCTCATGGAAATTCTCATGAACCGCCATTAAAAAAGAGCCCCTAAGTTACACTTTTCCCTCCCAGGAAGGAGCCAAGATCTCAAACTGCCATTTCCTTCTCTGTTTCCCTTCCTATCCCACCACTGAAAAATGAAAAGAAATTCATAATCGGGGCTTGGGATAGTCCATCTGCTCTGAGGTCACTTGGTTGTGTTTCTCTCAAGGGCTCTAAATCATACTGCATTAGTCAGCTTCCAGATCTCAGCCCTGAGCCTGGAAACCCCACCGTGGGTACTACCACAGAGAGAGTAATTGCAGGTAAATGATTTATTTTTTCCTGGTCTAATAAAAAGTCATGAAGGCTGAATACTGACGTTCTTTAAGACTTTAAACCAAAGCCAGCGAATAACTAAGGGAACAATAGGCGATTTATAAAGGAGAAAAGAGCAGAGAAATGTAAATGGTGCATGAAACCAACGGGACTTTAAAATAGGTCGGGGGAGGGCTGAGTAGGATCAAAAGACATTGGATGAAAATTTCAAAGAGACGATATTGTTTTGAATCCGGGAATTTTATTTTACAAATTAGGTCAATCAAGTTTTAAAGCTAGAGACGGTCAGAGGCATCAGCTCTCTGAGGCAGCTCCAGGATTGTAGGTCCTTGCCCTGTACCTACTGGACATCTCGGGACATTTGGTAGTCCAGTGCTGCCTTGAGTCTGTCCCTCTGTGAGCTCTTGTCCCTGGGAAGCTCTAAAGTTGGATAGCCACCGAGGCTTCAGCTCCAGGGAGAACGTCATAGGACAGGCTCTTATTCAGACCAGCATTTCCCAATATTCCTGAGTTCTAGACCATTCTCCCCTAAATACAATGCACGAAATTCTACAAAATCTTAAGTGATATCGCTCTCTCAGTATGTCACACAGCCTTCTTCTGCCTCCACTTCCTAGATGCTAAGACTGCAGATGTGGGCTGCTGGGCCCAGTTCTTTCTCTGCATTTACAACCAGTTCTAGATGACTTACAGTTCTTACTGCAATGCAAACATTATGTGAAATGCACTACCGTACTGTTTATGGAATTATCCCAAGAAGAAGCGTGCGCGTGTTCCGTGCAGACCCGACCTTACAGGCCAGACCACTTTTCTGTCTGCAGTTGGGTATTGAAACCACAAGTGCAAAATCCACAGGTCCGCCTATATTCCTTCCTGTCTTCGGGAAATCACTGTTACTCGTAGACAAGACTATTCTGTGCTGAAAACACTGGAAGCTTTTATACAGATTTGAAACTACTATGTTGCTGAGCTCAGTCTTACTAAATTCAGGGTGCTTAATTAACCCGCCTAACCTTGTGCTTATTTTCTAGGACACGGTAATTTATGAACGACTTGCAGAGACCTCAAAGTACAAAGAAATCACCCTAAAACACTTAGAACAGTTTGCTACGGAAGGTGAGCGTTGTCTGGAAATAGAACATGACTGAGACACAAAGAAATCATGAACTTTTGTATCTTACTGGGTCATTGACCACTTTACTTTCAGATGCCTGAAATCACCTCGATGTATTATTCCCACATATTTTTAAGAAAAAAATTTATTGAAATGCTGAGAGACTTCGACCCCTGTTTGAAGTAATAAAGCCTTTAAATCTGTGTTATGTTTTTAGGATGGATAGCATTTAAATGTTTACCTACTATCTCGTGTAATTAGTTAAGAAAAAATGAAAGAACTGAGCTTTTATATTCTGAATATTAGAAAAGAAATCTATACTTATATGGTTATGGTTTGGGACTTCATACTGGGGGGATTTCCAACAAGAACCGCTTGCCAAGATGAGGCTTCTAGAAAAGTCACTCTAAATTCGGAGGAGGAGTTAAAAGGGAATTGTAAGCAAGGCACAAAACTTAAAATCTGGGAGAGCATTCTAGATATCTGATACTGAGGTTTTGTCATAGTTAAACTGACATATCGACAAATTGTTTCAGTGAGACTATTCAAACTTGGGTTATTGTTGAATAATGGAAACATCAGACTTGTGACTAAATCTGCTTCTACAGGGCTGAGGACCCTGTGTTTTGCTGTGGCTGAGATTTCTGAGAGCGACTTCGAGGAGTGGCGGGCTGTCTACCAACGCGCGGCCACCTCGGTGCAGAACAGGCTGCTGAAGCTGGAGGAGAGCTACGAGCTGATCGAAAAGGTGCGTGGAGCTTCGCCACCTATGGAAAGCGCCTGTCCACAGGTGTCCAGTCTGCTCAGGGACCAGTGGAGTCAGAAGCAGGATATGTAATGGGTTGCTGGGGCTTGTCTAGGGGGTTGCTGAGTTCGTTCCCCGGCATGGACAGTAAGCATTTTGTGCAGTCGTTACTGTACACCCAGCGGTATGGTGACACTTTCATCCACCAACATGTTTTATCCTTTTGAGGAACTAACAGACCCTACTTACAGATGGAGAACAGGTGACAGAGAGGCTAAGGAACTGGACCAAGGTCACAGAGTTCAGGAGAGGGTTAGCCAGACCCCCATGCGCTGCTGTATTTGAGGGCCTTTACTCTAGCTTGAACTTCGCACTCAGTCACTGCCCAGTTAGACACCCTCAGTGGAACTGAGGGAGCCTCTGCTCTTTCCTGCGGTGGGTAAGGCTGACTTTTTTTCCTCTCTGCTATGAAACGAGGTACTTCTTGTGTTGGAAGGCAACTAGCACAAGATCTCCCAGAACTAGTTTCCCTTCGCCCGCACCCAGGCCACTCTACCGCCTCCCCCTTTCCTTTATGTCAGCTGGGGAACTTCTTGTTCTACCTGCAGGTGGCTTTTTCTGACACATATAGATACCACCTATAACTCAAGGTATTCTCCTGTCTCCACAAAACACTGTAGTCAGTTTAGATGTGGAGATTGTTTCTAATATAACTTATGGAATATTATAGGGCCCTTATATATTATTTAAGGGGATGGTAATCAAGATGAGATGCATCTATGATTAAAAACTTTCTTGTAACTAAGAGACACATTCAACCTTCGTCCAGCAGATGGCGATCATGAGTTACATTAAAATTTAAGTTTCCTGGGGACTGTTAAAAGCTCGCTTCCCCCAGCGCCCCCCCCCCTTAAATAGTACAGATACAGAAACTTACCTAAGACTCTTTCTTAAAGGAATTCAATATATAGCTAACTGAGTTTAACATTTATGATAAGCCCCCACGTTGAGAAATCTATGATACGGAAGGGTAGGGAGACAGGGTCCCTTCCTCAGCCAGCCAATCCAAGTAAGAACAGGGTTTTATATGCTTTCCTACTCCTAACAGGGCTCTCTTTCAGGCATTCATTTAACTCGTATTCCCAAAATGATTAAGGTATACTAGATCTCTGGGTTGCTAAGGGAATAAGGGTGACTCCCTGAGGCCTTTAGACACCACTGTGGTCTGCACAGAATCCCTAGCTGAGGAACTTCGAGGGAGGACCCATATGGACTCTTGGCCCACAGGAAGCTTTGGAAATGGCTCTCCAAAGATTATTTTGCCAGTTAGTGGAGAACAGTAGTCTTTGGGGAACTAGGCAAAGTTGGACCAGCACAGGGGTCTGTGTACCCGAGTTATTTTTCTGAAAGGTGTCTCTGCCGGCCCAGCCCTTTGAGGACTGCAGGGTTTTAATATGTGTGAGCCTGAGCAGGATGGCTCTGCTGTTGGTCTGAGCGTCCCCTCTGTGTTGACATCAGCGGACTGGCATTCAGAAGCTGTGGTCACTGCCCTCTCAAGCAGCCCGGTTCGATGATTTCGGCAGGAAGGACCAGCAGTTCCTTAGGTGCTTCATCAGCTTTAAATTTAGCTGTCACAGCCTCAGAGTCCATCCTTGACTGCATCGGCTGAGCACGCTGATTGTGCAATCTGTTCTTTACATGTTCGGAATCCATTAGCATGTAGGCGAGAGGATTGGACTGAATGTGGAAGACAGTTAATTACTGAACTGTGAGAAGAGTTTTTCACTTTTATTTTTTATGTTTTTAGAGCAGAGTCCATTTTCCAAACAAAACATTGGCTAAATCGTAAGACACACAACTGAGGAAAGCTGAGCTGCTCCGGTTAGCGTGGAGGGTAGAGAGAAGCCCCTACGGCTCTCTCCTCTGCCTCCACCTTGTCTCATGGTGGTCCGTGAGGGGCTTCTCAGGACTCTGGGCTCCGCCAAGTGCAGTATGAAAACCGTATAATGTTACATTCATGTGTGATGTTTTAGAAACGTGCTTTTTTAAAAGATCAGAGCATTATTGTCAGCAAGATACTTCTAAGCATATTTGAATTAATGATACAACTTGCCACGGACACAGTGATCATGTTACATTGACAACATTCTAAATGGGAAAGATTTGTAGAGCTTCTCCTACAAAACAATATTTTTAATATATGACGAAGTAAGTGAAATTTTTACAGCATAATTAAAGTTGTGGTTATGAACTCTATAAACTCTCATATCCCTCCAATATTTGTTCAAACTAGTAATTCGGTTTTTAAAACTGAATTAAAGCCTTCTTCCTTTGGGGGTTATAACTCCTACATCAGCTTGAAAATATGTGGCCAGGCGTGGTGGCACAGGCCTTTAAGCCCAGCACTCAGGAGGCAGAGGCACTGTGAGTTTAAGACCAGCCTGGTCTACATAGGTAGTTCCAGGCCAGCTGGGGCTACATAGAGGGACCCTTTCTCAAAAGGATGGGTGGATGATGGATGGGTGGATAGTAAGTAGATCAATCCAAATAGGCTACATTCAAGAGAATACTGACACTTCTCCTTTGCTGTGAGCCTGTTTCTTTTCTTCTAGGACATCTGTATCTTAGAATGCACTGGCTTTACCCTCCAGGGCCACACTATAGGCAACAGAACATGGGAGGCTGAAAAACGTTCCAGATGTTGCCCTCTCTGTTGACAGTTATAGTTAGAGAAAATTTGGTATTTTAGTGTCTCTCTGTAAAATATACTCCATGACTGTTCAAAGACGATGCTGTTCGGGTGCTAGCATGTGCATGCCCCTCTAAGACTCTTTAGAATAATAACCAATTCTAATACTGTGAGTGGTTTCAAGAACTGGTTAGTAGGACTTGGTTACTGAATATAAGATGCAAGGTGATATTGATTACTAGGAAAGGCCAAGCTTCTCAAGTAGAAAGTTGAGAGGGTTGAGACGTGGAGGGCTGTGGTCTAGACCAGTCCTCCCGCTGTCTTGACCCACTTTGTAGACCACAGCAGCTCTGCTCTCCTGTCAGCTCCTGAGAAAACGTACGGTTGTCTCATTTTACAGACAACAAACCTGACCTGTTTTGTTTTCCTTCATCGCCTTCTCTTGAAGGGCAGGCACTGTATTCGGACCCGACATTTAACCTTACGAAAAACTGCAGGTGTGCTCTCTATTTTGAAAAATCAGATTTTTAAAACAAATTTAAATTTTCTTCCCATTTATTTATATACATCCAGAAAGAATTATAAGTAACAATAGTTAGAAGGTTTTGAAGTTCCATTGGTGATTGTCTCTATGAAGTTTCTCACCTTCTTATGGTAATCTGTCTCTTTAATTTTATCCTGACATTTCTAAGACACGTAAGTGACTTTTGCCTTATTCTCATACGAAGCTGCTCTACTGTATTCCTTTGAAATTAACAGAGCACAGGGCTCTGGTTTTACCATCCCATAATTAAACCATTGCTTGAAATATGATTGTATGTTTTCATGGTAGATACAGGGTTGTCTTTTTAATATTTATATTCATTTCCATAGGAAAATTAGCACTGCGCAGCTGACCTGCTCATGGTGTCTGTGTTTACAAACGTGGCCATCACTTCACGAGTTAGAGAAGGCAGTGCGAGGTGCAGTGCATATGCAGATTAGGCACCAATCGACAGAGGATTCCCTGGTGATAAAAACTGTATCTTTTGTTTCAAGTTGTGGGTTAGGAAATATGTTTTTCAAAGTGAACATTTTTTTTAATCTGTCGACATTTTTCGAAAAAGATTGTGAGCCAGAGGGCCCTTTATGAGGTGGAGAGTGAAGTCAGAACGCTGTGATTTTGGTATCTTCCCGCTCCGCTTTGCATTTTGTGATTAATGTAAGCCATCCAGTTGACTGAAGCTTCGTGCAAGTGGGGCCCATCATCAGCGTATTCATCACTCTGTTCCCAGGGTTTGACTGTCTGGCCTGTGTTAACCGCTCAGTAAATATTTGATGAATGAATGAATTATTCAATTGAGTAAATTATTCAGAAAGGAGAGCCTCCTAAGTGCTTTCCTAATGAAAGACGGCCCCTCGTTCTAATAGTGTGTGTGTTGTCCAAGCACTAAAGACTTGGGTATCAAAAGGTGGCGTCACTAAGGATCAACTTAGGATGTGTTAGAAAAGGAACAGGTAATTTTATGTCATCCATCCTTTAGGGATACAGGCCCACTCATTTTTTTAAATGCTCTTCCATGTTGCTTGTATGTAAATATGAAGAGAAAATGGTTGAAAAACTCAACAACAAATACATGATCTCCAATACATGGCAGGCTCCAAAGCATAGTAGTGGGAGTAAATGAAAAAGCTCTGCCCTCCTTTCCGTGATTGGAGAGGAGCAGCACACTGAGACGGTGTAATTCTAGACAGGCCCTGGGCACTGAGACAAGGTTAAGATAGGACATTGAAGTAATGATCTTTTTATATATATTTTTTCCCTTATTTCCTTTATTTTTCCCCAAAATCTAGTTGATATTTTGAGGCTGTTTATAGATTGCCTTGATGTGGTGCAATGCAGACCAACCGCGATATCCATGTGACTGAGTCCAGAAGCCTTGTGCCCTTTGCAGCATGTAGCAAGAAGTGACTTAGAGAATTCCTAGAGACATAACCGAGCTTAATAGAAAACAGGGCTTTCCTTGATGGTTGATGACTGCCAGGTTCACAGAGACTTCTGAATTACAGGGGAATGCTTTTTCAGATAAAACTACCTCATCTATTCTTAGTAGCTGCAAATGCCACTTTGATTCGTCCTAAAAGCTAGATGAAAGTTTGTACGATGTACCAGTGACTGTGTGGTGTAGAATTCCAGTAGCTTCCTGTTTTACCATTTGCTTGGGCACACTTGCAGCGTGTCAGCGCACCTGCAAGTCAAACCCGCTTCTTTCTGAGCAGTCTTCTACTCTTCACTTGCCTTTTTTTTTTCCCCCCTCAGTGTCAGGGATCAAACACAGGGCTTCACACATGCCAGTCAGGCAACTGCACCACTAACACCAACTCCCCACTACCCTGAGTATTTAGTTCTGTGCTCTCTAAAGTGGGCGTACAAGATGGTCCATTAGAATGATCAGGAAAATGTTGAAGTTTCTGCTTCTTTTCATCTTATATACTTCACAGTGCATATAATTTTTAATATTATTAACAAATATGTATCTGGAGGTGTGTCATATGGGTTAAAAAAATACCCAAGATTTTTTTCCTAATATACTACAAAAAAAAGTTTGGGATGATCTAATTTCACCCCCAGAAGAATCCTATCAAGTCAGTAATTTTACTCCCTTCTTGCTGTTGTGGAAGTCGATTCCTGGGTAACTTAAGTTACTTGCTACAGGACACATATTCATGTGAGTTGGCAGAACAAGGATTGAAAACAAAAGTCCGGTCTCAATTCCCGGCTCATGTTAAGAATCCATGTGGTTAGGCTGCCAGCTTGGTTTAGGAGAAAGCAAGGATGTGTGAAAATATTGGAGAAAAATCAAACACGATCAAGCATGTAGGTGTACAGTCATCACACCAGCGTTTGGGGTAGGAATGGCCTCCAGCTTACTTGGGACTTGGCTTATGAGGCAGCCCATACTCTCTGTGGCATACTCTTTAAAAAAAAAAATGGACATATGATTTTCATGATTTCCCTTCAACTTGAGATCTTAGTTAGAATACTTATGATTTCCTGACACGTCTAATCCTGTGCTCCCCTCTTCTGGCGTGATAGCTTTCTTCTGACCAGCACTCCGTGGTAGACCTGCCACACTGGGTATTGCTCTCTTCTGACCCACATAAGATGGATGTGTTATTTTTGCAAGCTACACCCAATCGCCTCTCAAAGCCTGATTCTTTTCAGCTGGGTGTGTGAAGTTCTGGCCTTAGTTGCTAAGTCCTTGGCTTTCTGAGTTCAAATGTGATTTCTGTGTGGTTCAAAAAAACATCAAGTTAAAGCCTCTTGGCCTTGGAAGAATTAACCAGTTGCATGATGTCTCCAGAAGCAGCCAACAAGCCATCCCAGTGAATTAATGTCCTTAGTTTTAATACTGTAGCCCAGCTGGAACTAGAAGGGAAGAGGCAGTTTCATTTAGTAAATGAAACTGCTACACGCTGTGCTAAAAGATGCTGAGATGAAAAGGCCCAGAGGCCAATGCTTCACACAGTGTGGAACAAAGAAGAGCCTGGCTGGCTTTGAGAACCAGTTTGTGGTACGGCTCTGAGAGTTCCAGGCACATCCAGATCCCAGGGTCACTAGGTGTGCTCTTAACTGGTCCCCAAGTCACCAAGCTTCCTAATCCATCCCAGGTTGGCCACTAGGGAACTTTCTAGAATGCAGCTCTGATTCCGTGTCTTCTTCTCTGAAAATTCCCCCTCCACATATTCTCCCCCCATATATTTTGGCCTTGTAATCACCATAATGCCTGGGCCCTCCTAACTTCCCTGGGGCTTTTATTGTTCTTGTACTGAGTGAATAGCAACTTCTCCAACAGGATAGACTTCCTTGGGCGGCCCCCCCCCTCTGCATTTGTAACCTACCTGTAATTAGCACCCCTTATCTTTCTTCACCTCTCCTGATTGCTGTCCTCCATCTTAGTTCGGCGTTTAGAATTATAATCATTCTCACTTGTGTCAGAGTTTGTTTTATTCTGTTTTTGAGGTAGCCACACTAAGAGGATACTTCTTTCCAAGGATTATCATTTAGAATCATTTGAAATTACAGAGTGCTAAAAATGTGGAGGGGTGGGGGTGTCGGGCAGAGGTCAGCCTTGGGTGTTTTTATCACGTGGCCTCTCACTGGCCAGGAACTCACTGATAACACCACACTGCCTGGCTAGGTGGCTGCAAGTCCCAGGGATCTTCCTGTCTCTGCCTCCCCAGCACTGGGATTGGAAACACATGTATCCCACCAACTCTTTTTTTTTATTGATTGATTTATTTGTTTGTTTGTTTATTTATCTTGCTTGGATCCTAGGGGTCCAGCCCAGGTCCGCAGGCTTGCCCAGAGAGCACGTTATCAATGGGAACATCTCTTCTGCCCCAAACATGGCACCCTTATGATGTGAAGCAATGTTTCTCCAATGGTAGAACATTGCAGTTAAGAAGCTTTTCCTGAAGTTTAAGATTGCAGGGAGAGGGGAAAGAAAGACCTGGGAATGGAAGACCTCAAGCGAGGCCAAGGAGAAAGGTAGATGTTAAACAAGGGTCTAGCCAAAGTATTCAGTCAAGAAGGAGCCAAGTGCAGAGATGGAGCAACTACAAGCATGGCTGCTAATGCCAGCACAAGGCCCATCCACCCTCTCTCTGCCTGTAAAAGCTGGAGCATGGCTACCTCCATTTATTACAAACTGACTTTGGCTGTTTTTATGTTATAATGATAGAACTCAGTTGCTGCAGGGAATTGTGGCCCTTAAACTATTTGTCATTCAGGGTTGGACCTTAGAGAAAAGCAGGTCTGCAATCCGGCTCCAAGCCAGCCATTCTTACAGTGAGGTCCTCAAACCAGCAACACTGTAGGGAACTGCCAGCAACACTGTAGGGAACTGCACAATCCCAGACGAGGCTTCGTATTTCTGAATGAACGAACAAACGCGGGCATGAGTGTGCCTTGTAAAGGAGCTAATCCCTAAATGTGAAACTGGGTCCTGCATGAGGACAAAGGGAAGTAGGTAACCCTACCAAGGTGGCTCAGAACTGGGGCTAAAAAGCTTTCCTAGGGGCAGAATATTGCTAAAGGCTCTGAGACAAACGTTTAAAGACCAGATGTCTTGGGTCCTCTGGGCATGCGTTGATGCTTGTTGCTTTGCTCCTACAATTATAGCTCAGCTGTTACTCTATTTAACTCCCCATAGTGTATTTGACCTCCCTGGAGCTAATAACTCAGATCATGAATGTGAAACATTTCCCAGTGTCTGGAATCTTCTTTCTGCTTAGGAAATGTAGGGTGCGTCTTCATACTCTGCCTCCTAGACATAGTCTAATTTTACACTGACATGGAGGTTACTATGTCCTGCTAGGTTATATTCATATTTACTCCAAAGGTAAAGTTCTTCATGTCAGTAGTATATCTTTATCTTTAGAGAAATTCCTGCCAAACAGACCATTCCCATTCAGAAGTTTGAATTGACATGAGTGTGATTACTGTATTTTCCTCATTTAAAAACATAACACAGATGTGATAGCCAAACACTCATGACCTACTAAAGGTCCTCCTTGTAAATATGAAAATTCGGGTCCCTTTGGAGGACCGATGCTCAGCAGGGTATTCCTGCATTGAAGGGGAGACACAGTTTCTTCCATATCCACCCTAATATGTGGAACTGGAATATGCACTAAGTTTTTAAATATTCTGTATGAAAATCCTTATCTTCACTGGGGTAGAAATTTTACATTTATCTCCCCTTAAAAAAAAGAAAGACCGCATAACTTGAGAAACATCTGAAGAAACAAAATAGGATTATTGAGGGCATTTGTGGGTACGTAAATATCATTTCACAATTTCTCCGTGATAACTAAATGCATATTATGTCAAAGTCGTCAACCAGAAACTTTTATAATTTTTGGCATGGTGACGTTTTAAAAGTCAAATTATCGTTTCAGCCTTTTTAAATTTTCATTCCATAAATACCACGGGAATTTCCTGGTGTTTCAACACATTCCGAATATGTAATTCCCACAGTGGCCGTTAATGGCCATCTGGGTAAGGTAATACCTATTTGGGATGAAATTGATTGCTGTCTGAACACTTTGGTGCTGTGATCAGGAGAAGCACACAAAGTTCACATCACGTCTTTTTATTTTTCCTAATGACGGCTGTGTAGCTAAAGATATTAATTTCCAAAAGTAAAGCAGCCTATCACTCAAGATCCTAATCTCACAATAAATAGCACCAGACAAAAAAGGAAAGGGGTCTGCAGAGCCCTCCACTCACGGTGGGGACTGCCATTCTCAGGGAGCTCTTAGGATGACGGGAAGCGAACAGCCTCTGGGGTGCAGTGTTTCTTCATTCATACCCAGGTGAGGACCACTGCCATGTTGCCGAATGCTCGGAACTGTTCATGACACCTGCAGAGACTCCTGTGAAAATAGCCACCGGCACACACCGTGCTAGCCTGCTCATCACCTTTCTCAGCATACCTGACTGGCTCAACATCTTTGGTTCTTTCTGTTATTTTTGCTTGGGTTGAAAACGTTTCCCTTTGCCCTGTATAAAACCAGACTCTCTGCTCCTTTCAAATATGACTTCAACGTGATCTCTCCAGTGAAGTCATTTTATTTTTATAGCTTTGTGTGTGGTAATGTGTATCTATATACTTTCTGAGCTCATTTTTTCCCCTAGAGTAGAGCCGGGAACTACACAAATATATATGTTTACACAATCTCGTGACTGTGTCCGTGCGTTGACTCACACTAATTATCTAGTTACCCCAGTGTTCTGTGAAACACATCACGGAAGATAATCTTTTTCTTGTTTAGAAGCTTTTGAGGGTTTGCTTTTGAATTATCAAGCCTCCCACAGAATATTTAAAATCTGAACGCAGCTCCATCTTTATCCTCATGGGGCTATGAGTCGGAGTGGTGTAACTGAGGGAGATACAAGGACTGGTGGAGTCTCTGTGCTCGTGATGGAGTGCTGTGTTGCCGATGTTGAGCCTTTCTGCGTCTTCTCCTGGAACTTGGTGGTGTTTATTCATCAGATTCTGATAGATTTCAAATCTGCTTCCTATTAGAGATAATAAAACAATGCTGTCTTCTTAGAAAGGCGGTCTGCCTTCCTGTTTTCTGTGTCATATACTAAGTGTCATGTGTGTCTGATATATGTCATGTCAGGTGTGAATGATGATTGTCCATGGGACTTGGTACATAGTGAAAAGATGGTGGTGTTGATAGCAGTATTTTGGAACACTGTCCTGTCCGTCCCCTCGTGAGCATGTCCAGTGCTCACTTTCAGTGCCCCTGGGATGCAAAGATAAATAACATGATCCTACGTCTCAGCAAATCTACAAGAGTCCCGCATTCAAACGCCTGATTTTAACACCGTTTCACTGTCCCTTGCCCGACGTGTTTGGGACCAAAAATGTTTCAGAGTTATTGTTTTGTCCCCCCCCCCAGACTTGGGTCTTTGTCTACCAAATGAGATTCTTTGGGAATGAGACCCAAATCTAAACATGGAAAACATTTTTTCATAAACCCCTCACTCACGTGTCTGAAAGTTGTTTCTTGAGGTAATTATCCACACCTTGCTGCACCTACATTTTGACGGCCACCTGTCCCCAGAGGTCAGATACAGAATTTCTCACTTGTGGTATCTTATTGGTACTCAAACACATACAGATTTTGTACCATTTCAGATTTTTCCATTATAAATGTAATGATGAGTGAAAAACATGTAAAAGTTAGCAGAATTCTGAGCACAAAGCTAAAGAAGCAGTAACTTTTGAATTTGGCTTCACTGTATGAGTCAGGCATCATTAGACAAGGAACTGGGGAAGGCGGTGGCCAAATGCATAAACGTACTGTACAAACATCTTTCATACACTTGGCCCTCTGTGTGTCCCTTCTGGAAGAGGCTGCTGTCAGGCTGATTTAACACTCATTCCCACCCATCCTCATGCCTTGACAGATCTACCATGGAGTCTAAGAAAGCTAAATACCTGATTCGGGACAGGTCTATAATATAGCCTGGCCAACTGGCCTTTTTCAGAAGTATGTTGAGTGCTTGTAGAAATAACACTGCTTCCCAAATGAGAAACAGATATACTAGTATTGTCTCCTTGCTCTTCCTTCAGAGTAGCCATTTTAGTTGTGCCTAGGACAACACTTGAGATATTAAGAGTCTAAATGTGGAGTTGAATGCTGATTTGTGGTTGAGTTCCCAGTCACTATCTACCTCAAGCCTACTTATAGAGAAAAACCAAACCTTCTCCTGAGTTGTTAAGAGTTTCCTACTGTAGCTCAAAGCACCCCAAACTGATCCAGGCATAAACTACATACACATGTAACATGTGCTCACTTCTTCTCTTAGTGTTAAGTATTGATGATTCTTGAAATTTTTGTCTTGATTATTGCATCTGTCACAGTAATCTGTGTTCAGTAACCTTTGCTATTGTAATATTTTGAAGTACCATAAGCTTAATAAATGTATGTGTTCTCGTGGGTCTGTCAGCCAGCCACTCTTCCATCTCCCTCCCTCTCCATGGGTCTTGTTCTCTGAGCTACTATATTAAAAGTAGATTCATTCTACTGTCGCTTCCAAGTATTTAAGCAAAAGGAAGAGTTGAATGTTTCATTTTAAATCAAAAGCTGGAAATTATTATGCTAAGCAAGGAAAGCATGTCTAAAGCCAAAAAAGGCTAAAAGTTTGTCTTTTTTCACCAAATAGCCAAGTTGTGACTATCATTCTTAAAGGAAGTTAAAGCCCTGTTCCAATGAACACATAAATGATACAAAAGCAAAACAATATCCTGACGCTTGATGTGGAGACGGTCTTAGTGGTTTGTTAGGAGAACAAACCTGCTAAAGCATTCCTAGAAGCCAAAACCTAATTCAAGCAAGCTCTTAGCTTTGGTGATAGAATTCTTGCCTCCTTCGGGAGGCAAGCTCTCAGCTCTTCAGTTCTGTGAAGGCAAGTAGAGATGAGGAAGCCTCGGAGAAGAGTTCAAAACCAACAAGTTGGCTCAAGTAATTTAAATGAAGATCCCATCTCCATACGTGAAAGGTCAAGGTCAACCGGCAAGTGCTGATACAGAAGTCGCAACAAGATATCCAGAAGGTCTGGCTGAAGTAGCTGATGAAAGACATCTAAATTAGCAGATTTTCAGTGAAGATCAGACAGGCTTCTAATTATAAAAAAGAAGCCACCCAAAACATTGATTGCTAGAGAGGAAAAACCAATGCCTGGCATCAAGGACAGCCTGTTGACTCTGACTGGGACAAATGCAACTGGTAACTAAGGGAAGCCAGTGCTCATTTGCTATCTGAAAGTCTTAGGGCCTTTAAGGGTCACACTGTACTGAGTCTACCCTGTCTGTGTTCTGTACATGGAACAACAAAGCCCGGGTGACTTATCTATTTATAATGTGGCGTGCTGAACATTTGATGCCCATTACTGAGACACACAACTTGGGAAAGAAAATTCTTTCAAAATATTGCTCCTTGGCAATGCACCTGGTCACCCAATGGTTTCAACAGACTTACAAGAAGATTAATGTTTTCACGTCCACCGGCACAACATCCATTGTGCAGCCCACAAATCAAGCCCACAACTCGACTTTTAAGTCTTATTACTTAAGACATGCTTTCTATAAAAGTTCTAGGTGCAGTAGATAGTGATTCTCCTGTGGATCTAGGTAAACTGAAAGCCTTTAGGAACTGATTCACCATCCTAGGTGCCATTGTGGTTCATAGGATGAGGTAAGAATCACAACACATTGAGGGACCGGGGAAAAGAGTGATTCCGGCCCTCCTGTACTCCTCTCAGGAATTCAAGACCTCTGGGAAGGGAGTAGCATATGTGGCAAGCATAGCAAAAGAGCTACAGGCTGTAATTGGATTTCTGTAGTCAAATGATGAAACTTTAGTGGACGAGCCAGAAAAAAAAGAAGAAGAAGAAAAGAAAAGAAAAAGCTTTCTTTCTTGCAGTGGGATCTGTTACTGAGGAGGATACTATGAAAATTGTTGAAATGGTAACAAGATTTAGAATGTTCTAGACACTTGGTTGGTAAGGCAGGTGGCAAGTGAGATGATTGAGTCCCAACTTTGAAAAAGTTCTGCTGTGTATAAAAGACTGTCGGACAGCATTACATGCTGCAGAGAACACAGTTCACGGAAGGACTAAGCGATCTCCGTGGCAAGCCTCCTGAGCTGACCTGTAAGGAGCCATCAACATCAAAGCAAGATTCCCCGATGGCAAAAACATTTCGACTCCTGAAGCCTCAGGTGACCATTAACATTTTTAGCAATAAAGTATTATCAACTAAAATAACTGCATTGTTTTTTTTCATATATGATGGTATTACATACTAAATAGGCTATAGTATAGTATAAATGTAACAAATATTCACTGAGAAAACAAAAATTCACGTGGCTTACTTTATTAAGCTTTTTGCTATATTGAACTAAACTCACAGCATCCCTAAGGAGTGTCTCTATTGATTAGATTGAGTTTTATGTGAAAGATGCCACCCCGTACACTAGAACCCTGTGATGATCTCACCTTCCAGCACACAAACCTAGAAGCGTGTGGAAAATGCTCAAGCTGAGTTTTCTTAAAGATGAATGCTATCGCTCAGTTTATTATTCCCTCATCATCATTTTTAGTTATATCATGCGTGCATTTCCTGACGCTGCATCAAAGTGAAATTTAATCTGTTTTTTTAAACAGGTCAAGATTGTTTCTCCCTGGTTTATTTCTAGTAAATTTATTTCTAGATTTATTTCTAGCCACTAACTCCTTTCTCTTTAACTGACTTTGTAATGCCGTGTGTGAGTGTGTGTGTGTGTGTGTATGTGTGTGTGTGTGTGTGTGTGTGAGTGAGAGAGAGAGAGAGAGGAGAGAGAGAGAGGGAAAGGGAGAAAGATTTGGTTTTCTTATGAATCAGATTCTTACTTTAGAAAGAATTAAGGTAGAAAAGCTTCAGGGAGTCTTATTCTGACCCAAAATAACTGGATTAAAGTCAAGGATCCCTAAGAAAGAGAACGGTGGGATGATTGGAATCTATGCCCAAGTCCATGAATTGCCTTTGTCTCTGATTTCAAAATGCATATTTCAGCTTTTGTTCTTACCCAGTGAAGTAGTTTTCCCCTTCAAATTTTTACCATTTTTTTTCCCTAGAATCTTCAGCTACTTGGAGCTACAGCCATTGAGGATAAACTACAAGACCAAGTGCCTGAAACCATAGAAACGCTAATGAAAGCTGACATCAAAATATGGATCCTTACTGGGGACAAGCAAGAAACCGCCATTAATATTGGTAATTCGCCACACTCAAATTTTAAATATTGCTCTCTAAAGCAATGTGCTTTATTAAGATGAACTAAAGATGTGTCGAAAACATGAGGCCGGGGACCCTGAGGACAATAAGAGGGCTTTCGTCTGAGCGTGATAGTTAATCTGAAAGATAAGAGGAGGGACAGGGCTGTAAGACAAACAACAAAGCCAGTCTCAGTGAACTCTGGCCCGCTCTCAAGCTCCATCCCTAACCTGGAGCAGGCCCATGGCACCATCGCCCTTTCCCCTGTGAACCTCTCAACTTTGCATATATTCTTCTTTCTGATGTACTTTATTCTAACAGACCAGATTGTAAGAAAGGATAACTTCTAAGAAAGTATCTCCCTATTCCAGGAAGGAGATTTTCTTGGACTTTGGACTTGGACTTGGATTTTCTTGGACACCACCCAAGGCGGTGGTGTCCTGGCCCTTTTTTTTTTTTTTTTTTTTGACTCAATTTGAAACAAGCTAGAGTTATCTCCTGAGAACCTTGATTGAGAAGATGCCTCCATTAGGTGGCCTGGAGACAAGTCTGTAGAGCATTTTCTTGATGAATGATTGATGAGGGAGAGCCTAGCCCACTGGAGGTGCCGCCACCCCTGGGCCCATGGTTCTAGTAAGAAAGCAGACTAGGCAAGCCCGTAAGCAGTGTTCCTCCAGGGCTTCTGCTTCAGTTCCTGCCTTGAGTTCTGCCCTGATTTTCTTAGGTGATAGCTCATGATGTAGAACTGAAAGGTGGAATAAACCCTTTTCTCCCCAAGTTGCTTTCGGTTATGGTGTTTATCACAGCACTGGGATCTGAATTCAGACAGATGGCAAGAGGAGTAGAAATTGTAGACCAAGGTCTCTGTGAGTCCAGGGATTAGAGGCATCCCTGCGCTTCTGCCGCTCAGCTGGGCCACCTTTTTGGGGAAGGAACTTACTTTCCAGTTCTCCTTTCTCATCTGCTGAAATTAACCTTGACACCTTGCTTGCTACACCTGTCCCCCAGTGTGAATTCTTCTGGAACACAAGAGATCGCTGCTGTAGTTGGGAATCAGAGAGAATGTAGGAGGAGGCAACCTCTCTTCATCCATACCAAGATATTTTAAGATTTGGTGTCTTGAGACTATAAATGTGTGATGTTATTAGGCTCACCTACTTACTTGTTTGTGGCACCAATACCCTTTTTAAGGTCATAGGGGTTTTATGTACAGCCAAAGGAGCTCATACAACCACACATGCCCTCTTAGGTCTTCCCCTCTGGATATTCCGCCTATACATGGCACACGTACATAACATTTCTACAGTTGTGTATAGAAGTCTAGAAATTGGGACAATGACATGTTTATGTGCTATCTCTACTTGCGTTGGCCAGATGTTGTTACTAACAAATGACTGTCAGTTTGCTTCCATTCTTAATCAGTTCCAATTGTTTGCAAAGTGTTTATATTAGTCCTCTCAAGCTGCTATAAGAGAATATCACAGAGGAGGTGGCTTAAACAACAGAAATTGATTTCTCACATTTTTGGAAAATAGAAATCTGAAATACATGAGCATTCAGTCCGTAGCAGGCCACAACTTTAACTTTAATTACCTCCTTACGTGCCCCGTCTCCATATGCGGTCACACTGGGAAGAGTCATGGCTTCGGCATATAAATCTCAGGATGGGGAATACAGTTTGATTTGTAATACAAGTCTGATAAAGAAGTGTGTGGTATTCAAAGCCTGTATTACTAATAATATGGAAAGGGAGGATTCATTTTATTTTCCAGTTTCTGTAACCATGGATGGATAGCCCAAGCACTGTACAATGTAGATTCGCTTTTACATACTGATCATGTACATAACATACAAAACTCCCCAAAGTTGAACATTCATGCTATACATAGCATGGAAGCACACTTTTAGAAAATCGTTGTTAAGAACTCTTTATCTCAAGTATATTTAGCTCATCGTTCATTTAGAAGTTTTAGCAGTCAGCCTAAATTGTCCTCAGAATTAAAAAAAACAAACTATATCATAAATCTATAATAAATCTTTATTAGGGTTCTCTAGTGAAACAGAATAGATATATTCATTATACATATATATGTATTTGTATATATCCATTCTAAAGGTTATGTTCCTATATATAGATAGGAAGGAAGGAAGGAAGGAAGGAAGGAAGGAAGGAAGGGAAGGAAGGAAGGAAGGAAGATACAGATATAGAGAGAATATTTATTAGAATGGCTTACAGGCTGTGGTCCAGCTAGTCCAACAATGGTTGTCTACCAATAGAAAAATCCAAGAATCCAGTAGCTGTGCAGTCCACAAGACTGGATGTCTCAGCTGGTCTTCAATATATATCAGAATCCAAAAGTTGGCTCTAATGTCAGTGAAGGAATGGACTTGCTAGTGAGGGTGAGCACAAGCCAGCAAAGACAGAGCTAGCTTCCCTCTTCCGAGTCCTTTGTTTAGGCTGCCAGCAGACAATGTGGCCCAGACTAAGATGGATCTTCCTTCCTCAGAAGATCCATATTAAAAGTGGGTCTTCCCACTTCAAATGATGTAATTAAGAAAAAATTCCCTCACAGGTGTACCCAGCCTCTTGCGTTTTAGTTAATCCCAGATGTAGTCAAGCTGACAACCAAGAATAGCCATCACAAAGTCCATATAATCAATATACTATGTATTGAATTTTTAATTTTTTTTAGGTTATCATACAAATGATTAGCTCCGCCATGGCGTCTCACACTTTCACATGTTCCTTTGTTCTCAGCTGTTCCACTGCCCTCTTGTCCCCCCTTCCCCCAGATAGTCTGCCCTTTTACTCTCTTATCACATTACGGGTCTGTTACTGTCTGCTCCCTTTCTCGTGATGACTTCCTCCCTTGTCATGACCCCTTTCTAGTGTCATGACCCACACTTGTTAAGTCTTGGTTTCTGCATAGAACCTGGGTAGCGGTTGTTTTTCTGAGTCTGGCTTATTGTGCCTAGCATAATGATTTCCAGTTCCACACAGTTTTCTTATGTACTAGGTTCCAGTTAAGTGCAAGAGACAGTAGGGGACGGAAGAAACCAAGGGTCTGTGAGCTCAGGTCAGGAAAACAGACAGTGAAGTTAGAAAAGTGCAGAGCATTGTAGAGAGCAATGGTTACTATTTATAAAAATTGTCAAGGGGCCGGGGGGATGGCTTGGTCGGTGCCTGCCCAGAAGAACCCATGAAACACAGCCAGGTGTGACGATATGTGCTTGTGATCCCAGTGATAGGCGGGCAGACACAGACTCACAGGCTGGCCAGCCTGGCCTACTGAGTGAGCTCCAAACCAGTGAGAGACTCCATCTTGACAAATGAAGGTAGACGGCACTTGAGGAATGCCACTCATATTTGGCTTCTGGACTCCACATGCGTGTTCACACACACACACACACACACACACACACACCCAAATGGGAGGAGTTAGGGCATTGCACAGAGAGAAGTCATGAAGAACTCATGCTGGAGGTGACATTTGAGGGAAGACCTAGAAGAGGAGAGTGCTGTAGACGACAAGGAGCAGTTTGTCAGAGCAAAAGTAAGGAGGTGCGTACAGAGGAACCAGATGGGACAGGGCCTCGAAATGTCTCTCAATCCGCCCTCAGCGCACAGGGAAGATACGGGATAATGCTGCACAGGGAAAGACGTGATGACTTTCCTGTGGACACAGACTCTGGATGCGAGATTGACATCAATCTTGGGAAGCCAGCATAGGAGCAGAGTAGCCAGCAGGGAAGCTGCCATGTTGATCCAGGGGGTGTCTTGGTGGCTTTGACCAAATGGTAATGATGGGAAGTGGCTGGTTTCCCAAATTTTCTTTTAATTTTTTTTTCTGTTAGTAAAAAACAGAACTTTTCTTATATGATATATCCTGATTACGGTTTCCTCTACCTCTACGCCTCCTGGTTTCTCCACACAGCCCCACCCATCTGGATCCATCCCCTTTCTGTCTCTCATTAGAAAACAAACAGGCTTCTTAGGGATAGCAATAAAACTTAAAATAATAAGATAAAATGAAAACTAACACATCAGAATAGGACAAAAAGAAGGAAAAGAACCCAAGAAAAGGTATAAGAAACAGATACAGACACAGAGGCCTACTCATTTACACACTCGGGAATCCCATAAACACACCGAACCGGAAGGCATAATATATACACAAAGGACCTGTAGGCTAAAAAGAGGAAAACATACATAAATAAAGTAAAATTAAAAATAACACTAAAAAATCTAAAAAACTCTGACGTGACATTCTGAGACAAGGAGCCTCCAAAGATGCTGTTGAGTTCATTTTCTATGGCCATCCACTGCTGGGCATGCAGCCTGCCCCTTAGAGCAGTTTGTTTCCCCAGTGAGACTGCCTTGGAGAAACTACATTTTCATGTGCAAGTGGTTGTCGATTGGATATAGTCCCTGGGTTAGGGATGGGACGTAGGTCTACTTCTTTCAGCTCTAGGATCCCATCTGATGCTGCCTCAGTCTCTGTGAGTTCATACTCACATAGATCCTGTTGATTTGGAGAGCCTTGTTTTCTTGGTGTCTCTCATCTCCTCTGGCTCTTACACTTTATCTGACTCTACTTCTGCAGGCTTCCCTGAGCCCTGAGGGGAGGGATTTGATGGAAACATCCCATTTAGTGCTGAGCGTTCCAACATGTCTCACTCTGCATAATGTCTGGCTGTGCGTCTCTGTGTTTGTTCCCATCTGCTACAGGAGGAAGCGTCTCTGAGGGCTGAGCCAGGCACTGAGAGTATAGAGGCAGTGAGCGTAAATGACTCTAATTTTTGTTACTGTGAGATGAGTCAGGCAGTGTCGCCTGTGTTTGTTTCTTCACCGATAGCAACTGTATCAAGCCAATAGAGAATAGGCAGGCGTGGATTAATGCAGGAGAGGCTTTGTCATGGAGGGAATGCAGCAAAGTAAGAGGAAAGGAGGCAAGAAACGATGCTCTGCCCATCCAGGACAGAGATGACGCTGTTCCCTCGCCATAAAACCCCCATTAGATGTTTGATCATGTCCTGCTTTACCAGCTTTACTTCCTTCTAGAAAAGCTAATCCTACCTATTACTGTGTGTGCCTAGGACACTCCTGTAGACTTCTGAGGAAGAACATGGGAATGATCGTTATCAGCGAGGGCTCTCTTGACGTAAGTGACTTTGTTCCTCAGAACCTTCTTGTACTTTCTATCAGATCCCTGCGGCAACACTTTATTGGCATGAGATTAAAAGATACCTTTTTTATACTTCGCTATTATTGCTCTGCTCTAACTGTGTGTACAGCTTTGAACAACATTAATGTGAACTGATGCGTTGCACGTGCGTTAGCTAAAGGAAATTGCCATGTGATGTCCTTCATGTTGTGACATAGAAAGGCTGCTTCACGAAGACCCCAGTCCAGTGGGTTGCTGGTGGACTGTGGCTCATTCACGCAGAATATTGCGTTTTGTGTGTTAGGCCTTTTAAATCTGCCTTAGCGTCCAGGGTTAATACATATTCCTCTGTTTTTAAGAGGTTTTGAAAGTTATACTAAGCAATACAAAATAACCATGCCTGACTCAAAAGGGCCCTGATTGTTTTGTTTTGTGGGGTTGTTTTTTTTCTTTTTGATGCCCTAACTACTAGGATGAATTATTTTTAACAGAAAAATATGTAGGACAAATGACCTGTAAATACTTTAACGTCAAGGTGGCTGCTTGTAATATAAGGTGGAAGACAGAACAGGAGAAGTGATAACTTTACACCTGCTTAAAATAGTTATTATGACGCAAAAAGCAGAGCGGAGCAAACCTGATAATTAGGGATTTGGGTTAAGCTGTGAGGTCGCTTGTGAACAGTGTGGAAGTCTTTGGGGAAAATGTTTAGAAGTCAGCTGTGATACTTGGTTGCAAATGTTTTGATTACTCATCCTCCAAACAATCCTAATACTTTTTCCTTTTCTTGTGAGATCTTTGAACAACCTGTAATGCTGTGCGATTTTGCAACAGTATCATCATGGCTCTGCATCCTACACCCCTCAGCAATCCCACCCCACCCCCCAGACACATTTCAGATGTATTAGCCTTGCACTGCCAAAGCCAAGATCTTATGTTGTGAACACTGTCCAAGGCAGCCTTGCCCTCCGAGAGCTGGCACACGAGGTGAGGTAAACGTCCACAAATAACAGCACAAAACAGCCACGTAGGTGAGGGAGGTGTCTACTATGGGGCTTCTGTGACTCGTAAAGAAGATGACAGCTAATCCGGCAGAGGTGAGTCACCAGTGAGGAAGAATATTTGAAGCAGAAAGCCCTGGCAGGGAAGACCAACCCAAACTTGGAGAATGGAAAGGGGAACATTGAACTTCAACATGAGGTTGTAACTTGTTAAGGACCTTTGTTGGAGTAAGTAGCAGCAATGTGGATTTTCAGTTCCAGGAACAGTACAGATGATAGAAAGCAGATTATCCATGGATCGTCCGTGTTCGCATCTAAATTTACCTTACCTCTTGTGCCTTTACCCAGAGAGCTATTCTGTATCTGAGGAACGTACACATCCTAACTAGGTGCCTGTTGTTGCTGCTGCCACTGTTTTTATATGTCTTTACTGATTTAATGTGTGTGTACACACATGCCATGGCACGTATGTGGAAGTCAGAGGGCAACTCGCAGGACTCGGTTCTGTCCTTCCACAGCATGGGTTCCAGGGATTGAACTCAGGTCAGCAGGCTTAGCAGCAAGCACTCTTACTTTCTGTGCCTTCTCACTAGTCCATTCTTGTTACTGTTAAAAAATAAATGAAATGGTTAAGAGCATTCTTGCTCTTGCAGAGGACCCAGGTTCAGTTCCAGCACCCACGTGGGTACTTTACAACCATCCCTAACTCTCCAGTTCCAAAGGCTCCAATGCCTTAAATGCGTGGAGGTAAAATACTTAGATGCATAAAACAAATAAATCTGAAAACAATTTTTTTTAAAAATCATACCATACTCTGCATACTGCGTTTTGCTTTAAAGGTTTTCCTTTTTTGTACCTGCTATGTCTTAGCCAGTGTTTATGTGTCTGCGTGATATATATGTGAAGCTACTTAATTCTTTGCTAACTGTGGCGTGGTACATATGAGGTACCTAAAAAGAAGTGATAGAGTTAGATAGAACTGGAAAGGTGATCTGGAGCCAGCTGTGGCAAACTGGGTCAGGATAGAGAGCACACCAGCACAGATGAGGAACACTTCCCTCAGCTTCGTGTGTATGAGGTACATATCAGAGCGATGATGTGTAGGCATGTTTGGAAGGAGGGAAAACATAGATCACATGTAAAAAAACAAGATAAGGGGAAGAAGGAAGTGGGGCCCTGGTGCGAAGGATGTGGTGTAGGGACCGCTCAGGAACTTGACCCTATAGTCCCTGGGAAAGGAGCCACCCAGAGTGGCCCCCATTTGGGGCTGCATGAGCACATAGCATTGTGGACACTGCAGTGGGAATGTTCCATCTGCTGCTGGAGTCTGAGCTTTTCAAGTTCCATGGGTCACACTGGTGAACAGTGTCTCTAACACCAGTTAGATCAGAGTTCAAGAACCTGTGGGGTAAAAGGCCCAAAACAGGTCTGCTTCATTGCTACCATCTGGAGCAGTGGTTCTCAACCTTCCTAATGCTGTGAGCCTTTAATACAGTTCCTCATGTTGTGGTGAACCCCACCACCGCCACAAAATTATTTTTGTTGCTACTTCATAACTCATTTTGTTACTCTTATGAATCACAATGTAAAGATCTGATATGGAGATGGTCTTAAGCAACCCCTGTGAAAGGGTCATTTGAGCCTCAAAGGGGTCACAATCTACAGGTTGAGAATCACTGCTCTGGAGTTAGGTTTTTCCCTTCTGTAGTTTGTGGCAGCGTGCCTGCTTTTGTTTTATTCTGCCCCAATCATTTCCATCATTTATTAGATAATTATTGCTTTAAGTGTTTTAGATATCTTGTACTATAATAGCCTGAAGGGAAAAAGTGAAGTATTAAAATACAATATGTAATGTTCTGGTTTGTTTTCTCTTGCTATGATTAGCACCACGACCAAAAGCACCTCAAGAGAAAAGGGCTTATGTAGCTGACAGATTACAGCCAGGATAGAAACACAAGGCAGGAACCAAAGCCCATGGAGGCACACTGCTTACCAGCTCATCCCTCCGGGCTTGCTCAGTTACGCTTTTTATTTTTGGTTTTTCAAAATGGGGTTTCTCTGTTGTAACCCTGGCTGTCCTGGAACTCACTTTGTAGATCAGGCTGGCCTCGAACTCACAGAGATCTGCCTGCCTCTGCCTCCACCTCCCAAGTTCTGGGAATAAAGGCTGCGCCGCCACCGCCGCAGGTCTTCAGCTTCCTTTCTTATATAGCTGAGGCCCGTATGTTTAGGGATGACACCTGCCCACAATGGAGTGGCCCTGTCGACACAATTAGCAATTAATAAAATGCCCTAGCAGACAGAGCCACAGGCTAATCCGATGGAGATACTTCAACTGAGAGTCCCTCCTCCCAGGTGTGTCTAGGTTTATGTCAAGTGGACAAAACCAACCAGCACTCAGACTACTAGCTGAGTTAAGACAGTGGCGCTTGTTGGCATTTTTAGATTTCTAAGGTGGTAACTCAAATAGAGAAACACCTCCAAGGTGCTTCCACTACCTATTTTTCCGAGAAATGAGAAAAAGAGACTCCAGGAACACACAATTTCACTGAAAGCAGGAACTGCTCTGGCTTAGCCTTCCCAGTGCCCAGAGAATTACCTAACACATACTAAATACTGGATAAATACCTAAGCAGTGAGTCACCACATCATTTTAAATTAAGGGCTTTCCTTAAAAAAAAAAAAAGTGTGCATCAGTTTTCAATTTGAGGTAATTCATCATGTCTGAAGCCTCCTTGTGATTCAGGTTGTTCAGGGTAGGAGCCAGACACTGTGGCTCAGTGGATTAGCACTCATTTGCCTGGGCTCCTGGCTGCCAGTCTTCCAAGCAATATCTGGAGAAGGTTTTTCTCACTGGGAGCGGGAGGAGTGGATTTACAGATCCGGCTGGCTGGCTGGGGTCAGACCTCCTGCGATGCTCTCATTTGTTTCTCAGCAGGAGACAAAGCGTCACTTCGCACAGTGCCTTCTGATCTGCCATAAAACCTGTGGCTCCGAGTTCAGGCAACTGCTAGAATGCCCATAGGTAAATCATTGTTTGTATTTTCCATTGCAGAGGGGAAGAAAAAGCTTGTCTCTATTCAGACTATCCTGATAGATAACAAGAAGGTACAGGCTGATCATTCCCCGAGCACAAAGAGCACTTAACAAGAAATAAACTTTGGAGCATAATGTCTCAGGAATGAAGTTATGAATGAGTGATTTGTCAAATACATTGAAATGGTCCTCTGAAACCGCACAGTGGGCTGGGTGGTGGTGGTGCACACCTTTAACCCCAGGCCAGCCTAGTCTATAGAATGAGTTCCAGGACAGCCAGAGTTACAACAGAGAAACAAAAACCCGGGGGGGGGGGGGGCGGAGGAGGGGAACGACACAAGCACACAGGGGGAATTTAGACACTGAAATCAGCTTCTCGGAGCCAGTCTAGCTGTCTATAATGAGACTGTTACCTTGGGCAGAGCATTGGTGTGGTGAGCACAGGTTTATAAAATGTGATGGAAAGAATGTTATTCCAAAAGCTTTCTGTTTTGCATAATGAGCATTTTTATAAAAAGTGTATCATTTTCCATCTTTAATATTTTTCACAAGACAGTAAGTTCTAGCTATAGGTCATCTTTTGTGAGTGACACATACTGCTATTTACACTGTGCAAGTTTTCTACCAAACTAATATTAAAGTGGAAAAAAAGATAGGTCTCGTGTTACATTGTTTAAAGAACTCTATTTTGAAGTTCTAAAATTGTACGTAGAAAACTTCTCCTTTCTGAAGTTGGCACAGTGGTGCATGGCTCTAATCTCAGCACTCAACAGGCAGAGACAGGAGGATGACAAGTTTGAGGCCAACCTGAGCTACATAGAAAGATCCTATTTCTAAAAAGAAGGGAACATTTCTTCTGGTAGTGCTAATAAAAGAAACCTTCGTCTCCTGTGCTGGCTAATCAAATGTCAACCTGACACAATCTAGAGTCATCTGAAAGGAGGGAACCTCAAGTGAGAAAATGCCTCCATAAGATCCGGCTGTATGGCATGTTCTTAATTAGTGATTGATGGTGGTGCTATCCCTGAGCCGGTGGTTCTGGTTCTATAAGAGAGCAGGCTGAGCAAAGCCATGGAAGCAAGCCAGTAAGCAGCACCATTCCATGGCTTCTGCATCAGCCCCTGCCTCCAGGATCCTGCCCTGTTTGAGCTCCTGCCCTGGCTTCCTTCTAGGATGAACAGCTCTGTAGAAATGTAAGCCAAACAAACCCTTTCCTCCCCAAGTTTCTTTGGTCATAGGTTTCATCCCAGCAATAGTAACTCTAACTAAGACATCTCCCACAAAAGAGATTGTCCAGAAAGCATCACTGGGCTTTCCCATTGTCTCTTGGGCTTCAGTGTCATTATCCCTCTTGGGGAAACAAAAAAACAAAAAAGCCTCCCAGCCATTTCTAAAACCTTTGAATAAATGCATACAACCAGTTGAAGAAATATATATTATGTGTTCACCTGAGTGCCTCCCATTTACTCCCACCTTCTCTGGGGAGCCGCCACAAGGCAAAGCAAGATACTCTCAGTGACAATGCAGATGTCTTAGGCAGAGAGATTTGTTGAACTTTTTAAATTTAAAAATAAGAATTTCAGGTTGGAGAAATACCTCGGTGGGTAATGCACTTACGGCACACAGGTGCAGACCTGTGTTTGAATTTCTAACATCCACCTGAATAAAAGCCACCATAGTGGAACACGTCTTTACCCTATAGAGGAAAAACACAGATCTGAGGAGTTTTCTGGCCAGGTAGCCTAGCCGAAATGGCAAAACCCAGGTTCAGTGAGAGAGCCTGTCTCAAGAAATAAGATGGGGAGAAATAGAGAAAGTCATCCAAACGTTGATCTCCAGCTGACTGACACCACATACACACACACACACACACACACACACACACACACGCCTATGCACACATACAAAGAAAAGAATTTCATGGATAAGTGTATTTAAAAGATGTGTAATGTTGATCAAAACCTATTAGGTAATAAAAAGATCATTTCCATTTTGCATGACTTTTTTATCATGCTTCATTGAGCCACTCTCTTAGGGGTCCTGACTGCTCTTGATGGGTGGCACTTTGTCAACAGAGTCAGGAATTTCCTTGTGCTGGCTTCATGGAAATATGCTTTCCCTCTAACCCCACACAGTGCCCCGGAACGAGCCCGCAAACCTCTCGGAAGCCCCGTACTTACTGACTCATCCAGGGCATCCTTCTTACATTTCCTGTAAATCCTTCAGTCTATCATAAAATAATTTATTCAAAATATGTTAAAACTGGGGGTATTTAAGCTGTGAGGTGAAAACTGGGGAATCATACTGTGGCCTAGTTTTCCTTCCCAAATTCTAATTAAAAGTCTTTCAAAATTACTGAAAATTGTTGTGGGAAGACTAGGTTTATGTTACATTAAGAAAGGTAATTGTTAGATTACTGGAGTCCTCGGCTTGGCAGCATAGTTAATCTCTAGAAATATTTCCAGGTGATTCAGCTTTTGTTTTTTGTTGTTCTTTCTGTAGTTGTTTGGTAGCTTTTTTAATTTTTAAGATTTATTTTTAGTACTTTTAATCATGTGTGTGCATCTGCATGTGCGCGTGAGCACTAGTGCCTTTAGAAGCCAGAGGTGTCAGATCCCCTGGAGCTGGACTTATGGGAAGGTCTGCTTCATGTGGCTGCTGGGAATCAAACCCACATCCTCTGGAAGAGGAACATGGTGTGTGCTGAATCACTGAGCCATCTCCAGCCCCTTGTTTGGTAGCTTTGATCTAAGTTTTTGCATGATTAGGAAAATCTTGAAGACGCGTTACATTGTAATAGCTCAGAACTGCACCTGGATTTCAGTTGTCAAGTCTAGGACAGATTGGCAAGCAGCTGTTAATTCTTAAACCACTTGTAGCTGCCAAGCCCATTCTTGGGCCTCCTGTGCTCACCCTTAGTCTTACCTGTGTCTAGCATCTCTTGTGTATGAGGAAGGAATCTGTGGACTCTCCCAGGAGGTAGATCTTAGATACATTTCCACTCCTTTCTACTGCCCGGCTTTCCCTTGGGGAGCAGATGGGGAGGTAGGCAGTCGCTATTCATTGATTCAGTTAACAAGAAAGACATTGAGAAACAAATTCCCTCCACTTGCAGATTTGCTCCCAAATTCCCGAGTTCCTAACCAGCCCCACTCACCTCTGTTCATCTGGGTGTGGTTTTTCCCAGTGGCACAGCTTGGGAGGGGGTGCATGAGGGTAAAGTGGATATTACAAGAAGGTGTTCTGGGGTCTGGTCCTCCAAACAAAACAGCAGCCATTATCTGCGCTTGCTTGCAAGAAACCATCAGGAGAGGGCTGTTGGACTGTCGACATCTCCTCAGAGGAGGGGTTGGGAAGAGTCATTAGACCCTCACCTGAGAGTCTAGCCAGATCCTAGAAGCCATGTGTATGCAATTCTGCCTTGATTGCTCTTGGTGTGTCCAGGTGGCACTGCCTCAGGGTCTTGGGAGGTGCTTAACTATCTCTGCTGTTACACCGCCATCTGTCAGGACACCACCTGATATCTCGGGCAGCTGCATATTATCTGTTCCCTAGGAAATGTAACGTGCTGACTTTCTATGCATACTAATTGCTTTTCTCGTTGTCATGACTAAACACCAGACTGAAAAAAAACCAAGGGAGGAAAGATTTCATGTGGTCCATGGTTTCAGTCCATCATTGTGTATAGTGTAAAGGGGTGACAGATTCATGCATACGAGACAGTGCAGCTTCTCCTTCTCGTGTCTTGGTAGGACAGGAAGCAAAGAGTGGGACTAGAAGCTGGGCCAGGCTTTACCCCTCAAAGGCCTGCCCCTAGTGGCATACGTATGCCAGCTAGTTACCAGGTTCCAGAAGTTCTACAACCTGCCAAAACAGCACCTTCTCCTGCAGACCAAGTACTCAGTGCGTGAGCCTGTGAGGACTATTTTACATTCAAACCATGACCCTGTGCAAAGGGGGCTCTTGTCGCTTCTGCAGGATTCTATGCATTGCTGTTCTGCTCAGAAAAAGTTCCACAACTTGTAGTTATTAAATACCTTCTATTTTGTACCAGGCGCTAGACTGAGGACTGAATGACAAAATCCTGTTTTCACCTGAAAATGCTAGTAGGCAGAGTCTTAGGCCTCTTACAGAGGAGGAGTCCAGATAGGGGCTCTAGGCCAACCATAGGCAGGTAGCTTAGTTATTTGACTCCAGAACATAATGTATACATTTTTTCCTTACCTTCACATTTGTGAAAGTGAAGTCATCAAAATATTTGTCTCCTAGACATGCTATTATAAGGATTAAACTAAACAGTGCCTGTTAAATACTAAACGCAGTGGCTAGCGTGTAGTAAGTGCTGGCGGTAACGGTGTATGAGGCAGAAGCTGCCTCCACCTGCAGCAGCCTGGAGGTCTTGTGAGACTTTCCACTCAGGTGCAACTGAGACTCTGGACTCAGCACAAAGAAGAACTTCAGAAGGAGACAGTAAGGACAGAGTTGGGAGTTTGGATGAGATTTTAGCAGAGATTTCAGCATGAGTTAATAGAGATCGATGTTGGGGAAGAAGACACACTCGGTGTTGGTGTGGGTGTTCCAAGAGAGTCGCCCTTTAGTGTCTTAGCAGTAAACACGAGGTGATTTTGTCGGCTCTCCAGTTACCTCTCAGAGAGTTGCTAAGACGTCCCCCTGCCTTGTCCCCTTCTTTTTCAATGAATGAGATTATATAGTTGTTCTAGAAGTACCTTGGATAGGGGTTGCAATCTGAAAAGGTTAACCATGAGTCACAAGAGTTCTAGGAAGGTGTTAAGAGTTTGTTTTGTTTTGTTTGGTTGGTTGGTTTTTTGTTTGTTTGTTTGTTTACTAAAAATGGAGTTGTATGAGGTTCCTAGTAAGTGTATTGTGGGCTTTACTGTTGGGAGAGGAGGAAGATTAGTGGACTCTGAGGTGTGTTAAGCACAGCTCATTGCTACTTTAGCATTCTTTCTTGAAAATAACTACATAAAGAATATTCTCTCTAGGTAGGCAACTTTCATGGCAAATGTAAGTTAAATTTGAATGTTTTATTCTTAGCTGGGGAGAGGCTTCAGCCAGATTCAAAGGTGAGGGGCATCTTCTCTTCTGTGCTCCCTTAATCTTCCCCTGGCTTTGCACCCCGCCTTGGTAAGCATTCCAGAAATACTGTGACCACAGTCTCATCGTCTCTGTTCTTCCAGCGTTGTTATTCCTGGGAGCAGAGAGCTCTTCATTGCCAGCTTCCAGGAGAGAGAACTTTACACAGCTACCTTGCTCTGAAATTGTTTCCAGTTCTCTAGTTAATTGAAGAACGTGGCCCCAAGCCAGCCATAGGTTTGATTATGGATTCCAGTATTTCCTCTCCAATATATTTTACTGAAAATGAATTGTTGGCCACATTAGAGATTAAGTTAACAAGCATTAAAAAAGAATTTCCAGCACCATTGTTAAAGAAAACCCTTCACTAATTGCTAATGTTTTCCTAGCTACATTTGAGCTTCTAGCACTGTAAATATCTGTAACAGATAGGACATTCCAGATATAGATGCTACAGTTGTCATCTATATCCTTTGAGCTCAGCTTACGTGTTTTATGCAGACAGCCCTCACTGTTTTGGGAACCAGCCACCAGTAAATGGCTTCTGAAAGAAATCCAGAATAAGCAAGTCATTGACTTGACTCCAGAAGAGAAAGGGGAAAGAAGAAAATGCTAGCTACTTCAGGTTTTGTTTGGATATGTCCCCTGAGGCTAATACAATGCATTTTGTATGGCGTTGAAAACCAGTTTAGACAGGCTTGAGACCACACTGAGTTCCCTTCTACTGCCAGTGTGGGCGCTTCGCTGCTGACTTTTCTTTTACAATTAGCAAAGTGCTCTCAGCATGAGCTTGTGCAGTCTTTTTAAGACGGTGCTTAAAGGTGTTAATGTTCCCCTGTCTGCAGCTGAGATGCCTTTCTGTAATGCCCAATGATAGACTGTTTCGACCCTGTAAGGCGCACTGCTTACCCCAGTAAGAAATGCAACCATTTCTAAAAAGTGAAAATGGTGTTTGAACAAATCGTCCATTTTCCTTGCCCCTAATTTGAGACCGTATCTGCTGGCAGCCAGAGTATGTGGTTGGCAAAGTTGTATAAAACACATTGTTTGGTCTCGTGGAATTAAATGTATCCCCTTTTTTAAACACAACACAGCAAGACCGGCTGGTGTACAAAACCCCGAGTGAAATTGTTCACAGATTCACAGTGTCTCTGTTTCAAGAAATTCCCCCACCCTCAAGTCTGAATATTCTTTACCTCATTTTGCCTAAACATCTGCACTCTTCCCCAAGACCTAGAATTACAGATAAGTGCTTTCTAACCAGACTACTCCCTTGCTGTTCTCCCACAAACTGTTGACATTTCTGAGGACTCACTCCTCACCTTTTGCCCTCTTTCCATCTCTCCTGCCCATACCTTTGACGGGTCAGAACAACGTCAAAAGCAACAGAAAAAAGCTGATGAGATGCCCGCTGTACCTGGCTGTTGGTCCACGTTCCAGATGGAGCCTTTGTGTTCAGGTGCTGGTGATTACAGCATCCTGATTTTCCACTTCCACCGCTCCAAGTCAGGGGTGCTTTTATCTGAATTGGGATTTATCTTTAAACAACTACAGTTATTTCTCTAGTGACAGAATGACTGTCACGGGACTCTGCATCCTGATAATCATCGCCACGGCTTCCAATTTGTTTCATTTCTTCTTTCACTCAAGCCCAGGGCCACTGGGCAGCTAAAAGAGGATGCCCTTCTGGAAAATGCATGGAATTCAGTTTTTCCCCTATGAGAGCCATACATAGAAGTTATTGGATCCACATAGAGAATAATTGGAACAGTGTTTATTTGGGCTTTGTCCTAAGAAAGTACTGCAAATGAGTCTTCCATATTCTTCCATTCATTAATTGAAAGTATTAAGCAAATGGGTCCAACATTCACTTTCTCTGGGTCTGGGAAACAGTTTCTCGTAGATCTCAGTAGTTACCTTCTCCAGACCATTGATTTGGTAATTTGCTTACTGCTTATTTTCAGAAAACCAGTGGTATATTCTGAGCAACCTCTTCCTGGCTGAATTGAAGGCAATAGGAGAGACTGGATGTCTGCCGACTCAGTTCCTCCAAGAATGCTTCCTTTGGCATTTGAATCACAGCCACCACTGGAGAATATTTAATACCAACCTCAAAATAAGTGTTTAGGAGCCTCTCAGTGGTGGTTTAAAATAATTACCATGAAGGCTTTGGTAAAGGCCTTTATCCACAAAACTATTTAAATTATATAATTACGCCCCCATCTCATTCTTCCTTCCTTTCCCTGGATTGATCTTTCTTTACTCCAGACCCCAACCCAACACCAAAACACAGGCTGGCTGTCCATTCGCCACTCCTCCCTTCCTCTCTTCTGTACCCCAAGTGAGACTAGATGCTCACTAGGAATTATTTTCCTTATGGAACCTATCATAATCCTGAATCTCAAACCTCTGCTGAGGGGCCAAGAGCAATTTATCCAGCACTCCAACTTCCTCTTCTTACCTGCTTCTATTTTGTGACCTTTGACCCTTCTCAGCCGGCATGACCCCTCTGGGAGATTGGATGGTTTTCTCAATTATAGCGTTTTACATCTATCCTCATTCAGGATAGCTCATATTTGTATATCAGCAAAGCATGGAATATTTTTGTGTGTCTCTTCCCCCCCTCACCTCCATTATCTTTAGCAATGTATGTTGAAATACATTCGTTTGGCTGCTTTCCACTGAGCTACTTTGGAGGACCTCTCTGACCATATGTTTTTAATGACTTCACCTTCTGTCTGCCCTTACCCATTTTGGAAAAATTACTTTATATTGGTTTGGTTCTATACACATATGTTTTTGAATATTATATTCTAATTTAGGATAGGAATTTAGAAACACCGAAGGTTTTCGATCAAACGCTATGTCAAAGAGCACTAGCTCTTCTGACTGGGATACATACTAAATGGACCAGTTGTATATAAATGTAGTTTCTCTCTGCTCTCGGGTGTATATCCTCTTACCACTGCCTGCAGTAGCTGGACGAGCAGTTGATGTATGTATTGCGTAGGCGTATTTGGAATGTCCAGGGTTCCCCTGAATCAGTAACACATTGTAGAAAAATAAGTAATACCCAATGGTTTACCCAAGTTGTTATTACAGGAATCATAACTCACTCTTTAAGAACGTGCTAACGTTGTCCATACTTGATATAGTCAGAATATGTTATTAAAATTTTTCCTGGAATGTTCTGTTAATTTGCGGTTTTAGGGTGTGAACATTTGGAGAACATAAAAGTAGAGAAAGAGTGAGACATTTGGTCATAAAACTCATGTCTGAAATGATGATGAGGCAGGTCCACAAGCCATCAAAATAGCTAGTATGTTTAGATATCGTGTGTGTGTGTGTGTGTGTGTGTGTGTGTGTGTGTGTGTGTCTTTTCTAATATTTGTCATCAAATTATGGTAAACTAAAGTAAATACAACGTAAGCCCTCACTGTCCAGATGAAATATATCTTGGTGCTTAAAAAACGTTCAGAGCCTGAGGATTACCTTAATGATGCTATAGCTGAAGAATATATGCTGGAAAAACAAGCCTTATTATGCTTATCATTAATTATTTTAAACAAACACATATTAATGTAGTTACTCATACTAAAACTTACAAATCATGACAGAGAAACTCCATTTTACTTTGTAATTTTTGAAGTGAGTTGTATCATATTGTTCTGCCTTGTTAAGGAAAGACAGGCATTAATTATATAAATATTTCTCCTCCCACCATGCACCAGTTTTGTGCCGTTTGAGAAGAGATGATGGTCTCATCGCTAGAATTGGAGGAAATTCAGGTTTCCAGATAATGTTTATGTGTTAGAAGGCATTCTGGGAGAGCTGAGTTTTAGCAGCCACAGCTAGATGGGAACATTGTCCCTGGGAGACTTCATGAGAAAACTTAAAGTGATCCCCATTCTGCACTTCCTGGATTTTCTAACTTGGTGCAGAGCTTGGCAGTTTGCAGACACTGCCTCATCTCGTGGGTACCTCTCTTGGACGTGATGCCAGAGGAGGAGAAAGAACTTGGGTGTCAGCTTTATACCGAGCACTGGGAAGGACACTGTATCTACAATTAACGAAGTCAATATTGTTACAATCGTTCTGGAGAGTTCATACTATCCCAATCTCATGAATGAGAAAAAAACTTGACTCACAAGTCCAGGAGCCTACCTGAACAAACAGTGTGGCAGAGCCAGGCTCCAACCAGGCTTTTCTAGGGCCACCTCATGGCTTGTGCAGTTTGCCAAATGAAGAAGTCAAACCAGCAAGAGTTAGGTTGGCACACATCTCTATCACTGCCAGGGAATCCTTTCTAGAACTCCGGCTTATATATCTTCCTTGTCTTATCCAAAAGGAGTTTACAAGCAGGCATGCTAGTGCACAATGCCATGTTGAAGTAGCTGAGGCAAGAGTTCCATGAGCTTGAGACCAACCTGGGCTACATACTGAGTTCAGACCAACAAGAATCAAAGTCTCTCCCTCTCCCTCTCCCTTTCTCCCTCCATCCTTTCCTCCTCTCCTTCCCCTCTCCCCTCGCCCAGCACACACATAACACACTTTGGAGTTCCCAGGGTGTTGAGTTAGTGGTTGAAGCTATTCAGTATTTCTCCTTTCTTAAGTTTTTTCACTGTGAATTTTCTCAAAGTCAAACATCTGCCTTTTCCTTCTTAAGGGAGGAGAAATGTCTGATTGCCTTACCATGTACTTCGTCCTCATCTAAGACTGAGGGGAATTTTGAATTTTGAACCATGGAATATGTTTAGCTTCCAGAATTTAGTTCTTCACAACGTGGCATCATCACTAAGTTTGCGCTATGGATACCCAGGAGCAGCACGTGAGCCTCAACAGGCCACCTCTACTTTTCTTATCTCCCTTTATGTAGCTGCACGTATGTGCTGTGCACAGGCAGCTGTTGTCTCTGTGTGGATGACTAATCCGTGCTCGCGTGTGCTCAGGCTCTGCAGAGCCGTTTTGCAGTGGCCCAGCCTCTAGTCGTCTCATTTAGGTAATCGTCATCTTTATTCAGCCTCTTGTTAGATTTTGCTCTTTTTGAGGACAGAAAGTGAACATGAAGCCCTGTGCTGTTAATAATGGGGTAGGAAGTACTGTCTTCCTAAACTGAAATTCATTCTCACCAAAATGAAAGCTACATCTTCCCACTGGTACGCTCATTCCCTCAGTTCGTAAGAGAAGAGAACAAATCCAAGAACAACAAAATTGTCTTGCTTCAGTTTGGCTGCTACAAGAATAATACCACAGATGGGGTGGCTTCAACAACAAAGATCCATTTCTCTACATTCTGGAGACGGGACAGCCCACCAGCGAGGTGCCAGAAGCTAGGGGTCCCCGGGGGCCTGTTCCTGGTTCACGGTGTCCTCATGTGGCAGAAGGGAGGAGGACTTCCCAGAATCTCTGTTAAAAAGCCATGCACAAATCCTGTACTGAAGGTCTTGATTCAGTGTCCTAATGACCTCCCTAAGGCCCTTCCTCCTGGGGCCCCATCACATAAGAAGCATTTCAGTGCAGGAATTTGGGAGAAACAAAAGCGTACAGAATAAAAATCCCTTGTCAAATATTGTCTCAAAGTCAGTGTTATTCAAGAGTTCTATGCATTGGTTACTCCTTTCTAGGGATAAAATCCTCTTCCTAATGTAGTTTTTATCATTTTATCTTCCCACATTAATAGGTTCCCAAGAATAAGTATAAAGCTGAGCACTTACTTGAGTTTGGGCCCAAACACCAAACATCGAGATATGCTTTGGATAGCTAAGTATAGATAGGCTTATTTCCTTCCACGCTGAGGGAGGGTAGACTTGCTGCTGGTGCCCTCTGCTGTATACATGGAAGATCACATTATATAGGGTCACTAGAAGCAAGAAACCACAGCTCCAAGACAAGATGTGGCAACCAGTAGCTTCAGGCATTGTGTGATGGCCTGTGCTGGATCTTCCCCTCATCCCTGGGCCATGCTCACTCTTTCCTTTACTTAGGGGATATATTCACATTCTTGGGTTCCTTGGATTTGTTCCTGAGTAAAACTCTCTCTCCTGTAAGCAAGCCTCTAAGAGGAATCTGGGAAAGAACAGAAAGACCAAGAGCTGAACAGGGTCGGGTTGTTTGTTTTTTTTTTTTTTGCAGGTGCTTTCTGGGGCTCTTCATTTGGAGGCCATCACAGACTACTTCTTAGGTGGCCCGATATGTTCTCTGCACATCTGGCCCCACAGCTCATTAGCTGTTCCAAGCAGTTCTGCCAAAACCAAAACGACAACTTGTGTGCTGCAGTGCTTTCAGTACAAAGCTTCTGATTGATTTCCCCTAAAATCGTGTCAGATTCTATTGTCTGGGGCACCTTGTGTGATTTTTTTTTTTTTTTAATCAAGGGTTTCCTTGCTTCAGGTCATTTAAAAGCAATGAAAAAAATTTCTATGAAGCTGCTGGTCTCTGCGTTCTTCAAAGGCTGCTCGTGTGTCACCCCGTTTTGTTGGAGGGTACTCCGTGAATGTGCTGTCTGTTTTGACCAGCTTACACTCTAAATTTAAGTGAGAGTTGAGGAAGGCCTCTGGTCCCAGTTGCTATTGTGAGGCATTCTCCTTACCTAGTTTCCTTCTTCCTCAGCATGCCCTCCCTCTTTCTCTCCTCTTCCTTCCTCCCTCTCCTCACCCCCAGGTTTCTTATAAGACAAATAAGTCCCCTTTCCTCACCAAGCCTACAGCTCCTGAGCCTACAGCTGCACACCTTGCCTTGATCACTAGGTAGCTACCCTGGGTGTCCCATCTTACTGGCTGCCCTGGGCAGTCTCTGTTATTTTACGCCGAAGTAGATGTCAGGTTGTAATTGATTATTTGTTGTCTCTCTCTTTTCTAGTAAGAGAAACACAGTAACATTTTCTTCATTCTCATTGAGAGTATCCCAAGATTCTAAAAGAGTTTAGAGGCCCCAGAAAACCGTACCCTCAGGGCTCACAGGAGCAAACTATTTTAACTTCCCACAGGAGTGTTGTCACTAGCAGCTATTTTCTCTGTGGCCTCTTCATCACAGGCTTCTGTCACAAGAGGGAGACTGAGGTAATAAATTAAGCTGTTCCACAGCATGCTGTGTGGCATTTAGTAGACAAAGTACTGAGGGGATCCGAAAGCTGGGAAAGCATTCTTGTTACCTGGATGACTCGAGGAAAGTGGGGTCATGAGAATGTCTGTTTAGTTTATTTATTCATTGCTTTTAGAATAAGAAGACCTTGAGCTTGTATGTAGGCTTAAATGGCCAGGGAGGCTAGAAATGCACACGGACGTTTATGAGTGACAGTTCAGATTTTAACCAGGGGGTGAAAGAAAAGAAAAGGTGAAGAGTAGCCTCTCTGGGAAAAGAGACTGACCTTTCTGTGCTGTTGGCTGTGCTGTTTTGCCATCTATTGCTGTGACAGCACATGACCAAAACCAGCTTGGGGTGGAAAGTGTTTTTACATCTTACAGGCTAGAGTCTATCACCAAGGGAGATCAGAGCAGAAGCTGGGGCAGGAGCCTGGAAGCAGCAACTGATGCAGGAACCACAAGGAGTGCTGCTTACTGCTTTGCTCTCTATGGCTTGCTCAGCTTGCTTTCTTACACAACCCAGGAACGTTCAGGAGTGGCGCCAACCCACAGACATGCTCAAAGACCATCCTGATGAAGGCAATTCTTCAATTGAGCGAGGGTCCCTCTCCCCAGGTAACTCTAGTTGTGTCAAATTGGCAAAAACTTATCAGCACTGAGAAATGCTGTTTGTTGTAGCAACGCTGTGATGTTGCAAAGAGGAGAAAACAAGGTAGGAGGGTCAAGCAGGACTTCCTGTAAGCACTGGCCTTGAATGCTTTCCTTGAGTACATAGATGTGCAAGATGCTGGGGTCCAGGGAGGGGGACTTGAGTGGAGAGAAGAATCACCATAGAAACTGTCACCAGTCTTGTCAATCCCGCTTTTCCTTACCGGCTAGCCACCAGACTATGACCTTTCCTCTGTCTCAATGTCTGTCTGTCCCCACAAACTGCCTTAACTTCAGAGCATCTCTGATGTTCCTTTTTATCCAGCTTACAAGTAACAACAAGCAGAGTGCAACCCAGACCTTTATTGTTCTGCCCTATACGGTCTTTGATCATGTTTGCTAACTTAGCTTCTCCTTTATATATTTTCACTTTCACAAGTCACTATGTTTAAATGTTTAAACATTTCTCCCTCCGGTAGCCAAAGAGAAAGCCAGAGTGGCAGCTAACACGGTAATAAATTTACCCATAGCCACAGGAGATAAGCTTCAGTGCAATAAGGCCATAAAGTATGGCTCCCAGGTTTGGAGAAACTGCAATGATGTTTCATAAATAAGGAATTTTAAAATGCTCCCAGCAGTAAATAAGGATAAAATCTAACTCATAACTAGCGGCATACAGCGAGCAACGGAGCTCCTCATACAAGAACACTGTGGACTAAAATAACGAGAGTTAGCAGTATTGGTGTTGGTGTTACCTCACACCCTAGGTGGGCTGCTGAAAATTCACTGTGGTAAGTGTTTCACCCCTCCTGAAATGTTGCCTCTTACATCTCCTGACACCTCTTGATTTGCTGAAGATCTTTGGTAGTCACCAGGGAAACACAGAGGCACTGATATCACAAATAAGAGAGTTTTCAGCCAATTTGAAGGTGTCAGTGAGGGCTTTAGAGAAGGAAAGTAGGGCACAGGGGCTGCTACCACAGCCTGAGGAGCATGGGCATCCACTGTGCTCACTCAGGATGATTTATTGGTTTACAGCTGAGCCCCAAAGAAATCTGGAGTCTTCCTGGGGTCCTTCGTAGGTTTTGTTTCAGGTTTTCAGCAGTCACTTGTGCAACGACTTATGTAATGTGTGTGTATATGTGTGTGCATGTGTGCATGGTATGTGTGTGCGTGTGGTGTGTGTGTGTGTGATTGTGTATGTGGTGAGTTGGTATTTGTGTGTGTGTGTGTGTGTGTGTGGTGTTTTTGTGTGTGTATGTGGTATGTTTGTGAAGTGTGTGTGTGTGTTTGTGTGGGTGTGGTATGTGTAATGTGCGTGTATGTGGTATGTCTGTGTGGTGTGTGTGTGTGAGTATTTGTGGTGTGTGTGGTGTCTTTGTGTGTGGTGTCTTTGTGCGTGTGTGTGTGTGTGTGTGTGTATGCATAATATTAAAAGTAAATGGACTGCTGCCAATGGAATGCTGTCAATTTTATCAGTGCTGTCATTCAATAAGATGTATTTCTGGGTGTGTGATATTGTAGGCTCTGTACACATGTGGGCAGCAGTTCAGAACTGGACACTCCCTGGAAGGAGCTGGCATAAGCTTATTTGTTGGCATAAGCTCAATTGCACTGGGCAGCTTGAGAGCCTGGTCGGTCAGCTTGCTTTGGCAAGAAAGACACTCTAGGGAGAGAGTCATGTAAGAGTAAAGCTTGTAGAGGGAACTGTGGGAGAAGTTCCTCAAGCCCCAACTACGAGAAGACTTGATACCATTTTAAGGGGGTTAGACTTCAGTGGGTTGATCACTGGAAGCCCTGCAAAGATTCTAGAATAAGAATAGGCATGATTTGTGTTTTAACTCTATTTTATAAAGAGATGAGGTGAAGGGCAGTGAAGGCTCCTGGGAAACGAAAGAAGAATGATGTGGCCATGAACTTGCTCCTTGTGCTACTTACTACCTGATGCTTCTAGCATTCGGATTCTTTCTGATGGACTGCACAAAAAAAGACAAGCTGGAAGAGAAAGTTAGCTCTGATTACTCCATAGTATCAGTGTATTTTTGAGCACATAGTCTTACCACTGAGACAACAATATCTAGACTCATGGTTAGAGTAAGCATTAACTTAAATATCTCATCTAAACACACACCCTTAAAACTGCCCAGGACGCCGGGCGATTGTGTCTCACACCTTTAATCCCAGCACTCAGGAAGCAGAGAGAGGCAGGTCTCGAAAAAGCAAACAAACAAACAAACAAAAACAAAAAAACAAACAAAAAAACCTGCCCAGTGTGCAGCACATGCTAGGTATTTTATTTTGATTTTGATTTTTCATGCGTTCATCGGTGTATTTATCCGCCTTGTTTTTAAAACAATCTGGAGTAATGTACTTTAGTTAACTGTCAGGATTTTATAGACTTTCACACTTCCTTTTCTTAAGTCCTCTTGGACTAAATACCCCCGTTACAAAGTATAAACATCAAATTATAAGGTTTGAGTGCTGGGTATGTTGGGCAGCTTCTCTATAGTAAGACATGGTTTCTAATCCGGATAAACAGATTCTAAAATGCCAAGACATAGTGTGACTGCATTTGAGTACAAATACAAAAACCTTCATATATCTCCCATATGAAATGTTAACTTCCTATTGCTCCCCCACCATGAAATGACTATGAAATGACTAAGCCACACCCTTAAACTGGGGCAGTAATGTATCAGTAATGTTCTTTTCCCATTCCCTCATCCAAGTGCCCAATAAGGACAACGTGAGGTGAGAAAGAGTTTATTTTGCTCACAGTTTGCTGGCTTGAGTTCATCACATGGATGGGGTATGTGGACCAGCTGAGAGCACAGTGGGCAGGGAACAGAGAAAAACAGATACCAGAACAAACCAAGGCCCCAAACCCAGCGACACTTCTTCCAATAGGCACCATCTTTTTGGGTTCCCCACTTCTCAGGAGCGCCACCACACCACGAACCTGTCAAGGCCTGAGTCCACTTATTGTGTCTGGAAGCAGTCACAGTCACAGCCCGCTCCGACGCTGCTTAGTCTAACAGTGTTGACAATCAACATAAACCACCAGAAATAACTGTTTTGAGTATAGTAAACACAAACTATTCCATAAGCATAGCATTTGAAACTGTATTGTATTGTATAAATAAATGTAGATTTAGCATTCATGCCAAAAGTTTAATTTCTATTTCTTTATGTAGAATGAGTGTTATGTTCCTTCAATGTCAGGGCTCTTTGGAACAGGAACTAAACGAACCCATTCTGTTATAAGAAGAATCATAGTATCTGGGGAGGAAAATTAAGTATAAAGAAGATAATTTTATGTGGGAGTTTTTGTTTTGGTTTTTTATTTTTTTTCCTTTGATGAGCTGGGCAAGCAGTCCTTAATGGAGGACAGACGCATGCACCTGTTCTTATGCAATCTAAAAGAGGAAAGCTTTCCCTGATACTAAAGGCTTTTATTCTGCTTAAATGTGAGCTATTGGTTGGTGGAAAAGGCTCCTCGTATTGGACCCATCACGATTAACAAGCTGCCTGGCCTCATCCCCCACTGAAATACAGCATTGCGGAAACGTGGTTGAAGCCATAGACGCCGATTCATGAAGTTACAGGAGATTACAAACCCTACATTTCCTCCTCTAGGTTCCTGGGAATTAAATTTCAATAACATTTACTACTCTCAAAAGAGCACTCATAAATTATTTAAATTATACTCCCCAACTTTTCCCCTTGGTTCACAGCAAACCAATTTTGACTAGTTCATAAATTAGAGCGGTGTTGTTCTTTTTCTTAAGAAGAGAATGAACTGAAAATGCCTTTGCAGTATTGTGATTGTGTGGTTATGGACATGAACTGCAGAGTCATGGAGAAGAAGTAGCCTGCGGTCCAGTCCCTGCCCTGCTGTGGACAGGTATATAGCTTCCACAGAATTTAACTGGTAACCTTTTCAGGTCTCTTCTAGAGGGACAGTTGTGAGAACTGATGAATGAAAGTTTGTGAAAGCAACTTGAAAGAAAAAAAAAAAGCCCTAATAAATAACTAAATTTAGTTACAAAATATCTTGAAGACATTGTAGTAGAACAAATGGAATGAATGTTACCTTGGTTGATATTTCAGGCCACAAGGGAAACTCTCAGTCGGCACTGTACCACGCTGGGAGATGCTCTTCGGAAGGAAAATGATTTTGCTCTTATAATTGATGGGAAGACCCTCAAATATGCCTTAACCTTCGAAGTCCGACAGTATTTCCTGGACTTAGCTTTGTCCTGCAAAGCTGTCATTTGCTGCAGGTACGTTCTCCCCAACACTGTTGGGTTTCAATGGAAAGTGACTTTATATTTTTTTTTAAATGATTTTATTTTAATTATATGTATATATGGGGGGAGGTATGCATGTGCACATGTGTGTGAGTACCCAGGGAAGCCACAGGTGCTGGATCCCCCTGAATTTGTGCTAGGAACTTGTGCCAGGAACAGATCTTGGGTCCTCTGGAAAAGCAGAATGATGCCTCTTAACTGCTGAGTCCTCTCCGGCCCCATCTTAAGTTCTTAATTTTTAAGTAATTCATAATTTTTTTTAATCTAGAAATTACAAATGTTAGGTTATTTCATTCATTTACTCAAGTCCCAAGGTTCACAAACTGAGATGGATTTGTTAGAAGGGTTTTAAAAGTGAATCCTAACGATCAGTATTAGATGCTATTCATTATTTGAAACTGCCAGCTCTTTGCTGTTGTCTGCAATTAAAATCAGTTAATGACAACCAGGTACGCGGCACATGCCAATAATCCCAGCTGTGGAGGAGCCTGAAGCCTATAGATAGCAAGCTTAATTGCCTGGGCCATTTAGGGAGACTCTATACCAAAAAAATAGTAAACTTTCAAGAGGACAATGAATGTAGCTCAATGGGTTTTGCCTCACGTGTGCACACTCTTGAGTTCAAACCCCAGTACTGAAGGACAAAAAGAAAAGTTACTGGGTCCAGGGCTGTAACTCACTGATAGAGTGAGCTTTTAGCCTTGACTTTGATCTTCAGCACCAAAGGGAGAGGGGTGCTGTGGGGGGACGGCAGGCAGACCCTTGTTTATCTACATTTCCATCTTGGTTCATTTATGGAAAGATCCTGTTGACTCTATTTAAATTGCCGATCCCACTGCTAGACTTTGTTTTGCAGGCACAGCGCGATGGGCGGACTGAGTCATTTCCCAAAGAGCTGAATATTTTTCTGATGGCCGTTTATTTACTCTAAGACTTTTGCCTACTGGTTTATGATATTGCTCATATCCTAGATTAGAATCTGTTTTTGAGTTACCAGGCCTAATCTATAAAGATGTCTTTATGTATACCACGTAGCTCTAGCCTGTCTGGCTTTCTTGTTAGGGGGATCTTCCCTATCTCTTTGTCTAAATTTGTTAAAACTCTGATCTCCTAAAATGTAAAGTCCTTCATAGCATCGCCCAGCCTTCTCTCTTCAGACTCCCTGAATCTTGCCAGCTGGTCACAGTGGACCAAGGGTCTCCGCAACTCACTTTCCCTTCTGGGAGACGAAACACGAGTGGGGCTTCTCCAGAATTCCTCACAGTCCATGCTCTCGCCATTACTCTGAACATCCTTCTAGCTGCTCTATTTTTTAAAAGCTCTATATACTAATACAGGAATCTTATTCCCTTTAAGCCCTTTTTGTCTCAGCGTATCCACTTACTGTGTAATTCTCGAATTTCAGTTGAAATTTGTTTCCTGGAATGTATTTCAGTCGCGCCCTGTGAGGATCACGTATGAGCGTCATTTTGACCTACGGAATTGTATCATCCTCAGAGAATTAAGACTTCCTTGCCATTATTTTCAGGCGTTCCGTTATTTTAGCTGTAGAATCTATTCTCTGTGGCACATATTAATAATATGACTGAAGTTCTTGGGCAATAGGTTATGCAGATGCTTACGGTTCCTAACAGTCATGTTCTCTATTGCGATCATGGAAATTATTTTCTACTCTTGTTTTCACTTGGATATCATCACGCTTTTCAAGATGCAGGGCTAGAGTAACTTTCCTTGGTTTCTCATTAATGTCTTCACAGGGGCTGACTAATGTCCAGCTCTTGCACTTTTCCATCAGGATAGGTTTGTACTACATTTAGCCATTTAGTCACTTTCCCTAATGGGTTCGTGAAGATCGACAGGAGATTGCTCAAAAGCCCATGAGTGTTGCGGCTGCTGGCTCCTTCTCAGAGACAGGATGCAGACCAGAAAACAGTGACGTTTAGATAACGTGGCCAGTTGGCTTGAGCTAGCGTCTGAGACGTGCCTGCTGTGGGCACAGGTATTGCACCTACCAAGACAAATATGGCTCACTATCTGCTCTCCTTGCTGTCTCTGTCTGCTCTACTCTAAGCAGAAATCAGTTGGTTTGAAAGGTGTGAGAGGCTGGTTTTCCTGGTGCAGTCATTGTAGCAGAGCTTAGCATGGTATCCCCCACGATTCCGCAAAGAGCCCAACCACATATTAAACAATAGCAGGGGAACACTAGAAAGCAGAGTCAAGGGAGAAGAAATAAGTTCTGTGCTTGTGAGATTCTCTCTGGAGATCCTTTTCCTGGAAGATTATAAGTCACATGGACCGCAGAGCCAGGGACCTTGGGAGGGATTCGACCTGTCAAGCACATGCAGCTCAGTGCTGACACTGGGCTTATAAAGATGTGTGTGGCTGCTTCCTCCCTCCTCGGCCACCTCTGTTTTATGGATGTTTGAAGGTCCCTGTGCAGACACTTAGTTCTATTCAAGATTTTGTTGTTGTTTTAATAAAATACCTTTCTTCAGCTTTTTTTTTTATTATTATTATTCTAATTACTTTCATGCTCTTTTCCCTAAAGAAAAGCTTCTGGCATGGCTCTGAGGCTGGTCTGAACCCATAATTACGTCAGCACCACAGCTGGATTAATGTCTGTGCACCTTCTTGGCCTGGTGCCTCTTCACGCTTAAAACCGCTGGCACATATCACGCTTTTGTCAGCCCTTGTACTGAGCTCCGAGTGTAATGATGATGTTCCTGTCACAGGTTGAGAACGGGGAGTGAGCCTGTATATGGTCCTTGGAGAACGGACCCCAGGGTCACTCTTCATTTCTCACATGATGATGATCTCCCAGCCTCAGGAAACGGTATTTTATTCCATTAGAAGAGTGATGCTCAGATAAATATTGAATATTATTTCAAAGTACCGTAGAGTACTGTTTCCCAGGTGCCTTCATGTTCATGTGGACTCTTCTGGGTTTTCTCTCAAATTGAGATTCCTTTCCAATCTACCACTTGTTCATACTCATGAAAATAATTCAGAATAGGACCATCCCATTCACCAAGGCAGCAAAAGAGTCTTCCTGGAACAGATATGAGGCTCTCACTCATTCCATTTGCTCCCTTCCCTGATGTCAGCACCCAGGGCAGAAAGAGTTTTCCGTGTTTGCCTAATCGCCACGGTTACAAAGATGCACTTCTGCCCCGAGAGCCTCCCTCTGACTTGAAAGAAGCTGCTGCTCTGTGTCAGTAGCCATTTCATCTCCCACTCACCAGTTTTCTAAGGGGACTATTCAGAGACCGAGCTAATCCCCCAACCCAGAATTATTCAGGGCATTTGAGTCCTGGTTTTGGTTTACAGAGAATGGGCTATATGTTATACCTCAAGAAATAAAATCTAAAGTCAAAAAAAGTAGAACACAGTCTTATTTTTATCAGCCTAGCAAGCAAGCACTGTGTTCACAGACACTATGCAGCATTTGTGCTTACTGTTGGACAGTTTACCTCCATAACCAGGTCACCTGGTGAGAAACATGTACCCGGCTTTAAGAGTTTCTTGCTGTCAATATAAGCATCCCCTTCTGGTGCTTGTTCCATTCTATTGACTTGCCCAAGTCTACTGCTTCTTACTTAGGATGATCAGAGATATATTGGTTGGTTGGTTGGTTGGTTGAGTAATTGTATCATCTGTGAGACTGGATCTCATATATTCCAGGCTAGCCTCAAGCTCACTATGCCTCCAAAGCTATCCTTGAATCCCTGCTGCTCCTCCTTCCACTTCCCAAATACTAGAATTAAGGACATGTGCTGGCATGCTCTTCCAGATGCTTTTGAACAAACTAGTTGTGGTTCACTTCCTCCAGAGGAAACACACATGCTCAAAGCAAGATTTTGTGGACCATTGTCAGGGCCTGCGTAACTCCTTAAGGAAAACAAGCTTTGCTCTAAGACTCACAGAGATTTGTGGAAACAGCTAAAATCCAGACCTATCCTGAGGTTCTAGATAAATGATTCCTGACTTCAGTTACCAATACTTTGCCCTAAGCCTTCCTATTTGTCTATCAGCAAAGTGCTATTTTAACTGGGGATTCGGAAACATCTTGTGCTGTGCCTCTCTGGCATCTTAGACATTGAATTGAACCTTTTTCTGTGCTGATGTTCGAAGGTAGTGGCGATAGACTCCACCAGGGTACTCAGATGCCTGCAGCAAGCAGGTAGAGGAGTGCTGGCTACTCAGATATGGAAAGGAAAGACGCACACCGTTTCCACCGTTTCCCTCCGAGGGGACTTCATCCCAGCTTGGGAGCACCTGTTCAGAGACCCGCCTGTCACCCTTGCAGTTTTGGGATGAACTCTGCTTCTCTTGGCAGCTCCGTGCTGGGCAGCCTTTCTCTGCCTCTTATATCTTGGTCTGGGGACACAGCTGTTCTCCCTATGACCTGTCATTCCAGAGGAGTGGGAAGGCCACAGTGAGGCATCACAGCGTTAAATAGTGTGTGGTTTCTGAGGTCCTCATCAGTTCACATAACCCAGCTTTTCAAAGACTCTTACTTTCATTTTCTGTAGTTGTCAGTTTCGTTTAAACATATTATGAAACTTACATTCTGTGACAGTTGGTTGAAAATTGGCTGAGAGCCTCCAGCTTTTAGACTGTCTAGTAATCACCATCCTGCTACATAATTTATGTACTCATGTCTCCTGAAAGGCAGAAGTTAAATTGAAGTAAGCGTTTTTCTCTACTTGCAACATCTCTAATCAAAGCTTAACCCCCTTTTAGGCTATCTTCCCCGTAGTAAATTTAAAAGAAAATTTTAAAAGTCCACTTGACTTCAGTAACCTTTGGCCTTATTCTGCTCAATGGTGTCTCCCAAGAAGAAGCCTGGAGGGACACTTTGTATATTTTCTGTTGTAGCCTGGGAATGTTAAATAAAGGGGGGGGGGGTCAAGGCAGATCTACTTTCTGAGTCTTTGGGGATTGTCTTTAGCTCAAGAAGTTCTCTAAATAAATGTTCTACTTAAAAGCTAGCTATGAAGCCAGTAAATACTCAACAAACATTCCTTAGAAGTAAAAGAAATTGTGCACGCCACTGGATGTCAAGCAGACGTTTGACTTTGAGAAGAATTACAAACTGTTAATGAATGTCAACTCTATATTTACTTCCAAGAAAATCGGGATAAATGTTGGAATTGTGGAGAGACTGCTTCTTTCATAAAAGTCTGACTAAAGGGCATGCTGAATGGGCTTTATAGCTTTATAAAATCCCCGTATTTTGCTTCAGCATAATTCTCGTCTCAGCCCTCGCTCCTTCTGTTTGCTAGTTGCCTTCTACCAAGGGATGTTTAAGGAACTGTGGGTCTCATTGTACATGGGAGCCACTTCTGAGGAGCTTCACCAGAAAAATCCACATTTGCGTGAAATGCCTAAAAACATACAAGAAATCTAAGAGCTGCTGAGTGCTACTTGCTGTGACTCAATATGGTAGAGTTTCAGGTGTGACTCTCGACAAACCACCTTCACATTGCAGGTACTCATTGCACACTACTACACACTAGAGTCACAGCTACTTATACTAGAAAGTATGTAAAGCCTGTGTGCATACCCAGTACATTTTTACAAAGTATCCTGTCTCTCCCCAACATGGCGGGTGTCCAAGGAACCCCTCATGCTACCTTTAGTTTCTAGTAGCTGTCCCCTTGATTTCCATCGCCATCCTTCTTAAATTACATCTTCTGTTACTCAATTTAGTCTTTCTGTTTTATATTTTACTGACTTTCGATGAGCATATGTATCTCATACAAGTACACTCAGATTCTTAAGAGTTCTTTGCTTTCCATCAGTTTTAAATGCTGAACTTTGCAACTTTCTAATAAGGGTTTGCCCATGCTTGGCACCAGTCAATAAACCAGAACGCTAATGTAGCCTTCAGTCAAGTATCAGTCACCTAATAGATTACCTACAGTTTTCTCAGTTCTAACTTGCCAAGGACATATATGCAGTATAGGGTGTTTTTATGATCATTCAACCTGTGGACTTAACTGTGTAAAAAAGGGAGGCAGAGTTCATTATGAACCCAAAATGGGTTCTTCATTTTAAATGTCTTCATTCTAATAAATAAATTTACTTAAGGAGAGTTAAAGAAAGACTGAGTTCTGAGCTCAGCTAGAGCTCCAAGTATGGAAAACAGATCGAAAAGTAAGCAAGACTTTCTGGCAGCTACAGGGCATGGAGCAGAGAGAAAGGAAAGAGCATCCTACAGGAAGGGTAGTCTTTAAAAAAACAAAACAAAAACAGATGGGTTAACAAGGGCACAGAGAAGTAAGGGAGGGTATAAGATAACTTGTAGGTTGATGTACAAGAGAGGAGTTTGCCCCAACTATTATAGCATTCTGCAAGAAGAAGAATGTGTTTTAGGGAGCAATCCTGGGTAGGCTTTTTCTGTACTTGAGATTGAACCAAGGAAGTCATGCATGCAAAACCAACAATCTACACTGAGCTACAATGCTGATCTTAAACTATGATAAACTATGTTCTTGGTGTAAACATTATAATAAAATTTCCTACTGGGAGCGGTTTTCCTTTTAGTGGCTTTTGTAAGACATATTTGCCAATTTCAGTTTGCCATGTTACTGCATGAACACCTCAACACTCAGATATGCATTGTCGATATGAAACATTGGAAATATCGTCTGAACCATTGAAACTGAAGATATGGTGCTTTCACTGTATAAATGTGTACACTCCACAAGGGAAACTGTGTATCTAAAATGTGCCTCAGAAAGGAAGTCTTTTTTGAAGTTACTTTCCCATTTTTCTTTTTCCCCTGAGAAGAGCTATCCGTATGTTATTTCTGTAGCCTTGGCCTCTACGTTGTAAAGTCTCTTTGGTGCCTTTGAGTGCACAGAATATCAACAGATGTTGGTTTTGGAGGCAAAGAGGGTGCTCACTCGTCGGTCATCTGAATAGCACAGTTTTCTTACCCGAGGGTGGTTGAATGTTTCATTATGTTCCATATGCTAAATACCCTTCTTAGGATTTGCTACATAAGCTGCTGTTTTCATTCCAGTAATAAATCCGCCCTGAGCTTCTAGCACCGCTCCAATACACATGTAATTTTGGTATGTGTAGCATACATTCTGCCACCTATTAATGTCTTCTCATCTCGAAACATCATAAATGAGCCTAACAAATTTTAGTTCAAAAAGAAACTAGTATGATTAAGTTAAGTCCCTCTCCCTCTCTCTCTCTCTCTCTTCCTCTCTCTCTCTCTCTCCTCTCTCTCCTCTCTCTCTCTTTTTTGTTAAACTCTTTATTAGTCAACCAAATATGGCTCAATGGATCAAAGATTGATACTCACAGGAGAGATCTTAGGAAGTTAAAAAGAAAGGAAAGTACGGCACATCCTGACTGGCTTCTAAACAGCAGCCAGGAGTAGACTTCAAGCTTGATGAGTACCAGAGCTTGATTACCGCATGTGTGAACCACTTTGTGATAATTAATGTATAGTTACCATAGGTAGCTTCAGTTGTCATCTGAATACAGCCTACCATCACCTAAGAAGGGAGTCTCAACTGAAGGACTGCCCAGATCAGGCTGGCCTATGGGCAGCATCTGTAGGGGACTGACTTGATTAGTAATTGATGCAGGAGAGTCCAGTCCACTGTGGGTGTCACCATCCCTAGGCAGGTGTCCTGGACAATATGAGAAAGCTAAGTATGAATGGGGAGTGAGTCAGCAAGCAGCATTCCCGTGTGGTTTCTGCTTCGAACCCCTACTTAAGTTGTTGCCCTGACTTCCTTCAGTGATAGAAGCGGAAATAAAACATTGCATCCCCTAAGTTGCTTTTGGTCCATGTTTTATCACAGCAACAGAAACTACAACGACTATATCCTTCCACATGTTCCTGTTGTTTGTTACCTTTAATGGGTAGCCAAAAGGAATATGATAATTCATCATACTAATTGTATTTTAGGATGAAAACTCCACCTCCCCCCCCAAAAAAACCCATCTACACATTTAAAATTATACCAATATTCTTGCCTTTAACTTCGTAGCATAGGTCTTGTAGCTGCCCCTGAAAAGTCCTCACATAATTCTTTGTGTCTGTATGATACATGTACATATAATCATTATCCGTGTTCTATTCAGAAAGGCAATTATTCCCATTAAATGAGAGCAAAACAAAGTCTGAATAAGATAGGCTACCTGGGGCTAGAGAGATGGCTCAGTTAAGGGGGTGGTTAAGAGGATGCTCTTACAGAGGACCCAAGTTTGATTCTCAGCACCCATAACAGTCTGTAACACCAGTTCTAGGAGATCCAATACCCTGTTCTGGCCTATGCTGGCACCAGACACACATACAGGCAAAACACTCAAACACATAAAAATTAATAATTTTTAAGAAAATAGACCACCTATAAACATCTTAGCTTGAATGACAAGACATTCCAGGGCTCTCTGATCTAATGTTCACAGGACACTGAAAGTTGCTACATAACAAATGAGAGCAGTAATGGATAACACGTGCAGAAACTGCAGCCAGAAGAATATCTGAGAACACTGCACTCGGCTCTCTCCTAGGTTACATCACAAGGGACCACCCTCTGCTTGTGGTGCACAGGAAGAAAAGCAGACCTACACAGCACACGCTACATTAATAATCTTTTTCAATAGAGTCTCTTACTGCTTCCAGAAGAGAAAAGGCACCAGTGGAAGACAGGAGTGGATCATTTCAGCATTGCTGAAAATTCACAATATGCTTACATATAGACATGTACACATGCACATCTGAGAGAAGAAAAAAAAAGTCACTCTTATGATGCTTCCAAGTCATACTGTTGGTACTTAGAAAGCTGAAGAGAAACTCCCAGCCATGGACATATAGTTTATGATAAGCACTAGGAAGAATTACGCAGCTAGTTAGCTGCATAGTGTTAACTCTCTAGAAATTGTACATCTCCAAAAGCCTATGCAGAAGTCTAGAAAGCAAACTCTGACGGGAGGTGGAGGGTGGTAACCTTTGAAGAGTTGGAAGTGCATCAGTAGAAGGCCTGCAGTCTAGGGAATCCGAGTGTAGAAAGAAATCTGCCTTGTCCTCTTTCTCTCAATGAACTCTCTTGTCCTTGTCAAAGAGGCTGTCCTTGTCCTTGTCAAAGAGTAATTCCTTCTGGAATTACTAAGTACAGGCAAACCCATATGTCATACCTGCCCATCTTGGTGGTTTCTTTTCCTGCTGCTATGATAAAATATTCTAACAAAAGCAGCTTCAAGGAGAAAGGGTTTACCTGGCTCACACTGGTAGGTCACCGTGCATCCTGTCAAGGAATTCATAGCAGCAGAAGCCTGACAGCCACATGACATTTGCTTGTTATACAACCCCGTGTCCCTAGTCCATGTAGCAACAAACAGCTTTTCAAGTAGCCGCCTTGAAAACAGCACCCATTTGAGTGTCCCTCATCCAAAATGCTTGGGTTCAGCATGATTCAGACCCTGAAGTTCTCAGATTTTGAATATATGCTTATAGATAATAAGCTACTTTGAAAATAAGTCCAAGTTTAAACATGAATGTCATTCATATTTCATAAAAATGATTTTATGTTTCATGTATAAGGTTTTACATAAACCTTATACACATAGCCAGAAGATAATTTTATACTTTTCAGTGTGTTTTGACTATAACTTATCCCATGAAATTAGGTGTTGAATTCTCAACATCACGTTGGCACTCAGAAAGTTGCAGATTGTGGAGCTTATGGATTTTGGATTTGAGGGATAAGAATATTCAACCTGGGCTCAGTGGATAAAGCATTTGCTATGAGATCTGAGTTCCAATCCCTAGCACCCACTCAATGCTGGGAACAGTAGCCTGTCTGTATCATCTTAACACTCTTGAAGTGAGATGGGAAGGAAAGACAGGGAATCCCTGGGAGCTTGCTGCCAGCAGCCTGGCATGCCCAGCAGGGAGCAACAAAAGCAAAAAGACATTCTGTCTCAAACAAGGTGGAAAGTGGGGACACTCAGAGTTATCTCTGACCTCCAGGGCATGCTGTAACACACATTTGTACTCACATACCTCTCCCTCCTCCTCTCCCTCTCCCTCTCCCTCTCCCCCTCCCTCTCCCTCCCTCTCCCTCTCTCCCTCTCCCTCCCCCTCCCTCTCTCTCTCTCTCTCTCTCTCTCTCACACACACACAAACACACACACACACTCCCTCTGTAGGAAATCTTTTCAGCTGACTTCAGTTTCACTAGCAAGAATCCCCCTGAGCCCACCTATCTCTGAGAAGGCCACCAGCTGCTTCTGTGAGTTGGTGCCTTCCAGGTCCTGCGTATTCTGTAGTGTTGAAGCTGTACTCCTCAAAGTAATTGCCATTAACTAAGTACTTCCCAGATCACTGAGTTAATCTAATGAAAGTTGTTGCTAAGAAAGCCAGGTATAATGGTCTGCAAAGAATGGGAGTTGCTTGGCAATTTTGCTTTTGAATATAGAGAAGGGCATGTAAGATGATCATCAACCAGGAGGAAAGAATCACATTCTCGGCTTGTGTTAGAAAACCAGAAGCAGGTGCCTCGTGGGTGAGGTTTTTACAAAACAGAACATCCAGGATTTCAACCAGCAGGTTTCCTGGCAAAAGGAGGTTCTTGACCCCAGCTTACACGTCTGTACATTTATATTCTGAGTGAACTATATGAATGCGTGTTTTACTTCTTGTAAGTCTGACATCGTTGCTTAGCCACTAGCCGTTCTTCCAAAGTCTGCAGAAATGATGGCTCTCACTGTCCCTTGAGTCTTCTTCTAAGCCTGGTCTATCCTTGCTAGTTGTAGTTATCATATACTTTGGAGGATGCCTCTGAATATAGCACCATTTCTTTATTTTTTGCCTAAGCAAACATTTTCTTGCCTAGAATATTCCTCCTCTTTTCTCTTACCACCTGAGTTGGTCGTCTCCATCGAGGTGGGTGAAGACCCTTACCTAATTTTAATTTGGAGACTCTGTTACTTTGTATTTCTTATTGTCCTGACAAAACACCTGATGTGGACAGTTGCAGGAAAGAAGAGATTGCTTCTGTTCACAGTTTGGGGGGATACAGGACACTCTGGAGAGAGAGGCATGCTGACGGGAGCATGAGGTGCCTGGTAACATCACTACCTATGTCTGCATTCAGGAAGCAGAGAGGGCTGAGTGCTGGTGCTCATTGGGTGGGCTTTCTTCTCTGCCCCCACCTTTTATTCAGTCTGGGACCCCAGCCCATCTTTCCTCCTCAGTTAAGTATCTCTGGAAACCACCTCCAGGGCACTGCCAGAAGTGTGTCTCCTAGGTGATTCTAAAATCCATCGAGCTGACAATGAAGATGACCCATCATGGCAGGATTAAAAACTACAGTGTAGGGGGCTGGAGAGATGGCTCAGCAGTTAAGAGCACTGGCTGCTCTTCCAGAGGACCCAGGTTCAATTCCTAGCACCCGCATGGCAGTTCACAACTGACTGTACTCCAGTTCCGGGGAATCCGACACCCTCACACCAATGCACACAATAAAAAATTAAATAAATTATTTTTTAAAATTACAATGTGAGAAGGAAATCATTGATTATAATCAACATGAAGAAGTGGGGAAAGAGCTAGTGTAGTTCTTTTCTAAGGTACTTTTAAGTCACTGATTTTAACTCAGTGGATTCAGTTCATAAAAAGACTCCACAGTGTGATTTTGTGTGTGTAGACTGGGAGCCGTTACAAGTTTGATAAATGTTTTCGAATGCTTCTCTTCATTCATGCTCATTCCATTTGCACTATAGCATTTCTGGTGAGCATTCTTCTCTGACATTTACTAAATGTCAACCATCATCTGTGTTTAAAACCTTGGCCTAGGGCCAGTGGACTTACCAATTTATATTAGCCTGTTAAGGGAAATTAAATAAAATGTGAAAATGGAATGAAAATTGCTTTGAAGAGAAATGGAGGCAGACGGTGAAATGAACCATTAGTAGCCTGATATTCATTCTCTCGCTGAGTTCAGAACTCTGTCATTTTGTACTGTTGCCAGACTCCAAAAGGAAATCCAAAGAAAAAAACTAAAAATAATTTTTTGATATGGCAGCCGTGTACCAGTTCCCTTCTGGATCAGGCACTACGAGCAGAGAGGATCACTCTCTGTCAGTGATTAGGCTGGAGCTGGGATTCTCCAACTTCAAGCAAGAAGTCAGGGCGTCCATAGCTCGCTCCCTTCCTCTGGGCCTCCTGGAGATGTGTTTATGCAGAGCGCCCACTGCTGGGAATCTTCCCTATCAACATAATCAGGAGTACATGTAAAGACATGCCAGTTCCTTAAGTGGCATTAATTTTTAAAAAGAGTAACAGATGACTTGTGAATTATCTCAGCAAGTATTTATTTCACATCTGTGGTGCTTCCCTTAATAAGGAATTTATCTCTGCGTGAGGCATACTGATACATACTGGTACAGCACTGGTCCAGTGCTGTAGTTGTAGCACGGGGAAAATGGAAGCCAAAGAATCAAGAGTTCCATGCCAGAGTCTCAGCTACATAGCTAATTCAAGGGCAGTTGGGGTGACACTGCCTCAAATATCTCAAAATAATGGTGGTGGTGGCAGTGGTATAGCTCTGAGACATTTCTCTGCGGTTTTATGCATTGGTTGCTTCTTATTATCTGAGTGTGTCAGGGCTTTGCTATGTAGCCCATGCTGGCCTAGAACTTCTGACCTTCCTCCCTGCATCAGCCTGTAAGTGCTGGGATTACTGGTGTGCACCACCACACCCAGCTCTAATGACTATCTTAATAGTCGTCTGGACTGATTCACTGTTTAGTCTTCCTGTCTTTCTATTTCCAGTGCAGCATGGACAATAGATTAAGTTAATTGTGCCGCTGACGCACTCTGTCTTAGAGCATTTCTGTCATTATCTTGGCATTTATTTCTAAAATGACTTTTTAAGATGCACGAGAAATGCTTCAGATTTAATACCGAATATGATGTTAGTGTGAACGCTGATGCCTTCTGTTCCGGTCCATGTTTTCTTCAGAAAGGGCTGTTTGAGTTCTGCACGCGGGTTCGTCTATGCCTCTGAAAGAAAACGAAGCACATGGACTATGTTCTAGCATTTGATTTTTCCTTCTTTTTTAGATTTACTGTGGTGTCTGAGAATGGGTTGAAAGGCTAGCCAGCTCCCCACTGTTAATTCCCATAGTTCTATGTTGTTTTAAGTATATAGTATATTACATATGACCAGCTCTCAGAAACTCAAAACGTTTTCTTTAAAGGCACCCAGTAGAAGTTAGTTAGTATTTAGACTATTTAGTGTTCTTTGGTTGTTTGTGGTTCTTTGTTTTAGATGTATTTTATTTAGTTATGTGTATGTGGGAGTTAATGTGCATGTGAGAGGCAGGTGCCCACAGAGGCCAGAAGAGGACGTCTGATCTCCGGGAGCTGGGGTTACAGGCAGTTTTAAGCCACCTGCTATAAGTGCTGGGAACTGAATCCTGGTCCTCTACAAGAACAATGCATGCTCTTTATCACTGAGCTATCTCTTAGTCCTACCTCACCCCCAAGAGCTTGCCTTCTCTTTGAAATGAAATTCTGATGGCACTTTCTGGTACTTAACAAAGCATTGTATCTCCTGGATGACACATACAGATTTGCTTCTAGGACTTTCATTATCTTTTAGTTTTAAATTTCTCTTGAATTCACAGACAGGTTAGCAGGGAACAACCATTTTCATCCCTTCCAACGTGCTTCATCAACCATTCTTCTATATGTTTTGCTTCATTTGTTGCATTCATTTATGGCATTTCAACTTTTTTTCAGGCAACAGTAGTAATTGTACATTTGTGTTTCTAAGGGTTTCTCCTCTTCAGAAGTCTGAAGTGGTGGAGATGGTCAAGAAACAAGTCAAAGTCATCACACTTGCAATTGGAGATGGGGCGAATGACGTCAGCATGATACAGACAGCCCACGTGGGTGTCGGGATAAGTGGCAATGAAGGCTTGCAGGCGGCCAACTCTTCAGATTACTCCATAGCTCAGGTAAAAAGCCTCAGGGCCGTGAGACACATCACCGGCTGCTTTCCATCAGCTGGCTGTGAAGAGGAAGATGCTAATGTCTCTCCATTCCACTCCTAGTTCAAATATTTGAAGAATTTGCTGATGGTTCATGGTGCCTGGAATTACAACAGGGTCTCCAAATGCATCCTGTACTGCTTCTACAAGAACATCGTGCTCTACATCATCGAGGTAGCGGCGTGTTAAACTGACTCCCAACCCTGACATTTGTAATTAACTGTTCTCTTTATGGAGCTCTTACTGTTTTCATGAGTCCTTCTCACTTTTTAAGAAAAAAAAAAAAAGAAACAGGATTTCTTTTCATTTGATGTGAAAATATATGCATGTATTATGTATGTATGTATGTATTATATATGTATGTATGTCTGTCTGTCAGTGTACCATGTGCCCACAGAGGCCAGGGTGGATCTCCTGGAACTGGAGTTGTAGATGGTTGTTAGTCAGCATTTGGGTTCAGGGAATCATAACCTGGTCCTGTGGAAGAACAGTCGGTGTTCTTAACTGCTGAGCCATTTCCTCGCTTTTTATAACTTCTCAATGTGCTCAGGCAAATGAGATGTCAGCCATGAGAATAATCAGCGTTGAGACACTAGCTAAAAAGTGTTAGGTCACTTTGGTAGAAAGTTGGAATCAAATTGCTAATGAGTTGTGTTCTCAGTTCTTAAGAGACAATGATGAAGCTTGAACATACAGTTCTTCAACCCACTGTTGAGAGGTAGTACACGCGTGGAAAATTGGATTTTAAAAGTAATGATCCTGGTGGTGAAAAATAAAAGTCAGAGAAAAGTAAGGGGGTGGCAACATGGATGGTAAAGGTTGGTGCTGGTTCAGGCTCCCCTTTGCACGATTCAGCCTTCCATTGCATGGGAGTGCAACCCAGAAATGCGACCTGGAAGTGCGATCCTGAAGTACCCTGACAGCGTCACTTGGTTTAGCTACTCTTTGCTATCCATCTGTTTTGATTTCTGGGTTTGGCAAATAACTGCATTTTGGATAAGGAATTTCTCTAAAATAATCTATTCGAGGGTTCTTTCCATAAATCAAAAATAGCATCATCTTACAAAGGAAACCTTGGGCAAGGGAGCTCACTTGGTAAAGAAGTTGATTCTAAGCACAAGGGCCTGAGTTTGAATCCCAGAGCCCATGTGAAAGGCAAGCATGGTGGCATGCGTTTGTATCTTGGCACTGGAGAGACAGACACAAGCAGGTCCCTGGAGCTGCCCCACCAGCCCAGCCTACTCAGTGAGCTCCGGGACAAGGTCTCCAATAAAGAGTGGGTAGCTCCTGAAAGATGACAGCTGAGGTTGACCTTTGGTGTCCATATACATGCACATACATGAGCACCTGCACACATACAAACACACATGTACACACAGAGAATTAAAACTTGGTCTTAGCATCACACTGGGCATCAGATACCAGCCTTAGCCCAGCAACTACAAAGGAAGTCGAAAAACAGTGCCTGCCCGCAAGAGCTGGCCAGTAGGATGCAATGGAAGCCATGTCTATAAGTTTAAATTTTCTAAGTACTACATTAGCAAAATGCCACAACAAAAACAAAATTTATTTTAATATCATATTTTAAATCAATATATTAAAAAAAATTATCATCCTCACCAGGTAAAAATTATTAATATTTGTATTTACACTCTATACATTTTTCTTCCATACTCAGTGTTTGAAATCTGGTATGCATTTTGCCTTCAACACATCTCAATTTGGATTGAGTAAAATCGAGTGCTCTAATGTGCATGCAGCTGGCAGAGCAAGCAAGCTGCAGGGTGCTGGTGGATAAGTAGACAGGAAAGGATCCTCCATTTGTCATTCATTTATTTATTTGTGAGGATGCATGTGGACACATGTGAACTTCAGAAGGCAGGAGATCAGAAGCCTACTGCAGGAGTCTAGTCTCTCCAGGTCCAGTATGTGGGTCCCAGGGATGGAACGCAGGTCTTCAGGCTTAGCAGCAAGCACCTCCCAAGCCATCTCAAAGCTTTGTGTTTGTTTGTTTTGTTTTAGTCAAGTCCTTGCACGGCTCCAGGGACTTGGACCTGACTGAGTATGCCACAGTGATGAAGAACAGACAGACAGATACGCACAGACACCTAGAAAGCTAGGGCTGGGTGGTCTTCGCCCTCTGCTGGAGAAACCACAGCACCCAAAAGCTCGAAGAGTTGAACATAGAGGCAGGGTTATTGCATGTAGCTAAACAGGGGGCCAGGGTAGGGATACAGCTGGATAAGGAGACAAGTTTAGCTCCTCTCTGTAGGGCAGTCTCTTGAGGCTGTAAATATCTGGGGACAGAAAGCTATGGTGGACATTTTCTGCCTATATTGTCAGCACTCCATACTTGGTACCTCAAGGAATGCTTCGTTATTTCCCTCTGAGTCTCACCCCAGTGGGAAAGCTTTGCCATTTTCTCCATGAGTCTGAGGCTATAGAGTCCTTGTTTTGACTGTGCCCATATACATTCACTCAGTACTCCCCTCACTCAGGGCTTCCTCTGCTACCTCCCTACCTACCTACCTACCTACACACACACACACACACACACACACACACACACACACGTGTATATATATATACACACATACACATATATATTATGTATATGTATTATGTCTGGCCCTTAGATCATTAGAACTGTATCACGATAATGTACCTCTAGATCTGAACAGCTCTGAGGAGTGTGGATAATTTATTGAGAAAGCTCTTTCTAGGACCTGCCCATAGCCCCACAGATTTGCTGAGGTTTCCCTTACAGATGGTTGTCGGTGCCACTTTCCCCTCTATTCCGTGGACCATTTCTATGCATCTGTCAGAAGGACATACCTACCTACTTCTTTCTGGAAATAAATTACACCAGAGATACTTTACTCCATATCTGTCGTGTTAGTGGGAAACTGTTAGATATTTGGCTCAGCTGCCTCTGTCAGAATTCTTATTATGAATTATGAAATAGATTAGGATATTAAAACTTAATTTTGAGGTATACAGACTCTTACCTATTAGTCACTTAACATATATAATTAGGTTACTATGCTGTTAGCTAAAGCAGACAGATCCTTGGAAACATAAGCATCACTGATTACTGCTAGATTTGGTCTAGAAAACCTGTTTGCTGTTGTTGTTGTTGTTTTGGCTCTGGTTTGGGGGTTTTGGGGGGGGGGTTTATGAGCATTGGTATGAGGGTGTCAGACTCCCTGGAACCAGAGTTACAGACAGTTGTGAGCTGCCATGTGGGTGCTGAGAGCTGAACCCAGGTCCTCTGGAAGAAGAGCCAGTGCTCTAAATCTCTGAGTCATCTCTCCAACCCCAAAACCTGTGTTTTAAGACATTCTTTCAAAGTAATTTATAAGTTTTTTTTTTTTTAATTTGGGTTTTGTTTTTTTTAAATCTTTGAAGTAGAGAGTTTGGTACACACCTGTAGTCCTAATACTTGGGAGACGATGGTATGAAGATAGCTCAGGCCATGTAGTGAGTCTATCTTAATAAATAAAAATAGAAAAAAGAGAACACTTTTCTACATAAATTTGTGGCTTTTCCCCAAAAGAATTATTTTTATTTCTATCCCCTCTATGTTCTCACATCACTGAGAGCTGATACATTTTATTTACATAGATTTTTAAAGACTTTTTAAACCAAGAATTTAATGTCTGTCCGCCATGTAGCTGTGTATGAAGTATAATTTTTTTGTGAAATAAGTTCATATTTTGAGTATAGACTCATTGACAGTCGATTGTTTTTAACTCTATATCGACAACAGTGGAGTGTGAAAACTTATATACTATTGAAAATAAAGACGTGTTTAACTCAAGTGAAAACAGAGTTTGCACACTCTGTTTCTAACCCAGGATTATGTGATTTGTGGCTACCTCGCCCTAAATTTGACTTGGCTTTGAATTGAAAGCCTCTTCATAAGCTGTTTAACACTGATCACATTCTTAACGGCTTGAAAAGGAAGTGAGATAGAAACTTTACTGGAAACTTCATTTTTATTTTTCTGTTAGCACTCTTTGGGAATGTATTTTGAGTATAATTCAACTGTCTTGGAAATGGATTGAAGTTTTAAATCAATTCTCCCCCACCCCGTACCCAACTTTTGCCAGCTAAAACAAGTTCTGCAGATGTTAATGGCTCATGTCAATACTGAGGATGAATAGGCAGAAAACACATCACTGAATGTCTCCAGCGAGGACAACTGCCAGTCTCACATCTCTCCTTTCTGTTTTTGTGCTGATCAGGCGTGGGAGCAGAGAAAGCTTTGACTCTTTGCAAGCTGCTGCTTAATATGCAGAAGTGCTCCATCAGGAAAATGTCTGTGGGGCTTTAGCTGACACACCTCTGCGGAGGGGTAAGGGTAGAAAAGGGGTAGAAGAGAGTTCATAAAGAACAGTGTTAAACCCAAAGGGTGTAATAGATTATCAGCAAAAACTGCTTTCCTGTCACTGTACTGCCCGGGATATCACTAGCTAGCTCCTTGGTTGCTGTAAATCGCCACCACACACACACACACACACACGCGCGCGCGCACACACACACACACACACACACACACACACACACACACACGCAGGTTCAGCAGGTGGCGATAGGAAACTTGTTGGGGGGTAGCTGCCTGGCTCTCACTGTAGGTATTCACTTAAATTATTGGCTCCTTCTAAAAAGTTTTTTTTTTTTCTTCTCCTTCTGAATCCTTTCTAACAAAGAAGAGCTTTTCTTTAAGATGATTGGTCTGGTCCCATCTAGGTTTTCTTAGACCCCAAAACAATGTAGCAAGCAATTCTCCTTCCCAGAAAGCCATTAAAGTCAATAAGGTGATACTTTCCCAGCAAACTAGGCTGGGAAGTAGATGCCCTGGGAATTTAAATAGTCTGGGCACCACCCCTAGAAGGCCTGGTGCTTGCTCTGTACATCCGTGGCTTTGGTTGGGTGAATGAACGGAGGGCCTTTAAGAGCTTATGGTAATTCAGGGTCTGTCTCACTTAGGGATGTGTTTCCGAGATATCCCGTGAACTGTAAATCTGAACTTGGTAGACTACTTTCCTATCCAGGACTTTTTCTTACTCCTTAAAAATAAATCTAGAACACAAACTTGAATGCCAAAATAGTCTATAAATATGTACTGTATTGAAAGACTCTGCCCTTATGCAGCCAGTCTCTTCTGTTTTAACAAGAAAAGCAACAAAATATTTTGTTGAAAATATTTTGAAATACAAAGTATATTTGAAATATATTGAAATACGAAAAATAAATTTCTAAAAACGTCACACACCTTTCATTCAGAAAGTAAAGTGGTAAAAAAATATGTCAACTCCCATTTAAATGTTTTTTACTATAACACAGTTTGATTATATATGTTGAAGTTCACTTTGGACGCAAACTTGCTGTCTTATTTGTGAGTTATTTTGTGTTTGGAACTTTCCGTCTGTGTTCATTGGCTTGAAGTCCAATCTCTTGGTGCTTAAATGAGCAACAGAATGTTGCATGCAGATAAGCTGAAAGGCCACTCACCTCTCTAATTATTGACCACACACAATTTGTTAACATAAACTTACACAGTATCCATGCTTTGACAGTGCATTTAGAATTAGTTATTCCCTGTGAGCCAGGTTGTATTCATTAGTCTGATTTGGCATTTAGCAAACCTCAGCATCTCAACTTTCTTCCAGTGAACTTCAGATCGGACTGTGTCTTTATAGGCTACAGAGGCCAAAACCAAAAGTTAGCAGTTAAAACTCCTTATTTTTCTATCTTATCTGAGAAATCCAAAAAAGCTTGTTAACATGTATCACCGAAAATAGCTCGCAGTCGTTATCAGGAAAATACAGCCACACCCAGAGTCTCGCAACTCTGTGTAGACATAGTCCTCGGCTCAAAGAAGACAGTCTCAGAAATACAGTCAAGAGCAGTGAAGTCCATCCTGTGACTTCATAAACACATCAGGAAAGATCGGACCTGCGTCACAGGGAGAAGCCATACTCCTTTAACATGTTTGTTCATAAATGGCCTGGCTCCCAGATTAGGGCAGATGTTCAAACTTTTTTTTCTGTAGAGGTATTTTTAACAAAACAAATAAGAATGTCGGCTGTGACTCCGATCTGTGTGTTTTTGTTACCGTCCTTAGTGCCCGCCCCCAAGGCAATCTGAGTGCACTTTTCATACGCCATCGCTTTTGTTCCATTTTCATCCCACGAGGGAGACGGTCACTCTTACACATGCTCAGCCAGTCCCTTCCACTAGAAAAACGAAGAAGGCCAGTACAGAAACTGTCCATGGGAGGCCGGCCTGGGCTCGTACTGATGAATGGCGAATTTGTAGCAGTTCATGCTTCCATAATGAGGTTAAACGGAACATGAAGTGTAGCGAAGTTCCCGGGATGCGGAGTACTCTCTGGAGCCATGAGGCTTCCCGGCTCTCTGCCGGCTCTGTGCTGTGTGTCTGTGTCATCTTCTTGCTGGGACAGGCTTTTTACTTCTCCAGGTCCACTTGATATTTAGTTCTATTTGGTTGGCTTTTTTTAAGCGGAATCTTTTTTCACGGTGTTGACAAGAATCACTTTAATTTTATATGTGTTTCAAATGTGTTGAATAAAAACTCTGTATTACCCTCAAATTGTGTTTCTAAAGTTAGATTTCTCTTTCAAAGAGAATTGCAAACATATGAAAGCATTATGTTCTGGTAATTAAAGATTTGATTTTACACAAGCATTAAAAGTTAAGTTCGATGCATAAGCATCTATATAACTGTACCTCCGGGGATCCTATGCCTGTGATCTCCTTGGTACCCACACTCATGCGCACACACCCACATGCAGACTCGCACAACTATACATAATAAAAAAAATAAATCTTTAAATTTTAAGTTTAAAATATTTCAAAGCGTCAATCCAAATTTAACATTCTGACAGCAGTAATTATCAAGAGCGGTAAAAAAGAAAAAAGAAAAAAAAACATTAGTAAAGCATTAATTTTACCTTAAGTATTTATCCTAAGGACAGGAGGATATGTGAGATTTCACTTAGGAACTGCTTCTGATAACAAGAGCTGTTAAGCCAGCTAAATCTGCACACTGCAGAAGTTCTCGGTCCATTAGCAATGTCTTCAAGGAGTTGTGAGATGCTCATTTTGTAATATTAAGGTGAAGAAGGAGGGTATGACACGACATACAGTTGATCTCAGGTAAAGAAAACCTGTGACATTTATATAAACTACACAAGTGGTACAGAAGGAAATGATGATTCTATTGCTATAGGAAATTATTTCCTAAATAAATAAGTGTAACATCTATAATAAAAAATAATCTTTAACTAAATCCTTATAGGGCTTTTTGAAAAGGGAATTAAAGCAAACAAAATTTAATGACACGTCAGTATACTCATATGTGGAAACAAGATGATTTCTTTTTTTTTTTTAATCTGTGACTGCTGGCCCATGTAGATATTTAGATTTGGCAAATAGAACAGATTCTGGCTCAAATGGCAAGCATATAACGAAAGCGCCCCTTTAAATCAAAAGTAAAGGTAAGAGACGTCATTGTCCAGGGACCCACAAATGATCTGTTGGTGCTGCTTTTTATAATTCAATATGCAGCAGCTTCTAAGCAATGTGTTGAAACTCTGCATCCTAATTCTGAGGTTTGGGGCTTGTTTTCTTCCTAGATCTGGTTTGCCTTTGTCAACGGCTTTTCTGGACAGATCCTCTTTGAAAGATGGTGTATAGGGCTTTATAATGTGGTAAGTAGAGCACATTTGATAATTCCTATTTTGTTTAATACTAAAATAACTGTAATATCCCCGCATCTGGCTATGCGATGTAACGAGCACTCTGTCACTTTAGATGTTTACAGCAATGCCTCCCTTAACACTTGGAATATTTGAGAGATCATGCAGGAAGGAGAACATGCTAAAGTATCCTGAGTTGTACAAAACGTCTCAGAATGCTCTGGACTTCAACACCAAGGTAGGAAGGAGCTGATGTCTTCTCACGTATTCAGAGGGCTTTTCTCTGTTGCCGTAAACTTGGGGCACCTGGCCTGCCACAGCCAAGAGCTCCAGGGTATGGAGTGTGGCGGGTCGTATGAAAGTTCCAATAGGGTTTTTGGTTTTCTCTTTTGTTTTTTGTTTGTTTGGGGTTTTTTTTGGGGGGGGGTTGTTTTGTTTTGAGTATCACAAAATTAAATGAAACCACTCTTCATCGGGGCTCTTGGGCTTGCCAGGCCAAGTTACTGCCCTTTCCAGCAGTGTAAGAAAATGCTCACCCCTCACAAGCTAGTCACCTAGGGCTGACACAGGCTAGCTGTACTCATGCCCCATAAGGAATGGTTTCTCAATCTTTCCTAATCTCCAGCTTGGGGAAATAACATCGGTCTCACCAGAATGTTCGAGGGATTGAGTCAGACATTACAACTGTAGTCTCCAGGAAGTAACGTCTTCTTTACTCAGTAGCTCTGAGCTTAAAACTGAAAACTTTAAAACTCTGTGCTTAAAATTAAAAACATAAGATGAAGTACCCAGCATTTTACCTAAAACCGTAGACTGCCTGGTTTGTTATTTTGCTTTTTGTTTTTATCTAGAAAGTTATTATTTCTTTTTCTTTTCCTCATTAGCATAAAAAGTAGCATTAGCATAAGAAGTAACAGGCTTCCTTAAGACATTCTCCTAAGTGATAATTTTGGTTGACCCTCTTCATCCCTTTTCGCCCCCTCCCTTCCCCCCACCCCTTGTGTCTTTCCACTACCCCCCACCCCCCCCGCCGCCGTCATCCCCCTTGTATGCCACAGCTCATGTGTTCTGTTACCTTCCCCTAAGCCTCTTTGCCCTCTCCTGAGCCTCCTCACCTCAAGCTACACTCATTTTCACCAAAACATGCTCGCATAAAAATGAGACACTCAGAGCCACACATGAGAGAGAGCATCAGTATTTATCCTTCGTCACCTGGGCCACCCAGGCCACCTCACTTAATATTACATTTTCCAGTTCCAGCCATTGCCCTTCCAGGTTCATAGGGTCATTTTCCTTTATGGCTGAATGAAATGCCGCCATGTAAGTGTACCACGTTTTTACTGTCCATTCGCCTGCTGATGGACACTTGAGCTGATTCCACTGCCCGGGCTCATACTCTGCCTAGCACATCCTGAGCTACTGTCATCTCCTGGGATCTGTGATATTTAACCATTCCAGCAACAAGGGATTTCATTTCTGCAGAACTTACTTTCCTGCAAGTATATATTCCAACATGTTTGCACGGTGGTATTAGGTAACAATTCAGGTTTCTGTGTCGTGTAATTGAGAGGAGGGAAATACAATGGCAGCAGTGAACGTAGATGGCCATTTTGAAACTCTGATAGTCATGTATTTGATTAGTAGTTAAAAAATGAGCAAATATAATGAATTATTTCAGTTACGTTTCAGTAACATACTTAATGCATGTGTAATAGTAAATTAGTGACAATCAGATATAATTGCAATTCAGTGTTTTGAATTTATGGGCGTTTAGCAGAGGAACTTTTAATATTTACTAATTCATAAAGCTCTCTAGTGCTATTTATTCTCAGTATACCAAGAAAAAAGTGAAACACACCACAAATGATAGTGTTGTGTTTATAACCAACACGTTATTTTTCTTCTGAGACTCAATCTTCATGAACATACCGTGCATGGATGTCCAGAGGCACACAAGCATATAACTTGATAGCTTCAGATTAAATAATTGAAACTAGTCAATTAAAATACCAAACATCCTGAAGCTTACTTAATTTGTACCACTGGTTCTGAAATATGTTTCTAGTGGTATATTCTTCAACTATTCCTGTTCATAGTGTACAGTTCCTAAGCGAATCTTTTAATGTTTTATTTTTTAGGTTATTTATTTACTGTAGACAATTTGTATCCAATTCTCCCCACATTGTTGTCGTGGTTTTCATTATCTGTGGTGGACATTTTCAAATTACGAAAAGCTACAGTCGAGGCAGATGCAGTGGCTCTGAGCTCCGGTTTTTCTTGCAGAAGTGATCTGGGAGCCAATTGCAATTAGCAGTATTAGCAGATATTAGCAATAATTCTCAGCAGCCTACCGGGTTTCATCAAGCTACAAGTCCTTGTCTCCCAGAGTCTGGGCTCGGTGGTGCTCTCCCACAAGTTAGCTTCCCAGCCACAACTGTGACCGTGTTCCTCTTGGATGAAAGCATACATTGATCCCCCCAAGATTACCCAGGCATCCCTCGAACGCCACATCCTCTCATGCCTTCCACACATGACAACACAGCCACAGTTTTGTGGTCAGGAAAAGGGCACAGCAGGTAGCGATGTTGATGGGAGAATAACTTTTTCCTTCTGTCTTTTACTGTCAAAAGCATCCTTCATTGTCCGTCTCGTCCAGTCACGTAGAAAGTCTCCAGATCAACTCAGCGGGATCGCGCAATTCCCCTGTCTCTTTGAATATGAAGTTAGCTTATATATTCAGCTTGTCATCTATTTTTCTAGGGCTTATGGATTTTTGGCAAAGCATTTCAGTGAAACTGTTTGATTGAATCCCATCTGAATGCTTTAAAATTCAGGAACAAATGGTTACAAAATGCACAGTTGTCTACACAGCGGTTGCCGAGGGTCCCAAGTGTGGACGCATTGTTGCCTTGAATGGCAAGGCTTACGTTTGTTATGGTAAAAGGGGTCGGAGGTTCTGAGGTCGTGACGGGGGTTAAAGGATTAGCATGTGACAATAAGTATCAGTCTGGAAGATGGAAAAGTAGAACTAATTTTTCTTGCACCCACCTGTGCTTTCTGTCAAATAAAAACTCACGGTAAAGACACAGTGAGGTGGAGTGGCAAAGGTTAATGAGTAACACGAGTTCAACTGTGTAACGTATCGGAGCGTAATTGGATCATACAATCCGGCATGGCTGGACGCACTAACAAAGGAGATTGAGATCACAGTGGAAAATTTTGGGAGGCAGGCAACTTAATTTCTGTTGTTTGAACAGCTTAAAACTATTAATATGTGCCAATTGTATTTAACATTAAGCTTTGCTAGCAAGAAGCCATTTTAAATGATGAAACTACAGCTGTTCAGAGGCCCCTAAGGATTGTAAACAGTTTTCTATAACTTAATCTTTCACATTCATGCTACGGAGAAGTCCCGATGATGTCTGCTCTCCTATTTGTAATATACAAGACATAAAAATGGCTGTTACGTGTCTGTGGTGGTTGTCTGAAAGTTGGTATTGACAGATGTTAAACAATTGTAAAAACCTTTGATAAATTCAGATATAGTCGCAATACTTTATTTTAATGAATATATAGTCTAAATATTAGACTTTGTGTCTTTTTTTTTGTAGTGTATGTATGTACATGGGTTTTGCAAATAAGAGAGAAAAGCGTTATATATTTGTACTGCCGAAGCCTCTGCACCGTGGTAGGGCAGGAAAAAGAGGTGTGGGATTTCCCAGTCATAGTCCTTTAGAGGTCTATTCCTCTAGAATTATGAAAAGAGTTCCAGTGTAAGAAATTCCCGGATCTGAATTTGTTAGAAGATTTTTCCCACTTTGGCGAGCAGAAATTTAAACTTTAGATAGTGGATTTCCTTTTTAAGTAGGGAAAAAAAAAAAAAATTCAAGTGAAGCTGAAAAAACATTTGAGAAACATAAAAATAAAGAAATGACCCATGAACGTCTAAGGCAGAGAGTGTCTGTCAGTTCTATTAATTCACAGCGGTGGCCCAGCAGAAACACATTTTGTGCATCTAGCGCGCAGATAAAAAGAAAGGTCGGAGGTCACGGCGTAAGTTTATCGCAAACGGTTCTCATGGATTCTTGTTTTCCCTCAGGTTTTCTGGGTTCATTGTTTGAATGGCCTCTTCCACTCCGTTATTCTGTTCTGGTTTCCACTAAAAGCCCTTCAGTATGGTAAGTAGAAAGGATAGGAATGCAGAGAGGCAGCAGCATCTCACCGCTGCAGGAAAGCAGCTCATTGTCAGCCCGTGTTCAGGCTTACAGCAGTCGCTCCTTCCGTGGCTCTTTCCTTAATCTCAAATGCATGCATCCAGAAGTCATGCGCACAGTAGAGATTTTATTATTCCTTTAGGAGCCAGTGGTTTAATCTATGCAAAGCCCTTCTTTACTTCTCGCAGTTCCCAAACTTGCAGACTTTAGGGCTTTTTCCCCCCTTTGCAGATGTACACTGTGAAGATACCAAGCACTAATGTCTTCTATTGTCCATTTATTGGACCTGTGAGGCTTACATAGAGCACTTTCAACTGAGCCTGGTCAGTTGTGCTGACATGTTCAGGTGAACTTGAGCTGACATTTTTAGTGGGTTTTCCCCCTTCATCTTGGAGTGTGCGCTTTTTCTCTGCTAGTTTCAAGGGAGTGATTTTATTCCATCAGTTTTGAAAGAGAGAATCATGGTATACTTCCTACGTCCATAAAAATGATGAAGTAGCCATTGTAGGAAGGAAGGATGTCTGCCATGCCTACCCTGGTGCTTCTGAGTCCCAGGACAGACCTTTTCCCTGAGATTCTAAGGAAGAAGCTGGCTCCTCAGTGCTGTGCTCCAAGGCTGCAAGGATAAAAACATTGGCTCCTTCGCCACTCGAGTAGCTGTCCGTCCTTCCTGAGTACAAGCGTTCCCCACATCTTATGGCCCTAAGGTTGTTAGTGCAACACCACACTGCCTGATCTTGTCCCCCACATGGGTTTCCAGAATGACGCTGATTAAAACATAAACCAAGCCAAGTACCTCAAGGCTTACCACACTTTCGACAAAATCCTCCACCTCTGGACTGCCGTGCGTTCTTCCCCAGAGAGGCTTTGCACAGAGAAGTCCTCCCAGACCACGCTGTCCCCACGTCATCCTTCTGTCGGCATACCGCGTTACCTAGGCTGGTTTGATGTTTGCCTCTCTGCACCTTCTTCCTCCTCTAAGCTTGAGCGGGCTGAGGAGTGAGTCAGGCTGGCGGTACTTGCTGTGCTCAGAGCAGCGCCCAAAGGTACCCTGTCAGCTGTGGATGGATTACTGCAGCTCACAGCATGAATGCATCTGTGTTACAGAGAAGGTGGTGGCCTCCTGCCCCAGCCAAGATTTTAATCTCCTCTGTTAATTACTCAGGGAATTATAACAGTAAATACTGCTCAATTTCAAGGCCATGGGAATTAGTTTGTTTTCTTTTAAAGTATAATTAAGAGACTGCAACATTTACTGTTTTTCAAAAGGCACAGCTAAGTGGTTTTTAGTATCTTCGTTGAACTAGGCAAATGTCACCATCACTCCCTGGTTCTTCCTAGCCTCCTCACAGCCCTTGGAAGCTAATTTTCTGTCTCTGTGAACTTGTCATGTGAGTATCATATAACTTACATAAGCTTAGATGCAGTACCGATCAGTACTTCATTCCCTCTTATGGTTAAATAGTATTCCACTGTTTGGATGGGCCCACATGAGTTACCCACTCATCAGCTGATGGGCATTATGCTGTTTCTGCTATGGGGGCAATCGGATACTGAAGTCTATGGTACAACTCAGGATATCTTGACATTAGAAAAAAAAATCACTAAGTAAAGTTACTTTTCAAAATACAAAGTCAACATAAGAATGAAAAGCAAGATAGCGCCAACCCGTGAAACTACTATTTCAACATTCTGAACTAGAAAGGGAAAATTTAATATCAAAAATAAGCCAAACCAAACAGCATGCAATCTACTTTAGCCGTGCCAGATCTCTCACTGTGTTTTCCTGGGAAACAGTTCACATCAGTGAGCCATCCCCAGCAGCTGCTGCCTGTGGAAACCAAACCCAGACATGTCCGGAGGGCCCTTGGCTTTTTCCTCAAAGCAGAAGTTATAGGTAGCACAGACTTTGTGTTACCAATTGAATGTTGGGGCTCTGTAATTGTTTTACCTTTTCCCCACTTTTAAGTGAGTGTTAGGAGATTGAGTGACTTGCTTTGTTTTGAAAGTATGGAAGACCAGGAGTATATGAAAGTGTGTAATGTAAAGCATTATCGTTTTTAGTGGAACAATTCCAAGAGTTGTCTATAGATGTCTTATAAAACTTGAGAGCTTCTGGAAGTCTGTGGGGTCAAAATTTGAGCATTTATAAATTTTTATGATTGAGGGCAGTTTTAGTCTTTTTCCATTATGATGCCAGCTCACTGGGGATAAGCACCGGGTGCTTCGGGTGCTTCGGGGAGAACAATGGCAGCGAGGTGGTGCTGGTCTTTGCATCCTGCATACCTACTCATGCATACCAGTTTCACTTAAGGTTGCCCTTAATGCTCTGATTTACCCTTGAACATTGGTTGTGTCTCCACAATGTTCTGAGAGGCAGGTTGAGCAGGCATAATAGCAGGTTCTCTATGTCCCAGAGCTTTAGTGGCTTGCTTCGTGGGACAGGTTGTTCACTTCATGAGTGGAGCGTTCTGCAGGATCACGGTCTTGCATGGTGCTATGTGACCAGTGGATTTCCCTGTAACCAAGTACAGAGTTCAATAGTGTAGTTTCAGGTTCCATGCTGCAACTAACCTTTAAAACCAAAACAAGACAAAACAAAAAACAAAGGAGCTGCAGAGATGGCTCAGCTGTTAAGAGCACTGGCTGCTCTTCCAGAGGACCCAGGTTCAGTTCCCAGCACCCACAGGGCAGCTCACAACTGTGTGAACTCCCTCACACAGATATACAGGCAGCAAAACACCTATGTACATAAAATAAAAATAAGTAAATGCTTATAGAAAAAAAACTCAACTCCTGGAAAAAAAAAAACAGCTGCTTGTTGAGTTTTTGATGCAGTTTAAAAGAATTATTAGAAAAGACTACCAAAATAAACACAAATACACCCATTGTGACTCTGTGTATATCTCTACAAAGCCATATTCCTCTGAAGGATTTTAACCAAAGCAACATATGAGAGCCCAGCTGTTTTCTGTTAATACTGGGCGTTAAGGAGATTATAAAAATGTAAAACTGCCAGTTTTCTCACTCATTTGTTTAGGAAAATAGTTATTTATCATAAAATATGTTTATATGACTTTGCACTGGGTTTTTTACTGTTATTTTTAGATAAAATACAGACGTTTTTAATGTTCTGTTTTAATTTCTAATTTGGTAAATACTGCTATCTATAAAGCATGTGTGCAAAAGCTTCTGAGGGTCCTGAATAATTTCTGAGTGAATCCACAGACCAGAAATGAGAGCTGGTGGTTTAACCGTGCCGCTGCCTCGTCCCACACAGTGTACTGGTACTCTCCATGTAACCTGTGTGAACCTGAAAAAAGCCAGAGTGAGGAGCTCTGCACTACCTTTCCTGAAGGAGCTGAGTTCCGTGGAGATTGAGCATCAGGTTTTTTCCAAACAGTGACAGCATCTCTTTGTTAGTTGCTATTCCTTCATCTACGGTTAATTTTTGTTAACCATCCCTAGAATAACAAAAGACTTTAAAATGTGCCCAGAAATCCAGCCAGGCCCTCAAAGACTCACCTGCCTGGCATCAGGCTGGGGCTCCTTTGTCTCTGAGCATGTCTCATGGATCTCTTCTGCTTCCATGTTAACAGCTTTATCGAGAAGGTTCCAGTTACTCTGATTCTGCTGACAGCCTCCAGTGTCAGCACTCAGAACTTCCCATCCTGTCCATACCCAGAGCTTTAGCTTTCCGAATGATTAAGAGTTCAGCCATTTTATGTATTTATTCCCTCCTTGTGGATTCTATGAATCGGTTAGCAAGTCAGATTCACCACTTCTTGTCGACTCTTGGAATTGGGTGATTAATTTGTGACCCATCTGCAGCAACTCCGTAAGGAATAGCCCCATGGTCTTGAAAATCCGCTTCATTACCGGCCTCGCTGTGTGCCTCTAAGTTCCTGTGTTCAGGATGACAAGTTGCTTTCTCTTTGTTGGATCCCCCTTCATTTCCTCTTTGAACATGCCTTTCTCTCCCTCCTTTTCTTGCAGGCACGGTATTTGGAAACGGGAAAACCTCAGATTACCTGCTTCTGGGAAACTTTGTTTATACTGTGAGTTCAGCCCCTTGTTTTTGTCTAAAGCTTCCACCTTCCGCCTCTGCGCCCTCTTCATTTAGAACTAAATATGTGCAGGGCCAGGTTTAAGGGTCACTTATGGGTTTCCTTTAAAAATGAAATAAGGCATTTGGAGTATGAAGAGCTTTCTACATAAGGTTTCGTTGGATTGTTTTGAGCATTTGTTTTTTTGTGTTGAGATAGGACCTCGCTGGGTAGCCCAGGCTGGCCTTTGACTCAAAGCCCTCCTACCCCAGACTCCCAAGTACCAAGAATGATGACCATGCACACGGGTGCCACCGCACCTGCTCTGCTAAACTTTTTAAGTATGATTTGGATTCACTGACCAAAAGATTTCTGTTACTTTGATTTTCAGTGTGTGCTCTTTACCTATTTTCCTTCCCCCCCCCTTTGTTTTTAAATTTCTCCTCAAATTTATCTTACTATCATCGCTAATATTTTTTTGCCTTCCTGAATATTATCAAATGCCATCAAAATATTCTTGGGTGTGCAACCAGTGATTTCTCACAGCAGTTCTCAACCTATGCTTCCTAGCGTCTTTGGGGGCAGGAGGGTCAAATGACTCTTTCACAGGGGTCTCCTAAGACCATCTGCACATCAGGTCTTTATATTAAGATTTCATAACAGGAGCAAAATTATAGTTATAAAGCAGCAATAAAAATAATCGTATGGCTGGGGTGACTACAACATGAGGAACTGTATTTTGAGGAAGGTTGAGAACCACTGGCTCGTGCTAACTAGCTTTAGAGTGATCTGGGGCTCAGTGGTTAAGAACACTGGCTGCTCCGGGTTAGGTTCCCAGCACCCACGTGGCGGCTCCCAGCCATCTGTAACTCCAGTTCCAGAGGGATTTTGCACTCTCTTCTGGTTTTGACAGACATGCGGCACACAGGTAGTGCACATTCACACATGCAAGCAAATATTCAAACACATATAATAATTTTTTAATTTGCTTTTTAATGAGAACGATCTGCAGACCTATGTAACATCTTCCCCACAGCTGCCAGGGGCCCACCAAGCTCTTCTCACTGTCACTAAGATGCTGGAAAGCACTCAGATAGATCATTTTTCTACTGAAAGTCAAGAGGACTGCGGGGTGTTAATGCCACGGTCGCACACTTGACATCCAATACACGGTCATTCAGACCTGAATTCCGTGACCAGCAATCTACCTAGTCCTTACGTGCCTCATTCGCTCACTCACTCTTCAGCCTCTGTATGGAGAAAGCGTAGCCAATCAGCCACTGGTACAGCTGACTCTGCAGTAATGATGCTCAAATGTCGTTTTGAGCCTGAGAATGTAGCTCAGAAGAATGCATGCTCATCGTGCGTGAGGTTCAGTCCCCAGCACTAAAAAGTAAAATATACAAATCTCACGTGTTAGAACAACTGAATGAGAATAAATTAAGTGCGTTTGCTGCGCTCATTTGTCTGACTTCACACAACTTCACACAACCCAGAAGAGACTCCTTATGAGGTACTATCTAGATCCAGTTGCCTTATGCACATATCTATCTATGGGCATTGCCTTGGCTGTTAACTGAGATGGGAAGCCCCACCTTGAATGTTGGTGGCAGCATTTCATGGGTTTCCTTTCCATTGCATAAAAATAGAGAATTCTCGCCGAGTATCAAGAGAGCACGGAGGCATGCGGTTATTCTCTCTGTGCTTGACTGTGCATGTGACGTTTGAAGGGCCTGCCTTGAGGTCCCCGTAACGATGACTGTAACCTGGAACTGTAAGCCAGGTTAAATCACAACGCCTCTGTGTTGCTTTTTGTTGGGGTGTTTTACCACAGCAATAGAAGTCATACTCATTAGCCAGCGTGATTCAGATTTGGAAAAATCTTGGGGTTTCTTCCCACTGATGTCTTCCCATTGAAGGAGTGAAGGAAAGCACACCATGTTTGAGAGTATGTTCTCTTCTGATAGTGTGAACGCCAAAACAGTGCTGTGTAACACTTAACCAGGTTGCTGGAAGTAAACGAGTTACATATGGCTGTCTCTTGGGGACACGTTAGAGACTTGTGTGTCAGGAGAGTACTTTCATTTTGTCACTTATTAGAAATCTTACGTAGCTTAAGCTGGTATTCCTATTTTAATGAGTTTGATGTCGGCAGATATTTATCGTAATTTACCACCAGATATCCTGGTGAGAAAACCCAACTGTACCTTAACTTTTCAACCCTGCTCAAAAATGTCTAAACATGTACTGTTCCCAATTCCTGAAAGTAGGGTTGGACACTGTGGGCATTGGCGGTCACTAGCACTAGTGTAAATACTAGTACTAGGCAAGAAAGACATTTCCAGTGGTATGTGCTAATCCTAGTGCCCAGAGTTTCCTTGACTCTCAGTAGTTCAGTTTTTATGTAGTTATAAGTAGATCATACTAATATTAATATAAACGCATGCTATCACTGTTCATGAATTGAATAGACTACAGTGGTGTTCTCTGCAGCCTCCTTGGTGGACTCTGAGACTGAGAATGTGAGGAGAGGCACCAGGAGCCCTGCAAGTGGCAGCTATTGCCATGTCCCGACGAGAGCCGCTCGCCTGACCCATGAACTTGACAAGCACATAGATGGTTTAATTCAGACCCGTTTGTTCTTTGGAAGTCTCTCTGTCACTTGCGAGACTATGGTACCTATGAAACAATACATATGATGCAAAGTAATGTTTTCTCTCTCTGCTTTTAGTTTGTAGTGATAACTGTGTGTTTGAAAGCTGGACTGGAGACCTCATACTGGACATGGGTAAGAATATTTCTAATCGCGTGTTCCCCTACTACAAAGCCCAAAGTTGTTGATTATGGAGCATTGGGCATGGAGGGAGAAGAACTAGAGATTATGGATGAAAAACATGGAGTTAAATGAGTTTATTACTGAGACGTCTCAGAGCCTTTAGCTCAGTATTGTACACTGCTACCATCTGAAAAAGACAGAGACTCTCCAACTTACGTGCCTCTGCTCAGAGGTGTCATACGACTGGCATGACATAGAAAACCTATTAGAAAGAGATTCCGAAGAACAAGAAAATTAGTGAGAGATCCATCCTCAGACTCTTACACGTGCACAGTCTGGATAAAACACAGTCTGGATAAAAATCACAGCCTGTCTGCTTCCAGGTAGAGGCTCCATAAAGAAAGCAAAATTATGATTAGATATTCAAGGGCAAAAACTGGAATGAGGAATTTGGATTTGATACCACTGGCCTCCCAGTAATGCTCCCTTGTGTGTCTAACATCTTTGAGAAAGAACATGCAGAGTAAAGATAAAGATAAAGTGGAAGATAGCATGTATTAAAAAAAAAAAAGATCAAAGGGAGTAGCGAACAATGAAGATGACGGAATGAGTGGTTAGTTCTGATGCACGAATGCATACGATTCTAGCACAGTTCCAGGAGGTGATGTTTTTCTGAGTTTAATACAGATTAGAAGAGAATCTGAGGCTGTCTCCATAAGGTCTGTGCGCTCGGCTGGTTACAAGTGTCTTGACGCAGATTTCTTTCCTCGCAGTTCAGCCACATTGCCATCTGGGGCAGCATCGTGCTCTGGGTGGTGTTCTTTGGAATCTACTCATCACTGTGGCCAGCTGTTCCCATGGCCCCCGATATGTCTGGAGAGGTAATGTGTGTTAATGACTCGTGACCCAGCAGAACCTTAGAAATGGCTATCCGTTAATGAACCTTCATCCTCTTAAGAGTGACTTTCCATTTTGTGGGTCTTTATTCAACTAGCACTTGACCACCCTCAAATGCCACAGGCGGGAGAGATAAATCTCCAACCAGTATTTTAAACTTCAACATTTAACTTAAATCTGACTTATCCTTTCATAAACATAACTGGAACGATAAAATATGGTCATAGGAAACTTGAATCTTTTCATGGATACCCGTATAGAAGATGCCATTTTAAAAACTAGACCGTAAATCCACAAGTGAATTTAGGACAGGAGACTTAGGGAGATGCTGTGGCTCCTTGGGATAATCTGTCATTCCTTCTGTTGTCTCTCATTCTAAAGAGAAGTCAGCTGTCACTAAATTAAGTGCACTTTTCAGTTTGTCTCGGTGACATCAGTTTGACTCTCGTGTTGAAGGAGCCGAGGCACGTGACATCTCAGGCTTATCGTCCTCCACTTTCAACTCTGCCTTTCAGCTTCTTGTCACACGGGGAGGAACTGAGTTATTAACTGTTCGTGGGGGAGTGTCAAAATACTCCCTTTCTTCCAGAAGAGGGTCCCGCAGTAGGAGGGTTTATGATTTCAATTGCAGGAAATTTGACATAAAATGTATAAAAGAAAATGTGGAAAACATTTCGGGATTTCCTGTGACCTCACAGTAACTTGCAAATCAAGGTAATGTGAGCCCCGTTGCGGGCTGCTGTTTCGCCGCATTCACAGGAACCCTCTCTGGTGGTTTGCACGTATTCCCTGCCTGCAAGTCTGCCTGAGTGCCCTTCACTTTTGACAGTCTGGTTTATAGATCATTTTCATGAAATCTGATCTGACAGCACCCTGCTTTTTATAAATTAACAGAATGCAGACACTTTTTTAAAAAAAAAATGTGGTTAGATTTATTAGAGAAGGGCATTATATACTATTACAGAAAAACCAGATGCATCGAAAACCCCACTCTTCCCTCCGTCACACGTGAAGGCATCTTCTGAAACATACACTGTGAAGCCTAGAAAATTTACCAGCATGTATTTTTAAGAGAGCAGAGAGAAAGCTAGGAATATACCTCTTCTTTGCCTCGGTTTCTAAGTCTTTTTTCCCTGAATAGAAAAAAAAGTTATATGTTTGTGACAATGTGTGCCTGCAATCTCTGAGGGTGCTGTGTGGGAAACCCGGTTCTGTTGTGTCTCCGTGTTGCAGTGTCTGCCTGAACCTGCCTTCCCAAAGGTCAATTCTAACTGAACCTCTTTTACTGCACATTAAATCCGCTTCATTTACCTTATTTCTTCTTGTTTATTTTATCTTCAAATGAGACCACAGAAGGCTTTGAGACCCTGATCGTTTAAGCAACCGTAGCAAGTGGGTCTGATGACAAGATCTGAGTTTTGACCACCTACTTCTAGGACAAGTATAAAGTATGGCTGGCTTTTAGCCAACCAAATATAATTCTGCCCCTGCCTGTAGAATCCCTGGTATTGCCCAAACACGGAACTTAATATTGTCCCTTGAGACTCATGGCAGTGCTGTGTTTAATTCAAAGCGAAATGGATGTCAATACTCCATCATGTTTTCGCTCCTTTCACGGATGGTGGGACCAGCTAATGGGAGCTCTGTTTCTTCCTGCTTTGTGACTACCGCGACTTTGAATAAAGTATTTACATAGCTGGAGCTTCATTGAAACTAGAAGGACTGCATGAGTCCGGCTGTGAGTTTTACTAGCTTGTCCAAAACATGTCAGTTTCGCTTATCTGAGAAAAAGAATGATTCTTTAACATTATGTTGTGCTTGTCACGTATCTGATGTGTGCATACACGAGTGTATACTGATGTGGACCTCGTCTCCAGCTAAGGGTTTGACAGAAATGCCATCCGTGTTGTCAAACATTGGTAGTGTCCATTTGTTTCTTGAGCAATAGGGTAATAGGAACCCCTGTGCTCAGTTTGTAACATTTCAGAATAAGCACAGTCTCTGGTTATCTTAAAACTCAAATCATTTCAGATAGAAGTGGTTTTTCTTGTGTGTGAAATTTTACGAATCCTAAAATTACATACTTCAGTTGAGACTACAGCCAATATGTGTGTGTGCGAAGTATGTGCCGGTGTTTTTTATCTACTATAAGATTGTACAAAATTGTCTGATCATCTTACAGCTTATTCATCTAATTTTCATAACAAAATCATTGCAGCATATATAGGATGATACACTATTGTAGATACAGCAGCCAACATAGACTGGCTTGATGTGGACTGTATAATCCATGTATTGAAACACCACCAAGAGCAGCCCCCAGAACATAGGGATATTCACAGAACTCCTGACACAGTGCGCAATAACTTTCTGTCAACACGAACAGAAAGGTCATTGGTGTCTGGTTCAGAGACTCTGAATGCTCTCCAATCCCATCCTTCCCTAACTCAACAACACTTCCTTCCAAGACTAAATTTTGTACATAGGAAAATTTTTAGCTGCTGAAAACTTTCAATATAGGCAAACTCCAAAGTGGTCGAGCGTAAAATGATATAGGCAGGCTTTGGAGGCTGAAGTACTCTGTGGCCTTTTTCTGTTCAACACTGGCTGAATAGAAGAACTATTCCAAAAGGCAGCCGAGATCTGGGAAGCACCGTAACACCAGTCATCACTATTGAACCCTATGTTTCCCTCAGGTACTTCTCGAAAGACTATATGCATAGTCAGCCTGACACACAGCTAGTGGGATTCTTCTGTGTCAGCCTCTGTTCTAGTCACTGGATTCAGGAATGACAGAAACCGCGCACCCCTACAGCTGACTTCTCTGGTGAGAGGGGAGAGACAATGGGTAAATAAATGGAATGCACATGGGTGGAGAGAAGCGTAGCAGGAGAGAGCTCCAGGTTCACCACAGAACCCTTTTTGCATCTGGTCAGGAAGAAATAAAGTCATTGGAGGAGCCTGAGAAAGATCTCATGACGCAACATGAGTTTTGCACGGGTTCTGACTGTTGTGTACTGAACCTTCACATGGTTATCGCAGCGAACCAGTGTGAGATAGTGGTGTCTTGGACCAGGAAGGCAGCAGATCTGAGAAGAGGTCAGATTTCAAGAGCTTGAAGGTTAAGGTGGTGGGATAGAATGTCGACAGGGAGAGGAAGCTTCAGGGCTGATTCTGCTGTGTTTGCTGTCAATAAAATAAGGACATGTTAGGCGTTAACTCCCTGGTTCCCATCACAAAGTTGCTTTAGTAATCGATTTAAAGATGAATTAACTGAGGCACAGAAGAGTTAAGTCTGACCTCCCATAGGAAGTGGCAAGGAGAAGACTTTCAGTGATGCTACTTCTCTGGCACTAGAAGCTCAGTGTGAATACCACGGGTCTGCAAGGATGCTCCCTCCTGATGAGTGTCTCATGGATTTGCAGAGAAGAGGAAATCTGCTGTCTGTTGTCCTACCCTGCTCTTTTCCCAGGCATTGATGCTGCAAGGGTCATTTCAGGGCCAGAGCAGTAAGTCCAAACGTTCCCGCCATCTTTGTTTCTTTGCTCATCCACTTATATAGGGCAGGGTTGCCCTAGGGCCCCATGGTGAACATTAAATGAGCATTAATTTAGACTTCTGCTGTGCCTCTGTAAATGGAAGAAAAACAGTAGGGTAGACGTTGCAGAGAGGTAGATTTCAGCTCAGATAGCTCTCTTTCCACATCAAGTGGACAGAGCAGGTTGCTGGGCTTGCCAAAGTCACGCTCCGGTGACGGTGAGCAGTTCAGTCACTAGCAGCACTGAGGCAGCAATTCATCCACCCACACTTCCATGGTGCCTTCTGGTTCCTGTGCATCCCCTCCTCCCACCCCTTACCACTTGTACGGCCTCTCACGTGGAACGGGTTGAAAGGGCTGAGACTCTTGCTCTAGCTCACAGGTCTCAGAGTGTGGATTATACAAATCAAGCAGCTTACAGATACAGGTCCATGCTTCCAAATTCAACAGGCACTTAGGTATGATTCAGGATTCTGGAGTCATAGTCACTTTGAATTCTTGGTTCATCTTTGTACCGCTATCTGAAGACACAGCTGTTTTACACAGCGTGTGGAAAAGAAACCCCTTGCTCGCCGAGAGTGGAAGGAAAGAGAGCCAATACTTATCTTGCACCCAGTGTTTTCTCCAGGCAGCACATTTCATGGCAGGCATGACTTGTGTTAGTTAGATCCATGTTGTCATAACCAGAGAAATAATCAACAATCAGTGACCCAGAGAACCCAACCCAGAAATTTCTTTTCAAATCCCATTGGTTTCCTTTAACATGCTGAGGAATTCTGTACCTTCTCTTTGGTGCCCATTGCTGTTCCTACTCCCAGGTATGAGCTCTTCCTTTTCATCTTGCAAGCATCTTCCTGCATTCATTGGTCCTGTTATTTCATCGCTTACCCAGAGCCCCGATCAGTTTTCTAAGTTAACCAAGTATGAAACTCCCCATCTCTTTAAAAGTGCCCAGAGTTCTAATCACATTGTTTCAGCACCCACTGAACTCTCTTCAGTTCATCTATAGAAACCCTACCTTCACCTCCACCATGGCAGGGGAGATAGCTCAGCCAATAAAGTACTTGCCAAATAAGCATAAAGACCAGAGTTCAATCCCCAGAATCCAGGGTTTTTTGTTTGTTTGCTTTGTTGTTGGTTGGTTGGTTTTTTAAAAGCCAAGTGTGTTGTAATGTAATCCAATGCTTGTAAACCCAACACTGGAAAGACAAAAAAAAAAAAAAAAAAAAAAAAAAAACAGATCACTGAGGCTCATTGGCCAGCCAGCCTAACCTAATTAATGAGCTCTAGGCCAAAGAGAGAGAGATCCTGACTCAAAAAACTAAGGTAGATAATGCCCAAGGAATAAAACCCAGGGTTGTTCTCTGGTCTCTTGCATAGATATACATAGGCACATGTGCATAACTACACACACACACACGAGAAATCCTACCTTCATAGCCTAGCCTTTAACCTCTTTTCAATAGCAGAATTAGCTACTAATAGTACCCATCTTGTTTTGTTTTGTAAGAAAAAACTATGGAATGTCATGTCATATGGTGAGAGAATGAGAATGTGTGGTTGTCAGTGATCTAGCGGATCCCCATATACTGAGGTTCTCTTAGAAACCCCCATGGTGTTCACTCACTGAGGGCCACAGCAGCGCTTGGAGATGGGTCCTAGCATACACTTCACAGTCAGAGTTGTCCAGTCATCTGCTCAAGGTCCTGAGAATCTGAGCTGCACTTGGTACCCAGCCTCTCTCCGTCCCTATAACCACTGTGCCTCAAATTATCAGTTCCATTAGCATTTCGTCACTCACCTCTCCTCCCAGATTCATGATGACTTTTCTCCCAGCCTTATTAGGACTTCATAGATCGAAGTTTTTATATCTGTTTCTGTGCACTTGGTGAAGTAGCCAATGGTGTCTGCACGGAGCATTTCCATCCTCAGCTGCCTTTGTCTCTGTTTGGAGGGTTATTTTGTGCAGACCCACAGCTTCTTTTCCTGTGGACTTGCCGGAAGGATCATCCCCACATGTCAGTATTGCTTGTCCTTCGCTGACTCCCAGTTGGTGGTTCTTAGTTGGTGGGTAGGGTGTTCCCATGTAAACGCATTCCTTCATAGTCTCACACTTTGTCCCCAACACAGTCATTCTGTATCCCTGCCCATAATGATGACCCAACAATCATGATTTACAGATAACTCAGTGCCCCCAAAATTACTGAAATACCGTTTTTAAAAAAGGAATGATGGCATTGGTGGGAGAAAGTGGATTCTATGAGGTTAGACAGTGGGGGTGGGGGTGGATTTTAGAAATAAAGAGAAAACAGAGCGACAAGCCTGGCTGCGACTTTAAATATGTTACTGTTTTCCTCACCTCTCACAAATATGGTTGCAACTTAAGAGGGTGCCTTTTTTTTTTTCTTTTCAGACCTGACTTGTGTTTTTCACACCAGCACAACAGTTTCTGGGGTAAGACAGGCCCTGGGGAAAAGCGCTGTGTCACATAAACGTAGACCAGCCTGCTTTCCTACCTTCTCTAGATGATGGCACTGGGTATTTTTTGGAATTTCCAGAAGAAAATGTTTAGCCAAAATGATTAGTAAACCAGATTTTTAAAAAAAAAGAAAAAGAAAAGCAGCTATATCAGGCTCTACCGAGGGTCATTTCACATCAGGATTAATACCAGAAGCTGGGTTGAAAAAAAGAGGGAAAAAAAAACCTTAAATTTATTATGGCTTTGCAGACACACAGTACAGCGCCCCACCCCCAGCGCCATCTGTTTCTGCTCTCCCTGGCCTCGGGATCTATAAAACTACTGAAGGAAATTGAAGTTAAGGAAAGAGCATGTGTTTTACAGAATTTCAGATCTCTTGATTGAGGTTTGTAAAGTCCATCTGAAAAACAGTAAAAATTTTTGTTGGGTGCTTTGGTGTCACCCCTAGGAAGGACATTCACGAACTCACCACTGATAAGATTTTCCTAAACTGTGCTGCTGCCTATTTCCAACATCATAAATCACACTTCATATGAGGAATTTCCTGGTTAAAATAGTCCTTATCCATCTATCAGCTCTTAATTACTAGACAGCATATAATAACTTACTGGTGTAAGGCCAGGGATCCTGAGGTGGGGCCGGGTTTTATCTGAGATTACTGTATTAAGCCAAGTAGTCTGGAGGGAACCACTAGCCTAAACGCCATCAGATTTTCATCAGTGAGCCAAGGACAGTTGCCAGCCCATTCAGTAAAACATGCCGTTGATCACAGTCCCCATGCCCCTGACAAGCCCTTCTTGTCAAGAGAAACATGTCTAGAAATGCTAAAGCAGAAGAAGAGATATGAACACAGCAAACATCGTTCTGCTTCAGGACCTCAGAACACACTTGAAAATCGACACTCTCCTTAAAGACATGAAGAGATGTGGCCTTGCTTTGAGTAACCACAGCATCTTTTCCTCTAAGGCAGAGCAAGTGCCTTAACTTAACCCAGGCTTTGTCTTAGGACGCAGAAAACAGAACTGGTCTTAACCATAGGTGGTCTCCTTGCCGGTGACGCAGAAGTGACATCATAACTGTGAGCCAGGTGTGGTCTGCCCAGATAAATGAGCAAGGGCGGAGAGCGCAGCATGTAACGGAGCTTTAGATACTCTGTAGAGTGGTTTTCTCGGCATTCTTTTCTTCCATGAGTTCGGGGGTGGCGAGGGAGTCTTAATGTGGCAGTTACTTCTCTAAATGGTGTATTAGTGGCTGTCATTTTACAGAGTAGAACATGTTGGGAAGAAAAGAATGACAGGCGTCAGGACAGAAGGGATGCTCAAGGTGCTTTTGGAGCTGGGACAGTTGGGCTGAAGCTTACATGACTCTTGTTTGACAAAGCACAGCTCAAGATCAAGGAAGAGCAGATGTCTCTGGTCAAAGGCCTTTCTGTTTAGAGAGTAAGAATACTGAGCGTTGAGATTACGCGCCCTTTTTTCCAAAACTTACCCAGTAACAGCATAACACTTTCAATGCTTGTTTCTCATCATAAAAATATGTACTTTCTAACTCCACCCTCATTTTATATTGTTTTCTACATTTTTAAAATAGCACAATGAGGAAAATCAAAATAAAACAACAAATCTGTTCCTAATTATTTCTACTATTCTGGGAACTGTCGTTCTAGAAAACAGCATTTCAGAGCTACAGGGTTCCTAGCCTTCTCTGTGCCATGGTGCTTTCAGTATGACGGCTGGATAGTCCGGCTTTACTCTTAGGAGCTGTTTTTCCCTGAACATCTTCCTTACTGAGCTGTTTTCACATCACCTACTGTATGAGACAGTGGAGATGCGAGGGTTTCTTGCACAGCTGTCTAGCTTCTACACTGGGGACCTTAGCCACCCTCCAGCCCCTCAGCCCCTCCCCACCTCTAGAGCTGTCCACAGAAGAGACGTGAAAAGGCTATGTACTGGTATCTCCTTGCATACTTTCTAAGGTCTTTGTTTGTTTGTTTGTGGTTACCCTAGCAGTGAAGGTTTTTTGGAGTTTTGTTGTTTTGTTTTGTCTTGTTTGTTTTTGCCTCTGAGTCATCAAGAGCTGCTGGAAATAATTGCAAACATATTGGGGTTTATCCAAAACACTCTTCTCCGTATTTTCTGGATGTTCTGCCCTGTGTATTTTTATGGAGAAAGTAATAATTCATCTTACACAAGAGCCCAATTCAACTTCGCACCACCAGGATTTATGGAGTGCCTGTGTGCCAGGCCCCACACTGGCTATCAGTAGATCCGAAGTTCACAAACAGATACGTTCTAGTGTGTGTGGAGGAGCTAATGGAACCCCGTGCAAGCTGCTAATAGTATGAGCAGGGGAGGGAGCCCTTGACCCCTGCTATTGCTTCAGAAGGTCGCTGAGTTTCACTGTCACCTTCAGTGTTCAGAGGCTCCCCACAACAGGGAGAGAAAAGAGGTCTCCAAGGGAGCGAACACCTCAGCACACACAGGGCTTGGTGTTGCTAAGGCAAAGAGACCTGTGAAGCTTGAACTGGGCAGTCAAAGATAAACCAGACCACAGAAAGTTACTTGGATGTCATTAGCACCATTTCTTTAAACCAGAGAGTACCAGAAGCCACAGAAAACAGATTTGCATCAGAGGAAGTGATAAATGTTGGTAGTTCCTAAGTCACAGAAAACCTGTCTTGTATATCCTTAATATGATTGCAGATTTGTGAGCATTCACTTCCATTCACATAAAGAGGCATCAGAAGATGTTTCTTCGTTATTGGTGCCAGAGCATAGGGCTGGCTCCCCTCCCGCCGCCGCCCCCCTCCTCGGCCCCCCAGTCTTTAGATTTCCTCAGAAGAAAGCTCTCAGCCAACTCCCCAGATCAGTAGACACTGAAGAGCTCACATCTCTAAGTGGAAGTTCATGAGAGCCTTGGCATTCATTTTGGCTAAAATACAAGATGGCAGACTCTCCGCTGAGTGCCATCCTCTGGGACTCATGATCCGCCATGGTGTTTCACCAGCTGTCACCACAAAGGTTCCCTTCCAGTATCTGCAGGTTTCAAGCTCAGCTCTTCAGTGTCTAATAGCTGTTGATTGTGGAGAGCTGACAGGAAGCCCCCAGCATCCGAGGCAGACATGCTAGGAAAGAACATGAAAGCATTCTGTGTATACAAAATGTATGTTTTATTATTAAAAAAAATATATTATATCTCAGCTGCCATGGTAGAGAAGCATATTTTTGTGTCTCTGGTTTGATGAGCCAGATCCTTCCAGCCACTGAGATTGAGGCTGAGAAAAGGATCTCCAGCAGAAGGAAGCGGGGGTTAGGATTGAAATTGGAATATGGCCATACACAGTATACTTTTTCCAAAGAAATATGCAACTGCTAGTGTAGGCAGAAAAGGGAGAAGCCACATGGAGAGAAGAGCCAAGAAGTTTCATATGAAAAGAAATAAGAAATACCTGCAATTTGAAGCCGACCATTGAAATAGTTTTGGGGTTTTGTTTTATTGATTATTTCACAAGGATGATGCTTCCGAGGAGATTAGCAGACGCATGGGAAGGAGAAGAGAGGAAAAACAAGCTCACAACATACAACTTAGAGTTAGGAGCTGCAGGTTTGAGTTTGCCCCTCACAATACGAACACCTCTGAGTATGGAAGGCCAAGCTTAACCAGAAAAGCGCAGTTAACTCCTTGGGTTTGAATCAGCAGTTTTATAAGCAAATCTTAAGAAACAGAATAGGCGTGCTGATAGAGTTTTTTCTGACATGTTCCCTCCCTGAAAAAAGCCCTAAATCTTCAAAGATATAAGAAAAATGGAAGACTCTACTTATCACAGCAAGAAGAGAGAGAGAGAGAGAGAGAGAGAGAGAGAGTGTGTGTGATGGAATTATGAATGAATACATTTAAAACATTTTTTAAGGTCACAAGTTAGAGGGCCCAGGCTTGATTCCCAGCACCCACATACCTACTCACAAACATTTCTTAACTCCAGCTTCAGGAGATCTGATGCCCTCTTCTGGCCTTTGTAGGCAACTGCACACACATATGACACACAGACACACATGAATAAAAATAATAAAACTTTTTTTAAAAAGAAAAAAAAAAAGTACATCTTTTATGAAATTGCAGTCTAGCCTAGGAAGATAACCCTATGTGTAGAAGAAGATGAGAACAAAAAGACCCGACCAAAGCACTAAAACAGTGACTGTTTTTACTTTGAGTGCTTCTATAACAATGAAGATTACTGGGTTTTTTTTTTTGTTTGTGTTTTTGTTTTTGGCTTTCAGAAAATAAAATTCTTAGTGAAAACACCTCAATAACTTAAGCACTTTAGAATCATTGAATAAGCATCAAAAAATGGGCAGGGGGGGACAAACAGGAGCCCACATACACGGCTAATACACCCAGTGCTTTGCTCTCCTTAATCTGCATGATAAACTTTGAATAGTTCATTTTAACGGATTCCCAGAAAAGCACTATTCTAATTGCAGTGGAAAGGCAGCTAGCTCTAAAGAGAAAATGCTTGCCCTGCAGCTTGTCATATAGAGTGGTGGAGAAATAAACAAACAAACAAATAAGCAAGCATAACATATGATGGAGCAAGCTTCAGGGTGCTCTGTGCTATGGAGCTGATGGAGCTCTGAGGATGGGGCCAATCTATAGAACCCAGCCGACACCCACTACCAGTTGCAATGCTCAGCCCAAGAGTCATAGATGATGTAACAAAAATCCCAGAACTAGTACATGGGAGAAAAAAAAAAAACTTTTTGAGATATTGGTCAGGAGAGTCCAAGAGGCCACCAAACCATTATAGGCTATTGCTGTGGCCCTCGGCTATCTCCCAGAGATTGAAGGTAAGTCCTTATTGCTGAAGAGACCATGCACCTCGGACACAGGAGGATCCAAGCTGGATCTGACCTGAAAGTCTCCTCCCTGAGGACTAGCTTTCTTAATGCCAGAAGGTACTATACAAGCTGCCATGGGAGGGAAGCAGCCCGTATCCTACCTAGCTGCAACTGCCATCAACCAATGGGACCAGCGTGGCAAGATGTCCCTCAAGATGCAATAGTGACACTTACCTCTCTCTCTCTACTAGAGACTCTTTCAAACCAGCAGTTTTCTACTCATTACACTCTATGGAGGATCTTGAAGAGCTGAAATAATATTCCCTCATAGGGACGTGCGTTTACTCAACCAGCTGCAGAGTGCTCTTTTAGCTGTTGGTTTCACGGCGAGTATCTGTGTTCTATAGCCTTGGAAAAGCATCCCAAGGTCAGTCAGGGCACTGGTAAAAACAAACCGCTCAGTGGGCTCTTTACTCTGTCTTCTCCACACCTTCCTTAGCCACGCACCTGACTCTGCGAGGCTGTGGTCACCACACCTGGGTCCCTGGGGCCTTGGAGGACTGCTCATCACAAAGCAGATTCATTGGATGGTGATCTCTACCCAGAAGCTGGGTGGAATTTGACACATAGTGCAGAAACTGAGTTATCAAGTTAACAGGAATGAGTGTTTGTGTGCCGTCGCTTCCCCGGTGGCTAGTACATTCCAGGGGCATCTATAAATTATTACAAGTGTCTGTTGCCCTGAAACTCTCCACACCCCACTACTGTGTTGCTGCATTTTTTTTTTTAAATTTGATTCAATTTAGTGCATCTTTTGCCTGAAGAAAAATGGCTTTGTCACTGCCGGCTTGCCACAGCTTTTGAGGCCACGAGTCCTGATCTCACTTGTCCATTGCAATCTATTTGCAGGAAGCTGTGCAGACTCACTTTCTGATCGTATATAAGCACAGAATCGCATGCATTTGACACATTCTTCAGCACACTTGACCTTTGCGCACACATTCCTTGAGCATGCGCAAGTTCTATGTTTCTGTGAATCTATTCTCTTTTGAGATGGTACCCCCTCTACAGCCTTGTGTAGACCGTACCATTTCTTTATTTTTGTTATTTTGCTTTTTCCTTTGTTGCAGTGCTGTGGATTGAACCCAGGCCTCCCACGCAGCACGTGAATGGTCTCTCCACTGAAGAATATCCCCAGGCCTGTTTCTTGCCACTAACATTAACTTGTAGCATATTTGGATTTACTATTTTTTCCTTACGAAAAAAAAAAAAAAAAGAACAAAGAAAGGGAGTGGAGAGGAAGGGAGGGACCATCTGTCTGTCCAAGGTTGAAGCCAGGCACGATGCCTGTAACCCTAGCACTCAGGAGGCAGAAGCAGATACTCATTTGTCAGTTCAAAGCCAACCTGGGCCACAGTGCAAAAAAAAAAAAAAAAAAAAAAAACTTTAAAAAAAAAAAGTTTTTTAATTATATTAAATTTTAAGATTTAAAATTTTTAAAATTTAAATTTTTAAAACACTGAGTTTTGTAGCACTGTTTCCTTAATAATTCCTCCTATAAATTAATATAGAATAATTTATATTTTAGCCATTTCCTGTGAGCAAATTTATTTTGTTATCCTGTGAGACTTTATTAATGATTGATTTATGTTGACCCATATTATATGTTGGCATTGGAAAATATTGGGTAAGACAAGAGTGTGTGTGTGTGTGTGTGTGTGTGTGTGTGTGTTTTGTGTGGTAAAAACATAAAATTTATAACTTGATAAGAGGAAACGTCTCCTTAAAGGACAGATCACTAAAAACAACAGGAGATGAGGGTCCTCTAAAGAATTCCAAACTTACTATAAAGACAGGAAAACTCATCAGTAACAATGCAGCCGGGTGCACCGTGAGGTCCGATTCTTCAACCCACTTACTTGGCTATTAACTATGTCATCAGGCTGAAAAATCGCTCTCCACAAAGTCTTGGTGGCTGCCATGGGCACTGGTAGGCCAAGACGAAGGCTGTGAAGTACCAGACCTGCTCTGGCTGGGTTACAAGGTTCTTAATTTTTCCTTTTCTTTTGAGAACCATCTTTATGTTTGGGAAGAGCAAGAGTCAGCGCCCTTTTCCATCCTTTACAGTGGCAAAGCCAGAGACAGCCCCCACTGGGGGTCAAAAGATGAGCCCCTAACTGAGGCTGGGCCTGGGCCTCCACTGGACTAGTTGCACAATAAGCTGATGTTTTCTCAAACATTCTAATGCAAGTTCACATGAAAATTTCAGAGCACTTCCCCTGCCTGTATTGTAGTTTCCACTTGTTAGCCCTCATTTATTTTGAAGCCCTAGTGATCCCAGCTGGTGCCTGGGGCCTCTGCAGACACAAGCAGTTACTTGTTCCCTGGCAGGGCACGGTCAGGCCTGCAGTGTACCGACCACACAGCCCTGTGTGCATAGACCTCTGTCTCGGGCTCCTCTGGGAGTTGCTTTTGTGGGAGATTCCATTCGGTTTCACAGGACCTGGAAGAAGACAAGGGACACTTGGCACTGCCCCCCAATCTCCCACGTTCAAGATCATTTGCAAAGGACTCTCAGAGGGACCCCCAGCCAACCCTTAACAGACGCTCCCATAAGCACTGTTGTCTGCAAATGGTTTGCCTTTTCCCAGCCGACTTGCCCCTGAGTGGGGAGATATGGAAAGTTAGAGACAAACCAGCTTCCACAGAGGGAGGGGAGCCTTCTTGTACAGAAAGGAAGGAAATACCTCGGTGGGATTTCATTTTTTTCCCCCTTCTCTTCATCCAAAAAAAATACAAAGAGACTCTCTGTCTCAAATGGGAACGTCGGCTTTAAATCTTTTAGGTTTGGATTAACGCTGCAAAAGAAAAGAAAAATCTGACAGGCTTTCAGATATGAGTCAGAAAAAGTTTTTTCCCCTCAATTCATGTTGTTCGTTTGTAAAGCCAAAGGCCGGTAGCTGAATGTGGGCTGTTGTTGCCCCCTGCATCATTAGCATGACAATGGTCAGCATTAGCAGCCTGCAGGACCCAAGGTTTTCTTGTCAGCAGAGGCGTTTAACTCGAGGTTAATACACAGTGGCCAAAGGCAAGAAGAAGTCTTTTCTTCTGTTGCCCTCAACATTAAAATGCATTAAAAGTAAGCCAGGGAAACATGTTTTCAGTGATGTGACTTAGCGTCTACCCTTTTCCCCAGGAAGAGAAAGATATGCAAGGGTTTTTGTTTTGTTGCTTTGTTTTCTAATGGCTGTTACCTTCCTAGAAGGCCTCTTGAGTGGGAACAAAGGCAGCGCGCTGATAGACATTTCCTATTACACGGTTACTGTTGGTTCTCACTATCGAGGATGTCAGCAAACACATCCCAGATCATGTTTTGGTTATTAAATAAAGTGACTTTTATGGGGATGTTTTTCACTTGTCGGTGTCTAGAATCTGGATGCTGTTCCTCAGAACCCATGTGGCAAATTTTATTTTCTGAGATTTTTTTTTTTTTTTATGATGGCATGTTTTTATCTTAAATGTGCGGAGATGTGCAGACCCGTATTGCCAAAAAAAAAAAAGAAAAGAAAAAGCTTAGCATCCTTGAGTGGCAGTCTGTATCAATAGCCTATGTCCATGTAGGAACAATTTAGGAGCAGTTCCCAGTGCCCCTTTAAGAGTCAAAGGGTAGTCCAAAACATCATTTAAAGTTATTTTCCTATATGATGAGGACTGACTAACTAGGACTATGCCTGTGACTCTACCTAGAATTAAACTCTAGATACTTTTTAATTCCTGACTTAATTTCATAATCCAAGTTTAACGGGGGGGGGGGGGGGGGGGGGGGGGCTTCCTGTATAATTTGTAATAGGATGGGAGTGTGCAGGTGTTAGAATTAAATTCTAGATCCTTTTTTGTTCCTGAATTAATTCCCGAATTCAAGTTTTAAAGAACAAAGAACCCTTCCTGTATGATTTGTAGCAGAATTTAAGTGTGCAGATTTTAGTTGGCTGGTTTGTAATTGTAATTGTCTATTGCGGACTAAAGGGGTACTACAAGCTTGCCCTTGGTAAATCAACTCAAAGAAGTAAAACCAAAATATTTCCTTAATTGTATAAAACTATTCTTTTTAAACTGTGTGATCTAACTCTATAACAATCATATTTTAATCACAAATAACTAATAGAATTTATCACTGTGATTTTTTTTAAATCACAGAACTCAGTCTGAAATATATGTATATATGTATATATATGAAGATTTAGTGCGTGATTAAAACTTTCCTATCAGCTACTTGAGAGGAAAAACTTGTATGTAAGGCATGTTGTGATAAATATGGCTTTTATTCCAAATGTAATGAGTTTGAGTTCAGAGTATTATTTCCACCTTAAAAAAAATGATATTTAAGCTGTCTTCCTTGAATCACATTAAGAAACTAAGCAGGAATGGCGCGTCCCTTCCTGTGTGGAAGTGTCAGCTTTTGTGATGATCTCCGCAGGCGGCCATGCTCTTCAGCTCCGGGGTCTTTTGGATGGGCTTACTCTCCATCCCTGTGGCGTCCTTACTTCTGGATGTGCTGTACAAAGTGTGAGTACGTGCTGTTCGGCTAGAGGTACAGAAATACCCGTGAGTGTCACCCCTCGAGGTTCTCTCGTTCCCAAACATGTAAAGTTTGCAAAACAGGAACCAGTGATGCTTACTCATTTTAAAGAAGAAAGACACAATTCAAGAGTGAGAAAACTAAATTAGCTTAAAGGGCCAAATGAGAAATAAAGTGGGTGCTCGCAGATAACGTCAAAGAGAGATGCATTGGTTGGATTAGGGGAAATTACATCAGAAAAATGTAAGTTTTTAGAAATCACCTGCAAGTCCTCAAAATAGAAAAAGAATTAAAAAAAAAAAGATTTTACCTGCAAACATGGTTTTTTAGGAGTCATGAAAAGAAACTCCTTGTTTCTCTGGTTCTAAACATACATAAAATATAAAGGGAACCAAAACTTGACAATTTTTCTTAATAGTTATGTTTTAAAATAATGTCTTATCCTACAATATAGTTATTTAAGTTATTGATATATGTATTTAGTAACTCAGTTATTTATTGAGACTGTTGTCCCTATATTAGTTCCCTAGCTTTTTAGATTTGTTGAAGCTCCGCTTGTCCCTGTTATGCTGCTGTTCTTGGAGCCGCACGACAGTAAGCCACACGTCCACATCTGTAAAATCTTCACAGGACGATTTCCATGCAAATCCTTTTCTCTCCACAGTATCAAGAGGACTGCCTTTAAAACATTAGTGGACGAAGTTCAGGAGCTCGAGGCAAAGTCTCAAGATCCAGGCGCAGTTGTACTTGGGAAAAGGTAAAGGCAGATTGAATATGTTATTTCATAAGAGCACTTAACATTTTACTCTTACTAGTGGCTGGAAATAAGCTGTCAAACTTGCATTTATCATCTGTCTTGGGACTGGTGGTATAACTGACAGATTTTGGAATCAGAGAGGTATGGATTCAATCAGATCTATCATAGCTAGATGTGTGTCACCTTAGAGGAGTTTCTTAATGCATCTGAGCTCATATGCCTCCTTTACAGTGGTTATAAGGACTGAATAAAACAGCAGAAGCAAGATGACATAGATCTTTAATTACAGCACTTAGGTGACTGAGACAGGTGATCCTAAGTTTGGGGCCAGCCTCAGTTACATGTTAAGACCCCGTCTCTAAAGACACAATAAGGAATTGAAAGATAAACTTAGAATGTGTAGCATAGTCTCAAGGCTTAGTAAGCATTTAAGTAAATGATAGTTAGAAATACTGTTTTAGAAAAATTTTTAGAAGAAAAAGAATTTTTATTGTGAAAACAGTATCAATACCTTTTTAAAGGTATGCAATTAAAACCATGGCTTGACCTATGGTGAACTTCCCCGCTTGCGTTTTTAGGAACCAGCCTAGACAGAGATCACACTAAAAATGAGTTACACTCCCCAGGCTTTTTTGCCTTACTATTTCCTCCAAAAACACAAGGCTAGAAGACTAAATAAATTAACTGAATACACAAAGTGTTATTAAAGAAAATTAATTAAAAGCAATCTAATAAAAATATAACTGCAAAGATATCCCTGGGAATTTGCTTTCTTTTTTTCTTCCATCCTACTAACCAGACTAAAGTTTTGTCTAAAGTCCATAGGAATTTTTTTTTTAATCCTGCAATATGTCTTCTCAGTCTTGATTTGGCATTTTTATTCGGTTTAACAGAATGAAATAGACATCAGAGTGAAAGCTGAGGCTGGGGGCCCTGGCCTCCGACTCTGTATACTGCTCCTTAGGTCAGAGAAGCCCTGGAAACGCTGGTGTGTGCCTTGTTTTGAACATAATGGCCCTGACATTTTTTGGGTGCTCCCGTCATCCTGGCCCTTCACCTGTAATCTGCATACACTGGCTTACTGAACCCGGACAGCATCCCAGTTCAGACAGATCCTCTCCAGATAAGAACAGTGGGGCTCAGAGAGACTGAGTCCCTAAGGCTGTCAACCTTGAGTCTGTGCCAGTTGATCGAAGAGGTCTTGCTCCAAGTCGTGATTCTGCATCACAGGGTTCATCATGCAAAAGCATCTTTACTGTGACCTGGGAGCAGCAGTCCCTCTATCTGTTTTCTCTCTCTTTCAGTGATACAGAGGGTATGGAAATGTCCCAGCTCACAAAACCGAATGAAGCCATGTAGTAAGAATCACTAGGGAATGGCACTGTTGATACTTTTCCTGTCCTTCAAGTATATGTCTCATATTTGCAAGTATGTCAGCACTGCCTTCATTAGCCCTCTCCTGTGTCATTTACGAGTGGCTGGCAATTCATGGTCAACTAGGACTGAAGTAATGGTCTCCATGTCCTAATCATCCCATGAATCTGCAGTGTGTCTCGCCCCTTCCGTTAAATAAAAAGTAAATCGGTGGAGGCTGGAAAGAGAGCTGGAGGTTAAAAGCACCTATTGCTTCTTGCAGAGGACCTGGCTTTGGTTCCCAGCACCCTTAATGGTTGCTCACAACTATCAGTAAACTCAGTTTCAGGGGCTCTGACACTATCTTCAGACCTCCAAGGTCAGAATGTGGTGCACATACATACATGCAGACAAAATACTCATACAAATAAGTCAAGTTTTAAAAATCAGTGGGTGAATCTAAACCAGAAAGAAATGGATTATGCCCCATATAACCACTGATTTCTCTGTTAAGAATACTTCAGATATTTTTCCTCTGTGGCTTGCCTAGATCATTTGCCTTTTAAAATCCCTATTCAGCTTTCCTCAGGAATGAGTTAGTTACAGATAAACCCCCGGTTCCGCAAATACCTGCATGCTTGCTGCTTGCTGGTGATCAAGGGAGAGCCTGGTGGCTTCCTGATAAAAATTAGCTCAAGGAGGGGCAAAGCATAAGGATATGCAGAAGAAGGCAACAGGACAGGAAAGCTGTCCTGCTAAACCAAACGTTTGCAGGTAGCGTCTTAACATTGATCAAACAACCACAGCAACAAAATGTGAATTCAAAAACCAGAGGCAAGGACTAAAAGACGGCTTAGGGGAGAAGAGCATTCACTGTGTAAGCATTAGGAGACTTGAGTTCAAGTCTCTAGCACCATATAAAAAGCTAGGTGTGGTCATGCATGCCTGGAATCCCAGCACTTTGGAGGGCAGAGGCTGGAGGATTGTTGGGGCTTTTAGAGTCAACCTATTTGTAAAGTCAGTGAGAGAGCCTGTCTCTAAAGAATAAGGTAGAGAATGATACAGCAAGACTCCTGATGGCCTCACACACAAAAGGGGGGTGTGATAAGGAATTATGGGGGACAGAGCAACTCTCGGATACCACTAGAGTATGTGTGAAGGCATGTATGTTATGTGCAGGCAAATAATGATAGTGAAATTCACAGTTTGATATTCAACGGTGGACATTAGCCAGCTGAGCTGTTTTTTAACAGATCTGAGTTCAGGACCTCCAGGGCAGGCCCCACTAACTTGTCTATTCCCGTCTGTCCCACAGTCTCCGCATACAGGCGAGACTAAGGAATATGGGGTCTTGAAATGATTTGGTCATGGAGGACCATGAGGAGGCTTGCTCTCTGCCTCTCAGGATTATTTCTCAAAGGAAAGCAATGTTGGTATGGTCCTAGAACTAACAAATGAAACGATGTGTCCCAGTTTTCACTCCAGTCTGCAATTTGACAGGACATATTCTGTGGGGAATAAAGAAGCATATAAAAAAGCTGTTCTGGGGCTAGGAAGATGGCTTGTCAGCTTAGTACCTGTTGCGGAATCTTGAGGGCCTTAGTTCAGAACTATAGAACCCATTTAAAAAGCCAGAGCATGCCTGCAGTCACAGCACTGTGAGAGCCAGAGATTAGCAGATCTCTGAAGTTCGTAGGTTGGGCCAGACACTTGCCAATCGATGAGCTTCTGGTTCATTGACAGATTCTGTATCAAAATGTAAAGATAGAGAGAGGATGATAGAAAAAAAAAGACTCACCATCAGTCCCTCTACACGTTCACACACACATGAACACAACCACCAGAGTTCACCAAAAATACAACATGCACACACTAATTTTTTTCAATAAAGTTTTTTGTTTTTTTTGTTTTTTTTTTTTAAAGAAAAAGCTTTTCTTCAGCCTACTCATCACTAGGGGGAAAAGGATGGAGTATCACCATGCTATACATTAACCCTTTCATGATTAAATGTTTATTTACTTCCTGAACATTCATTTCAGCCAGCCAAACAAAGTAGCTTGCCAGATGTCGTGGTTTGCTTTCTGTGGCTATGTTATAACACTGACCAAAAGCAACGGGTAGAGGAAAGGGTTTATTTCAGCCTCCTTCGTCTAGGGAGGCCAGGGCTGGAACGGAAGGGGGGCGGGGACACGGACAGAAACTGAAGCAGAGACCAGCAGGACTACTCCTTACTGCCTTGTTTTCTCTGGTTTGCTCGGCTACTTTTCTTACACAATCCAGGCCCACCAGCTCTGGGGTGGCATAGCCCATGGTGGGCTGATCCCTCCCACATTAATTAGCAATCAAGAAAATGCCCCACAGACTTGCCCATGGGCCAGTCTGATGGAAGCAGTTCCTGAGATGAGATTCCCTCTTCTTGGGTATGTTTAAGTTTATGTCAAGTTGATAACAACTAAGCAGCACACCAAACCAAAAAATGTCACTTTACCACCCTTCAAAGGGAACCAAAATTCCTTCAGAACAACACATTCTTTGACTGTATATGAGTTCTTACCAACACTGACATATTTTAGTGTTTCTGAAAGAAATACTATATTTAAACTCAGTATCTTTTCATTCACCTCCACCAAATACCTAAGTTACAGCGTTGCGATGAGTTGGAAATAAAGCAACAATGTTTAAGTGGTAGTTACTGCGTGATTGCATTAAACAAACTTGGAATTTGCATATCTTGGTATGTAAATGAAAGACCCTACAAGATTAAGAGAAACTACTACCTAAGAATTGTAATAGATGTGGTTTTAGTAAGGCTATATCTTGGTCGCTCTCTCTCTCTTTTCTGTCACACTGAGTTAAGCTATCCAACCAAAAAAAAAAAAAAAAAACCTAAACTTTTAGTATACTTATTTATGTTAACATGTTATCCACATATTTTATAATGGGACCTGATAGTAATCTTAGTCCCCATAAACATGGATGACATAAAACTGCATCAATTTTGAAATAATAAGTTGTGTCCTAAGGGAGAATAAGGCCAGACAAATCCAACTCACCATCACTTCTAATTTATGAAGCACCCTCCTGCAGATGGCATTTATATTCTGGAGGAGGGACTCTGCTGCAAGAGAGCTAAAGCAGAACACAAAGACACCAAGGAAAGGACCCGACAACAAAAACCTAGTTGTTTTCTTAGCAGTGAGGTGGAATGAGGGCGTCAGGAATTAAAGCCCTTGTGTAGCAGTAGTTCTCTCACACAGAGCCAAGGTTAAGTACAAACCGAGGCATCAAAAGTGATCCTTACAAAGTACCTTTTCTAATAAGGTCCCTGGGATCTGGAGGGTAGGGGTGGGAGGTGCCAGCATTTTGAGTGCTTCCTACTTGTCAATCACTATACTGACAAGTGGCTAAACCCTCCCTGTCTGCCAGAGAGTTATATATTGTCCTCTCATTATAAGTGAGATGGCCAAGGAAGGTTTGTCTGCAGTGACCTAGCTAACAAGTAGCTGACTCAGAATCAAGTCAAAGACAGACTCCAAAGTCCATGCTCTTCCCTGATGGATGTGCTGCTTTCGTGCCCAAGAAAGTCTCAGTGCTTAAAAAGTGCATGCATGAGTCAGAAAGAGAAAGTGTCATCTTTTGTATTTTGATTGCAGAAATACAGAGGATGAAATTTACCCTTAGACTTCTTCATAATTTGGTGTTGCGATACTCAAGTGTCATGCGTTTAGGAAGGCCAGCCTGAAACCTGGAAAATGGATTTGGAGAAGAAGCTGCCAGAATGTTCCTTTGCCCTCCTCCAGCCTCATATGATCATTTCAGCTTCAAACAGCAGACGCAGGCAGACTCCCTGCCTAGAGCACCCTGCTAACAAAATCAGATTGCCTGATGCTCAGGCTCACGACTTCCCCAGAGGAGCTGCCGGTTTTAGTGCCCTTAGGGTCTCAGGGCTGTAGTGTGAGAGCATTTAAAGAGAACACAGGGAAAGGGACATGATAGAGATGACCCTTCCTCCTTTGGTGGCACAAACAAGAAGGTTGACGACTAACTGCACTGCCACTGGAGCTTTACATGAATTCGTATTCTTCTTTTAATGACGATAATTCCCAGTGACAAAATACGTCTAAAAGTCCTAGTTCACATCCCTAGGCTTCAGAAGCTGTATGAGGGAGATTAATACAAAAGTCAACGGTTCTAAATATTTCCCTTTAAGTTTTGCCTAAATGTCTACGTAATTCACTTATACAATGAGGACGATCTTTTTTGTGTATGTGTATCTAATAAGATAATTCCATTTCAGGCTTTCAAAGAAACGGCAAAACCCAGAAGTAACATAATTTACAGCGGCTTATCTAACGTTTGTATAGCGAGGAGAAGAACAAGATAGCATTTTTTTTTTAAGCCGGTGCATTTCCAGTTGTTGAAACACACTTTGTGCGTGTCAGCGTACACAGACACCTTCCTTCCCCCTGTGCTGTCTGTTCTTTGCTATCAAGAACGTTTAATAAATCAGCCGCTAGAGAAACACCACCATTGGGAAGATGGAGGAGGCATGTAAGCATGTCTCTGAATTGCTCCAATTCCTCCATCCAGCAGATGTGTGGGTTCCTGTTCTGCGGGACACTCTAATGCAGGGGGAAGGTGTGTGCCTCTCACAGGGTGATTTGCAGAAGTCCCTTGATTAATGCCGTAGAGCTCACTGTGCAGGTCAGGCTACGTACTCACAGATTTTTGGTTTCCTGTTGCTTTATCTAGCATAATTGTTTTCAAAAAATACCTTGTTTTTTAAAATGAAATTGACATACTTCCACCATATTAGAGTGGAAGTGGAATTTTTCTATTTTAAAAAAGGTAGGATCTGCCCTTTGTATTTTTTTTCTTTCCTTTAGTGGAACTAAAACTATGGATTTAATCAGAGTGTGTCGAAGTGTGAGCAAGATGCCAGGATGGCTAAGATAGCTGTTTTCAAACTCTAAAAAGTCTGTACTTACAATACCCTCAGTGAGTCCATCAAGGTTGCTGGTGATTTGGTAATGCTGAGCTTGGGTCAAACAGACTCTGTATTCATCTGATTTAGATATAATGGGGCCACGTAAAGAAATCTTCTTCCTAGATGATAATTAACAATAAAACGCCTTCCTAAGCTATGGGGGAGATGTCTTCAAATGTGTCAGCCTAAGCACTGTAAGCTCTCATTTGCTATCTGGGAAAACAGAATAAAGAGAATCAGATGGGACTTCGGCGTGACTCTGCTGGGAGTCCTGCAGGAGCCCTGCTCCCTGAGCTGACCGGGCTTTTCACACTTTCGCCTTTGCTCCACAGCCTCACAGAGAGGGCACAGCTGCTCAAGAATGTCTTTAAGAAGAATCACGTGAACCTGTACCGCTCTGAGTCCTTACAACAAAATCTGCTCCGTGAGTATTGGAGTTTTTATCAAATGAACTCTCTGCACTCTGTGGGTCCCAGTGTTTATCAGAGCAGTGTGTTGAATTTCCGCCACATTTAACTAATTAAAATTAACTGTCTAAAATTTCGCAACATGCTATATAGGAAAAAATGGTTAACAAACAACAAGGCTATTCCATCTCCCAGTTAATAGTGAATTTTAAAATGCTGCTGTCTCTGCATTTCTTGTAGCTTTAAATCCTAAAAAGAAGCAGTGAGATAAATCTTAACTCTTAAAAGCTGCCACAGTGTTGTTATCTTTCTACTTGAATAACTTTGCAAGAGTCTTTTCCGCTTTCATGCAACTCAAGGAGACATATATTTTCCCCTTCAAAAATATGTATGCCTATTTAGAGTTGGAAGGAGTTATTAGGTATCTCGCCCTCTTAACATTTCAAGGACCTGAAAGAGAACATAATATATGCAGCCCTGTAGTAAATTTATTGGTGTTGGTAGTATATCTCTTATTTTGTGTTCCACATGTAATTTATTTTCCTTTATTTATACTCACGTTTAATGCTTTTGGTCTTTATATATCAAGAGGCCTTTTCCAAAGATGTGATTCCCGCAGGGGTCATCTCCTATCCCCATGCCCCCTCTGACCATATAAACATTACTCTGTGTGTGTGTGTGTGTGTGTGTGTGTGTGTGTGTGTGTATGCATTCTGGGAGCCAAAAAGAATGTCACCTAAAGAAAGCAGGCCTCTCCTCCACACTGGCAATTCTGTGTGTTCATCTCCTCCTCAGTGCCATTAATCAATAAATGATCATATATCCATTTATAGAATTTGGTGATGTTTTGATATGCGTGCTCATGGTAGAATAATTTACTTGAGCTAATTAATGCATCCTCCTGTATATTTAACCCTCTCCAACCTTCTCACTCACCTGGCACCTATCTAAAGTTGTTTCCAATGACATGATTAGACTCAGCTCTTCCAGTCCTGGGGAAGCAAAAATGTTGGGGGGTAGTTTTGATATGTGGATCAGAGGACTGAGGAAGATTTGAAGGCTTTTGCCTGGTCTAATGGGAAGCAGAATTTAGAGGATCCACACTAGCAATCTCTGGTTCTTCTACTCTCCCTCTTTGCTGCTGAACGTGTGTTTTCCAGACGTTAAAAATGAGCACCCCTTGCTTCTGAAGGTGGGAAATGTGTATCAGTTCTCCCAGCAGACAGCAAGTACTCAGAACGAACGGTCGTTTCCAGTGCGCGCACCGAGTGACCTCTGTTCTTTCATCACTTCCAGACGGATATGCGTTCTCTCAGGATGAAAATGGCATCGTCTCGCAGTCTGAAGTGATTAGAGCCTATGATACCACGAAACAGAGGCCGGATGAGTGGTGATAGAGAGGCCTAAGCAACAGGCCCTGCTGTGTCTCTGAGGAGAGTGGTCACAATCTAAGGTCATCGCTGCAGTCTGCTGACCAATCCCAGCCTGGTCCGTGGGGAGAAAGAGCGGATCTGAGCTCATCTCACAGATGGACTCACGGACGTAAGCACCGTGCGGCTACTGCAACACCATCACCCTCAGATGTGCTCAAGAACTCGCTAAGGCTTTGTAAACCAATATTGGTAATGACCTTGTATCTTGCCAGAGTGCTTTCTCAAAACAGGGACAGATCAGTGTTCACAAAGCTGTCCTGTTCCTCTGGGGCTGTAACTATCAGTTCATTGGCTCAACCAGCAGTCAATCAACCATTAAAAAAAAAAAAAAAAAAAAAAAAAAGCAGTAACTCCAAACGGTGTTGAGGGAAGGACTCTTGATATCCAGACTCAGATTTCAGGGTGTGCTGAAACAAGCCAGCGTTCTCGACTCACCGTACTGAGCACTTCTAAACAAGGCATTAATAAGTGTTTGTGTCAAAAGTGTCTTGCTAAGTGTTTGCCAAAGACGTCCAGTGTGTTTCTCATCCGGTAGTCATCTGCCCAGAAATTTAAAAGAAGGTTTCCTTGCAGTACTGCTGTACGATCTGCATGCTTGACTTTTCAAATGTGAGCGTGACTTGCAAAAATTGAGCATTTCCAGGCATTTGCTACTAAAATCTGTGATGTGGCACCTTCGGCCTTACAACTGCTTCCCTGTCGACGGTCTTCTCTGATTTGTTCCAGTCCGAGGGATGTGTGTCCCTGTGGCCATTCTTGCAACACTGGTTTTTTTTGTTTTTTGTTTTTTGGCTTTTTTTTTTGGACCGTGTTGTCTGTTGTTTCTAATGACCTTTAGACTCTTAGATGTTCCTAAAAATTCTGACTTCTGCTTTATATTGAGTGATGTCTTTGTCTTCAATTTTTCCCTCCTTAAAAAAAAAAAAAATTATACTTCCATATTTATGTGGGATTTCCAAAGCTTCTGTTTGGACATTTCGGATAATCCGTCGGATAATGCATGAGCTTTTTGTCGTGTACATAGGCTCGGCTTCTGTCCTGTGTTCTGTCTGTTCCTCCCTGTGTGTTCCCACTGGAGACAATACGTGTGGCACAGTGAGCATGATGGTGACCACCCATATGCTTAGGCCTGAAAATTATCTCACAGTTCCCTCGGCCAGCAATTCCCAAAATGAGTCACGTGCTGCTTATTGACACAAGACAGAAAAGTAGCACGTTTCCCTCATTTTAAGGAAATATGTATTTTACTCGAGCCTGTAACCTTATAGTCAATGAATACTTCCCATGAGTAGGGTTCAAACATACGTTACTCCTGATTAGTTTTGGCATTTCCATGAAGTCTCCTGAAAAAAATGCCTATTTTCCTACCAACAATAAATGGTGAAGGGCCGTTTAAAACCACACCCAGTTTTCTACAGTTTTTACAATATTTTTTTCATCTTAAAAGATAAAAAGGAAGTGCTAGTTTTCAGATATACTTCAGAGATTGAAACAAACTCTTTTGCCTTTTATCCAAAAGCCTGTTTGCCTTTAAGTGGATTACCAGCAAAATAAGGACCTTTAACTATGTGCAAGAACTAGCTTTGAAGAGTGGATTCTCCAAATAACCCCTGTTTAATATTTACATTATTTTCCCCCCTTTTTTTCTCAGTCTGGATTTAAAGTCAGACGGTATGCCTCTTCTCTGAATTTGTAGCTAGTTACCAGTTTGTCTCCGCATTCCCTACAAGTAAGAGGTTCTAAACATACGCATAGCTCTAAAGGGAACAGAGTTGACATACTTCACATCTCAAGCCGGTCTAAGCCAGAGTTTAGATTAAGTGACGCATAAATCAAAACATCCAGAACCGCACACACAGAATCTAAGGTGATTTCCCAAATTGTAAAGCCGTAGACTGTAACAATCTACCAACTGAATCTGGAGAGTGGCTTTTCCCCAGGCTTACTGCCGTAACAGTTGAAGTCACACCACAGAAATGAGCAGTTACCCAAGAATGGCTTCCCTGTGCCCTCACCATTGGAGCCATCTGTCTCCAGGTTCCTCACATCAGAACATTGTGAATAGAAGGGAATGGAATCTTCCGACCTCTGCATGAAAATCTAAAGCCTTTTTATCTTGAATCATGAATTATGATGGAACTCTTCCACCTGAGGATGCTCATGGCTTATCAGTATACATCATGCCCTGAAATGAGACTCTTGATGCCTTTTGTCCCTGAATCCTTTGTTTCAATGATGGACATTAAGTCAGATTCTCTGCTTTTTGGGTTGAGGAGAGCACAGGGAGTGGCCACTTGGGTAAAACTTGAAATAGAATTGCTATTGCAGTGAATTTCTAGAGACTTTATACTCTTGAGTTTTTAACCTTTATTGGCTGGGGAGGGGGATGGTTCGTAGTTTTGCCAGGATTTGAATGACTGCAGTCAAAGTGACTTTAAACCTATGTCTTCTGAAATAAACAACGTAAAATTCCAATTTAAAAGTCCCTTATAGGGAGGGACTCTGATAAATGCTGACATGACTGCTTTGTAATGTTTACAACCCAGAAAATACTGTTTATAGCAGAAAAAGCCTCATTATATTAGCATTGAAAAGCTGGGAGTCATGTCATTCGTGTTGGAATACACACAGTAGTTTAGAGCATGGACTTTCTCTGTGTGTTGGATATACATGTAAAAACATATTGGCGTCTCACACCCTGAAAGATGCTATATTGTAGAAGATACTAGCAGGATAGCAATGTTCTCAGGAACGGAGGAAATTTAACGTGGTCAGTGTGCATCTCTGCTGGCCCCGCACTCAGCACTCTGAGAGACTGCATCAGCAGCAGTGAGAATTTACTGGAAAGCTCTCTCTCACCCAGACAGGTGAAGGGATACCGCCAAACAAGGGAGCCATGGATTGTATTGTCATGAAAGAGAATCAGTGAGTCCTTTTCCTTCCTGACAGGTGAAATGAATTCTAGCAGTGATCAGCGTGTAGCCTCAGCATTTAATATTGTCATTTTTTCAAGTCTGTATCCCAGATACCCAGTATGATATTTTCAGCTGAATACGTTCTGCGATCAGTGCCACTCACAACCTGTCTCTGAAAAATGCCCTTTCAGAAAACGAATAGGTGATAACCTTTTCCAATAGTATATAGCTATTATGAAGCTACCTGTTCATCGTACCGTTGGTTTTCGGTGATTCCTGGTCTTAAAACTTGTTTCATGAATCTTCAGTCTAATAAGTAAACTACAAAATGTATCCAGGAAATGCCCCACTCATTCACACCAGGGGGACCAGGTGTGTGGAATTCCTTCTGTCTGTTGCTCAGTTTTGCCGTGTGGCTCTGTTCCTTGTCAGTGTGTTTTAATGATGAGTATTTCTGCTCTGTCTCTTACACTTACCATAGTCTGATTTTCTCACATTAAAATAAAACACTTGTGAACCTTAGTTAGACTTTGCTGTGTTTCAATTAACCTTCAGCAGCTATTGAAGTGGAATGTAAGTTAAATTTTTGAAGAAATGGAAATAAATGCTTTCCGTGTCTCATCTTGATTTATTTTCTGTATGAGAGCAGCTGGGTTTTGTTTGTTTGTTTGTTTGTTTGTTTGTTTTTTTTGTGTGTGTTTGTTTTGGTTTTTTTTAACAGGTTTACAGTTTGCATGAATTAATATTTAAAGTGATCCAGGCAAGTGCATGGCTTTTGCTGTAAGTCTTGATATTTATTTCTGTCTTATAAAACTTTATCATGGCCTAACAAGAATTTAATATTCAATGGGCAAATTAATTGGTCCTTCGCACAACTTTTTTTAAATAAATGAGTTATTTTACAGGTTTCAACAAATTCAACTGAATCTGTTTACTTAACTGAATCTTCTGTTTAGCTTGCCTCCAAGAACTTTTCTTTAGAAAGTTCACGAAACTTCTCAGCAAATCAGTCCTTCTTAAGTAGGAAGAAAGGTGCATTGCATATGTGCCTACTTAGAATTAACAGCAGCTTTCCATAGGTGAGTCTGCCGTGGCAGAGATGTGAACGGAGTATGTATTCCCAGTCGTAGACTAGAAGCCATAAATACAGTGAGTGCTGTTCGTCAGCCTCTTCGAGCTTCATTTTTCAGTTTTTTCACGTGTGTTAGGTTAAAGAAAGGAGGTAGCCCTGGAAGGTAGCGATGAAAAGCTGCAGTTGGCGTTGAAGAAAAAGTAGATGTTCAGCTCCATGAAAAAGCCATTCCTGCCCAAACTGCTGTAGACTGCGATGCTGCATGAGTGGAGACTGTCGAACCTGTGCTTGTCGTGGTTCTCAGGTTTGCGGGTCTTGATGTTCGATGCACTGTGTTTTATAAATAGTTACTACTGTTGAGTAAAAACCCATTTCTATGCACTGTTACTTGTCATTGGCCTTTTGTGAATGTGCATGTTTTAAACTGCAAATTTTGAACATTTGTCCTCTAATTGTTACTAAATAAAATAAGCTTTACCTAAAGGAACTGGCTTAAGTTGTGATTGCTACGTTTGGAAATGATGTTACTTTATAAAGTAACTCCAGTCTGAGTTACACGACTGAGATACACAACTACTGTGGATCTGTCTGATAATTTTTTAATGTTTTGTTTACAGCTATCTTTAAATCATGTAATTCAGCTAAATGAATTATAAAATTCGCTCTAATTTGATAGGAGGGTAGTTTGTGTAATTAACCAAGAAATATTCTTTTTAGAAAGTTACAGTACTTCAATGTTATTATTATTTATTATTTATTACTTATTATTATGTCTCCCAGGTATCTGCATTTTAAATCATCTTGCCAGTAAACAGCTCACTCGGGTCTCTGTCCTTTTGTGTTGGATGAATTTCACAGATTTTCTAAACCCACTGTAAAGAGAGAGAAGGAAGGAAGAGAGAGGTGGCCAATTTTAGCTAATACATTTGAAGGAATTAATTATAAAATAATGGCTCAAAAGTGCAGGGAAACACCAGAAATAAGGTTTTTTTTTTTTTTTTTTTTTTTTTTTTTTTCAGAAATAAGCATCCTTTGGTAAGGGCCTACCCAATAAAGATGCAGTTTAGTAAGCTACTAGGATAGAATTCCTTGATACAAAGGGACTGGGCGTGGCAAATTGAAAAGGAAATGATGATTATGCTGCGGCCATGTCTGTTTAGCTGTTGGGAGCCCCTGTCCTCTCCCACAGACTTCCCAGGGCACCTAGTAGTTGGTCTTCATACAAAGTGCCTGTAAAACAGTTTATGGAAAAGTTACCTTTGAATTCATTATTTGCACACTTACGGCCTTTCCCCTTTAAAAAAAAAAAAAAGTGTGCAGATACTAACGCCTCGACTTAAGGTGCCTTCTACTGTTACCATAGGCAACAGCAAACTTGAAATATACCCTCATAAATATAATTCGTCATCCCCATTTAAAGTCTGTTTTCCTGTCTTTTGGCGTCTCTAACCTAAAGCTACCATTGCTGTAACTTAACCACCGCAGCTTAATGAAGAAAGGTCTTACTAACCTGGATAATATCACAAGTAAGATCATAAAAAATGTTGGAAAATATGAAATGCTCTGTAACGTTTGGTCTTTATTACCTCTAAGTACAAGCTGGATAGCTAGCTAGCAATTGAAAGAAAACTCTGTCAGGATAATTTCACTAATAGCGAATGTCTAATTGCAATTTTTAAATTGCCAGGTACATAAATATATGTTAACACTTCTCTCTCTTAATAATTTAACGTGATTATAAATTCTTATTTTTCCCAAACATATATGAAGCTAAAAATGTAAACCGATACCAGCCCAATATAATGTACCAGATTCCTGGTAGTAACTATATACATTTTCAGGAAGCCTTTCATTTATCTCATTTTAGAGAAAAGTTTTCCTGGTGGTTCAAATCAGTCTGATAATGTGACATACTGCTCTTAATACCAAAAGAGAATAAGCAGGTAGAAAAATAAGCAGAAACAGTCTATCCATTTGGATAATTAAAAGTAGAGTCAGTTGGCTTTGGGAAGGATAATAAATTTTAAAGCAAGCTTGCTCTGTTGAGTACGTTTTCTAACACATATGATAAAATGAATGCATGGCCCGTGCGGTGGCTTGGGCCCATTGGTTAAACGCTTGGTCCACAGAGTGATACTACTGAGAAGTGGGGCCTAGTGGAAGATGTTTGGAGACAGACTCTCAGGGATGATCGGGTGACCCTGACCCTTCCTCAATCCTGCTTTTCCCCTTGGCTCATGAAGGATGAAGCTTTCCTTCCTATATATTCCTGCCACGATATACTGCCTCATCATGAACCCAAAGCAAAGGGCGCCTCCAAAACTGTGAGCCCAAATAAACCTTTTTATATTCCAAAGTTCAGCCTCCACTACTTTGTTACAGTACTGGAAAGCTGACTAACAGCAACTAGAGTGCCCCACATGCTGGAGCAGTAATAGGCAATGACAGGAATTTGGCCATTTGTCAAGGGGCCAGAAGTTACCAAGACATTATTTTCTGTTCTCTGTCCTCAATCAATGGAACCTGCTGTGCCACAGCAATTGACCTTCCATTTTTATTCTAGGCTATTTCACCTGTTCTCTATACATCCCATTAATTTACTACCCAGCTCCCTCCCCACTGGAATGAAAGTGATTTAAGATATAGCTTTTCTTACCCAGACAATCCAAAGCAATGAGGTATTATTAACATTTCAGTGGACAAATAAGAAAACAAGCAGTGAACCAAATGGCCCAGTCACCTGTTTTTTTGTTTTTATTTTATTTTATTTTATTTTATTTTATTTTATTTTATTTATGAGTGCTCTCTCTGCATGTACACCTGCATGCCAGAAGAGGGCATCAGACCCCATTATAGATGTTGTGAGCCACCATGTGATTGCTGGGAATTGAACTCAGAACCTCTGGAATAGGGAGTCATAGGGAGCCATCTTTCCACCACCACCACCCCCAAGTCACTTGTAAGCAACAGAAAACTACCCAGACATAAGCTCAAAAGCTTTTCCAAACCACCCTCTGGTATCTCCTGTTTCTCACACATAAAGGGAAAAATGTTTTTCATCTAATATTTCTTTCCATTTTTTTTTATTTTGCATTCTCATAATGTAGCACAAGCTGCATATAGATTAGGACCCCTGATGCTACAGGATATATATGACACTACAACTATTTGCATTCCTTCAGTAAATTTTCTGAGAAATATTTTGATTGTTTTCCTAAGAAACTTGGGCCTTCCATACTACTGTCATAAAGAATAGAGTTGCAAAGCTAACCTCGCAGGACACAAATCTTAACTCTCCTACCTTTGTCTCTTGTCCTGGGACATGCCATTTAACCTTCCTGCCTTGATTTCTTCATCTGCAAGCATATGACAAGCATATAACAGTCCCGTTTCAGTTGAAAAATCACTTAAAACTCAGCAACATAGTGTAGAAAGTTCCTGAGAAATGCTTAATAAATCTAACCATAGGATCAACCAGATTTCAAAGTGTAGGTTTCTAGTTATCATAATAATTGTAATTCATAATAATCATATAATTTGAGGATGCTGGGACTCAAATTTATGAAAACAATGCAACCCTTAATCAGACAACTTGCCACTGTGTTTTGTGGTGGTGGGAAATGGCGAGCATGTCCTCAGAGATTTCAAATGACTTTACCCTTTCTGTCTAATTGTCCAAAAATGAAGATCTGAGCAGGACACGATCCCTTATAAAATCTTCCAAGGCTGTCGCTTGCATTTGGTATGTAGCCAGCCACACTGATGTCCAAGAATTCTAATCCGTCCCTGGATGTTCCTGGTTCTTTTACATTCATGGGTTTTCTTGCCTCTTAATTCTGTCGCTCTTCTCTATGGATCCCTGCTAGTTTCTTCACTCTAACCCTCAACACGTCTTTCACAGCTCACATCCCACAACAGCCCCTCAGTATGAGTATGTGCACCTACTCAGTATGAGTTCCATGCACCCTACATGCCTGCTATTTCCATAGTCATGGTGCATCCTAAGCACTAACTTATGGATTCATCTTACCCTACCTGACTGTTCCCCCTTTTTTTTTCCTTTTTGCATATGTATGTGTGATGTTCATGCTTGTGTGTATGCGTGACGGGAGGCACATTTGTGTGGGAGTGAACATGTAGAAACCAGAGGCTTGGATCAGGAGTCTCCCTTGATTGCCCCCTACCTTCTTCAGTGAGGCAGGGTCCCTCAGTTGAACCTAGAGCTCACTGATTTAGCCTAGCTAGCCAGCTTGCCAAGGAACCCCTGTCTTCACCTTCAGGGGGAGCTGGAAATACAAGCTGCCATCATCATTTACGTGGGTGCTAAGGATCCAAACTTGGACCCTCAAGCTTGTTCGAGTACTTTATCCACTGAGCCACGTCCTGGCCCCAACAGTACTTCTTTTGTGAAGGCGCCTACAAAAATAAATATATATATACACATACATTCATTCTCAGGCCCTAGTTGCTGTGACTTAGCCAGTAGTGGAGAGTAGTGACTTCTGGAATCAGAGTTCCCCAAAGGTGGGGAATGTGATTTAAAGGCTTGTTGAATGAAACATGTCTAGAAATTACAATGTTATGGCTTTATTATGATAAGATCATAAATAATATTAGCAGCCACTTAGCTTCCAAAGAGAAGACTTGTACAAAGATATGTTTTATATTTCTAAGTACATGAGCATATGATTTGATCAGTGTCACTGAATGTCACACTACAGTGAGGTACATACACAATATCATCTTAATTTTAAATACTACACGGCCAGCTGATTGGTTGGAGAATCCTGCTGCAGCAGGGAAATGTAGATGTGGGTGAATCCCTCAGCATCAGGGTGCCTAAAGAATGTGCCCTGTTCTCCACAGCAGCAGGAAGGAGTACAGCCACTGACACACTAGAATCGTGCTCAGCATGGGAGGGGGCATTTCCACCCTCTGGAAGACACTGGAACTTGTAAGGGTGAACATGGCTCAGGGACCTCACTGTGACTCTGTGTAAGGGATTGGATCTGAGTCCATGGTCTGCCAAAACTTTGCCAATATCTAATAGGTTCTCTTATGTGTGTGTGTGTCTGTTTCTCCCTCATTCACTCTCTCCTCCCTCCCCCTCCGCCATTAGAGCACTGAGTGGGTTTCTTAATTACAGGTGTATTACTTATGAAATTTATTTTTTGACAATTAAAGAGATTACAAAATAAAAAAAAAATGTTCACTGTACTCAATAGGACCAAGAATCAGCATATTAGAGCAGGGTGTGATGGCACACATCCATAGCTCCAGTACATGGGGGCACTGAGGTAGCAGGATCATGAGTTCTAGACTAACCTTGCTATATAGGGACACCCTGCCTCAAAAAGAAACCAGATAAATTTCAAAGCAGGCGTCAATCTGGTGTTTGAATTAATTTCTACACACCTGCTCCAGTATTAACGAGCTGTAGAGAACTGAACAAGTTACTATACTTCTCTCTGTCTCTACTTCCAAGTCTTTAAAATGGTGGGTATGATAGCCTTCTGTTGGATTTGTTTGAAGGATGGGGTGAGTTAATACACACTGCTCAGTACTGTGCTTGGCTCATGTTAGGAGCACAACAGAAGTTAGCTTAAAACCGTCAAAGAAGTGGTACAGAGCAAATGTGACTACAGCCAGTCCGATGACAACAGTCGTGCAGTTCTGAGCACAGTCGCAAAGATCTGTTCTTTACATCCAGCTGCTTCTTTAGTTGTTCTGCGTAATCTTGAATACTTGGAAGAAAGACCACATTTGCATGTGGGCGAAAGAAGAGACTAGAGGTTGGCACTGCTTTAACCTCCTGACAAAGGAACTTCGAACTGGTTTCCTCCTATCCTCAACTGGAAAACAAGGAAGCCAATTAAACCTCTCAGGGCAGAATTCTACCCCTGTCGACTTCGGACGGAGCTACCGAAGGTGATATGTGATAGAATGAATTCACATAAGCTGGACTCTCCGGCTACACCAGCAGGGTAGGTAACGGTGAAGGAGATGGGGCTGGTGGAGGAACAGGAAAGAGACTGGTAACTGGCAGGTATCTTGCCTGAGAAGGGTTGGCCTGACTCCATGGCAGGATGGGACCAGCAGTGTCATATCTTCTATGCATTCCATAGAGCCAGAGCTTCAGATTCCTATGACAAATGTCTGGTTGTTCAAACTCCACAGGCCAAGTGACATATCTGTGTGAGGACCACAGGCCGCCTGTCATCTAGGATCTCCATAAGCACTGACCTCTGCTGCTATCGCAAGTCCTGATGAAGACAATGTCTCCCTTAATTCCAGAGGATGAAGTGGGGGATTAAGATTTTTCCTCTTGTTAGAGAGCAAAGAATTGTCACTAAAGCTATTAAATGAAGAATTTTGATTTGGAAAATCTCAGAGTTCAGGAAATGAGAGAAATTTATTTATTTATTTATTTTCCCAGCCCATATGTGTTGTCATCAGACGCCACACTCGGTGGCGCGTAACGTGTGGATGGTTACGCTAATCGCTGGCTTTTAACTTCCATGAAAGTTACAGCGTGGCTTCTAAATAAGTAGTACTGTCAATGTGGTAAGTAAATTAAATTACAAATTGTCACGTTTATATAGAACTCTTTTTACAAATAAATGTTTTAAGACCCAATTGTCCAACTTTCATTTAAACACTAATATTGCTGAACAAAAAGTCTGCAATAAATAGTCCCTCAGGTTGGTGGGGGAAGTGATTTTTACACAGAATCTGTGTTACAGCGAATGTCTGAGTATATACTTAGACCTTTAGGCTTCCCGTGTGGCTACTGAAACCTTGTATTTTGGAAAAAGAAAACTCATATTTTAAACAAAAATTGTTATTAATTTAAGAAGCAAATGTTCTCATCATACTAATATTACTTATGGTTAGGTCACTCCCAAAATTATAAATAGGTGGCTCACTGGTCCCTCGAGTTTACTTAACAGTTACTTTTGAAGTGAACCTTTGTAATTACAATTAAGTGTATGTCCTTCATTATTTATGTATATATTTGTATTATAATTCAATCAACACAGGAAAAGGAACACAGGATACCTTTCTACAAAGAATAGCTGAATTGTCCAGTAAAATATCTTCCTTCAACTTGCAAACTGAATGTCAAACTGCCGAGTATTTTAACAAAAGGTGAGTTAGTTGTAGCGTTCATCAGTTTGCAAAGTCAGACATCCTGCAATTGGAGCCAAAAACCTTAAGACCAGAAGGTGCTTTATCTTTCTGGACCTTTCTTCCATGATGGTGATGGATTACCACAAATTTCCTCAGAAGTGAGTGTGTGGCTTGGCCAAGGCGGCAGCACTCCACCTGGCTGCCACTTCGCCAATCCACCCATTCACAGCCACCGCCCATTAGCTGGAACTGAAATCCGGACAGCTCTTCCCAGGTAAAGGGGGCTCCTGCTGGAGAGGGTAGGCAAAATATTGGGGTGACACCAGGAACCCAGATGGCTGGGTTAGATGTATGGCGTGGCCAGTGGTATAAGGTGGGGGTGATGAGGGTACCAGGCAGCCTGGCTCAGCCCTGGCAAAGGAGAACCTTCGGACAGAGCCTCCTGTGGAACTGGAGCTGGTGGCCGTGCTGGACTGCCTGGAAGGTGCTCTGAGGCTGGTGGAGGTGAGGATCATGGGCAAGGTCTCTGTCTGATAGCTGCGGAGCGAGAAGCGAATTGGTTGCTGGGAGGGCTCCTTGGGTCTCAAACAGGTACAACAATAGATAGCCACCAAAGAGCCCAAGATGATGAAGGCGATGAAGATGGAGCCAACGATCAGGAAGGGGACGTAGACAGGCTCTGAAAGGCAAAAACAGACATACACAGGTTCTGGGTAAAGGTCTCTCAAACCCTAGTCTCTGTCTTCAAGGCGGGAGGTGGAAGGCTCATTACTGTTACTGCCCCCAGCTCAGTTTGCAGAGCATGTGGCTGGTAACCTCCAAAGCATAATCTGTGATGGTGGGTTGTTCTTGCTACTCCTGGCAGGGAGGAAGCCAACTGATGCTGCAGCCTCTGTTAGTAATTAGCGAGCATATTGAACATCTGGAAGTCAGAAAAGAACAGTCTATCGTCCCATTCGTGCACTGAAGGGAGAGAGTGAGGTGGGGGGTCACCACAGATGTGCATTTAAATCCAGGTTTTAGGAGTTTTATCACGGTGGGGCACTTAAGAGCCTAACACATCTCCTAGACTGACAATCCATCTCCTGTCCAAACATTTCCAGTCTGAGCAAAGAGAGTCAAGCCTGCTGAATGAAATCCCAGGGTGTTATGAGCCTCTGGAAAGAGCAGTATCAAGCAATCCACCAGTGAGCCCCAACTTACTGTGTCTCCCACCACCTCACAAGCCACTATCCCTGACACCAGATGTCACACCTCTGCCTCTACAGTTCCACCCCCAGACAGACCAACATGAAGCTCTTGGTATTGGTGAGCTGTACTTTTTCTAAGCCCATCCCTCAGACAGAGAAAACTCTGGCTTGATCCATCTCTAAAAGGCAGACAGAGATGAGACTCTCTTCTCCAAGGTATCAGAGCAGCTCTCCTGGTCTCTTCCCTATATGAAAGAAGCACACTGAGATGCAGCCTCCAGCTTACAGGCCGCAGACAAAACACCCAGCAGTGGACAAAAAGCACCTGGGTTGACTAAGGCCCATGTGCCTTGCTGTTTCTGACTCAAGTTTTATCACAGAGGCTGTGTAAGACAGAAACTCCCTCTTTTCCAGATAAGGATACAGATCAGAAAGCGTTTTACTTTTCCAAACACTCGGTCAGTGAATGACAGGTAACAACCTGTGGGCTGCTCGGTGTGAAGTCTCCAGCATCCCTTATGTACCCCTATCTGAATACCAGAGGTAAATAAGGCCAGGCAAAAATGGCCTGCACTGCCTGTGCTCTGCACCAAGCAGCTGTATGCTAGTTTAATCAATAAACTGACTCTTTGATGGCAATATGCCCATTTTAAATTTGAGAAGCGGTCCAATGTAGTAAGTCACCAGAGGTTAAACTGCTGGCAGGAGACAAAACCACTATCCATCTGGTTTGGCCTGATCTCAGTAAATGGGGAGAGCACTCTAATCCTCTGCTCTCTTTTTGGGGGGCCCTAAGGAGGTTGACTTGCCTAGAGGAGCAGAATCCCTAGTACAGGGTAGGGAACCAACAGAGAATCCTAGTTTTATAACAGGCCAGGATAACCCTGAGTTACCTGCTTTCCACTAAGTATCTTTTTTCTAGAAACTGCTTCCCAGATCCTCAGGACTGGAAATTTTGACACTTTCCCCCCACTACCAAAATTAAATCCAGGAGGAGAACACTGGGGTGCTGACCCCTTCCCTCTGGGCTGCCACTGGGAGGGTGAGATGAACTCAATTGCCTCCCCTCCCCCCGCCCCCCCTGCGTCTGTCTTCCTGGGAATCTTGGTGCTCAGGCCCCTGGCCGCTACCTCACAGTCCTGAGGAGGCACGGGCTCTCAGCGCCACACACTTCTCAGGTTTCCTGGCAGTAAAACCATCGCCTTGCGCTGTAAAAGATTTCCCTGATGTTCCAATTCAAGTGGAAAACTTTTTTTCAAGGTGTAAATTTCCTCTACTGGGGTCGTGATTTATTTAGCTCTTAAGTGAGCAAGTGGGCGGAAATTTGACCCGTGTTTTCCGACGTGAGAATAGGGGGCCCGAGGAAGCCTCCTGTGACCCTGAATTTTAAACCCCCACCTCGAAGACTTGGGTGTTTCTGAGAAGCGTGACAATAGGGGGTGGGCCAGCGAGGGTAATTCGATGCAGAGAAATGAAAGGAAGTTGGGACAGTGGCTCCGAGGCTTAAAAAAAGGCTACCATCGGAGGATGGGAGGGGGAGGAGAAAAAATAAGAAAAAAAGCGTCCTGCAGACTGTACTTAGGCTCTTGACCAGACTCACGTTTCCGGACACCGGCACTTCCGGAGCTCCCAAAGTGACCAGGGCTCCCATGGAAAAGCCAGCCTAGCTCCAGCTGCCTACTACAGAAGCACCCGGTGCAGGTCAGCCCCGCAGTCCCTTCGGTACCTTGCACCCCCCCCCCCGCCCCCTTGGGCCGAACAGCGGAGACCACGTGCAGCTGGGATCCAAACTGCAGAGCCACAGGATCCCCTGCCCTTCCATGCCGCCACCCACTCTTTCCTCAGTCCCCAGACCTTGAGACTTCCACTCCGCTCCCCCAGCTAGCCAGGTGTGGAGTGGGCGCGGCCGGGTCCGCCCCGGGGCACCACTTACGGGCCGTGATGCCGGGGTGCTCCAGCTCTCCGCGGTCGTTGGTGCAGCCGCCCTGCTCCAGCCTGGCGTCGGCCGCGGCGCAGCAGTAGCGCAGAGCGCACGAGCCGCAGCAGATGGTGGCGTCCAGCGTGTCGAAGTCCTCGGGGCACTGGAAGCCCTCGTGGTAGCTGCCCTGCGCGTCCACCCAGCCGTGGCAGTACTCCCCCGGCTGCTGCGCGCCCGCCGGGCCCCAGCGCAGCAAGCCCACCAGGAGACAGAGCGCCAGCAGCGCCCCCATCGCCGCCCGGCGCCCGGTGGCAGCTGGAGAGTGGGAGGGCGGAGCTGGGGCTCCCGGGACCACGGTTGCGCCTCCCCCGGGCTCCCCGGGGTTTGAGAACAGGCGCGCGTGGGTTAGCGGCGGCCGGGCAGGAGACACGGGCCGGGCCGAGGGCTCCGCTGGCCGGGGGGCAGCACGGTGCGCGGGGACGGAGGGACCGAGGCACGCGGGAGGCCACCGCGGAGGCTGCGGCTGCAGCAGCGGCCGCCCCTGGCCCGGCTCATCGCGCTACGGTCGTCCGGGCCCCGCCGTCGGGCCCCGGACTAACCAGCCCAAGGCCGGGCAGAGTCCCGATCGCGGGCTGGGCCGGGAGCGCAACTCCGCTCCCCACGTGCAGGGACCGGGGACCGGGGACCAGCGGCTAAGTCGGCTCCCGCCCCTGCCTGTCACGCAGGCCAAACGCAGAGGCCCGGGGTGGCTGACAGCTCTGCCTGCTGGGCGTCCCTTAAAAAGGCAGAGGGAGGAGGAGACACGCGGGCGAGGAGAGTCCGCCCTCCGGGTCGCCGCGCGAGCTAATCACGGCGGGCGTACCGTGCTGCGGTCCCCGACGCCGCAGGTCCACGCGCGCCGCCGCCCCCACCCACGGCGCTCCCCGGGGGCTTGGCCGTGACTCTGAGGGAACCACCCCCACCTCGCCATCACGCAGCCGGGGTGGCTGCGGCCCCGCCTCCGTCCACGCGCGCCAGATCGCGAGGAGACGCGCTGGCCCGCTCGACTTTCCAGGTCCCGTTTGAAAACGATCGCGGCGGCTGGAGTGTACCAGGAGTTCCGTGGGCTTCTGCACACACCAGGTTCGCTCCTGGGCCGCGGGTTCTGAGGATTCGTTCGGTTCCGACACCCTGGTTTTGGGGGCCGCCCGCCCAGCGCCCCTCCGTTCCGCACCGCGGAGCCGGCGCCGGGGAGGACCCGGGTCAGCTCCGCCAGCCGCACTTCAAAGGCCAGGGTTTCGGTGTTCGCGCCCGCAAAGGAAATAAAAGAGCAGAATTAATGATAATCGGGCCTATCTGAACTTCTGTTCGGGCAAAGAAACACATTTATTTAAATGATGTGTCCCCTGTGGGCTGTTCGCAGGGGCACCGCTCCTCCAGCCCAGGGGGAGCCGCGGGAAGCCCCGGCTAATGTCAAGGCTTTATTTTGACTGCAACCTGCGTTTCCTCCCGGGTTTATTGGTTCGGTATGTGTGAGGACGTTAGTCTTAGCCACACGGTTTGTCAAACGCTCTGAAGACTGTCACCGATTTAGATGTGAGCAAGTCTCCCGAAACAAATAGAAGAACGTGTCTGAGCACCGCCAATCCAAGTGTGCGGTCAGAAGTATTTACCACAGCCACAGCGCTTGCCTGTGGTCTCAGAGGCTTCTGGAATAACTCCTATGCTGAATAAAACGGTTTCGTTTTAAGTATCTAAATAAAAGTCCAATCCGGGTCAAAATTACTTCTGGCTTCTAATCTTAAATATTGAGATTATAATTTAATTATCAAAGTAAATTCCCAACATGCCACGTGCTGACTAGGACTGCATAAGATATTTAGCTTATTGCCCTGTGATAGACATTTGGAGGGACAATAATAAGTTAACAAGCTGTTAAGTAAAGCCGAATTACGTGTAGGCAAACAAATAATGGGCACGTTTTCTTTAATTAAGAACTTACTTGAAGCATATAGGGGAAACTATTTTGCCAGAAGTTTCGTAGGTAATGGATTTTTATTTACACAGGGGGGGAAAATGTTGTCTCCTGGCTTTAAGGTTGCTTTTTTTAACTTTAGTTTTTTGGGGGGGCATGGTGGTTTTGTTTTGTTGTCAGGAAAACAAAGGAAAAGTCATTTAGAAACCACAGCAAATGTGACGATAAAATGATTAAACTCAAAGACACGCCAACTCTTAATAACTTTCCCAGAACCACACTACTTAATATCTTTTCTGATGTTGTTAAGATTCGAGGCATTCATTACATCACAACCGTGCGAGGCTGTACAGCAGCAGCAGCCCCTCCAGCAGCCCCCCAGGGTCAAGTTTCCTCCTTGTTTCCAGCTGTTCTTTGATAGCGTTAATATTTTAAGGAGTCATTTGTTGGCACTTCCCTCCCATTAATTACGTTCTCTGTGCCACAGTGGGGTTCTTTTCCCTGGGACACTCACTATAATTAATTTCCTCATTTAGAGCCCTGTCTATTTGACTTATTCAGACGACGTTCTTACTCAAATTTAGTTGGGTGATATTTACTAATGGAAAATAACCAAACTTCTAAATTAGTTGATACTCCATAAATCTGATAAGTGAGAACTTTAAAATAACTGTACATTGCACTTTCCTCTCTAGTCCTGGATTCAATCCACGGGTTGCAATAAGCAGCCCAGGGAAACAAGGACAGGAATAAATATGTGAGAGTTGCTTGTTATAAAAGATTCTCTCAAGCTTCACACGTTGATAAATTTTAATTTCAAAACCAACGCTCTCTCAAAGAACAATATTTGACTCTTTTAAGGTTTACGGATATACAAAGTTTCAGGGATTCTGTTATTTTTTTCATACTAAAGGAAGATTTACAAGTCCCCAGAGAAAACTCTCTACCGGTGGAATCACGTAGAGGTTTTAGAAATGTTACATTTTCCCCTAGCTCAGTAACAAAAAGTCCCTATTTTGGTGACTAGCACAATGTTAAGAAATCACTTTCCCAGCCTCTTCTCTCTTGTGGTCCTCAGGAAAATTCTGTAGGAAATGAGTTACCTGATATGATGTCTGGGATTTTCTTTAATATACACAAGGAAGGGAGTGAAGGGAAGAGAAGGGAGAAGAAAAGAGAAAGAATGGGGAGAGGATGGGAGGGCAGCATGCTGATAATTGTAGCTGAGTAAAGGGACCTTGTGTGACAGACAGAATCACACTCATACTTTATGCAGAAATAAAAATCATACACTTTTCCTGATGTCACAACTGGTAGAACACAGGGCCTTATGGGTGCTGGCTGCGACCTCTGTTCTGTTGAGTTCTACTACCAGCCAGATTTAAGAATAAACCATAAACCAATACTATAGTCTCCTTTATCAAACCTTGTTCCGTTTGTGTCTCTCTCTTTTATAATCTTTTGGGCAGAGTAGGTGATGAGAGGGTGAGAGAAAGAGAGGGGGAGGGAGGAGACTACATGGGAAAGGCTGAGAACCAAAATATACTAAAGAAAGAAGAAAGGCCAAAGGGGTGCCTTAAAAAGTTAGAGGGGATGGGGGGAAGTGGGCTTTGACTAAGAAGTTCTCATAAGCTCACTGGCATTGGACCCAGAAGCAAAGTAAAAAAAAAAAAAAAAAAGATGTGGAGATGTGAAGATCTGTGAAGATCTGTTCGATCATGGAGCTTCTTTAATACCATGACTAGGTTTCTAGATCCTTTAAATCCCAGGATGCCTATTACCCAGAATCTTCTCTCTTATCAGCAATTCCTAAAATCATGACTAAAGAATAAATAAAGCTTTAGCAAAATACCAATAAATGGTTCCTTAACGCACCCTCACGTCCTTTTCTGGAGTGGCTTGTTATCACTAACTTTCTTTTCATGTCTTTGCTGGTGACCTAACAAAATTCCTTCTTGGGTCAGTCACTAGAAATCTTATTCCAAGCCCTTGTAAACCTGAGTTAGTTGAAAGATTTTTCTTTTTTTTTTTTGAGAGTTGCAGTATCTCATATTTACCACTAAAGTATATATAGGTCCCAAGAAATCTATTACTCTCAGATCCTGGAAACCGGTTCCAGAGGAGGTACTGTACAATGGATTCTTCGTGAGTTGATTGAACAGGTTCTTCCTCTTGCCCTGAATATCTGACAGCATCAGTCTTGTCATGTATAAAAAAAGGAAGAGATCAAACACAGCACCCTTGAAGCGGAGTGTGCGTGAAACACCCAGGAATCTTGTGAAATCACAGATTTAGGGTTCTGACATCCACATAGGTCAGAGTCTGCAGTTCTAAGTTGGTGGCAGGTGGTGTGGTGATTTAGGACCATTTTCTAAACCCTTCCTGCTGTCCTCCTCTGTCTTGTGTCTTCAGCGACAGGTAGAGGGAAGGAACTAAAAACTGCATGTCCATCCAAATCCCACCTCCTTTCTGGAACACTCCCTGGGCCCTGGATCCCAGCACTTCTCAACTAAACACTTGCTGCAACTGTCACTCACAGAAACCACTTCCTGGCTGTAAGAGGCTCTAGGTGGAAGTAGTCAAAATTTGTCTACACAGACCATAGTGTTTAAACTCATGCTGGAGCAGCCTTGATAGGGTAAGATGGACTCAAGGATTGGAAGTAAAGGATGGGAGGAATAGATTCAGGCCAGTGGTACTGATGTTTATTCTTGCCCTGGCTCCACAAGTGTTAGAGTTGGTCTGTTGCCTGGAACATGGTAGAGGTTCCATAAATAGTCAGAGAGGAAATGGATGGCTGAATTAAGTGACAAAATGAATGTTTTCCCTTAGTAACTCTACAGCACTAACTCTACACTGTAATTCTATTAGGTATACCTGTCTTCCCCTTTAGTGTAACTTCTTCATTCCTGTACACTGGGACGTAGGGGACATAGCCTGGCACATAGTGGGTATCCAGTAAATGCTGAATGAATGACTGGCTGCTTTCAGTATGTGACTTCTTGAGAACTTGTTGCAACTGGGTGGCAGGGTTCCACCTTCAGAAATGGGAAACCATCAACTCATACTCCATGGAGACAGTGACAATCCTTGTCCAAAAGCATACGGCTAGATATGGAGAAACACATATTCTGATTGTGAATCTGGCAAGGCTGAGTTTGTATGTACCTCTCTTGACCTTGAGAAAGATCATTATCTTCTGAAGGTAATTCTCTAAGATGAGGGGAGTGGAATAAAACAATCCCTACCTTAGAATATTGCCGAAGATGGGGCAGAAAAACTGTAGGAGCCAGAGGCTCGAAACATCTGCTGTTAGTGTCTCCGAGACATGACAGGGAAAATGAATTCATGAACTCTCAACAATATAGTTATCTGAACCTGACCAGTATAATGATGGCACCAGTCAACCTGCCAATGTAGACAGGGGAAATTCCATGCGGTCCCATCCCTAGATGACTACACGTGGTCAGTGGCCACTGAGAGAGCGAGAATCAGCTTCCTCCATTGGGAAACCACTTAGGTTACCTAATCCAAAGTGGTTAGCTCGAGACATGTGTCAAACGATCATTGCTAAGTGGATTCAGTAGGTTATACATATATATGTAACAATAGTAATTAAAGAAGAGATTGTGAATTTAGGGGGGAAGGCATGGGAAGATTGGGGGGAAGAGGTAAGAGAGGGAATAATGTAGAGGCACTGTTTATATATAAAGTTCTTAAGAAAAAAATTAAAGAAAAATGCCTGCCTCGAAGGATTGCTACAAGGATGCACAATAAAGCGTGCAACCTGGCACAGGATTGCACCTCTATAACTAGCTGGTGGGCACTATTCCCTACCATCAGGTGCCCTGAATCTACAGTGGAATCACCATAGCAAGCTTCCTGCTAAACCAGAATAGGCCCATCCCTGATTAGTTTGAATGGGTTATTTACAATTCCCCATCATTCATTCCCTTCTTCGTAGGGAATGACCTATGAAGTAGACCCATTCATAACCCCTGGCAAGAGCCTCTCACTATTCACATTTTGAGCTGTTCTCAAGGGACATACCAGAAGCTAGGAGACAGGTGGACAGGAGTGAGAACGGGCTCCAGATGAGCACCTTGCAGGAACAGGCCATGTTGGACAGACCTTATTTCAGTTGTATTTTTGGCATGGGACTGGAACTCTGTAACAGGTGGGCATATAACAAGTATCTGCTTAGTCTGTGATTCCATATTATGTCAGTAGAGATGTAATTTATTAACCTGGTCTCCTGGCATCCTTCCAGGGCATGTATAATAAAATGACATTTTTCATGAAGAAACATAAATAAAATTAATTGGCATCCATATTTAATTGAAACTTCCTTGACGGTGGTGGATGCATTCTCCCCCAGCACCACCCTTTCTCAGCAGGGGGCGTATCCTTCTGAATGCTTGCAGGCTGAAGAGAGGCCAGTCCCAACTCCCAGGGCTCCAGGAGGGGCTGGCTTTCAGCAGAGTTTAGAGCTGAAGGAAAAGTGAACTGACCCTGGGAAAGTGCTATGTTGCTCCTGAGCGACCACGTGTTTTTTGGTAGGGAAAGGTTTCTGGAAGAGCAAGAGAACAGAGTGTTCTCATTTCTGTCTTCTTGGTCCCCGCCCCACCTTTACCAGCCTCTGTAGAACGATTTGAAAATGTTTAAGTCACTTTAAAGTTTATAAATGATATAGAATTCTTCTAGAAGCTGCCATGCAATTGGTAACAAAAGTACTTTCTTATGTATGTTTTCCTTTTCAAATAGTCTGTTTGTTTGCCTCTGGGGTAATGGAAAGGGCCCAGTGAGGCAAAGGTCTTGACTTCCACCCTTGTGGGTCAGCTGTTTCCTCTGGCTCGGGGATTCAGAATGTGCACTTGACCCTGGCTTCCGCACACCTCCTGTGAGTTATCTGAAGGACTTAGCCAAAGAACTTGAGTATATCTGATAGACCAGATAATGTAATAAGGAAACTGAACCTAGAGTTGCCTGTCTGATGGCAGATGGATCAATAGTGCTGTTCTCAACAGCCCAGGCAGTGTTTGATTGCCCCTGTTCCCTGGATCCTCTCTGTGCTATGTGTTTTGCTGTCTGCCCTGTTCAATCATTCACTCCCCTAACACTCTTAAAGTCATTTTTCAGTGTACTTGTACTTCACTGTAATCAAAGACAAAAGAGACGTGCTTGGCATCCGACTGGCTTCTCTGCTTCACTTGGGATTTAAAGTAGCTACAGCGGTTGGAGCTTTCTGCAGTGTTGCTCCAATTTAGGATATCACACCCCCATGATTCAGTAATCCTTCATATGCCACGTAACCTCCGCTTATATTTCTAAGGCATTGTAAAGGGCCGCAAGGCCTGATACCAAGTTTAATTTATCGACAGGAGGTTATTTACATATATTTAAGGCCGAGCCTCTACACCTCCAATCTATCACCTATCAGTTTTGATTTCACTCCTGATCTGAACAAATGTGGCCTCTTGGAATAAACACCACCTCTCCTCCATTCCACGTGTAGGGATAGTGAGCGAATCCTGGCCAATCAGAGTTCCTTACCTGCCTGGAATTTGTGAGCAGATCAGGCAAGGTTGAGCACGGAATTCAGGCAAAGTCACTCACGATGCGTTCCTGAGATTTAAGACAAGAGCAACAGGGAAGCAGGCCTTTGACCTTTGAAGTAGGAGGATGTTTGCTTAGGGCTGTGAAAAAACATGACCCCAACCAAGAATAAGATAGTTCTAACCAAGCGAAAGGTGAGTCCCAGAGGCAGAAGCATAACTGTGTCCATCTGTGCTTGTAGGCAGCATGACCCTGCTCTTTCCATTACGTGATACGAGGGTTGGGTTTTTATCACATACAAGTGAAAACACTTTGACCAGCACAACAGATCCCATGGAGATGGCATTCATATGTGACCACGCTTGCAAGTCAGGACCACTGAGCTGTCCAAAGAGAGGGATAGGGAAGGACTGCATGTGGAGCTGTGTGACAAAGGGACAAAGGTTTTGCTCACTTTGTCCTCATGCTGTAGGTCACAAAGCATCCAGCAAGTCATAACATCAATTTACTGGGACATGAATAGCATTTTAAAAGGTTAGAAAATAGTTAGATGGTATTCCACATATGGTCAGGGTAGATTTGAATTCATGGCATTTGTATGTCAGGCATATGTATAATCATATATGCTCTTAGTAGTGATATAATAATTTTTTTAGGCATGGACATGATCAAAATGTTTCCATCACTGATTTAAACAAAATTGCATCACAACATTAAATAGAGGAACCAAAAATTGGCCCTTGTGTTCTCAGATAAGATCCAGTCTCTGTAACTGTTGCTTGCCCTTAGTAAACACTCCTGTGTGAATGAGGGGCTTTAAGCTCACACATTGAGAATTAAAGTAGCTGATTAAGGGTGTGTCAGACTCTTCTCGTGGAAGACAGCTGCCTTGGAACTATTTATTCTGCTGACTCCAAGTTCACCTCTGGCAGAGATGCCTAGGTCCCTAGTCATTCCCTAGGGCCAAACTGATAGAACGTAGCTTCGCTCACCTTGGCAGGAGAACATGGAATACATGTTTCCTCTTCAGATCCTGAGAGTGGCAGGTTGTCAATCATCTCACCTGGTTTCTGGAAACAATCTACTGAAGAAGCCCGCGGCTGGCCAGTGCTGGCTTTATCTCCAAATGTAAAAATGGTTCATGAATCTTCATCTGGGTTGGCCTAACCATCACTGGTGTTGTGAACCTCTCTAACCTGTCCACACCACTGTCTCATATCAAGGAGCAGTCCCTTCTTGTTTACTGGTGAAGAGTCAATCTCCATCACTATAGCAACTCTGCAGCCAGCACTGCCAGCTGTCCCCCTTACTTTTCATACAGAGTGAGGAATGCTAACGCTGCTCCCCAATGCATGTGACCCTGGAGAGCCTCCAAAATGCTAATTCTCTATTTCTGCCTTCCAGCCACTCACCACCATTCTGACTGCCTCCTCATACTGAGACCAAACCTTAGGGCTGTCTCCCCTGGATTCCCAACGGAGAACGGGACAAGCCCTGCTCATTTTTTGACTTCACCCTGACTTTTCTGATGCATCCCATCTCACTCGGCTCATAAAAGAATGATATGAATGTACATGGCTCACTATTGATTCTCAAATGTGTGCCCCTTTGGTTATCCAAACCCACTAGGGCAGCAATAGCTGACTCCTTTTTACCAAAGTCAAGGACATCCCGTCCATCAGGAACTGGCTCTACCTAGGATTTATATAAATCCAAAGTCACATATCCATGGCTCTTATACAGAGGAGACTTGCAGGATTTTTCTTAGAGTCTCAAGGTTTTCAATTTTCTTAGAGTCTCAAGATTTTCAAAAAAAAAAAAACTACAGCCGGGGTGTAGTTAGGTATGCCTTTCAATAGTTCTTGTGTTGAAATTGAATCCCCAAGTGCAGTACTAAGTGGGGAAACTTAACCTGATTGTGAAGTTTAAAAATGGGGCCTTTGGAAATGTGAGAAGGTTTAGACAAGATCAACATGGTGGGCCACCAATGGTGAATTCAAGTAGGTTTATAAGAACAGGGAAAGAAACAGAAGATACACACACAATACATACGTATACGCGTGTGTGCACTACATTACTTGTTTCTTAGCATGTGATCCCCCCGTGTCACCAAGGGACGATGAAAGCCAAAAAAAAAGACACTGAGAGACACAGGATCTTGACTTCTGACCAGAACCATGAACCCCAAATGTATCTCATTTCTTTATAAGTTATCCAGCCTCAGAGGTCTTATCATCGTGACAGAATATAGACTGATCCAGTGGCTTTATAATAAAAGAAAAAGGTAGTCAAACCGGGATGGTATTGCTCCTTTCTTCCCTGTCTTAATAAACTCTGAATGCTTCTAAACAAATGATGTCTTTGGGTGGCAAAGGTAACAACAACTGAGATACAGGAGTGAAGGACACAGTTCAGTGAGTGAAGCAAGTGCCGAGCCATCACAAGGACCTGATTTCAAACCCCCCAGACCCATGTGAAGCCTGGCACGATACTACACAGCTCTAATCTCACTGCTTCTGTGCAAGATGGGAGGTGGAGACAGGAGAGTCTCAGGCACTCACAAGCCAACTCGCCATGCACGTGCAGCAGGAAAAGCAAAGCCCCCGTTGCAGACAAGGTAGAAGGCGAGGACCAGCTCGCAAAGTTGGTCTCTGAACTCCGCACCCTCACCGGGGCATACATGTGCTCATCCTGTCACATACAAACAGGTGCACCCTATACATGTACACATCACACACACATGGATCATACACAAAACTGAACTAGTTAAAATAAATCAGAGTACATTGTTGACATAATTTAACACATCTTATCCTTTAAATTAAAATGTTGTTTTCATAATCATCACTGCCCTTGGTGGTCGACTTGAAATGCATTATGTATTTAAAGCATTTACTACCTTTATACATAAACTCCCATTTGTGCATACATATTTGGCATTTCCGTGATGAAATTTGGGGACAACCCCTAATCACTGTTTTTAAGAGCGGTTAGGCCTTTATAAGTATGGGAAAGCTGTACTTCTAAGTCCAAATAATACATTTCCAATCAGTGGTTGGAAAGAATTTATTCTGCTAAACCACCGGTCAAAGCTAGATGGGAAGCAATTCCAGGCTCTGCGGGCCATATGGTCTCCGACCCAGCCTTTCTGCTCTGACGTAGCGTGGGAACAGCAGTAGACACAGAAGTGAATGAACATGGCTGCCTCCCATTAAAACTTTATTCATGGTTGCTCAGATTTGAATTTCATGTAACTTTTACTTGTCACAAAACATTACTCCTTTTTTTTTTTTTTTTTTTCCCAAACACTTAAAAGTTCAAAACCCATTCTTAACATCTGAGAGACACAAGACAGGCCTCAGGCTGGACTTGGTAAATCTCTTTTTATTTTTGCATGTATTTATTTATTTTGTGTGTGCATGCTTACACGGGCATATGTGTCACAGTGTGCATGTGGAGGTCAGAGACAGTATTCCAAGTAGGTTCTCTCCTTCCGCCATGTGGAATCAAACTCAGGTGATCAGGCACTTATCATCTGAGACATCTCACCAGGCCCTAGGTCACTTTTCACCTTTAGATACTTTAACTTCTCTCCTCCCTGCCCCCTTGTGTAAGTAAAGTAGCAACAGCAGCAAGCCAGGCCATTGTTACTATCCCGACTCTCCTACAACACCCTTGCTCGCTAGCGTTTAGAGGAGAAATGGCGTCATCTGAGCAACACCGAGTGTGTGACCTGGGCATTCTGAACAACACCCTTCCTGATTTCCAAGTCACAATCTGATGACTCGAAGAAACAACAGCAGAAAAGAACCACAGTTCTCTGCTGTTCCTTGCAAATCCTCTGGCTTTTTTTCTTATTGAGTGCTAGGTCTCAGGGGACAGGGTATGGAGAGCCCCAGGACAGAGGACCAGATTGTACCAAAAGGAGAAGAGGAAGTATGATCAGCCCACTGACACTTTTGTCCTTGCTGATCCATAGCAAAATATTGGAATTGTTATATAATTATCGTATCATGTTCTTTAGCAATCCCTAAGAGAAAAGTGAACCCGTGTGACATGAAGGGAGTGCTTCAAACACCAAGGTCTAGATCTGATTGTTTAGCAGACCAACCACAAAGGTATGCACTCTGAGTCATTCCTAAAAGCTCGGTCATGATGCACGCATGACATGTATAGGAAAAAGATGATGATGTAATTAGAATATGTTCCAACCCACACAGTTGAAACACTCACTGCTGGCTATTTTACATCTGCTATCTGTAATCTACAGCTGTGCCAAACAACTCTCTCTCTCTCTCTCTCAGTGGGTCTGGGACAGCCCAGCTTTGCCAGTAAAATTTCCTTCTGAGGGATTTGTCACCATCACTCGGAGTGTGGGATTTGCAAGTCATTTTGGCAGTGTGTGTGGGGTTAGATAGAACTAGTTTCTGTATTACACTATTTTATTGCCCCACAAAAATTCTAACAAAATAAACCAATGGGTGAAATATAATTTCTTGCCAGAATTATACCAGCCATCGGACTCGCAGCCGACGCTCATTTTCACATTACATAATTTAAGTTAATTGAATGAAAACGTTCTACCTTCTTGATGGTACAGCTAGACCTCAGAGATTTCATTACAAGAAAGAAAAATAAGCTATTCACACAAGCAATGCTCTTTTTTTAGGAGAACCTCATATAAAATGGCTATAATTAGTGAACGCTGGTGTTTCTGATTCACTAGAAATGACGTTGTGATCACTTTTTTACTTGTATCCAGTCAAGTTGTCTCTGTGGGTTTTTAAGAGAAGATAGAGTTGGGTATAGTGGCGCATGGCTTTGATCCCGGAACTTGGGAGAGACAAGTAAGAGAGCCAGCCTGGGCTACATGACAATACCCTGTCTAAAATTAAAGATTTGTTAAGTAATAAAATAAGATGCCCCTTTGCAGGTGAAATGGCTCAGCAGGTAAAGGCCCTTGCCACCATGCCTGACAATCTAGGTTTGATCCTGGGGTCCCACATGATAGAAGGGAAGAACCAACTCCCGCACACTTTCCTCTGACTTCCCCATGTGCACCGTGACACACACGGGCTTACACACACACACACACACATGCATACACACATAGGCACGCACACACACACACACAGGCACACACACACACACACACATAAGTAAAGAAATAGATTTAAGAATAAATACTTTTAAATATTCCTGTGAACATACAGTTCACAAAATGGTCGTTAATTTACCATTGTTTTATTTGGTGGGGAAAGTCTTTCAAAGTATTTTTAAGAGGCTGCTCTGTAGCTGTTGTAGTGTGTGCTGGTCTTGTGTTGCCTTGTTTAGTTAAGACTATATCACCATTGGGAGACTTGGAATCTAATGGGACTCACGCAACATCACATAGTCACATCTGCAAACGCCACCCTCATGCTGTCGCACAGACCTCAGAATCTAAACCCATCCGTAAAGCTGTCTGCTCAGGATAAAGCTGATGCACAATGAGAACAGCTGGCCAGTACTTCACCACGTGGCTGTTTTATTTATGAAATATAAAAGTCCAAGTCCATAGATCTTTTTTTTCAGCAAATGATATTTGTGTGTGTGTGTGTGTGTGTGTGTGTTACCCAATGACCTAAAATTGTTTCCAATTTAATATGCTGATTAGTTTCTCCTCAGCCAGCCCTGGTCTCCCCAGAGCTCAGGAGCCTTTCATCGGATTTGTGGTAAACTACAGAGACAGGCATCTTTGCAGCCACCCCCACCACACACACACACCAGCCTGACCGTTACCCCACCCTGACTTACAGTCTAAGTGTTTGAGTGATAGGGGAAGTAGCATTACGTAGTTTCACTTTTTAATTAGAAAGCTCGGATTTCAAGGAGCACAACTTAATTAAGTTTTCATCCTTGGCTAGTTATTTCTGCAATTAAAAAATGACTTTCTCAGAAACAGGTTAGCTATACCATGTATGTGAATCGACTTTGGGATTTCTCATTTCATTCTCACTTGTGTAATATTCAAATCCCTCTAAATGTTGTGGTTAGGAAAACTGACCGGCAGAGTCATTGCGTGAGAGTAAAAACACTCTTAAACACCTTTTCCTCGGAAGAGGCCAGCAAGCATCGTGTAAAGGCCGTGAGTTTGGGACTGCTGGAGCAGCATGGAGGTCAGAGCACCATGCTGAAGGCTTTTATATCCTCCAGAATGTCCCGGGAAGCCATCAGATGATATTTATCAAATTGCGTGGTGAGGTTGACATTTTTAAAAAGGTCACTGTATGCCTATGTGTAGCGCTACCAGAGAGCATACATCTGAAGGCATCATGTCAGAGAAAGAGACTAGATGGCCATTTCATGAAAAGGAAAGTACAAGTCTATGTCCTATATGTGTGCTCAAACCGCAAGATCTCCTGTCTTGAGCAAGCAGATCACATACGAAAACAAGGTAACCCATGTAAACAAAATTCCATGTGTGTTACTGGGACCCCAGGACGGTGGCCACTCTCGGAGGAAGGAAAGAAAGCCTCTTCATTACATTGCAACACTTAGTTCTGCCAGGTGAGTCCCATATTGGTGACTCTGGGCCTTGGGGTAGCTGCAAGCAGAGAAAGATGAAGATGAGGTGCAGTGTGCCAGGAAGACTAGCAGGAGGCTAAAAAGTCCCTGGTAAATGGAAAAGGTTTTAAATGCAAGTTCTCTCAGAAATACTGTTAAGTATAAACTTTCAAGAAAAAAAAAAAACTAACTGGGGATATTTTTTTTCAAATCACAAGTGGGTTATCAGACTCAGAATGTGGTGTTAGCTACCCCAGTACCAGCAAAGACTTCTGAATTTCAAACTATGTAGTATAGGGGATTTTTAAAAATGCAACTTAGGTTTTAAAAAGGATGAAAACGAGTATGGAAGGAGAGAAAATCCTTCCAAATTTACAGGTAAATACAACTAAATAGAACTATCAAAAATTATAATTATTGAGGTGTAACATTTTTTTTAAAAGTATGTTAAGCAGATTAGCAAAACAAAGAGAGAAACAGTGAACTGGAAAACGTATTTAAATTTTTTTTTTTTTGTAATGTGGCACAGAAATATGAGACAACAACATGAGCAAAAGTTTCAGAGAGATTAAGGACAGACTACATTATTACATGGATCTGTTTTTTAAGTTCTGGAAAAAATAATAATAATGGAGGAGAGGCAGTATTTAAGGATATAACGACTAAAAGTTGGGGGGAGCGAGCGGAGTGATGGTGAGGCATGCCTTTGATCCCAGCACTCAGGAGACGGAGGCAGGCAACAGGCTGATCTCTGTGAGTTCGAGGCCAGCCTGGTCTACAGAGTGAGCTTCAGGACAGCCGGAGTTACAACAGAGAAACTCTGTCTCAAAAAAGAAAAAAAAAGTTCTGTGGGGAAAACAAACACGATGGAGCACATAGCCTACAAACACAAAAAGTATGTGTCCCGAGCAAAGGAGCTCCACGGAAACCACGCCTGTACACCTCGTATCTCACCCTGCAGAGTGCCAAGGAAAAAGTAAAAAAGACTCAAAAGTGGGCGGAGAGAAATGACAAGTCTGTTGACCTACCAAGAAATAATGCCCAGAATTAGTCCACTCCTTGCAACACAGAGCTGCAAGGAGAGTGGGGGAGAGCCTCCAGGGCACTGAGGGAAAGGAAGCAGCCACAGAACGAGATGGAACCGGTAAAGCCGTATCATTTAAGAATAAGGACTGGGATTATGCTAGTACCCTAACCCCGGGGAGGGGGAGTTACAACAACAGGAAGCTCCACTCTTAATGCCTGTAAGGAGCTAGGGGGCAGGTAACACAGTAGAAACACTCCAAAGGGCTTTCCTCTCAGGTCACAGAGGTGCCAAAGCATGGGGACAGAGGCGCAGTGTCAGAGAGAAGAGCCCAAGTCGGAGCCACCAGTGAGGTGGAAGCAGAGAACACTGAAAGAGGGGCTATGTCCCTCTTGAGGATCCTCCAGGTCAGAGAGCCTCACCCAGCAGGGAATCGGCCATGCTCAAGATAGGCTTCTGGAACGCGGATGGCCTTTGAGCCTGAATTAAGAAGAAAGGCTAGATTGGGTGAAGAAAGACGCCCCGGATATCCTGTGCCGCCAAGAGACCAAATGTTCAGAGAACCCACAGGTCAAACTCACCCCTCAGGACGGGTCAGCTGGATCAGGCAAGGATGCGGTGGTGTGGGGCTACTTGCCGGCCATGCCCACTCCAAGTCTCCTACGGCCTTGGTGAGGAAGAGCAGGACCATGAAGGCCGGCTGTTGTAGCTGTTGGACTCCTCCGTGGTGGTAACTGCCTAGGTGCCCTGTGCAGGCCGGGTCTGGTAAGACTGGATACCCTCAGCGTTGGGCTGAAGCCTTAATATGCGGGGACCTTAATGTGGAAGTGAAGAAACAGACCTTCATAACCCCCAAAGGATACAAAAAGAATTCTGGCCTCACTCCCCAGGCCGCCATGGCTGTGCTATGGGATGTGCAGCCGCTGGCTGACAGCTCCAGGTGCCTCAGCCCCAACCTCAATCCCTTTCACTTTTATCTGCATTGTGTGATAGCAAGACCCATTGGTTCCAGGCCTCCTGGCGGCAGTCAGAGTCCCTTTACAGAACACTGTGAAACCCTCCTGAATTCACTGTAAGCCTGAAAAATAAACACACTCCCCCTCCCAGGAAACTTTCAGTAGTTTTCTAGAGAGGTCCAGTGTATTTATTTTTTTCTTTATACTTCCTTTACGGTCAAGGTTTTTGGTTTTTTATGTGTCCCCTTCCTTTATAAACATAAAACAAATTCTGATGGTTTTGTTTGAACAGTCCAAGTTGTGTGGTGTTGTTTCAAAGAGGATGAGGAGGAGGAGCAGCAGGAGGAAGGGCTGGAGAGAAGGCTCAGCTGTGAAGAGGATGGTAAGGTTCTTGCAGAGGCCCTGGGTTCACTTCCCAACATCCACCTGGTGACGCACAACACTTGTTACTCCAGTGCCAAGGGAATCTGACATGGATTTCTGATCTCCGTAGGCACCTGCACATAAACACACACATACACAAACACTCACGCACACACATAACAATAAGTAAATCTTTAAAAAGAAAGAATAAAGAAAAAATTAAAACATTCTGAAAAAGAAAACCTAACTGACTGAAATTAAAATACATTGATTCTTCAGGAGAGGGCCAAGATATGAACCTACATTCTGTTTATCCCTTTTTGTTAAATCTGAAGGCTAATATTTTAAATGTACGGACTAAAGTATAAAAAAGAATCTATACTTCCAATTTGGTAGGTGGAAGTTTTTACATATAAGCAACAATAAAAAAAACCCTCAGGTATGTATTAAAAGAAAGCAGCGATCACAATACATTAAATTGAAGTAGCTGAAGGTTTTCCGAGTAAAAGAAAAAAAAAATCACAGAAACATATCCGCTTCTTTTCATAAAAGGCACACTGAGAGCGTAAGAACTCAGAAACGCTGAGAGCAAAGGGGAGAGAAACAGGGTAGCACGGGGGCAACTATTTCAGAGTTGCAGGGCCACCCAGGAATAGTGACTTAGCAAAATTTCAACTCATTCATCTCAGTTATCCACAAATGTTAAGAACATGGTAAATCTTTGTAAAAAATTTGCAAAATGAAAATCTAAAAAACATAAACAATTGAACAATTCGACTTATTAGGCAGTTATTAAGGAAAACTAGCCTTTTTGAGGCTAGAGAGCGGCTTTGTGGTTAAAGAGTGCATGCCGTTCTTGCAGAAAACCCAAGTTTGGTTCCCAGCACCCATACCAGGTGTTTCTAACTCCAGATGCAGGGCTTTCAATTCCTCTGGCCTCCTGCACTCTCTCTCTCTCACACACACACAATCAAAATTCAAACAGGTACTTTGAAAAATTGCCTCTAACAATTAAAAATTCCCAATCTTCAGGAAGCTATTGAATGAACTGACGGCTTTAGTTATTAACAGTGTATGGCAATTGTTTAACGAATAGATTCTGAGCATTCCTATCAAGAAACAAAAACAAAACAAGCCATCAAAAAAGGACCATGAAGAAATGCCCATGCTAGCTTGACATAATTTTCCAATGTATGTATATTTCAAAACATCACGTTGTAACATTTTAACTCTACAAAATTTTACTTGCCAGTTAAGAAGAAATTATTGGTCATTTCTAAATATATTACAAACTTCCCTAAAATATATTAAATATTTCAAAACTTGACCACATACTAATTCAGAAAATAAATCTCAAAATATTACATATTTCTAATACTATCAAATCGATTACAGCCTATTAAAAAAAGTCTTCATAACATTCAATGAATGTTACTGGGCTGCAGGTAATGGTTACCCACATAGAAAAAAATGCACTGGATTGTTGCCTTCTACCACACATGTTAACCAAGAACACTAGAAAATATGTAGTTGGAAAACAGGTCTGTGATTCATTTTCTCCTGCCTGAGGATGGAGAGCAGGAAGGAAAAGAACATGGCCCACCAAGTCTAACAAGCATGCTACTGGAGGGCATTTTGTCCAACAAAATGCCAGGGCTTATGAATGGAATAGTCCTTACCTGTGAGATGCTTTCAGCGGATATATCTGACCTTTTGAAACCCAGCACAGTAAACAAACAAGGCTGTGGATTTGAGTTGTGCAGATGAAGAAACTATCATGAATCTCACACACTGATCCTTTACGTAAATGTAGTCCTCAGCACATCCAGCGACAAAATGAGTCCTGTGCCTCAAAATCACTTTATCCTTTAAGCTACTGGTAGAGGTTAACACTGAACAAGACCTGCAATTTGTGCATGTGTGTGCGTGGGCGTGAGTGTGCGTGCGTGTGCGTGTGCGCGTGTGTGTTCGTGTGTGTGTGTGCATGCGTGTGTATGCGTGCGTGTGCGTGCGTGTGCGTGCGTGTGCGTGCGTGTGCGTGCATGTGTGTGTGCATATGCGTGTGTATGCGTGTGTGTGCGTGCGTGTGTGCGCGTGTGTGTGTGTGTGTGTGTGTGTGTTTCAACCACCTTGTCTTTTCTCAGACACTGTAAGGAAAGTTAAAGAAAAAAACAGAAGGTTATTCACAATGTAACTAACCAATTGGAGCTTTAACCTGTTGGATACATACAGTCCTTCAAGTGGGAAAATACCGGAAGAGGATTCACAGTGGGGCACAAAAAAAAAAAAAAGTCAAAAGATACTTATTCTTGAAAAGAATTAGAAAGATTCAAATCAAAAGCTGAGTGAGTCTGGAGCGGTAACTCAGTGGTTAAGAGCACTGGTTGCTCTTGCAAAGGACCCAGGTTTAATTCCCAGCACCCACATAGCCACCTGTAACTCCTGTTCTAGGGGATCTGATACCCTCATCTGACCTCCGAGGGGATCAGGCACACAGCAAACAGACATACATGCAAGGTGAAACATTCGCACAATAAAGGAGAATAAAGATCTAGATTCATGGGGAGGTGGGGGTCGGGAGGTATTGTACAAGTTGTATGAGAGAAGAAAAAAATAGAGAGAGATTAAAATAAAAAGGATGAGTGAGGACAAGCGAGATGACTTAGCAGGTAAAAGCACTTGTTCAAGCTCGGCAACCTGAGTTGAATCTCTGAAACTCATACAAATGTGGAAGAGGAGAATAGACTCCTTAAAATTGCTCTCTGACTGTCACACATGCACTGTGCCACAGGCATACATCACACACACAATAACATAATAATAAAATTTTATTTACATTTAGTCATGTATTTATAGTGTGTGTGTGTCTGTTCAGATCCCCAGAACCCATGTAAAGACTAGGTGGGCGTGGCATCTGCCCATCATCCCAGGACTCAGGAGGCAGATACAACGGGTCCGCAGAGCAAGCCGACTAACTAGATTAGTTGAAATTGGTGAGCTCCAGATTCACCAAGAAAACCAGCCTCATAAAATAAAGAAAAGAGCAATTAATGAAGACTTCCAATATCAACTTTGGGCTTCCACACACATGAGCATCCACAAATCACAAACTTTCGTGCACGCACATGCAAATACACGTGCACAAACTGAAGAACACACTTTCTATTTTCCAGTTTTGTGAAATTGTAAACTAAACAAAATTCAATAATATGTTATAGATACATACATATTGGGTGCTTTTGTTTAAGTGAGGAAATCATAACACAGTTCAGGACTCTAGTTGTTAATATGTAATATATAGACTAACGGGCCTCCAGAGATACCCATATTCAAACCCCTAGAGCCTGTGAATGTGTCTCTTTGCATGGCAAGCGGGACTTTGCTGATGTGATTAAGTCCATCTTGAGGGGAGAGTGGCTACCCTAGTTACATGGGTCAGCCCACTGCAGGTACAGGGGTCCTTATGGGAGGGAGCTGCCTTGTCAGGGGAGGTGGCTGAAGGTAGCAGTAGAGGTCAGGGAAGGAAAGAGAACTTGGCAGGTTTGGAGGAAAGGCAAAGGCCTGCCTTCTATCCTAGAGCCCCCACAGGAATGCAGATGTTGCTCTGTTTCACACTTCTCCAGGACTACAAATAATAGGCTGTACTGGGGGGGTCCATGGGCTATCTTAATTTTCTGGTTTGGTTCGGTTTAGTTTGAGTCTGGACGTTTTGAGATGTGATCTTCCTATATAGCCCAGGTTGGCACTGAACTTTTGATCCCCCTGTCTCAACCTTCCTATATTGTTTGATTTTTTTATTTTTAATAATTTATTTAATTTTTATTTTATGCACACTGATGTGAGGGCATCAGATTTTCTGGAACTGGGGTTACAGACAGCTGTGAGCCGCCATGTAGGTGCTGGGAATTGAACGCAGGTCCTTTGGAAGAACAGTCAGTGCTCTTAACCACTGAGCCATCTCTCCAGCCCTCTTAAAACATTCTTTAAAGCTTTTAAATTCACGGTGACGTGTTACAGCAGCACTGAGAAGCTACAACACAGTGAGGTGGAGGTACAAGTTTGGGAGAGTAAAGGTCCACACAGATGCAAGGATGCCGGCTAATGTGCTCGTTTCTAAGCAGAGAGACGTGCTCTTGAGAACTAGCTTCACGACAATGCTTTTTCACATACAGAAATCATGTTTAAGTGCCAAATATTCTGAGAATTTTCACATCCATTCACACAAGAGGCAAATATAGAAGGGCAGCGGGTTCGAGGAGAGAATCCTGAAGTGTGGTTTCCCCGTAGTACATTTAACTGTTGTGAGACTGTTGGTTTATCTGTCTGTGGGGAAGGGCCTCACTAGACAGCCCGGACTGGTCTTGGTTCATTATTCTGTTGTCTCATCCTCCCGATACTGAGACTGCAGGCACGTGCCAACACTCTCAGGTAGGTACATGTACTGCGTTTGCAACACCAAAGGACCATTCCAGAGAGATTCAGGCAGCAGACAGAGAAGCAGACCCTCAGGAAAGAAGCCCAGGATCGTCATTCTGCAGGTGGTAACTGAGTGGGTGAGTGAGCTACAGAGCACTCGGCCTGCTGACTCACTCTCAGAGTAGGCTACTAATGAAAGAAGAAAGGAAAGGGCCAGGATGCACAGTAACTATAAATGCTAACACAATAAACGAGTACTGTTGGATGTGATCCCCAGAATCACAATCTTCTTCTTATAGAAGAAACCTATAAGCCAATCAGTGAGGATACTCAGGTAGAAGAAAGCATGGTGGAGTGTCTGTAATTCCAGCTCTCCGGAATCTGAGACAGGAATATCACAAGCTACTTATGAGACCTTGTCTCAAAAACAAAATTGAATAAAGGTTAGCAAGCATAGACGGGATATCGAATGTGCTATTTACGTCTCCAAAGCTTTCCATGAATGCATTTTGAGGTCTGTAGTGGTATTAGTCTTCAGAAATTCACTACTAATCCCACTGACAAGGCATATGCTATATTAGACACACCAGAATCATGGATCTTACCAGCTAGCCAAAGAGGCGCAGACTAGCCCTGCTGCTCTCTTCCTGAAACCCCAGCAACCAGGCTCCAAGAAACTTTAGGTGTCTTTGCTTTCCCGTAGCAGGGCGTGGCCAACACAGAAGCACTCATTTAGCTGACTGTATTTATCTCAGGGTGCATCCACATGTTGGAGATTCATGATGAAAGGGGATTTCTTGATGATCAGGAATAAACCAATGTGACTGCAGCCACTCTCCTCCAGATCAAAACTGAATTTTGCCTGCTGCCACCAGAGACTCTTTGTGCCCTCAGAGGCTGCTGGGCTGTGACCCCTCTTACAGTAACATTCTAAAAACACACAGATCCATATCTCTGACCTGCAGTGAAATAATGGACACAGGAAATTCTGAAAATGACTACCAATTGTACAGAAAAGGAGAGTCGTGGGGTGATGGCAAGAATACTATTTACCTGAAATACCCCAAGGAGTATTCCACCCTTGATACGTGCTGCCAACACTGGATTGTTCGTGTGCTACTTTGTCTGCTGTTTTAACACACTGTGTGCTTAGGTCAGCCCTTGCACCTGCCATCTGAACACCCTGGAACTGCAGAGTACAGCATTTGCTCACTCAAACACTGTGCCAGTGCTCCAGCGCATGCACAGCATTCTTGCTCTTACTATAGTGAAGGGAAGTGATCCTGAGAGAGGATGAATGATCAACCTGGATTCCCAGTATTCACAAACATATATATCTAGATAGACAGACAGACAGATAATGATATATAGGTAGGTAGGTACCTTGATAAATAGACAGATTGATGATAGATGAATAGAATGATAGATAACATATCACATATAGCTATATCATATTATATTATTAATGCTTCGAGAGTTTCATACAATGTATCTTGATTATAGTCATCCTCAGCTCCTCCCAGGTTCACCTCTACCTCTCATTCACAAACATTTTAATTACAAGAACCTGTGAGTATTTTTCTCTTAGGTGTAGGTCAGTCTAATTTCCGTCTCTTTCAAGTTCTGATTGAAAGAAAGGACCAAACTTAAGATAAATTAAGTAAATACATAGAAACATACTTTAGTAACTCAACTACAAAATTTAACGATACAACTATAAATTTTGAAGCAGTAAAAAAACAAAAAGAAACAAACAAAAAAAACCCTCTATTCCTGAAGGATTCCATTTCTACCTGCCACCAGCACTTGAAATTAGGAATTGAAGTTACATTGCCAATGTCTCTGTATGAGCCCATCTAGGATCAGCGTGGCGCCATCTGTTGGCGAATTCTTGGGTACTGCTAGTCTTTTTAGTATCCGATGATAAGATTTACATTCATCCCACCATGCTAGAAACTAACTTCCTTTCAAGAGATTACCAGTGTTACTAAGATTAGAAGATGGTGGTGACAGCCAATCAAAATTTAATACAAGAAGGCTGGCATTTATGCTTAATTTCCGTGCTTCAATATTTTACCGAATTGTCTTGGTGGGTTATAGTTCTTTATTTTAGAGATCTATGCACAACTCTTCCTGTTACTTATTTCAGTAAACATATTTGTAAATCTGTTCACAAAGATACTGTGGGTCGAAACAAACACACGAACTCCTTTAGAACCATTAGATATCTGCAAGATGATTTATTTAGGTCAAAAGTTTAATAAAGAACAAAAACAGAAGCAACTTAAAAATACATTCCCCATTAAATTTAAAAAAATTAATCCTTCCTGTGAGCGTCATTCCCTAACAGCTCCACTTTGCTCCTATCCAAGGCAAAGTCTCTTATAATAGTTTATAATTGATGTTCTAATCTTACTTGAATTCCTTTCTGTGTCTCCAACTCCAGCCCAAATACACACTAAAACCAGCAAGGCACAGATAGCTTCCAGGGTGCTAAATCTGCCACTTCCTGTCACTGGGACCCTCCCCTCTTCCCTTCTGCTTCCCTTCTTCTGCCTGCTCCTACTGCAGAAGTTTATTTTTAGTTATGTTTCAAATGGTTGTTTTGCACACTATTGGGAGAAGGGCTGCCTAGACCTTGACATTTGTATTGTCTGCAGGTGTCGGCTTTATGTAAAAGATGTTTGATTCCACATGATCTGCATGTGCTATCAATAGAACACCCAAGGAGTTTAGGCATCAATAAAAACCCCTGAGATGAGACACTCAGGGTTCCACTGTCCAGAATGGTGCTTGCCAGGATGGTGGGTGCCTCTACTGAGGTCTGGAAGGGTTCGTACCTATGAATGTGCCTCTGTCTCCTTGGTGAGCTATCACAGCAGCACACTGCTACATGCTCCCTCTGGCTTTTTGCTTTTTGGTACTTGGTTTCATAATCACCACCTCACTCTCCTGGTTGCTGTCTCACAAAGCCATCTCTCTGGAGTCTCTCTGCAGAGCCATTCCCCTCTTTACCACCTGGTCCTCGCTGAACACCCTCACAAGGCCAGCCGTTAGATATTCCCTTTCCTCCACACTATCCCTTTGGCTAACAAGAGCTTTTCCCAGCCATTGTCTGAGAGTGTAGTTTACACTTGGTCTCATCTGGCTTTTGCTCTAGGGAGTAACATGGTGGTTGGGTTTGATCATCAGTTTACTTAATCTCCAGCACAGAAACCGGTACCCAGCATGTGGAATCACACAAAAATAATTGAATGAACAATTATCCGCAAATAATATTCAGTATGTGAATTTTGTGAGTATGTGTACGTGTATGTGTGTGAGTACGATCTGCATGTGTGTAGTGTTTGCACACTTGTGTATGGGTACTCGTGCTTGTGAGCTGGCCAACAGAGGATGACTAATGTCATGCTCTGTTGTTCTTGGCCTCATTCCTCTAAGACAGGGTCTCTCACCGAACCTGAAGCAAAGTTGGGTACCAACAACCCCCAGCAATCCTCCTGTCTCGCTCCCACCCCCTGGACACGGGAGTCACAGACGCACAAGACCATACCTGGCTCCGTATGTGGATCTAGGCTCTGAACTCAAGTCTCCATGCTTGTAAAGTGCTCTTACCCACTGAGTCATCACCTCAGCTCCTTGTTCATTTGCTTATTCATTTAGAAAGAGGGTCTTATATAATATAGGATGGCCTTGAACTTACTCTGTAGCTAAAGATGACCTTGAACTCCTGATCCTCTGACCAACACTTCCAGAAGGATAGAACTACAGGCTTGTACCACCATGCCCAGCTGGTGAAGTGGAAGCATGAGGGCCTGCCTTGTGGTAAGCAGTCCCTCTGCATACTCTAGCTTGAAATACAAGGCACCCCACTTTTGAAAAGATCCGTTTCTCTCTGGCCTTAATGGACAGAACTCAGACTAAGGTCAAATAGCCCGAAGCTGTCCAGTTCTGGGAAACTGCCTGTCTAACTAACCCATCCCTATTGCTTCCTCATTCCACGTTTCCACCCTTACACAGGAAGCCCCTAGAGAAAATCTCACAGCTCACGCACTTCCTTATCGCTCACTCTGGGACATCTTAACACTACCTAGGAATACCGGATAGACCAGACCAGTCCGAATGCCAGATAAGGTTACCATGGCAACCGGCTTACGCATTCCCCACTCTTCTCCCCACTTCGAAAATTACATAAATACTGGTACTATGTGTTCAATAAATTGAAGGCTTGACCGGACAGATCGTCTGCCTTTCACTTCTAGCATCCCTGTCCCATTCCCACGCCCTCTCCTAGGGTCCTAGTTGAAGATCCCGAGGGTCGGGTCGGGACACTGCCTGTAATCCCAAGTGCTCAAAGAAAGAGCCAGGAAATCCCTAGGTCTCACTAGCTAGCTAGGTTATCTGAATCAGGGGGCTCTAGATTCAAGCAGCAGACCCTTTCTCAATATCTAAGGTGGTGAGCAATCAGTACAAACACGCACACACAGACACACACACAGACACACACACACACACCACTTACATGCCCAAAAGAGGGTGTTAAAATGTCAGCCAGAATAAAATAAATAAATAAGAAATTCGGATCTGCACATAGGAATCTGTGAATAGCAGGCAACTTTAAATGTAACTGCTCTCTCGGAACAGATAATGTTCTAGAGCAGAAACAACAGACTTTTATTTTGGCTCATCTTGTTTAACTCAGATAAATATAGAAGAAACACGGAGAGAATTCCCAGTGTAAAGGGCACTGAATGGTTACCCTATCTGTCATCCTGTGACACAGGCAGACCTGCTTCCAGAGCCCATGAGATAAGGCATTTCCCCATCTGAAAACGCCACCTTTGGGTCTCCTCTTCACCGTCTTAGGTGAATGCGGCAACGGGGTCCAGGGGCCTGGCCTCAGCTCTGCCACTTATTGTGTGGCCTCGAGCAAGTCCCTTAAGGTCTCTATTCTCCAGTTTCCATCTAAGAGCACCTATCTGATATGCTTACGGTGAGAACCAAGTGGCTCATACATATCGCACAACTGTGCATGGGAAATTGAACTCTCCACAAATGTTAATTGCTGTTGCAGCTGATATTTTCTCTTTCTGAACAGAAGAGGAAAGTGTGCATTAGGTAGGAAGTGTTTAAAGGTAACTCTCGTCTATCTCCCGCATTTAATGTATTTAAATCATTTTCCTAGTCTCTGCCCGCAGGCTTCTATGATCTTACACATTCATTAAAAAAGAAGAAGACGAGGATCAGAATGTGTTGATCCTTGGTATTTTATGTCAGTAATTCATATAAAATGCTATTTCACTAAAAAGCATTACATAGCTGGGAGAGTCCTCTTTCCTCCATCTCCACAGACCCAAAAAGTTTTATATGATCACTGGGGGAGAGAAGTTATAAAGGGCCTTACCCAGATGTCAGCCCTGCACGCTACAATACCAGCCTGCCAGGCAAGAGGTTTTCTTTTCAGATGATTCTGGGCTGTGCCAATTGACAATTAAAAGTAATTAGGATACCATATATGGATAAAGCTTCTGGTAGATGTGATTAGGGATTGTCTTAAGTCAGTTTGGGCCACTGTGACGAAATCCCTTAGACTGGGTAGATTCTACAGCAATATTTATTTCTCACAGTTTGGAAGTTGGAAGGTCCAAGACCATGCCACTAGAAAACATGGTGCTTGGTGAGACCTCTTTCCTGGTTTACAGATGGTGCCTGCTTGATATAGCTTCAAATAGTGGAAAGAGATCTCCTGTTCTTTCTCTTCATATAAGGACACCATTCCCCGCGAAGGGCCACTCTCGTGGCTTTACCTAACCTAATTATCTCCCAAATTCCTCACCTCCAAATACCATCACAGAGGTGACTAGAACTTCAACCTAGAAGTTAAGTTGACACAAGCATCCAGTGTACAAGGTCTCTGACATGAAAAATGCTTTGGATTATCCGACGGGCCTTAAATTTCATCACAACTCTCTAATCAGAGTTTGGAAAGGATTAGGAGGTGTGGCCTTGTTGGAGGTGGTGTGTAGCTGGCGGTGGGCTTTGAGGTTTCAAAAAGTTAGACGGACTAGTCCCCTCCTCTCTCTCTGCCTTTGGCCTGTGGGTCAGGATGTAAAGCTCTAAGCTACTGCTCCAGCACCATGCCTGCCTGCTCCCTGCCATGATAATGAGAATGGAGTCACCCTCTGAAACTGTAAGCAAGCCCCCAATTAAATGCTTCCTTTCATAAGAGAATTGCTTTGGTCACAGTGTTTCTTCACAGCAATAGGACAGTAACTAAGACATCCCGAAGTCTCCAGAGAGGACACGTTGATCAGCCAGTGAAACTGACTTGGGATTTCTGGCCGCTAGAATGGCAACCTAACATTTCCATTGATTTAAACCTCCAGTTTATGGTAAGCTGTCACAACAGCTACAAGAAACAAATACAGGCAGGACTGGACGAGGCCACAGCAGAGAGGTGTCACAAACCAAGAAATGAGTGGGTAATGACTGAATTCAGGGAACACTGAACAGACAAGTTCATAACTGAACAGAATATTCAGGGAGCTTAGTAGGATATTCACTCTTCCTAAATACTCTCAGAATTTCTAAATGTTAGCAAGGTCAAGGTCTTTAACTCAAAATTATCAGAAAGCTTGATACAATGTTCTGGTTTCTACTGTTTCTCCATATTTACTTTGTATGAAATATAAACAAACTACACAAACTAAAAAAGCAAGTCCAAATTTCATGTATACATTTCTTCTCTGATAAAATGCAATTTACATAAAACACAAACGTAAGCAACATTTGTGTATATCCCCCATAATATATTAAGTGATGATGATGTTCTATTTAACCAAAAATGTACTTATGCATTCAGAATTAGCATTTACATGGTTTTGGAGAAAAAATACATTTTTTTTCCAAGTGGAAATTACCCTAATGTGTTTTAAAATATGTAAACATGCCCTAAATGTATCAGAGTGGTATTTGTGAAATATCACACATGTTCAACGTTTACCCTAATAAATACGCTGTACAGCTTTTAAAATTATGTGTCTCTAAACACACACACACATACACACACACACACACACACACACAATACAGGATATCAGATCAGATTTGAATCTAGTGTTTGCACGATTCCTTGTTTGGACAATTAAGACACTGAGGACTTTTGTGGATTTTCCAGGAATAAAACACAGCTTTTGGAGCTGGCAAGGTTGGTATTGTTTTGATTTTACACAATCTGAACCCCAGGGAGTGAGGGACTGAGTGGCTTGTTCGTTTAGATTTCTGAGACTTATGTACAGTGTTATAATAAAAATCTCACGCACAGCGTGTTCCCAGCCACAGCTTCCCTGGCCTGGAGAGGCCATAACCACGCGCGGCTAGCCGAAGCTGCGTGAGAACATGACGTGGGTGGATGTGGCTCTCTCTGCGTTTCCATCCTGCCTTTGGTTGGAGCTCGGTGAGTTGTGTGAGTACACAAGAACTCAGAAGAAGCGTGTTGTAGGGAGAACTCATTTAATGCAGGTTTTTAGGTTGCACTAATAGGGTTCAGGAAAGGGGTCATTGGTCCCAAGAATGGGACCCATCGGTTAAGACCAGGACGCTGGCGCTGCCTCACCTGCATGTGAGGACTCTGTGCTTCCAGCTATGGGGCAGACAAAGCATCAGCCAAGCCACATTTCTTTGCTCCTGGGAAGCTGGGTTCTGGCCAGGCAAGGAGCAGCCCAACTCCTACCACTCTCAGAATGAGATGGGGTTCCAAGCCAGCTTCGACTCATTTTTAGCTCTAGGACAGTCCCACAATACAGGACAGGGAAGGAGTGGGCTTGGAAAGCATTCCCATCCTTCGCAAAGTTGGCTTCATGGAATGAACAGCGTCAGCCGCAGACGGCATCAAAGTTCAAGGCAGAGAGTCTTCCTTACCTGTCCTCTTCCTATTGCTCAAAATCAGTGTCCTCTTCCGTCCCCTCTCCACCTACTGAGTGGAGTAGTTATTCATTCTTCTCCAAAAACTGCCCTCTTGGAAGACACAACAGGCAACGTGATGCAGGCACAACCAGTGACGTGCGCGGACTCCGAATCCGCATGGACTGCACGCGAGTCTTGCCTCTGCACTCGCTAGCATTGTGAACCGCGGTAGGTCACTCACGGGGCTAGAACTTTCTCGTTTTTAAAGTTTTATTTTTTATTTTGTGTGTACACGTGATGAGCTTGTGGACACAGCACATGCACTACAGTGAGGATGGGTGGGGGGAGGTCAGAGAATAATTTTAATGTTGTGAGGTCGGCTGTCTCCTTCCATGTTCATATGAGCTCTGTGGCTCAAACCCGGGATGCCAGGCTTACAAGGCCAGTGCCTTTACCTTCTGGCCCTTTCATTAGTCCAAGCCTCAGCATTTTATCCGGGGTGTGTAAAATATGGAGGACCTCTACATTGCTATAAGGTTTAACAAGTCATTAGCTCAAATTATGCTTACAGTGTGAGGGGAAAGGATGCAAGCTCAACTGGACACCTCCTCTTGGTTCCTCTAAAGCAGCTTGCCTCATGTTCAATGCGTTGACAAGCTCACAAATCCCATTATACACAAAGGGCTCAGAGCAGTGCCGTACCGTCTGTTTTCTTCTGTCTGGACGGAGCTGTTTAGCTATATGTGTGTCTCGGTAGTCCTCAGGCTTACCCTCAGCTTTCTGCACTTCAAACTCCATAAGATAAAGGTCAGAGTCCTTCGCAGTTTGAAGTCTGATGTGGAACAGATCTGCTGGCCATGAGGGACCAGAGTCCTTGCAAGAGGCTGGGATCTGTGCTCGTTCTTTCTCTTCTTGCAGTAAGAAAGCAATACTCCAACGGAACTTACCATCTGCATTCTTTGTTCCCAGCTACCTGAATCATTCACAAGCCTCGTCCACGCATAGTGCTAACTTGCCTTTCGACCTTGGCTGCGCTGTGCTATGATCTATGCTGCAGCATGTTCTGACTACTCAGTATGGCACGTAACAATACCTAGTGTGTGCGATGCCGTTACTCCAGGTAGCAGTGGTTCTTGCACAAGGTTAAGTGATGCATCCCTGTAGTTTCAGATGCTTGGGAGGCTGAGGCAGAGGAATCACTTGAATTTGAAGTTTGAGGTCAGCTCTGGCAGCATAGCAAGACTCTGTTCTCAAAGAGGGAGTGGGGGCAGGTAGAGGAAGGGAAGGAAAGAATCTGCTTCTAATTGTACCATGATATATTCAGACTTCAAAAATATTAAACTATGAAAATAGTATACAGTCCAGAATTCATGAAATGCAGCCTTGTTATAAGGAAAATGGATGTGTGCATAGAAAGGCACTTAGTGCCTTTTCCGATCAGATGGGGAAAATGTTTTCTTACAGATGCAGAAATGACTTTGAATATCAGTATGCATGAGCTTGCAAATGCCATCCAGTTCTTGAATCCTCTAAAATACCCATATATAGTCACTCCCCATAGTCACTCACTGTCATTTTTCATAGTCCACCTGATGCATGACTTCAGAGGCGGTCCGAATCTCATTCCCCTCTGGGCACATTTTATTTAAGTGATCTACCTTACTGTTCCCTTACTCTCCCTCAGCCTATTCCTTCTGTTCAAATGCTATTCAATGACAATATTCGCATTAAAAATAAATGTTTACATTCAACTAAATACACTAGATGCTCAGTCTGTCTTCTAATGTCAGGACTTGTATGTGATTAATTCCAGGGGCTTCAGCCATAGGCTTGAACATCTAAACAAAGCTGAAATGACCCCCCCATCTTCTATTTGCTTTGCCCAGAAGTATCCCTCCAGCTGTTCTTGGGGCTGCTTCATCTCAAAGGCGCCCCTTCACTAACAGGGGCTTTTCTGGGCAGTGGCTTTGCTTATGATTAATTATCATGAACCCAACTTGGACCTTTGACTTTCTGGCTCTTAGCTGAGTAGCCAAGATATTTCTCTAGACTGAGATAGTTGGCTTCAGTTCTAATTAATGATCAGTCGTTATCAGCTTAGTTTAGACTTTTTGCTCTCTGACTTTTTGGCTGGGTAGCCTAAACACTTCCCAGATCCAAAGGGCTGGCTGAAATTTATGTCCCTCCTTCTGGCACTGTCCTGATAATTCTGATGCTTTCCCGGATCTGCAAAAAGATTTTAATTGTTTACAGTCTTGATTAATGGGCTTGCTGTTGCTTTGATAGTCCATCATTCATAATGATAAGAAACAAAAAACAAATGGTGTTTTCTATTACTCTCTGGGGCCCTGTGTCCATCCTCTCTAAGGACTGACTGTTTTGTTTCCTTCCCTATTTCTATTAAGTTACTAATAATTGCATTATAATTGAACTTTAAACTATCGCTATTTCTAACTCCCCGCAGTATTTATTATCCCACAGAATTTCTCACTGTTATTTCAACAGCCTTTCCCAGAGTCTTCTGGTTGTATATTTCCAGTCAGCAGCTCAACAAGACAGTTCATATCAGTTCCTCACAAACGTTTCCCTAGTATCTATCACAAAACCTAGCCAGCCCTGTCTCCTTGCGCGCGCTCAAAGAAATGAGTCCCCTGGACTCTGTAACTACTCTCTGGGTGATTACTTCATTTGGCCAACCAAACTGTCCGTATCCAAAATAGTGCCCAAAGTTCTTTTTTCACTAACAACTTTTATTCTACTTATCAACCCATTACCTGAGTTCTAGTTCATGTCGGGTGTTCTGGGTACCCTGCCAGTGTTTGGGAAGACTGTTGGTGGTGTGACTCGATGTCCTGGTCAGAGGTCTAGATGACCTCTTCTCTCAAAATACTTGGCTTAGAAGGAAACATATCTTTTCCTCTTCTAGAATGCCCTGCATCTGCTTTACTTGTTTCCAATGGAAAATGAAAAGTAAGGTATTTCAGGGAGGTGACATGTCAGGCTTCTCTTCTGTTTCTAAAATGATTTTTGCTCTTTCTAGTTTCATACAACATTTTCTTGTCAATGACACTGGCAGCTAGTTTGCTCTCGGTTATATTTGTGCCTTAAATCAACAGAGACCTGTGCCTACAGTTCATTAATTTCTGTATTCCATTTCAAACAGCTCTCTGCATTTTCTGTTTGATGGTAATAGAAATTTCACCCGTGGTAGAAAGCACGTCCCTCCAAGAGAAGGTGTAGGTTTGTTTCCTCCAGTTTCATCCTGCCTGACCTCTCTCTCTGGAGCCCTCTCCTCCTGTGCTTTTCATCACCCTGCAAGGTCCTCTCTAGCCTCCTCCTCTTTCTCTTTGGCCTTTAAATGGGGACTCTGTCCCTACCCTTTAACCATCACCACATGCTGACCAGTTGCTCATAATCCCTAAGATGGTTTTCCCACCTGGGTTGCTTTTGATGATGTCCTATCAGCCCAACCAGAGCCTCACATTTCCCGATTTACCCCCCACTCAGTGCTTTGCTATGGCGACAGGCCGGGAAGACACAGTGATGATGGACGTACACAAATAATTTCAACTCCGGAAGAGGTGACAGCTGGCTCGACAGAACCTTAAGGGAGGGGCTTTATCTAATCTTGGCTAATCCAACAAGTCAAAACAGAAACAGAGGGTTCATTGCCTTCTGAATTTGCTCCATGCCTCTCTTTCCCAGCTCTTTATCTCCTTGCTAATATTCTCATTCTCTTGGGCATCTGAATAGTGATCCTTGGTCTCAGTCTTTTCGAATTAACATTCTTTTGTTTTGGTTTTTGCTTTTTCCAAGACAGAGTTTCTCTGTTATAACTCTGGTCATCCTGGAACTCACTCTGTAGACCAGGCTGGCCTTGAACTCACAGAGATCCGCCTGCCTCTGCCTCCCAAGTGCTGGAATTAAAGGTGTTAGGTTTCACATGGAGTTGCAGCTCCGCAGGTCTTTTCTGAGAAGAACTGGGCCAGGCTGGACTTCAAGATCTCAGTTCTTGGACCCAGAGTGAAGGAACAAAAGACACCGGGAGTATGCTCTTCTTATGGCAGAGAGTTCCAGCCATGTGCAGCCTCTATTTGGAGTCATCACATGACTGAGCCTAACCAAGAAAGTCTGACTTTGTCCTCACCACACAAAGGATTGTCTGCAGAGCATCACTTCATCTAACCCTTCTCTTCAGTGTTAGTAACAGCCATCCAGTTGAGTCTTGTCAAGTTCTGACTTCTGTGTAGCGCCTACATTCTTGCCCTGCCAGCCAGCGACTGCCTGCGGCTTAGAATGGATCATGATGCCATGTCTCTTCTCACAACAGCTTGCTGTCAACATTCCTCCAGAGGAGATCCTTTTAGACTCCCTCAGAAATATGTGAGGGCTCCAGCAGTTTGCTAGCTTCACCAGCAGTGGCATGATCCGAGATTATGACTTTCATGGTCTCTTTCTTCTCCCTCCCTCCCTCCCTCTCTCCCTTTCTCCCTCTCTCCCTCCCTTTCTCCTTCTCTTCCTCCCTCTCTCCCTCCCTCCCTCTCTCCCTCTCTCCTTCTCTCCCTCCCTCTCTCCCTTTCTCTCTCTCTCTCTCTCACCCTCTCTCCCTCTCTCCTTCCCTTCCTCCTTTCCTCCCTCCCTTCCTTCTTTTCTCTTTCTTTCTGTCATTCCAAAAAAGGAGTCACAGTATTTTAGTTTTAGCTTCCTTTCCTCTGGTGACAGATGATGGTGGGCATATTTTCATAAAGGCTGATCTACTATATAAAGATATCTTTTGATGAAGTGTTACAACCTTTCGCACATTTAAAAATGAAGTTGCCTTTTACATTACTGAGTTTTGAGAGCATTGTGAATCTCACAAATACCAGTCTTTCGTGATAAGTCTCCCTCAATGCTTCCTAAAGATCCGTGCATTGTCTATGCCTTTTGCTCAGGAGAAACCTTATTTTCCTATTTTGACAAGGTCCAATTTAGCAATTTTTTCTCTCATCTTTTAATTGAAAATAGTTTTTTTTTTTCCACACAGTATATTCTGATTATGGCTTCCCCTCTCCCAGCTTCCCCCAGATCCTCCCCACTTGCCCACCCACTCAAATCCACACCCTTCTTGCCTGCTCACTCTCATAGGAAATAAACAGACATCTAGAAGGAATGATAGAATAAAATCAGACAAACCAGACTAGGACAAAACAAACAAACAGAAAAAAAAAAGAGCCAAAGAAGAAACACAAGAAACCTATGCAGATGCAGAAATGCACACATTTGCACACATGGAAATTCCATAAAGTACAAAAATGGAAACCATAATATATAAACAAAAGACAAGATTTTAAAAAATGCCTAGACAAAGCATTATAAGATAAAATCCTCCAGAAAGGACCATTGAGTCCATTTTGTGTCGTCCATCTACTGCTGGGTGTCTTCCCTTAAGTATGGTTTGTATACCCAGCGACACTCTGTTGGAGAAAACTATTTTTTCTTTTGTAAGCAGTTTTCAGTGGAGGTGGCTTCTGGGTTAGGGATGGGGGCTTGTGTCCGCCTTCCCTCTCAGTGCTGGGACCTCATCTAGTGTAGATCTAAGCAGGCCCTGTGCGTGCCAGCTCAAGACTCTGAGTTCATCTGTGCATCAGTCCTGTTGTGTCTAGAAGGCCTTGTTTCCTTGGTGTCTTCCATCCCCACTGGCTCTTACAGTCTTTCTGCTTCCTCTTCCACAGAGTTCCCCGAGCCCTTCTAAGAGGGATTAGATGGAGACATCCCATTTAGGACTGAATGCTTCAAGATCTCTCTCTCTGCACATTGTCCAGTTGTGGATCTCTGGATTTGTTCCCATCTATGCAATAGGGCACTTCTCTGGCGATGCCTGAGCAGGGTGCCGATCTGGTTCCTGGGTTGGCAGGGCCTGCTGGTTCCCAGGTAGTGAGTGCTTCTGGGCATTGGTAGCTGACACAAAGGGATGGGGTGAGGGAGGAAGGCTCGGCCCCTGAGAGGATCTTCAGAGTCCCCAGGGAATGGAGGCAGAGAGGAAGGGCAGATCCCTGCAAGTGGTCCTGCTAAAGAGCTAAGGGTGAGACTGTATCACATACAGATAATTTTTTTTTCACTTATGAGTCTTGTTTTCAGTATCATAGGTAAGAACTCTGTAACATAAGGTCACAAAGATTTTTTTCTTACCTTTCCTTTTAGACGTTTTATAATTTCAAGGTTTACACTTAAGTCTATTATCCATTTGGAAGCCATTTTGTATAAAGTGAGACATAAGTGCTTCCTTCCTTCCTTCTTTATATCATATTAACTATTCTGTTTCAGGGACAATTCATGGAGGCTTCAGAAGGCTGCAGCCCATCACAGCAGGGAGGGCATGGTGGAGCGGCGAAGTCCGAGGCAGCAGGACTGTGCAGGTGACGGTTCACATGACAGTGACCAAGAGGCAGAGAAAGCCTGCTTAAATCAGTACCTGGGCTATGAATTTCTGTGGGACTCCTGGGGCTGGAGAGTAGTAGAAGTTGAGGCCGGAAAGTGCCCTCAAGCTCTCTGGAAAGGTGAAGCGGGATGAGACACTTGGCAACCTTCTCCTCTCCTGGTCCAGGAGGGTCCCTAGCCAAAAATATTAGTTATAACTTGCTTGCTTCACGGAAACTAAAGGGGCATGTTTGCCTGTATTACAGCAGTATCCATTCATTGAGTGGATGCTTCCCTCTCCCGCCTCTAGTGTTCCCACCCTGCCTATGCTAATTAGGCTTCCCCCCCACCCGGAATACCAGGACCCCGCCTTCTCTGGGAAAGTTATTTAATCAGGGAAAAGGCTGATAAACGAGTTTCATGTTCATCAAACTCGGCTCGCGAGGTGTTCTTTGTGCCCCGTCATTTCTCAGGTCTGCAAGTGGACAGTTTCACGAAATGTCATCGAACCCCTACTTCGGGCCCTAGTGACTTACTTCCACTAAATAAAGCCTACCTTCTGCAGGTTCCAGAGCCGCCGGAAATAGCGCCACCGGCTGGGCACAGGTGTTCAAAACACGAGACTGTGGGTGGGACATTTCGGATTCAAACCATAAACACATAATAGACATTAATTATTGCCCTCGCTCTAATAAAACTTGTATTCTTGGGCTACGGTGAGCTTCCCTTTACAGTCTTACTGTGGCTTTGCCTGGTTAGAGCCACACCTCCCCCATCATCAAGCACTAAAACTCTTCGGCCTCCCTTCTCAATTACCTCTACTCCAGTCACTCCCGTTCCAACATGCCACCTATCTACAGAGACATTGAGCTACTGTCTGAAGACTACTCAGGGAAGGTCAGCCACAATGTTTCCTCAAATTACATGACAGATACCGAAATACTGAAAGTGCAGCATTAGCCCCAAACTAGAGCTGGCGAGCTAAAAGGGGCCCAACCCTGCAGGGAAGCAGTGGAGAGGCAATAGACCCCCACTGTGTTTGAGTTGACCTGTAAACAATGTCACCCTCCTCACAGCAAAGCTGGGGTGGCGTGTTGTCCTCGAACAGAGAGAAAACCTCACTATGAGATGCTCATCCTAAATGTACAGTCCAGATGAAGGAAGTGCTTGTCTCTTCCCTTCTGGCCTTGTCCTTCTCTGGTCTCTGTCCCCCTCCTTTCCCCTGCAGTCTCTGAAGTCTTTGTCTGCCCTCCTCTTTGCTGTTCTCCTCACCCCTATACTCCCCCTCCTTCCCTTCCCTTTCTTGCTCTCTTTCCCATTCTGCTTCCCCTGGTGAGGCGGGAGCATGAGCCATTTACACAACCCATGCCTGTGGAGAGAAAGACAGAGACAGCCCTCCTCTGCTCAGACTGCAGATCATCTAACACAGGCAAACAAACTTAATGAAGCATAGGAATTTTACTCAGTGTCACATTGTTTTTATGAATCAAATCAAATCTGATTCCCAGAACATATACAATAAGGTGGTAAAGAAATTTAATTAAAATGGTTTAATTAAGAGCGGTGGAGAGGACAGCAGCAGCTTTTGAGAATTTGGTGTGATTAAAGGTCATTTGGAAATTAAGTTGAAATAATCTTGAAATGCCCTCGGTGACTGGATTCTCACTGAAGCCAGACTCTAGCTTGGTGCTGGCTAATGATCTATAAAGGTGGACTTGGGAGGCATGAGGGAGTCCTGAGTCCCACCAGATCACATGCTCCTTGTGAGTGCAGCCGTCTGCTGGCAGAGACCACGGGGGAAGTTAGGCAGTTCTCCATTGCCTTCCTATATGTGCATCTGGTTGGTGCAGAGCTGGGAAGGTTGGACTAGGGAAGAGAGTGCCACCTCCCTGCCCTTCTAGACCACAGGTGAAACTCTCTCCTTCTCCACCTGGGCTTCCTTCCCATCTGCCTGAGAGATCTGAGATCACCCATTATAACCTCCAACCAGGACGTGCACCCTTTGTTTACAAATACTGCACATCACGTGGTTAATACGCCGTTCTTGTTGGGTGAAGATGCCTTTTCCTGATGATGACTCCTTTCTTTTCCTATCGTTATGAATGTAAACATCCCTCTGTAAATGGAGCCCATAGGGACTGTTGGATGGTCCCACATGATCTTTCCAGGACTCTGAGGGACCAGTAGTATGGTGAGACCTCTCCAGCTTCTCACCTTGCTGAAGCTGCAGTGGCATTGACATGGACTGTAATCCTTTCTTCTGGGGGAGGAAGAAAAAAAAAAACTCTAAATAAATTAAGAGCTGACTCATAATTGTGATTTACTTTGGCTTTTTAAATTGAACATTTTAATTGCTTACTTTACAAATTGAGCTTTAAGAAAGTAAAATCATAAAGGAAGATTTACAACTTTGCTCCTACCTTCAAAGGGCTGTGCTTTGTGATGTCTACAAGATGGGGAAGGCATGTGTTCTCTGCTTCCAATTATTCTTGCCCACATCCTCTCTTACACCCAAGTTTCTTCCTCATCCTATGAGTGCCCTGAAGATACTTTAGTGACTCTTAATTAGTGCAACCCAGGCAAGGAGCACGGAGAGTGAGAGGAAGAGAGGCCATTCCAACTCCCAGTATTCAGGGAACTTAAGGACTAAGATGGGAGCCCTTCCCTGGGAGCCAGTGGCTGACCCTTCAGGCCTCCAAGGTGAAAGCCACTTAGTGGCAGAAACCACACTCTCCTCGGTGCCCCTCCCTATTGTCCTTCACGGCTTCCTAAGACTTGCCAACTCCTTCCCAGCCCTGGAGCACACTGTCCTTCCCACAGGAAACCACTGCTGTTTCTCCACCCCCCACACCCACTTGTGGACATCCTTCCCGCAGACTTTCCTAACAGCCAGAGGAGACACAGCCTGCGTTCTTTGTTCCTTCATGGCTCACATCACAACTGGGTGCGGGGTGGGGGCCAGGGTTGCATGCATGTGGAGGCCGGGAATCAACTTCAGGTTTTTCCCTCAGTTGCTATCCACCTTGTGGATTTTATTTTAACTTTTGTACATTTTAAATTAATACTATTGTTCCCCTTCCCTTTTCTCCCTCCAGCTCCTTCCATGTCCACACCCTCTATTGGTCCACCATGTTTTTGGAGACAGGGTCTCTTAGTGGCCTGGGCCAGGTGATTCAATTAGGCTGTCCGGCCAGTTTTGTCCCAAGGATCTGCCACCTCCTAGTGCAGGGATTTCGAGCACTCACCGCCACACCCAGCTTTTGTATATGAGTTCTGGGGAGCCAAAGTGAGGTTCTCATGTTTGCAAGGTAAGCACTTTACCAATGGAGACTCCCCCAAGCCCATGTCACAACGTCTTCTAGTTCCTTCTCTTCCACTTCCTTGCTTTACTCTTTCAGTCTGTTCCCCATTATTCCACTGAGCGCCAAGGGCGGACTAACTCTCGCCAGTCTAGGCTGCAGTTCCTGGAATCATACCTGCTGTACAATAAATGAATGCCCTCTCCAGAGGAGTCTGGTGCTCTGAGTTGCTCTGAAAGGACTTCTCTGCTTGATGCTGAGATGTGCTCCTCGGGTGCTCTAAGGAAGACTGCTTCTAAGATCATGTTCAGAGGAATCTTCCCCAAGGAAACTTTACAGGGACAGAACAAAGTAGTACCTGGATTATTTCCTCAGTGACGGAAACTGGCACCGATCTCAAAACGAATCAGGTGTCCAATACACACCATCCTTATTAACCGCTCTCATGACCCATGAGAGAGTCATGACCCATGACTCACGTCAGGAAGCCTTGGAGACACCATGCCACCCTTAGTAAGACACAGCACTGCCTTTTTCCCAATAGGAGAAAAATTAATATTCGGTGTTCTTGAGGCCAAATCTCTGAGTAGCTGCGACACACAATGATATTCCATCTTACTGAACATGCATTCTCTTCAAGTCTGGAGTTTTTCAAAGGCAGAGGCTTTACAACCTCATCTTCATATCTGTCGGGATCCTGGGCATAGGCATATTTGCACAGTAAAGTCCAGATATAAAAATGTGTGGCCCTTTCGTTACACATACATACATCCTATTACTGGATGGAGACTCCTATCAATAGCTGACATGTTCAAAGCTCCGAGGGTGATGAAAACAGTCCTCTTCTCCCTGTGAAGCCAGCTTATCGGTCCCTAGCGAGCTCACCTTGGGTGGTTGCAGAGAATGACCTGTGCCTCAGGTCGGACCCTGCTTTCCCATATTCTCAGGTCTTTCTTTCCCCACTTCCAGACCATCTCGTCAGGACCGCCCTCCTCCTAGACATCGGCACACCATCTTTGCCGTGTTTTACAGGTAGAGACTTTCAGTTCCTTAGATTTTTCAGAATGCAGTATTTGTAAAAAGGCACCGGGGTTGGATTCAGGCGTCTATAATACAGACCTTTGCCGTGTCTTGAAGGTCATTTATTTTCTACCTCCTGAAGAAGCTGAAGGAAGCCCAGGGTGCTATTCTTGAGGGCCAAGGCTCCTTCATTTTCTTTGCTCCTTAACTTTGTTCATCACCTCTATTATTGCTGTGTCCCCAGTGTTCACATTGAAAACCTAATTCCCAAGGCCAGGGTATTGAGAGAGGGGACCTTTAAGGGGTGATTAGGGTGTGAGAACACACTAGTTAGGTGCTCTCACCTAACTTTAGCTAGGAAGTGGGCTCCTAACTAAGAAATTCTCTCCTCTCCCCCCCTCCCCCCCCTGCCTTGCTTTGCTTTGCCTTTCTAGGAAGAAGGCCCTTGCCAGTGTAACCTTGGACTACTCAGGCCCCAGAACTCTAAGAAACACATCTCCATTCATTGTAAGTTACCAGCCCCAGGCACTGTTATCACAGCACAGAATAGACTAAAGCAATCTTCAGGGTCACCTCACGGTTCATGTTGGCAATGGACCTTCTAGTTCAAGGAAGGACGTAGAGAAAAGGAGTACTCCACAGAGGGTCCCAAGAACCTTCATTTCTTTTTTGTTTGTTTGTTTTGCATTCTGGAAACAGAATCTCATTGTGTAGACCTGGATGGCCTGTAGAACAGGCTGCCGCAAACTCACAGAGACCTGCCGCCCTGGCCTCCTGAGTTCTGAGTGCCAGGGTTAGGGTGTGTATCACCACACACTGAAAATCTGCATTTCTAATAAGGTTTTAGGTGACGCTGAAAAGGCTGGTTTGAAAATCATACATACATTATTTGGAAAACCACTAGCATTTTCTTCTAGGCAAGGTACGGTTTTTTTGTTTGTTTGAATATATTCCAATATTGGCAATCATTTATTTTTAACTTCAATGTGTCATTTCACTAAAAAGAAGCACTAAACTTTTTAATCTGTCAAAGAGGCACTTTACATTAGAGACAGGAGTCTAAAGAGAGGCCATGAAAGGGAGAAAGGAAATCACTTTTGTGTGTAGCAATCAATGCTCCAAATGTGCTCTCACCCACGCCTGGTGAGCTAGACCAGTCTCCGCATGAGATGGACTGAAAGTTTCAGGGCATGAGCCGCATCGCTTCTGTGTGCTCATGGGACGCTGTAACTAACTTGGTGCTAAGGGACATTTGACCAGAAGTCCCACAGAATTAGGGATTCCAAAAGCTGTATGACTGTCTTTGCTCTGTTATTGATGGTGCAAGACAATGAGGTGGACCAATCGGAAGGCAGAGAGGTGATGTGTGAGACCACAGCTTGCAGGAGCACAGGAGTGGGAACGCAGAGTTGGGCAGCGCAAACCTGCACCAAGCCAGCTGGGTCGGACTTCCCAAGCAGCCTTGAGATCAGAGTCCTGGGCCCTGAGTGCGCATGCCCCTGATATCCCCCCATCCCTTTTCTCCGGTGCTCTCCTCCTAGTCTGAGGAGGTTTGTTTTACACATTTTGCTGAGTGAAGGAAGAAAAAGACAAGAATTTTTGTCTATGCTTCAGCTTAAAGAAACAAAGCCCTACAAATCCTTAGTGGATAAACGTGGTGGAGAGAGTGAAAAGTTAATGAAACCCAGGGGAGGAACTGAAAGCTTGGGCCAAGAGAGCGAGAGGCCACGCTCACAGAAGTGCTAGCCACCCCTGGGGCTATTTAACACTCGAGCCCCCCCACTTCTTTTCTTGTTACCTGGGGAATTAGGGGTTTGATTTTATGGTGTATTTCCCACACAAACTATTCTTCTGGTGGGGTCTGATTTGAAAATGATGCTTTGTTTTTCAAACCTGTGTGTGTGTGTGTGTGTGTGTGTGTGTGTGTGTGTACACGCACGCGCACACTTCTTTAAAATCCCTTCTTGTCCCAAAGAGGGTGAACTGAGTTATTTTGCTATCTTTTGCTCTGTAGGATTTTGCACTCCAACAGGCTCTCAATGGAACTTCTCAATTCTACATTTGGGGAGGAATTCAAAGCTCATGCTAGCGTCTTCCAAAATTGAGTGACAGGATGATTCTAACCTGGCACTTCTTCGGGCAGCCGCATTAGTCGGGAGCCTCTTTAAAACATAGAATCCTGCAGAACTCAGCACAAACTAGAGAATGGGAGCGTTCCAGCCACGCAGCTGTCCTCTGGGTCAGCCCCTTCGCTCAGGAGCCAGAGTTGCAACTGAGGTTTGAAACCCGCAATGACTGGGCAGTCACTAGCAGCAACTATCCGCCGGCGACACTTTGACATGCCTACACGGGTAGCCACACCCCTTTCATTCATCTTTCTTTATCTACGTTGAATACGTCTTCACAAAATTCTGATACTTCCTATTTCGGTAGCTTGAGTTGTCTTTTATTATTTATTTATTTACTTACTTACTTATTTATTTAATATTTATTTATTTTTAGCCACAGTAGTCTCACCGTGTAACTCTGTCTGTCTGGAAATCCCTATGTAGATCAGGCTAGCTTCTCACTCTGAGAGAGCCATCCACCTCTGCACACCTGGCTTAGGCTGTCATTTTTTAATTAAACCACTGCTTAGATTTTTCCAGATATTGATCCAGGTTATACAAGAAAGGGAAAAATTACAGTCACTACTTATTCTGTGTTGGGTTCACAGGTGTGTCCCGCCATACTCCATTAACGCAGTAGCAGATATGGAAGTGGGAGCTTCCTGCGTGGCTGGCAAGCTCTCTGCCAACTGAGCCACACCTCAGTCCTAAAGGAGCTTTCTGGGGAAAAAAAAGTTCTAAATCTACAATGTGGGTGTTGGCTGCAATTCTATAGATTTAGTAAAAGCAGTAAATAGTAAGATTATAATGAGTGAAATTTTGGGTCTGCAAATCCTCCTTGAATAAAGTTGGAAAATGTTAATGAGGAAACACATAGAGGAACTGAAATTTACAAGACATAAAATGAACTTTAAAAACGTCTTGCAATCAAACAGGAATGCTGGCCCCTTCCATCTGTGACTGCGCCCCATCCCAAGTGAGTTCTTGCACTGTGTGGGGGAGAGGAAGCAGAAGGATTCTGCAGAGCAGTGTTTCTCACTCACTAATTCCCAGTGACGTAGGCCAATGGTAAAACCCTATAATAGTGACACTGGGAGGGCCCTGAAGGACCCTCTTCTACAGACTGCTCACTTAGCTGAAGCTGGGCTGGAGACTTGGGAACTTTATAGAACTGACTTACACGCTATCTAATCTGGTGAAGAGCCGGGTACCCTGACTTCTGACCCACAGGCCTCCTGCACTGGGCTGTCTCTCCACCTTCCTCAGTTTGGCTCTTACCTGCAAACTGGGGACGATGATATTGGGCACCACAGGCCTGCTGAGGCCCTGTGGAGACCAAGCGTGGCTAATGATGGGGAACTGCCTGCAAAAGGCAGGAAGCCCTCTGCCACTAGAGTGTCTTCGACTCACAAGCCTTCTGCAAGTCACTGTAGCTCAGACTGCTGATGCAAATTGAAACGCTATACCTCCAGGAAGCACTAACCATCTCTGGGGAAAAATGTCTTCCACCCACAGTGGGGTGGGGTCAAGGTGGTGAGCAGCTGAGGGCAGGTTCAGACCCATTCCCCTAAGTCCCTGGCAACTCTCCTGCCTCTAAAACATCATTACTTTCCTGCTCTCTATCCCCTTGAATGAATCTAGAGACAATGAAATTTACCCTGTGTCCACTGACCTGTGATTCCTCAAACAACCAAGATGAAGGGGGGCAGGGGACAGGATTTGGTGTAGCTATCTATAACAGGAAATGTATTTATTTTACACACACACCCATTTTGAAAACCTATCCATTCTTGTTGGGATGCCATAAAGGGCCCTGTGTGTCTCTAACATCTGGATCCCCAAGACTAATATATTCAGGGTATCCTGGGTGTATTCATTTCTGCTAAATGCTCCCCTTTGGCCCACCCTCTTCCCCAAGCCTCTGACCGCCCACACTGGCGCAGGCCTCACTGAGAACCCTCCATGAAATGAGAGCCCGGCAAGCCAGTCTTACTGCTGGCCCCGGGAAAACACCAGGTGTGCGAACCAGCCCAGAATGAGAACTGGGAAAACACTTATAAATCTAGGGCAGCTGGGGAGTGAGGGAACAAGATAGCTGAAAAGTAACAACAATGTGACCAAGAAACGTTAAATCACACCCAACCAACAGGGAGCTGATTACAGTGAACTCCCCAGAAAGACGGAAGTGTGAAAAGCTAGAACAAAAACTGAAGCGGCCTCACCTCCCACAACCCACAGCCTCTTATAGATCTTGTAGGTACTTTGTGAGGCGTGATGCACATTGTAAAGCTTCCCCCCTTTCCCCAGGGCCCGATCCCTTTGACTTGGCCAAGACTCTTTGCTGTTGTTATTTTCCATGCGCATGCGTTCTATGTTTAGTTCAGTCTTTAGAATCAGTCTCTTGGTTGCATCCAGATTTTGAGTTTTATTTAGGAAGTATCTCCTTACATCCACGTTATAGAGAATCTTACATCCACGTTATAGAGAATCTTACGGTGGCAGGTTTCCTTCTTTAGAGTTTATCTTCACATATGGATGGTCCCCTAGCTGTTTGTATAGAAGTTCATGTTTCTTCTATAATTCTAGCACTTGGGAAGAAAATAGTGATTTGAAGGAGGAGGAGGAGGAGGAGGAGGCAAAAAGCTGACTCAGCAGGTAAAGGCATTTAGCATACAGAACTGACAACCTGAATCTGATGCCCAAAACCCATGATGGAAGGAGAGAACCTCTTCCAGAAAGCTACCCTCTGACATCTACATACTCCTGGACACACGCGCCATTCACACATGCACAGGATAGCTGTGAATAAAATCAAAAGAAAGCTAGTTCATTTTGGTCCCAGCTAATGTTACCTTAGAGAAAGCACCTGTACCGTGGGCTAAATTCCCACAGTTGGGTCTATACCTGGACTTCCTGTTCGATTCTTCTGGTCTGTCTGTTCTCCGTGTCAGACTGATGCCATTTTAATTACAAAAGCTTTACAGTGCATTTGAGAAGCTTTACAGTTGGCTTGTTTCAACTACTTCTCAGCTATTCTCGAATCTTGTTTATATGTGTGTGTTTGCTTTTTAATTTTTCTAGGTAACCCTTGGTATCAGAAAAAGCCTTGCAAAAGTGACTTCTCCTATCGGAGAGCAAGAGCATCTTTCCATGGGTCTAAGTTTACTTTTATGCCTTTCAGGAGTGTTTTGAGTTTTTTCCCCACATAAAACACACTCGCTGTGACGCTGTTTCCTAGCAATTACATATTCCTGTTGCGACATCTGTGATCCTTGAAGCCAAGCTGATCTCTGTTCTTGTCTCTGGGTCTGAATAAAGAGTAGCTGTGTTTCTCATCTCCATTCTGTTTCCCTTTTGCCTGGTTCACACGGTTCTTTGTTTGCATTTGAGAACATCTCCACTGACCTGTTGGAGAGAGATAGAGAGAGAGAGAGAGAGGGAGGGAGGGAGAAAATGGAATGACATAAGACAGTGGTAAATAGGGTCTTCAAGTATCAGTGAGAAAGCATTCACATATGCCTGGGGTCAAAGATAAGAAAGTACCGAGCTCATATTTAAAAAAGCTAAAATTGAATTTCACTGTCTGCTTTTCTCCATCAAATAAACTCCATCCATCTTCGTGACATCTTAGACAATCTTTTAAATCCCCTTTCCTCTGCCTGGTCTGATATAACACAGCAGACTTGTGGGTATTGATAAACCCCTACGATAAATTCTCTGTCCCTAATATTTCTCTATTACTTTCAGGACCTGAACTCCACGTGGACACGGGAATCTCTCACGGATCATCATCTGCAAGGCTACGTGTAAACCAAGTTCAAGGGACTTGTGATACACACCTCAGAGTGCATGTTTCAGTCCAATTTCAGACTTAGCCGGTGTTCTCAAGCGGTTACTGCCTAGATACTGAGACTCTGGTCACTGTTTGGATTTTACTTCAGGCCAGCTGTCCTCTCTCCTAACACCTGCCTTCTGATTACACTTTAATCCTGTAGACCCCAAGATGATTCAGTGAAACACGTAGATAGGTTTTAGGAAATGCAATAATGGAAACACAACTGGGGCCCGAAGCAATGGTCATGTTTAACAAGACTTTGTCTGGGATGAGAAGGACCACTATGGAGTCCTTTGCCCATAGCTCCTTTCTCTACCCCTTTCAGTACTGAGCTCCTCCACACTCTTGAGGTCAAGCTTAATGGTCACCTTGGGACATAACTTTTTCCATAGATCCCTCTACCTTTCAAGGAAGCAATTGCTCCCTCGTCTGCTCTCCCGTTAAGTTATAAGTACGTGTCTGTTACCAGGTCGATCACTTTGTGTCACAGCTCTATGGCTGTTTCCGTCTCTGTCTGCCTACTGGGCCTCAGATTCCTACTCTCCTCGAGATTCAACAAGGTAACTGAGGAGTTGGACTTTTCGTCTTCTATTCACTAGGTGAAATCCAGCCTCAGGCAGGAAGCAGTGCTTCACATTTATCCCAAAGAAATCCAAGAATGGGCTTTCTGGTTCAAATATGGACTATAGCCCATAGCGTGCCTCTTTTTCTACCTGTTGTGGTGAGCTTTGTAATTGGAAAATAAGAATCATTAGAAGAATAAATAAGATGAGCTGGCAACAGCATGTAGTAAAATCTGATCACAATAGGGAAACTCTTACAATTTTGTCGCCATGTAGGCAGGCAAGAGAAAAATGGGTAACAAGTAATACAGTTCAAGAATCAAAGGTATTTCCTTAAAGGTTGCTGTGTGACCTAACAGTTCAGCAATTCCCCATCTTTTACGGTACATTCATCAAGTATGACATATTATTAGGGATCCCTAGGGACTACATATAGACAAGACGCCAAGAGCACTGTGGGCTAGAACTCCACGGGTCTCAGGAAAAGACAGTGGAATATCCAGGACTGAAAAGGACATGACACAGCAATTCATCTATTCTTGCTCATTTTTTTCATGTACAATCTCAGTTCTCCATTATTAGTAACAAACTACTCTAGCATACTTCTGTTTTTGGCACTGCAGTGTTTCCTAAAACTCAGTTTCTAAGATCCACTGGTACAACGCACTGAGAGCTGAAGGTGGCCCATTGTCTCTGTACCTACTGTGGCAGTTATGATAAGAAGTCTCTAAAATATGCTATCAAATTATTCTGATGGCTCATCACGACACTGATGAAGCTTTCCCGCCTCATATATGACGTGTTTAAAGTCCAGATCTTTGAGGGAAAGAGAGATTGAAGAGAGTTAAATGAAAGGACAGGTTTCAAAGGCTAGGGAAGACTTACAGGAGAAACAGGGATGGTAAGACCTCCAGCGCCTAGCACAACCAGGAAGCCTCTCCCTTCCCCTACGCGTTAATGAAGAGCCCGGAATCAGTCAGTCACTGGATCCTCCAGAAAGAGAGCTGCAGATGTGGGATGGGGCTGCCTACAGAACACAGCAGCCACTTAGGAGCAGAGACCAATGAAAGAAAGCCAGAGGAGTACATTTTCAAGGTCTGCTCTTCTGCCTATGCTTCCATTGACCAAGCACAGCTGGAATCCAGAGGCCACCAGCCACCGATGCAGGCCATAACGGCTAATCTCCTAGGACAGAAAACAGGGGGAAGGAAGCAAAGAATACAGAGAGAGATGAGTAAGAAACATCCTGCTCAGAGTCCACTTGTTGGGGAAGTTTATTTTTAGTTATATTTAAAATGTTTTTATGCACTGATGGGTGAGGGGCTGCCTAGGGCTTTGGCATTGTGTATTGTCTGCAGGTGTTGGGTTTCTGTGGGGGATGTTTGATCTGCATGTGCTATCAGTAGAACACCTGAGGAGTTCTGAAAGAATAAACACACCTGAGCTCAGATGCTTGGGGTTCCACTGTCAGTTGAGTATGGCGCTGGCTGACAGTGATTCCCTCTGCTGCAGCTGGCAAGTTTGCACATATGAAAATGTCTCCATGTCTTCTTTGGTGAGCCACCACAGCAGCATACAACTGCATCAACTGGCTTTTTTTTTTTTTTTCCTGGAAAGGATCTCATTAAGCTCAGTCTGGCCTCAGACTTGCCATGTAGCTGAGGAGCTGATGAAGACCTTGAACTTCTCACCTCCACTTCCTAGTGCTGGAATTAAAGTCCTCTACCTCCACTGTGCTTGTGTGGTGCTGGGAATCAAACCCAGGGCTTTGTACATGCTAGGCAAACACTGTACAGACGGAGCCACATCCCCAGCCCTCTGCTAACTCTTTTCTTCTTGATCTCACGTTCTGAATTACAGCGTTATTGTTGTTGTTGTTGGTGGTGGTGGCGGTGGCGGTGGCGGTGGCGATGGTGGCGGCGGTGGCGGCGGTGGCGGCGGTGGCGGTGGTGGCGGTGGCGGCGGCGTTGGTGGCGGCGGCGTTGGCGGCGTTGGTGGCGGTGGCGTTGGTGGCGGTGGTGGCGGTGGCGATGGTGGCGGTGGTGGCGGTGGTGGCGGTGGTGGCGGTGGTGTTGGTGGCAGCGGCGGTGGTGGTGGCGGCGGTGGTGGTGGCGATGGTGGTGGTGGTGGTGGTGGTGGTATTGGTGTTCTTGTTTTTAATGGACTAAGTCTGAGTAATTTTCTATTTGGTCTAAAGGAAAAAGAACCCTTTTTATCAGGGAAAGTAGAAACATCTCTGTGTGCAAGTAAAACTGGAAACAGCCCCACCATTTACTTGTTTGAGGTGGACTCTCCCTGTGTTGCCCAGACTGACTTGGGATTCACTATGTAGCCAGTTGGCCTCAAATTCAACATACCCCTGCCTCAGTCTCCCATCTCTAGGATATTTAGGGGTGCCATCAACCTATTTACAGGTTCCCTGTGAATCTAAGTAAAAGCAGACTTCCTTCATGCCTTCTCAGGGTCATTTTAATTCACTTTCTCAGCAAAGTTCTAGGTGTCTTACTCTCTTTGTCTTCATTTTCAAATTACCAATGGGCAGAATGTAGAGATAAAGTTAACAGAGTTGAAAATGAAGCGGAGGTAGAAATCTAGCAAGGAACAGAGACGTACAGAGACTCTCCATACTTCTTGTTAATTCTTCTCATGCTGACACAAGATTTTGAGAGATGACAGACAGAGCGGCCCACATGCACATGTGTCCTGCTCCAGATGGAATTTCTCCCGGGGTAATGAGTGAAGGTCAGCCTTTGCTCCCTCTCCTCGTTAGGCAGATGGGAGCTCCATTTTCAAAAGTTTACTCAGCTGAAAGGTTAGAGGGGATACCTGTTGTGGCCGGAATATAAAATGTCCGCCATAGGCTCGTGTGTTTGAACACTTGGCACCCACCTTGTGATGTTGTTTGAGGGCGTTATGGGATCTTTGTGGGGAGAGCTTGGCTGAATCGAGCACATCACTGGGGGCTGTTTTTGAGGCTTTACAGCCTGGCTCCACTTCTTGGTCTCTCTCTTCCTCTGCTTCCTCTGTGTACATGAAACGTGATCACTCAGCTTCCTGACCATCACGCCAGCCTCATGGATCTGCCATGCCAGGCCTTCCCCGCCGGGGGACGATATCCACTCTGGAACGGTAAGCCAAAATAAACGGTTTCTTTACCTAACTTTCTTTTTGCCAGTTTTTTTTTTTTTAATCACAGCAACAGAAATCAGATTTTTTTTAATCATTAGCAGCATAGCTAATACAACACCAAGTATTTACTCCTTGCATATTACAGTTTTGTTGATGGCTAAGGTCCTGCACACATTAGTCCTTTCTTATCCATGAGACTTGCATTCAAAGACTCCCAGTGGGTGCCAGAAACCTCAAATAGTACTGACCATTATCTATGATTTTTTCACTGTATATGATACGTTTCTAAATTAGACACAGTAAGATAGAGTAGCTACAGCAGATAACAAAACACTTAAAGCAATACATCATGATAAAATTACTTAAAATTTATGAATTCTTTATTTCTGGAATTTCCCATCTAATAACTTTTGTACTCAGTGGCCCTCAGGTGACTAAAACTACAGGAAGCAAAATGGTGGATAATGGGACTAGTTTACATGATGGTTATATATAATTTAGCAAGCACATAGGTGTCTAAAGAGAATACGAGTAGTGAATATCCTCAACACATAGTGGAATCATGGGTGACATTTTGCCATATCCCCTTTCAATCTCTCGATAGCCACACGTTTCCCAGATAGGCATTCCACACTGTGTGCTATTTTACATCATCCTTTATTACAACTGACAACAAAACTCCCAAATCATTAAGTGTATTGGTTAGTTTTATGTCAACTTGACACAGCTAGATTCATTTGGGAAGAGAGTTTCTCCATTGAGAAAATGAGATGTTCTGTGGGGGCTCGGAAGACAAGAGTTCAGAGGGCAATGCAGATGACGGTTTGTGAAGTTTCAGGGGGAAGTAAAACGTCACGTTATTTTGTGTTACGACTCTGTGGTTCTGATCAGCTGTTGGTAAAGAACTATCTGTAATTACAAAGAGACCAGCATCGTTGAGACAAAATCTTCTGAGAAGCACTTCCTCAGAGTCAGCGCACGGAAGCTGTGGTCCAGAGGTGGCAAGGCTGTGCTTTCCTCTGGTGGCTGAACTTGATAATGTGTAAGAGTCTTCTGATAGTGGTTTGGAAGGCATGAAGGGATCACGAAGAGCAGGCGAGACATGGCACCCTAAGAAGCTAGGGGAGACCACTGGTGAAGGTGCAGCCTCAGGTGCATACAGTAGAAGCCCCAGGATTGAAGGAGTCATAGAGGGAAGTTGAAGTTTGGCGCCATGTGGCAGGAGCAGAGTCCCTCCCTAAAGAGAGCCCATGAGAGACTATTGGTGAAGGTACTGCCCACTTGCAATGGAGACCCCAGCATTTTGGAGACACTGGGACCGTGGGATGGCCAGCAAGGACAGCAGCAGCTGGCAGGCGGAGCTGGCCTGAGCCTAGGGGAGAAGCTGTGTGCTACAGATGGCAGAGACAGAAGACCCGAGCTGCCAAGGCCCTTTGGAGAACAGAGGATCACGAGTTGGTCCCCGACGGATGTTAAGCACTGAACTTTTTACACCGTTAAATTTTTGTTTTGCTTTGATTTGATTGTGACGACTCCCTGATTCTTCCTTTTTGGAGTGAAAAAAGTATTTAGCTTTTTTGATTTTACAGGAGTTGAGAGGCTTTGAGCTTTGAGAGAGGCTTTGGAGTTTTAGAAAGACTTTGGATATTTTAAAGAAACTGGGTATTGTAGAGAGGCTTTGAACTATGAAAGAGACATTAAATGTTTAAAAAAATCCTCTTAAGTATTTTTAAAGTGAACTTTTAAACTGTTTGAATATTTAAAGAGTGGGACTTTTAAAAGGTGGAATGTTTTATGCTGGATATTGATATTAATATGAGATCTTGGGGATGAACAAGAAAGGAACGGTTATGGCTGAATAAGTGATATCTTTTGTGTCAAGCTGACACTGGATCAATTGCGTTGGTTAATTTTTTGTCAGTGTTATACAAGATGGAGCCATTTGGGATGACTCAACTGAATGCCTCTCATTGAGAAATACCTCCATAAGACTGGCCTATAGGCACATCTGTCATGCACTTTCTTGAGTCACAAGGTGAGAGAGTCCAGCCCACTTTGGAGTGCTCCCAGCTATAGGCAGGTGCTCTTGGGTTGTCCAGGAAAGCACACAGAGCAAGCCAGCAAGCAGCACTGCTCCACGGCTTCTGCTTCAGTTCCCGCCTCCAGGTCCTAGTTTAAATTCCTCAGTGACTTCCCTCAGTGACAGAGTATGTATGACCTGAGAGTTGAAAAATGAAATACACCCTTCCCTCCACAAGTTGTGTTTGGTCATGGTGTTCACCACAGCAATGGAAACCCAAGCAAGACATTAAGGAAACTTCAAAATAATAAAATTTAAAGACGGCATACATACATGTTACACGCGAACAATTAGATCCTGCTTTGTTTACCTATCCCCCTGTCGCTGAAAACTTGGGACTTTTCGATTTTCCTTATAACAAATAAGATGGCATTAAATATTTCCATTCCTACATTAGAAAGTATTACATTTATTCATTTATTTATGTGGGAGACTACATGACACACACACATGCAGAGATCAGAGTACAAATTAAGGAGTCAGTTTTTTTTTTTCCTCTACAGTTTGAGTTCCAGGACTCAAACTCGGGTCATTAGCCTCGTTGGCAAGGGCCTTTACCTGCTGAGCCATCTTTCCCGCCCCACCATTCATATTTTTTAAAGCTATGATAAATTTCTTGGAACGAATCTCTAGAAGCAGAAGCGATAGTGTTAAAAGTTTCACTTTAGATCTGGCCAAATTGCTATTTTAAAAGATTACACCAATTACAACCACCCCCACCCCCACTGCCGTAGGGTAGAAAGTGCCTGTTTCCACAAACCCTGGCTGCCAGAGTGTTGGGATGCATTTCCATCAGTGACATCTCCTTGTGATCGTAACTGACACTTTTTGTTCATTGAGGCTGGACATTTTTTCCACACATTGTAGGCCACTGAACTCCCCTCCTCGGGGACTGTCTGCTTCTGCAGTTTGGCAGTGAAACGTTCTTCCAAACTTCTGTTCCTCTCCTGAGGATCACAAAACTTCCTACAACTTTATTCCAACCCATTGAGTGTTTTCAGATGGTCGGTTGCTTTTAATAGAGCAAACTGACTCCAAAAATGTCAGTTCACTTTGGTTTTTGACAGAGAAAGGCTATATGTTGAGCTGAACGCGGCCCGGACTCTTTCCTAAAGCCGTAACTGAAGTTATCTTAATTGTCTCTCTGAATATATTAAAATACACAGTAGCCTACAGTTTGCAGTTCATAAATCCAAAGCTCTTGGAAACAAGTTCTTTTTGTAGGCCTCTCTAGGCCTAATTAGTACTATACGATCCTTTTTAGGTACTGAAGAGAGTGAGAGAAAACAGTTCGGTCAAGCACAGGCCTCTTGACAGCAAGCTTCAACTTAATGTGAAGTCCAGCAAAGTCAGAACAAATGTGTCCTTAAGTGCCTGTGTGTTCTCCCACTGTTTCCATGGCAGGTGACGATGAGATTATTTCTAGGCTTGGGCACACTTTCCAGTGGCTACCCCAAGTTAGCAATCCCACAGGAGGAGTGGTGTAAGCCAGTGGAGTTTAATCACAGAGTCATTCCGTATTCGCAAGGACTACTGGCCAGGACTATCAAGTTGCTTTTCATTGAGCACTTTCCATTTAGCGAACCTTTTCCCACCCGGAATCTCATTTGGTGCTTGTGGCCATTGTGTGGGTTGTCTATTCCCTCCTCCCCACTTTGCAGAGATGCGTGGACAACTGCCTCGAAGTATACAGGTAACGAACGGTTCCATGCTCCAGCTCCTGACTTCTGCCAGTAAACTGATTCCAACTCCATTTTGTCACCTGGTATTTTATTGGTTGGATGCCATTTTAAAATGTCACAGAATCATGGAATGAGGCTAAAAGAAAGAAGAATGCACATCTGCTCCCAACCTCTTGGCAGAAAACAGGTACAGCATCCTTTCCCTTGAAGGAACAACCTTGTGTGCTAACATTGCAGATTCACCCTGAGCCTCTGTGCCTCCTACAGTACAAACACTCAGCTGTTCTGTATCCTGGCTCCTGTTCTCTTTCACGTCACCCACTGCCTTCCACTAAATGGAAAGGTTTGTATCTGCCCTCAGCAAAACATTTATAAGATGGAGTCTCTAGAACTTAGAACTTTCAAGTTCTATGATTAAAAAAAAAGGGGGGGAGTATTTGAAAAAAGATTTTCTCTCTCCAATCAAACAGCAAGATCTACCTACTAGCTCGCACCTCCTCATCCTTTAGTCTATAACACAGAAGTTAGCTCTTTCATAGAATATAGGAACATAAATGTGAAGTAGAAGCAAACTTAGTAAGACATTCATTAAGCTTGGGGGCAGAGAGAAAGGCTTCTCTGTCCCACAGCACGTCAGCAGAATGCTCAAACGCAGCCTGTCGAATGCCGGGTGGTAGTGGTGCACGCCCTTAATCCCAGCACTCGGGAGGGGCAGCCTGGTCTACAGAGTGAGTTCCAGGAGAGCCAGAGTTACAACAGAGAAACCTTGTCTCTAAAAACAAAACAAAACAACCCTCCCCCCAAAAGCCAGTTGTCTTCAGATATAGATGAGGGTCCATGCTATCTAAAAAGTTATCGTGAGTGTTTTGGCTGGAGATGCTAGAGACAGTTACTCAATTAACTCTATAGCCCTCCTTCTGTTCTTTGTAGCAGTTAAGGATAGAATATTCTTTATGAGCCAATTTAAAAGCTTTCGAATTTAAAAAATCTCTCCAGACATTCCAAAGAAATCACCACATTTATAGCGACTTAGAAATACACAAAAGCTGATGTTCTTGAAGCTGCCACTCACCCACGGGGACCGGCAGGTTTCCAGGGTCTTATACCCCGAAGAGGACGAAGAGGAAGCCACCAGCTTTGGATTTGTACCCACACACGGTTTCAATATGATCGTGCAAGACCGAGTTCTAGTTTGCGCATTTATCTGCATTGAGAAGGTGAGATTATGGTGGACTTTTCGATCGAGTGACCTCAAAACCCTCCACACACCCCCTTTTCTGTCATTTTGATTTAAGTGTCTCTGGCACTTGCAGCCAGTTGAGATCTGATTAATAGACTATCTCAGAAAATCTGTAGACCAAGACAATTAGACAATTGCTCTCTTTTGATTACCAATAAAGCAGCTTTTATGACTAATGAGTGTATCACCAACTTTGATTGCAGTTTTTCTCAAAGAATCTTAGTTACGGGGTTTTAATTTTTTTTTTTAAAAAAAATCTTATTCTGTGTGTTTCTTTACTGAAATTAGATCTCTCAAACTAAATGGATGTCTATGGAGAGAGGATTGAGAGGACTGCTTGATCAGTCCAAAAGAAGCTGGTTGCTTTGTTTCAATGGATTCACTTCTCACTTCAACCCTATTTTATTTTGTAAAAACATTGTCCTTGAAATGCAGAGTTTTTCTCCCTTATTACTTATTCATTTCCCCCTCAGTTTCTCCTCTGCCCAAACTATAGTAAATAGCTTCACTAATGCATTACGTCACCGATCTGGGAGCAAACACGTATTTTAAAACTGACACCAGTTGACATGAGAAATACAGCACACCCCCCCACAAGTTTAAACTGAGTAACTGCTATAAGTAGCAGACTGACCCAGGAAACCTATAAATCTACCAGGTTACAGATAAAAGTGCTTCAAAGATTTGTTAGCAAATCAGTTATAGGAAACTCAGAATACATTGTCCTGACACATGTCTTTATTGTTGGCAAGGATTCCTAGCACCAGACCCCAAAGTCTCCTTTTCCAGAAGCTACATTTTAGTCTATGCAGCATCCCAAACTGGATGGGCCCCTGAGCCAAGACCCACAGGCCCCTACAGCAACCTCCTAAGATTGCGTTCCTGTAAGGAAGCTCTACTGTAGCAGGCAAGCGTCCAGGCCCTCAGTGCCCTCAGGGCAGGGTTCGGAGCCTTCTGGAACAGCCTTAAGACCCAGGTCACATCACTAACCACATGGGAAATTTCAGTTTGGTCTATTGTACATTGAACATATTGATGCCTCTTTTTTGAGGAATAAATAAAACGACAGAATAAACACCTTTGATGCGAAGTTTGTCTCAGAAGGAGTGATTCGGGTCGTGGTTATGAGGGAGAAGACGCTAAGATTTTATGTTGTAGGCCCCTGTGAGTCAATGTTAAAGAAAGACTAGAGTGACACTTTCTTATATCAAGTTCATGTCCATGATGTATTTATTGAGAAAATGTGCAGTGGGGGTGTGAGTTTCCTATAGCTGCCATGATGAAGTACCGAGCGAGCTAAAACAGAAATGTACCGTCTCACTTCTCTGGAGGTTAGCAGTTCATCAGGGCGTGGGCAGGGCTGGCGCCTTCTGAGGTCTGGGAGGAAAGGTCTGTTCTGTGATGGTAACTAGGATTCTGATGAGTGCAGGTGTCTTGGGAGCTGTGAGCTGTGACTGGTTCTCTCCCTTGTCATCTTCCCTCTGTGTCTGCTTCTCTGTCCAGTTCCCCTTTTTACAATGACCCCATCATATTACATTAGGACACAACCTCCTTATTGCCTACAAAGATTCCTAAATAGCACCCCAACTGCTAGGGATCAGGACTCCACCATCTTTTGTAGGGATACAACGCAGCACATGACAGTGAATATGGGAAAATTTACTGAGCATTTTACAGAGATGTGTTGGGCCAGACTTCAGGACAGAGAAGATGAGGGAATTTCAGCATCTAAAGATCCAGGAGAATGGGTGTTGCTGTGTAGCGTCTGCCTGTCTGGGCATCACCCATGCACATAATTGTGACTCGTTAGTTCCTTTCCTGTTGTTGAGATAAAACACCATGACCAAAATCAACTTACGGAAGGGTTTATTGTGGCTTATGGTTTCAGAGGGACAGAGTCCTTCATGCTGGGGACAGCATGGCAGCAGGCCACCAGGGCAGAAAGAGGGAGATCACATCTCCCACCACATGCATGAAACACACAGAGAAAGAACTGGAAATATGGCAAGACTGCATACTCTCAAAGTCTATGTCCAGCAGGACCACACCTCCTAAACTTCTCCAAAAGCATCACTAACTGGGACCAAGTCTTCAAACACCTGAGCCTCAGTGAGATGTTTCTCATTCACACCAGCACAGGTGGTAAACTAAGGAACCAGATTTCTCAAAAATACCGTCAAGTCACCCAAAGCACATGTACAAGTGCGAGCTTCATATTCCGCTTGTTTTTAGACTTTTTCTTCTCTGAGATGACTAGACTGCTTTCCTTCCTGAACAAACAACTTTGACATCTTAAGAAACTACCAAGAGCTGGAAAAACGGTTCAGTTGTGAACGAGTAGGCTCCCAACCAAACAGAAACAACTTAACACCCTTTCTCATTACAGCACTTCTAAACAGACCCTTATAATATTCAACACCTAATAACAATTTTACAGCATCTGAGGTTTCAACGATTTCTTCAAACCCCTCAAAGTGAAATGAATTTTATGTCCAGTTAAGTATCTGAAACGAGCCCACATGCCTCAACACTTTGGAGGATGAGGTCATCCTGACATCTAACTAATGACACGAGGGCACCATAGCGCTCCCTAGGTTGGGAGTCAGCACTAAAGAACACGTCTGACCTCGTCAAGGAAAACCAACTCTCCCTGGTGACCCATTCACCACCGGGAAGTAAATTCACCACTGAGAGCCTGTATCTCGACAAAGTTCATTCTGTGTATCCCCCAGGCAGAGGGTAATCTGGGGTCACTCTTCCCATAGGTACACACACCCCTCGGTGCTAGCTGGGGGTGGGAGGGTCCTTCTAAAATAAAGTTGCTCCATTCCCCAAGGATAATTCTTGGAATCTCAAAGCAAGCACAACCCTCTGATTTCAAGCAATAATTTAAGTAAGACAAACATTCAGATTTCTAACAAGCCAGTGGGTGGAGGCAAAATAAGCAACTGTCCTCTCAGAATGCAGGATGCCATGCTACTCCTGCCCTCTGGTCCATAACTCCCAAAGAAAATCACTCTCTTGGTGAGTTTCCATCCCAGAATCCAAGCCATTCCTTCCAGAGTTTCCTTTCTATGCATTTGCTTGACTAGCTCTCTCCGTACAGTGTGAGCTTCAGAAGGCTCTGCAACACTCTCTTCTGCTTGGTTTTCTTTCAGTGCCAGCGCTGAGTGGATGCTCACTAAGCCAGCAGGGAATGGTGTATATTTTAAATGGCAGGCTCTGTTGACCAGGTGTTCAAGGTGTATCCCAGATCATACTGTATCCCAGATTTGGCAATAAAATATTGACCCGAAAAATATTACTTTCCTGAATATTCAGTCTGGCCTAAATAAACAGAAGGAGCCCTGGGGAATTATCCTGCAAGGCTGATTTAGTAGAATCATTGGCACTTGTGTAAAATTTTGGAGACTAATGTCCTAAGCACAGAGGCTTTCTTTAAGAACTTAACACCAGGACAGACCTTCTGGGGCTAACTCTGTGGGAATGGAGCCCTTTTTATGTCATGGGTGATGTATGAACTGATGGCTCATGAAAGGTGAAGCTCAGACTAAGTTATCAGACTTTTTCCTTCTGAGTTATAGCACGGCAAGCAGGCTTGACCGATTACAGCCACTGACAAGAGCTGAGCAGTCTGTGAGCTTGTTTATGTTACTAGAAAGAAGTGACAATACAGGCCAATTTAATGCCTCCAGACCAGCGTAACTAAACAAATCCTCTTTCCCATCCATGTTGAAACTCACCTAAGCACAGCTGGATTGATAGGAAGCAAATGCCCAAGAGAGTCAACCAGTCTATAACGCTTGCTTGGGGCCAAATTACTTTAAAACCCACAAATTAGGGCCCTCTAGAAGCTGAAAAAGAAGAAATCTCTAAGAAATGCATCTAGATTTCCAGCATATGGAGCTTGTGCGTGTTGGGCAAGGTTGTTTGCAGGAGTGAGGGAAGGTCACAGGGTCAGTGAAAGCCACCTAACTAGCGACATATCCCAGAGCATGGAAGCCCAATAATTCAGAGTCAGGAGGGCTTCTGCACAGCTGTGGACTGTTAATGACAACATCCATCACCAACTCAAGCTTTCAAGGGCAAAGGTCTTCAAGCAAAGACAAGCTTACCTGCTCTGTGGGTTGGTCCAGAGATGGGGTCCACTGAGCCCAAGACTCAGGGCTTCCTCCCTCAAGAGCAAATGCAAACACTTGAAGAAAAGACTCGGCACTAAACCTCGAGATTCTCTTTACTGCTATAACGTCTGCGTTAAAGAAAATGGGAAGCATTCCAATGAAATCTCCCTCCTATCCTTTTGCTGAAATAAGTTGCTTTTAGGTCCCAAATGGAGAAGTATTTCTGCATCTATCTTCCTTCAGAATAATAAGAGAGGGAATGGAAGGGTCAGGAGGCCGCAGAACTGGGAGATCTTCTAACTGATGAAATGGAAAACAGCTTCAGGGTCTCAGACACCCAAGTTTAAGCTCCCCTCACAAACCCACAGCAATCTCTGTATTCTTGGAACAAGAAATAAATGCTCTGTTGATAGATAGAAATGAAGATGCCGTCAAGAAGTGATTCCTTGGAGAGAAAGATGAGAGAAAAAGGGAGTGAGACTCTCATGGACAGAACTCTATCCTAAAAACAGGTCCCTGAGTTACAACACGAAGGTTAAGTAGATGCCGGTGGCATACAGGACTGACGTTGACTGAAGAAAACCCAGAAAAGCTCCCCCATGGTTGGGTGACTCGGGAGAGCTCGGGTGTGACTCTCATCCTTCCTTTGACAACTGTGAGACATGAGGTTTGTGGGTAAAAGACATGGCAATGATGGTTTGATGATGCTAGGATCCGTGGATTTCTGATGTAAACCCTGGGAGGCAGATACTGTTGCTACCGTCTGCCAGATGAAGAAGCTGTTGCTTAAAAGTTTGGAGACATTTTAACACCGTAGGCTCCTTAGTTTACAAAATAAAGACAGTTCTGAGAGATGCGCATTAATATATCTATTAGCTGTCTTTCTCATTACTGTGATGAAGCATCCCATAGAAACAACTTAAGGAGCGACCTTTATCCCTTCAGGGTTCAGGGGATAACAGACCATGTCAGGGAAAGCATGGTTGCTAAGGAAGCTTGACCTAGCTCATTCAAGCATTTTTAACAGAAACTCAGGCAGCAAATGGCCTCTCCTAGTCTTAGATGCTGAAAAGTTCGAAGTCAAAGTTGCCGGTTGATTCACTGTCTGACAAGGGCTCACTTCTTCTTGCTGCATGGTCAACATGGTGGAAAGGTCGAACAGGTTATCTTCTCCCTTTCATAAGATTCACGAACTAATCAGCCCCCAAAGACCCACCTCCAAATGCATACCATCACCTTGGGGTTTAAGACGTACATATATCAATGTGATAACATAAACAATCAGTCCATTGCAAGAAAAGAGTTTGGAAAGAAAGGGGAGCAGAGGGGAGGGTGCAGGAGGGAATAGGGTTCAGGAGAGAAGAAGAGGGTGCATAATTACAAGCCGTGAATGTCCAGATTGAGAGAGCCGTCCAATTTTTGGAAATCCTAAAATCTGGTGCAGCCCTGAAACAGTGCAGCAGAGAAGCAGGCTCCGAATGAGAGAGAGAGAGATGGCCTCTGTTATCAGCAGCCAGACTGAGCACAGACAGAAGGGAGGTGCAAATGGGTTCAGACAGTCCCAAGTGCTTCACCAAGGCTGTCACCCAGCCAGCCAACAAGATTGCACCAGGTGCTTGCCTAGCCCAGTACCTCCTCCCAGCTGAGTCTTAGCTCTCATTCTGAAACACAGTCAGAGACAGGCTGAGTGCTCTCGAGACCGCCACTTAAAACTCCCTCACACATCCCCTTTAAAGAAAGAGATTGTGAAAAATAGAGTAGCATGAGAATCCCACAGGCATTTCATCAGCTCTTCCCCCTCAGCAATTTCCCTTTGGTTCCATTATTTTTCTTTTATTGCTTTTTTTTTCTTTTTTTTTTTTTTGGACTTATGATATCTTGCAAATGGTAAGCATGCTTCGCTATCAGGCAATCCAAAAACAAAAGGTAAGCTTTTATTTTCCCAAGAAGACATCATGATGAAAATGTCCAGACTCCGTATCAAATCAACACTTAAATCCAGATCTCTACAGATCCACTTTGGCAAGCTATCTGCTTCATTCATTTACCAAGTCGGCTGCTTGTTCAACAGGTATTTATTGAGCCTAGGTGCCAGGCACATCTGGGCTCTGAATTCAGAATGGCAACATAACTTTTGCTTTTGTTCCAGTTGATGATATAAAGGAACAAAAAGACAATGTCATAAATGTTCCAGGAGGGTAAGGTTTATTTGGATCAGTTCTGAGTTGTTACGGTTACTGTGGTGCATAGGAGAGGCTTCTATTTATATGTTGGACAGGATCCCCAGTTGATTCCCCAATTCATCATCCCTCCCTGCACCCACATCTTTGTTGTAGAGGACCAGTCAGACTTTGGAGTGAAGACTTTGCAGGCACAGGCCTAAGAAAAATGACCTAGGGGAAGGTTACTTATTTGGGCTCATGGTTTTAGAGAGTTCAGTCCATGGTCACATCATGGCAGCTGGATCATATGATGTGTCCTTTCCTTGATAAACAAGAAGCAGAGAGAGAAGAGGATTGAGGGTCATGATAACATCCAGAGACACCCCCCCAGGGACCCACTTTCTCCAAGTAGTCCTCATCTCCCACAATCTCCCAAAGAAGCACCACTAGCTGGGGACCAAACATTCAAAATGTAAGCCTTGGAAGCATTTCATATTCAAGTCATAATACACTGCTTCATCACAGTGATCTGGATTTCAAGAGTAGTCATGTGACTTGCCTTGGCTAGCAGCACATAGGAAGAAGCAGTAGCAGGCCAGTGCTGAGCCTAGGCCTGAAGATGCTCTGCCTGTTTCCACTTTCCAGCATGCACCCTTACTGGGGTTATGAGAAGAACACACCCTAGATGGTCCTTAGGAGGATCTGAGTCACGTGGAGAGGGGTCACTCTATCAAACCAAAGGCCTGAACTGAGGTACCACAGCCACTGCACCCCGCAACACAGCCACTGGCTTCTCAGTCCGATGTGAGCAGCCATGTGTAATTATTGTTCTGAGCCTCAAAGTCTTTAATCAGACCTTTGCAGGAATTGATGCTACAGTAAAATGATAAAATGTGTGTGGGGGGGGGAATTCATAATCTAAATCATAAATGTGATTGATGGCCGTGAGATCTGAACATTGTGAGCTCTCTCGTGACTGTTCTCTAAAACAACCATCCTTGCATTTCCGTTTCTGTTGTGGCCCCTTGACACATGGACTTTGACCGTGTGACTCAACATTGCCATCGGCGTGTGGGCAGCAGTAGAGGCGTCTTCAATAGGAACTTCCCTTTTGTTTGCTTTCTTCTGGTATGGAAGGGGTGTGTGACTTGTCATTTTAGTCTGCTAAGGCTGTAAACCAGGAACCAGGAGAGAAGCGAAGGCAGGAAGATACTGAGCACCGTTGGGTTTTCAGCCTAGACCACTGGGTGGACGGTGATGCCATTCGCTCCTGTTATATTCTTGATACTGGGAGATTTAGGATAAACCGCAGCTCTGGTGACTCTACTTTGAGCATTAATAAAAATTGCTTTTTGTTGGCTCGTTACTCTTAAAACATACAGCGCAATGATTCACTTCACTCAAGAGCCGGTAACTCTCTAGGCCTATTTAAAAGGTTCCCCCAAAACATCTGTCCTCGATTAAACAACAGATACCACTTACAGGCCATGTCTGCTTTCCAGGGTTTCAGAGCAATAATTAATCAGGCACATGAAAAAGCACAGACCTCATCCCTTTTATCCAATTAGAGAAATCTCTGGAAGACCAGGGCACCAAACTGTTTGGCTCTGTGGAAATGCACTGTGGTGAGTGACTGGTTTTACATCTTAGAAAATATCAATATTTACTTTAAACCTCCAGTGAAATTAAAGAAAAACAAAACGTATGAGTTAACTGTCCCTGAATATATGGTGGCTGCCATTGAGCTGCTACCGCAGGGCACTGGGAGTGAGAAATGGCCGCTCGAGATGCGCTTTCCACCAGCTGGAGAGCCATTCCGGGTTTCCTCTGTGGCTTTTGATTTTTTTGTCTCCCATTCATCATCCTCACATAGCGGGTTTGTTTCCACCTCTGCACGATGGCCCGTAAACCCTAGGCTGTCCTTTCTCCTCCGTCTCCCACTATGGCCGTCACTGCCTTCGGAGCACGTGAAATGCCACGTGCAGGAAACCTCTGCCAGGCCCAGTCTTCCTGATTCTCCTCACGGACTCAGCTCCAGGAAGGGCTGCTTTCTCACATTTCCATGAATCCACCAGGATCTTCAAGTGGGTAAACTGCCACCATGGACCCAAGAGCTCTACAGGCTAATTGCTCCAGAAGACACTGAGGAACGGCAGACACTCAAGCAGGAAGAGCTGTTGGCGCCACAGGGCCTGAGCCCAAGCTTTGCCCAGGAGGAGACCGAGACACCCAGGATTTGGTGGCGCTTGCTCACAGATGTCCAGTCCATGCTCACTGCCACCTGGTCTCAGATGAAAAGTTTCCCAGGCCTGTGCTGAGCCTCCTCAGCCTCCTCCAGAAGGGTTTATCTGCCATGGAGCAATCTGGGAGCAAAACCAGAAAATGCTTCTCTGATCAGATGAGCACTAGATCAAATAAAAGTCACACTTGATGTGAGCTTCATAGAATAAAACCTAAAGGAGAATACCAGTCTGAAGGGACGATCCCCACAAAATCCGCTGTCTTTCTGACTGTTAATGCAACACGTTATCAATTGTTGGGAGCCGAGTTGAAACGCCATTACAAGATGGCGCCGGTTTCCTGCTTCCAGGTTCTTCTTGCTCGCATTAGGAGTAATTGCTCGCATTTGGAGTAATTGCTTGCATTTGGAGTAAACAAGTTACAGCGCAGGCGCAGGTGAGCAGTCCTTGCCGCCTCCCTCCATGCTAATGAGGGTCTGGACGAGTATCCAATCATTGACGGTCACGTAGCCCTATGCTCTATATAAGCAGGGTGCTTTTTGCAATCAGGGTCTTCGCTATCAACACTTAATTGAACGGCTGTCCTCAATAAAGCGTGAACCAGAAGAATCCTGTGTGCGGCGTCTTCCTTGCAGGCGAGGCGGGCGTCCACATTTGGTGCCGAAACCCGGGAACCTAACCATCAGCTCAGCACCGGCGAAGACCCCTGTTTTCAGGAGGATTCAGAACTGGAGCGCGGGGACGAAAGTGGATCCAGACTCTTTCTGAGAGGTATGCTGTTTTGTGAGATTGACCCTGCACTAGGCGCGGTCATTTTTGCTAGTATGATTATTGTTGTTCTTGCTTGTTGCCTTTGTTTAAATTGTCATCGCCCAGTAACCACCGGGTCTCTTACAATCCCTTCTTGGGGTAAACTAGAAGGAGAATTGCAGAGAGAAAAGGAAAAGGGAAGTTTCCGTGCCGGTAGATGGCCATTATGGCGTATGGTTAATAAGCGATGTCAAGAGAGGGTAAGGGAAGGACAGCGAATATTAGCAAAACATCAAGACAGCATGTCAGAAACAGAAAAGAGGAAGAGGCCTAAAAAAGATATAAAAAGGGTAGAAAAAGAGAAAAAGGAAAAAAAGAAACAAATAAATAGTCAGAAAAGGGTATACCCAGTATTAGCAGAATTTGAAAATTTAACAATAACCAGTGATGAGACTAGTAGTTCCTCTTCTGACTCAGAAACCACAGACTCAGAAACTTTGGGGTCAGAAGAGAAACTGGATACAGAGGAACAAACAGAACTAGAAGAGGAAGCTGCGCGCTATGAGGAAGAACGTTACCGTCCTGAGCCATACGCTCCGGCGGCTCCCTCTGCGCCCCCTCTTCCTAACCTGCCTAAGGCTAAGAACCATGGGTGCCTCACCTTCCTGTCCAATGAAATTGGTTCTATCATAGTTCATTTCTTGCAGGAGGTGGATACCATAGCTCCATGGTTTGCAGCTGCAGGTCATGTAACCATCACCATAGCTCCATGGTTTGCAGCTGCAGGTCATGTAACCATCACAAGAAATTTTTTGAATTTGGATGCTGCTGGAAGATCTGCAGCAGATAGACATGCTATGTCTACACAACCTCCACTAGAAAATGTCAAGTGGAAAGATGTATTGTCTAACCAATGGAAGGGCCGGATCAAGTTTTAATAAGATCCAGGGGAGCTGTTTGTGTTTTTCCTCAGGATCAAGAAAACCCCATTTGGGTGCCTGCTCGTCTAACGAGGACGGTGAAACAGCCCTTAGAGCCTGAAAAAGATCAAGAACAAGATGAAGATCTTGAAAACGCTACTAGCTCTACAGATGATCCTGATAAAGTGGCCCTCGATACGCATAGAACAACGATGGGGAATACTAACAACACTCCCCAAACCAATGCCGGTGATGCATGACGAACTCTAGTCTTGATCTTGCCTATTTGCCTTATGACTCTCAAAATAGTGGTATAGGGGAAAATCGTACTATGGCAATTGGCTCAATTAGGTTGTGAATGGAGGATGTTTGGTTTATGTGTGACATCTGTTCAATATCATAATTATACTGTTGCTGTAAATTTGTCACGGGATGGATGGGTCATCACAATTTGATGCTACTATGAGGGACCTAAGACTGGCCATTGCACATGTCAATTCAACTCGTGTGGACTTATCCATGGTAGCAGGACTCTGGGATTGGATTAAGGATGCTACCATGTATCTCAAAGAATGGGCTGGTCTGGGAACTATGGGAATTATGATGATTGCTTCTGTATTAATATGCTTTTGGTGCTTTTGTAAAATGTATAGACAAAGACAGCGAGATAATGCCATGATTATTCCAGCATTTGCTGCCCTTAATGTGAGACATTCCCCTGCAGCCTGGTTAGCAACGCTTAAACAATAGGCTATCGTTAATCAATGTAGAAAAACTCAAGTAACCCATAATCACCGCCCACAGCCTTGTTAGCATCTTACTGTGTTTACTATTATAGACAAAAATCCACACATGTCTAAATAATTTTAACTTCAGATACAAAGGGAAAATTAACATTTCTAATGTGAAAAAAATCCAAGCCTACTTCAAAATTGTATCACTGCACTTAGAAAGCTGTCAAATAGAGTCACAGACTAGACTAGGATAGCAGCATCTCTCAGTGCTGGTTCTGGGGGTGAGTTGACGTTTTGGAAGAGAGAGGTTGGCTGAGATGTGGTATCACACACGGCAATCTGGAAAGCCCCTCCTGACGTTAGGACCATCCCTGTGACATGCCTATTTGTATCTGGTTGTTGCTCTACAGGCTCCCAGGACTCGCGGGATCATCTGGAGCATGGCCAATGGGGCCAATGGGTGGACAGCTTCTCCAGTGGCCCAATGCCAGCAGCTTATTACCACTCCCAGGTCCCCACTGGAGAGAAGGCAGGCCACTCTGTTGCTGTATGAACTATGGATGCAGGCTGGGTCAGAGACAAAGACAGGAGCCCCAGAGAGCACTGTTGTGGTTAAGATTTCCATGTCTTCATCTCTAAAGCCCTGACCAGAGAAAGCAGCTACTAGGCTGGTCACCTGGAACATGAAAAATAGCTTCATACATAAGCCAGGCAGGAGCCTGGGCCAGTGGGTGCATATCCCAAACACAGAGTGCCTAGGCAAAGGGAAAAGATGGGCCCAAACAATACCTTCAGATAGCCAGGTGTCAGTGAGTCTAGGGTTGTAGGCTTGGGCAGCAGAGGTGCACCCCTAACTCCAGTATCTGGAGGATGGGGTGAAGCTCAGCTCCTCCTGAAAAGGAGGTCATGAAGAGTCATAGCCCTGGCACCCAACCTTCTGGATTCAAATCCTGCTCTACCGTGAGCTACTTGGTAGCATCATGGAAGCAATATCTTACTCCCTTTTTGCCTCTAACATAGGGAAAATGGAAGCTCTAGGGTTATCACAATGACTGTGGTGATAACGTATGTAAAACGTTGCACAAAGTACCTGGAACTAAGTGTTCTATAATTTCTAGACATGACAGTAGTTCAGCCCCTTCCGCATTTGCCTCCTCCCCTCAGAGTCACGTGTGCACCAGTGTCTCAAAACTGCCTTAGAATGCTGAACACTCAGGCCCAGCTGTCTCCCACATAGCTCTGGAATGCCAGGCAGGCCATAGCAGGAGAGTGGGACATCTTCCTGGGTCCTAAGACCCCTGCTCTTGTGCCTAGCATCTTGTAAAATCTTTCACACACATATGGGTCCTTCAGCTGTGGTGGGGGATTCACTATATCTCTGCCTGCACTTCTGCTAGATCCAAAGGCAGTGAACATGAAGCGTACTGTTTCTCTCTCTCTCTCCCTCCCTCCCTCTCTCTCCCTCCCTCCCTCCTTCCCCCCCTCTCTCTTCCTCCCCCTGGCAAACCTTCTGAATAACTCTCCTGTCTCTCTCTGAAAATTAGAAAATACCCTTACACCGAGGTCCATAAGCCCAGTGTCCAAAGGGGGACTTCTGCCTTCCTAGTTCTCTGGCCAGGTCTTCCTTTACAGAGAACACCAACTAGAATCTTGTAGAACCTTGTGGCCTGACTGGGGAGGTGGTGTCTATCACAGATCACACCTTCTTCCTTCTCTCTTTCTCCCCTTCACTAGCATCCTACCTAAAACTCTATTTTCCCTGAACCCCCATCCTGAAACAGACTCTCATCAGCTCATGCAAATAGATTTGGAATAGGGTTAGGGAGTACCGTCTACATACTAGAATTGTCTAAAGTGGTAACTGACGCCCAGACAGGAAACCTAACAAATATCTCATTTAATCTGCCTGGTTCCCTCCAAGTAGCTTTTATTATTACCTCTACTTTAAAGGTAAGAAAACTAAAGGCCAGAGGGGTCTTGGCAACTACTCGATGTCACAAGGTGTTTATGTATTAAAGAACATCGAACCTGGGTATGTTTTATTGCAAAATTCTTTCATTACCATAAGTCAGGTACCTCATACCTAATATGATCCAACTCCCTGTGGTTAGAATAAGAACTACTCAAAGCAATCAAATATTAAGATGTCATCAGATATTATCAAGGCATAGTTATACAAAGAATATTATGGAGTAAATAAAATATGAGTCAATATATTTATCAAAAGTGATCAAAGTATAATTAGGATGGTAATCAAATCAATCAAGGATTAATATGCATTAGCTCTTTCAACATCTAATTATAGCGTGTAATCAACATGTAATGGCAGCAGGGATAAGAACAGTAACTTGTTAAACTTTCTCATCTGAAACTTTATTTTCTCCTCCAAGCAGACCCAAATCCAAACTCTATGGGATATTATGGGTATACTCAGAATCCTGCCTTGGTCCCGTGAGCACCCCTCAGAGTGTTCATATAAATCAACCCTTAGATTAGCGGTTCTCAACCTTCCTAATGCTGCGACCCTTTAACACAGTTCCTCATGTTGTGGTGAGCCTCAACCATAAAATTATATTTGCTGTGTCTTCATAACTATAATTTTGCTGCTGTTACGAATCATAATATAAATATCTGATATGCAGATGGTCTTAGGCGACCCCTGTGAAAGGGTCATTCTACCTCCAAGAGGGTCATGACCCACAGGTTGAAAAGAGCTTTTGAGAATCACTAGCTTGTAAAACTGAAAGAGAGATTATTGATAATTGCATAAGGCTGGTAGGTAACAGTGCTGAGGGAATCTTTCATGCAATCAGCTGTATTCTCAGTTTTTAAAAATTGAACCCAAATTTTAAATATTAATTGTTAAGCTCATAGTTTATGCAAGACCAATATCGAATATTAGAAACATAGGGACTAGCAAGCATTCTCGTCCTTATCTTGGCTGCTAGACAAGGAGATAGCAGAAAATTAAGCTGCAACGTGATAAGCTCATATAAAATATGGTAGAAAGTACGTGTAGAGAGAAATGTTGCCACAAACGTCCCAAAACAGCTCAGAACAGCAATGATTGTATTATAGCTGGTGATTTTTCGTCTGTTGTTTTGTTTGTTTTGTTTTGTTTTATTTTTTTTCCTTGAGACAGGGTTTCTCTGTTGTAGCTCTGGCTGTCCTAGAACTCACTCTGTAGACCAGGTTGGCCTCGAACTCACAGAGATCCACCTGCCTCTGCCTCCCGAGTGCTGGGATCAAAGCTGTGTGCCACCGCCACCCAGCTATAGCCAGTGACTTTGTAGAATAAAAAATCAGGCAAGGCTCAGTTGGGTGATTCCTCTGTTAATCAAGACATCAGTGGAGGTCACTGGTGTCATACATTCAGTGAGTGGGCCACTTTGGAAGGTGCAAGAAGGTTCAGTTGATCACATGTCCACACCCTGGTAGAAGTGACATCAATGCTGGGTCCAATGAAATGGTCCTGTGAAGCACCAACATGTGGCCTTGTTGTTGGGGTGGCTTTGGTCCTTGGGCTTGCCACATAATAACTTAGGGATCCAAAAACAAGCATTCAAGCAGGTATGGTAGAAATTGCACAAGCATTTGTGACCATTTGCAGCCTAGTCTTAGAGCGCTCACATTTCCATTCCCAATAATTTACAGGAGAACACGTGTCAAAAATAATGAAGATCTTGTTTTGAAAGCATAGGTTTTTCTTTTCTGTTAATGGCTAAAGATGCACAAATAGATGAAGCCCTGTCCTCTTTGGAGGGATTTCTATTTATTGGGGGACATGATAAATCAATGAACCATGCAAAGAATGAGGCCAACTCTGCCTGAGTCTGCACTGTGGGGAGAACGTCGTTCTGTCTACATTGCACTGTGCTGTAATGGTAATAATGACAGTGGGCGACACGCTCGTGCTATACGCTCCAGGTGAGGAGGTTACATCACCTGTAAGTCCTGAAGTGCGTCCCGTAAATTCGTGGGCCTGATGTTTCTGATATGGCTCCAATACATCTCTGTGTTCCTGATTTAATTTGATAAACTCATAGGTGGTCATATTTTATTTGTATAAATATGTTATTAATCAGCCTGTGCCCTGTGGCTCGCGCTGAGATACATATGGCTATTTACTTGCATAAATGAGATATGGAGTAACCCTGCCTCAGTACACACATCTTATAAGTTGCTGTGCTCTGCAAGACAGAGTCATTTAAAACAGCATAGCCTGATCTCCACAGTAACACAACCTCTTCTCACTGAAAATAGACCCTTTGGCCTATCTCAGTAACCTCTGAGGAATGTGTAACTAATTGAAATTCCAAACTATTCCTTAAGGCTATTTTGCTTCTCCAAACCCCCACCCAGGAGTAAGGGGATGTTCCCAGTCCTCATGGCGTCTACTTACTGTTAACCCAGCATGTGTTCTTACTGTTTAATAGCTGGCTACACTGGATTATTGTATCATGTAACTCCCAACTGCTGCGGGTTTATTCTGACCATATTCTTATTCCTTATTCTTCTACTCCAGCATCCAAAGTCTCACAGATATCCTGCACACACACACACACTGGCTTCACAGGTCCATCAACTTGATAACTTACTTGATAACTTACTCAGCTATGTTTTAATTACCCTGAGTGGTCCCATGAAGCTCTAGCTCCATGTTAAACCCAGGGCTTCTCTAAGGGACTGGCAGTTTTCCAAGTAACCTCTGAGAATTGATCAGTAGGCCATGTAACAAGGAGCCCACACACCTATGATGTGGGCTTTGTCTCTCTCCTTGCCATCTTCCATCCACATCCAGGGAGAGCCTGGACCCTCACACCCGATCTGCAGCTCAGCAATTCTCTATCCTTCTCATGCCCCTCCTCTGCCTCTGCTCTCAGGAGCCAGAGGAAATGCACAGCACGCCCTGAGCTTCTCTGCCCTTGTGCTGTGTAGCCAAGCTCTCAGTTCCGATCACCAATTTGAACACCTTCTTCTGCTCTTGAGAGATCCTGGAACTTAAGACACTATTTTTAAAATTGAGTTGAGTGTTAATTCCTTCTGTTTTTGGAATTCTGCTAGAGATATCTCTGTCTTTAATCTGGAGAAGATTCTGTTCAAAGGACAGAGAGGAGACAAATACATCCATGTAGTCTAGAAAGTGGAATCTCTCGTACGTCAGCAAACTTGATTGCCCAAGCCACCATACTTCCCTGTCTTCTGCAATCTTGTTGAGAGGGAAAAAGACAGTTTGTTCTGAAGCATTTTGGGAGTATTATTGGACCAGATCCCTAGACAGTCTCTCCTGGAGACAGCAACTAATCAGACATTTTCATTATACAATCCAACAATGTTGGAGAGCAGAGCCAGACCGTGGCAGATGTTGAGCCTATAAAATATGTAGAAGTCATAGGCAGCGTCATCATCTCAGTGAGCGAAACCTACTAGACACTGGCCAGAAAGCAGAAGGAGTCGGAGAGGACAGAAACAGATGCAGAAAGAGAAACGAAACCCAAAGGCCCTTACCTGAATAGCTCGCTCTGCGGGTCTCTGGAGGCATGCCTTCTCTTCATGACCGATTTTCAGATGAAGATATGCTCCTTTACCAGTGAATGATGGATGATTGGGATGTTATAAAGCAGTGCAGGGGCGGGAGGCAAGTTTCTAAGGATGACAGAGGTCATGGCCCTTTACTTTACTAAATCCTCATTGATTGAAGCATCCCTCTGTAGGCAAGAATTCTACCATGGAAGCATCAGTGCCTCTCAGCAGCATCCCTTGGAAGCTCTAAGTGCAGAACTCAGCCTAAGTGAACTGTTTTTAGAAAGCCAATAAAGCTCACTGAACTTTTCTCCCAGCAAGCACCCAGCCCGCCTTACTAAAAATGGCTTGCAAAATGTTTCTAAGGCTCGCCACTCATAGTACCAAGCTGAACTTTCTTCTTCTACAATGAAGCAGAAAACTACCTTGTAGAGGCTCAGTGTGTCTCAGAAGCAGGTAAGGCTCATACACAACAGTCCAGAGTTGGTGGAAACGGGCAAGAATTTGGAAGTTGGGGATCCAGAGACTTAGGGGACAAACTCTGTTGTAGCTTCCCACTGAGTAGCCGAGAAGAGTCTTTTAGGGATGTCCTGTAAGAGCGTTCAATCACTTTGCCTACACAGGAGACCTCTAGAAATTTTAAGTCATTTAAATTCTAATGAAGAGGAAATTAGCAATATAAAGTTATATTTATGTGGGATATATATGTATTTATATGTGTAACATAAAGTTGCATTAACGTGGGCAGGAAAGTGTGATCTATGCCAGGAAAAGCTCTCTGTATGTGGATAACACGTTTGTGTGTGTGCAGGTGCACGCATGGCTGTGCATGTAGAGGCAGGAGGACAGCCCCAGGTGGTGTTCCTTGGGCAGCATCCACTTTTTTGGTTTTAGACAAGTCGTCTTGCTGGCCTGAAACTCACCAAGTAAGCTAGGCTGGCTGGCCAGTGAGTCCAGCATTGCCCTACCTCTGCCTCCCCAGGTGTGGGATTACAAGTCTGTGCCACAACTCCCTATTTTGGGGTTTTTTGTTTTTTGTTTTTGTTTGTTTGTTTGTTTGTTTGTTTGTTTTGTCTTTTTGACTTGGGTCCTGGGGACCAAACTCTAGTTCTTGTGCTTGCAAGGCAAGCACTTTACCAACTAAGCTGTCTCTCCAGCCCCAAGGAAAACACTAAATTTAACATAAATTTATTTGAGCCAAGAAGGAAGGTGCAAACTGAGCAAATCGGAAGCGCTTCAGAGAGCTCCCCTTTGCAAAATGAGCAGGAAATATTTATAGATAAGAACATCGGAGGCGTCGTGTGGGGGCCATCAGCTCCCTCTGGGCACGGTCTAATCGGTCACCAGCCTGTGGTTGGCTGAGGTTCAGCTGCTGTGATTGATTGACACCTGGCTGGCCGCTTATTACAAAATCCACTCGGAGATTAGGTCTCCAAATTAAGTCAGGTGGCCGTTTGCTACTTGGTGACAGATGCACTAAAGAACCTCAGATTTAGTGTCACACAATGGGCTCCAGATCTTGGTCCTGAGACTGAGTGTGAGGATAGACAGATCATCCAGTCAAGCATCCTGTGGAAGTTCTTTCAGCTACAGAGGACAGTCCTGTGTCTACAATGCTAACAGTGCAAAGAAGGCATAAGAAGGGACACGTGCCCAGTCTTTGAATCATGTAAGGCTTCTTGGAGGAAGATATATGTAAGCTGGGGCCTAAAATTTGAAAACCATTAGCCAGGCTAGACAGTGCGTGCAGCCTGTGTTCTGCGTAGAAGGACCGCATGGGTGCCACCTTGAGAGAACAGATCTCTGGAGATCCGAGTATCACTCAGGAATAAGGGCTACGGTTGTAGAACAGATTGTGATAAGCCTTGTAGATTGTGTGTGCCAGGGAGTTGGGACTTTTACATGGAAGCCACACAGAGCCACTGGAAAACATAAAGCAGAAAACAAAACCTTGGTCTGAGATGCATTTTTAATTTCATTTTTATTTTATCTATCCTTGGAGAATTCCATAAATGCAATGTATTTTGTATGCAATGTATTTTGACCCTATTCACCCCCAGGCCTCTCTGGGTACCTTCTCCCATATCTTCCCGTTTCTCGCCAGCTTCTTCCAGCCCCCATCCCTCTTCCGACTTCATCTCTGAGGTACATTCTGATTGCTGGAAAGTGACTGGGCATGACGCAGAAGCAGAGGACAAGGTCACACCACTCATGATGTTGAAACCTCTCACTTTTGCATTTTTCTCACTCCAACAAATGCAAATTCATGGTCCCAGAACCTAAGGCCCAAAACCTCTCGACTCCCCCAGACCTTGCTTCCTTCACAAACCACCCTTCAGGCCAACAGACACATCCCTCTCTCTGACCCCAGGCTGGGTTTGGGGGTTGAGTAGGCACCCTGTCACTGGGGGAGACCCAGAAGCAGAACAGATCTTGGGAAACAAAATGCTAATCCAGCCAGCCACCCAGGCTGTGACTGACTCCCCTGTACACTGAGCTGATCCAAGTAAAACACCGGCCTTTCAAAACACCAAGGAATGTGGCCCAGAGTGTGTGCTAAAGACTCCAAAGCCAATTATGGCTCATCTGATCTAACCAAAGCCGATTTCCTCCGGTGGCCCAGCGAGAGGTCAAATGGCCATTCCTGAGGGTTTCCACAGAGCTAAGCCAGAACACGGAGTTCCTGGAGTGTCCCTCGGGCCCACAGTCCAACTACGGAAGAGCTAAGCAGTCGAATTTTTAATTTCCCTCCCTCTCTTGATAATTATAAATACAACACTGCAAACTCCCTTAGAGGTGAGGGTTCACTGATCACTTGCAAAGGAAACAGAAGGAAATCCTCCATATTTCTCTTTACCACATGTGCAAGATTTTCACTGAAGCCTATCCGGAAGGTTGCGGGGGTGGGGGGGAACAAAACAAAAACAAAGAGGCATTATTATTTCCCGGGGGGGGGGGGGGAGCAGGCATACATTCACATCCAAGCTGCCGTCTATCAGTTTGCTCCTATGCAGTCACAGCTTGCTTTGTGGAACTGCAGGGTCTCAAGCAGTCTGAGACCGCCCTCTAGAGGACTTTTGCCTGTATTGCACCTGAGTACCGATAACCAGGGCCTTCTAAGAAAACAGTGCAAAGCTTAGAATCCTCTTTTAATGGTGTGGCTTATCATTCAGACTCAACGCCAGAGACGCTGATAACACGAAGAGAAGGGTAGTCTGAGGGTTAGTGATCAGTGTTAGCCGTTAAGAAGATGTGTGGCGTTTAACCAGGAAAAGGCCTCAGGTCCTTGACGGTAAAGAAGCGTTTTTTTTGTTTTTTGTTTTTTTTTGCTGGCAGGATGAATAAACTTTTGTAAAACAACCTCATTGCTCTTACCTTGAGGCTGCCTGGTCAGAAGCGAAGACCAATTCAGACCCCGGGCAAGTCCTGTGGTTTCTAAAGTGAAGGGTGAGAAGATATTTTTTTGCATCATTAGTTTGTATAGTGAGGGGTCAAAGTCCACGCCCAGAGTATGAGTCGGGTAGAGTCGGGTAGACGGCTTGCCCGGTGTGTGCCTGGCTCTGGCCTTCATCCCCAGCATCGCAAATAAATACACCTGGAGCTTTTCTCCCTGACGGAGGCTTCGGAAGCGCTGGTTCGATGTCACCTCAAATGCAGGAGCGATCCATGTCAGAGCTCTTTGCCTGCCTGGTGTGAAGAGGACCCAGCACCATCAAAAATAACAATAAAAACGAAAGAAGCAAACAAGTTCTAATGTTCAGTGGTTTGGTGTGTGGTAACTTTTGTCTTGACCCCATCACGTCTTCACTTAAATTTTTTTTAACTTAATAGTGCCTTTTTAAAACATACTGAAATATTTAAAGGAAGATTCTCAAAAAAAAAAAAAAAAAAAAAAACTTAATTTTTGTGAGTGCTCTATCTGTATGTACACCTGAATGCCAGAAGAGGGCATCAGATCGCATTATAAATGGCAGTGAGCCACCCTGTGGTTGCTGGGAATTGAACTCAGGACTTCTGTGGAAGAGCAGTCAGTGCCCTTAACCACTGAGCCATCTCTCCAGCCTCTAAAGGGAGATTTTTAAAGCTATGCCTTAAAACAGTCCTGACAAAATCTCATTAAATTGATGGAAATGAGTGGAGGGCATAAACCTTTGATCAAGTGGGTCTGAATGGTAGAATTTTAAAAACTAGGAGAGGCATCTAAATAGAACTAACTGATAATAGAACGTTACATATTCCTGGCATAGTGAAACGGGCAACGTTGAGGAATAGGAAAGAGCTATGTTCAGTGCTATGTGACAGTACAGATCTCCATCAGATCTGCATCCACTAAAAAACACAAACTCTACTTCCCCTAACTTAATTCCCCAAGTGGGCCTCTGTTCCACCAGGGGCGCAAGCATGAACTCAGTCAGTGTGGGATTCTCCTGTTTAAGCAAGTGGGTGCTTAAAATTGACCAAAGGGACACGGAGTGGCCACGGGTGGAAGTCTGGTGTTGGACTTTACATCTGAGTTCTGGGATGGCCACTAAGAACTCACGTTTACATCTGTCTTCAACTGTGTCATCTATTTAGTCGCAGTGTCACGTCCTTTGTATCCGCTGGCAACTCCACAGTGTTCCTCTGTGGCCAAAGGTGCCACCAGGAGATGGGAGACTGCTTCTGGCCCAAGCACCCAGACATCACAGCCACGACCCTCGGGGTCTCTCCGGATCGCCAGGGGCTCTGCATTTAAACTCACTCTCCCACCAGATTTCAAGATTATCTGGCTCCCCATCCCCGCCTCCCATGGGAGGTGAACTGAGGGCCAGAGATCCACCATGCCTCCCCAGGGTAGCTCTTCCCAGCCAGTTTCCACCCAGCCCAGAAAACCTCCCTAGTCAGGCAGGACTGGCTCGGGGTCATCAAGCTTTTCTCCACTCAGACTTCTTTAAGGTGCCTTTCCTGAAATCGGGGATCTGCATGATGACCAGGAAGGCAAGTGCTGCGGGAGTTGATGGACACGGGAGCCACCGTCCCGCCACCCTGTATGTGGGCCCCATGGCTGCCTTCTCCACCTCCCAATTCTCTCCCATTCTCTGTTCCTTCATCTAACGCCTAGAGCTGTGGAGAAAGCTGAACCTTAAACTTCTACCTGGGCCCCTTGCGTCATCTGCCTTCTCTTTCTCTTGCTCAGTCTGTTAGTGTTAGATAAATAGAGCTTTGAGCTCTTGGGGACTGCTCCTGGTTAAAGGGAAAAGAGGGTGGGGCAGGGAACAATGGCATGCTCACCTCAGGAACCCCATGCCTGGCAAAAGAGATTTGAGAAATAGGGAGAGAAAGAGAAACAAAATTAAAGGATGTGATGACATAGCCCAAGAACAGAGATGCAGAGTGACCGGGCCTTCCAGGGGCTAGTCCCTCACACTTGTCGTCTAGGCAGAGGGCCAGGGAGAACATGCTCAGCCAGACTCATCCAGTCAAATGACACATAAGCAACTTCAATGGAGGGGAAAGGGCATAGGAGACAAGATCCACACCAGCCGCCCTTGGCGCAGGCTTTAAGCAGCACTCCTGCCACCTGCTGGGCAAAGGCCGAAGGTGCAGTTCCTCTGAACTTTGGTTCAACCCACCTTCATTTTCTCGTCATTCATCTCACCATTTCTCTGCCAAACTTGTCTCATTTTAAAACGGCATTTCTTCTTTGACTTCATACATCTTCGGCAACACTATCTCATCCAGCCAATTAGGAGATAATTAAAGAATCCCCAAAGCTCCTGTTCCATGATGTCAGAAACCCATTTGTTTTCCTCCGATGCATCTATTAGTCGATTATTTCCATTTATCCCATTTGTGCACAGCACTCCACTGCTCCAGACCGTCAAATTACTTATTTTATGCTTCTTCTCCAGCACTTAATGCAGTTCATAAATTTCACTCTAAAAGTTTAGGCATAAATCATGCTAAAAGCCCAAGTTTCTGAAGAAAGCCAGCAGCAAATCAAGCTGGGAATACCAAGGCACGCATCAATGGTACACTCGTCCACTTCAAAGGAAGGACTTCTCCCTCCATTATTGAAGTTTGGACTTTTCTAACAGCTTTCCCATCGGGTACCTCAAGTTCTGAGCTTAAAAAACGAGAACTCAAAATGTTCGCTTGGTTTCTGTTTGGTTTTTGTTGTTTTCAAAACCAAATTTTCTGACGTTGCGCCTTTGTAGAAATACTTTTTTTTTTTTTTTTTCAAAAACGTCCTTGAGAAGTCGTATTCACCCCTGGATAAAGGTTACAAGTTCAAAGCTTTCTGGGAGGAGAAATAATTGCACACACATGCTCTCATACCTGGTGCTCTATTTAAGTCGGTGTCGGTATCATGTGTCATTTGGCTGACAGAAGGTAATGACATTTTTCAATCAGGTGTTCTGGATAAGAGGCTGACATCCAACCTAGACATGAGCCTTAACCGCGATGTCCCATTTTCATCCCATCCTGATAATTTGATCACATCTTTGGAGAAAAAAAAAATAGAAGAATGGAACCCAAGGAGCTCTTGTACATGGAGACATTTCTCCTTATTGATAAATAAATAAACCTGTGAGCTGCAGAACATTAAAATTAAATGGCCGTGCTACAGCTTCCTTTCAAAGGCAGGGAATTTCTCTTGGACAACATAATAAGACTAATCGTCACTTTTCGTCTTCAAGGCAATTTTTGAACATTAACTAATCAATCTGTCCAACATCTGTGTGAGGTGGATGAATGAGGATCATTATCTCCATCAGGCAGAGGGAAATGACGGGAGAAGTTGAGTGGTTGAGGCTCTGCTGAGGTCAGGACAGAGCTCTCTGGAGTGAAGGTCAGAAGAGCCCTCCTCAAGACTGGTCCGGCTCTGGGGTGTTCAGAAGACATCAGAGACTATGGAATTAGCTAAGGGGATACTGGAGGATTCCAAATGAGATGTACGCTATCTGTGCAAAGGGGACAGGGATGGAAATAAAATTTTAAGAGAAGGTTTAATGCTTAGTACTCTTACGATTCTGATAGGATTGCCCCTTTCCAAATTCATGATGCCATTGTGGCAGTGTCCAGGAGTGCATTTGGGACTCATAGGGGGTTAGGATGGACTGATGCTGTTCTTTCTATCTTTCTTTCTTTTTCTTTTCTTTTTTGTTTTTTTTAGACAGAGTTTCTCTGTTGTAACTCTGGCTGTCCTCGAACTCCCAGAGATCTGCCTGCCTCTGCCTCCTGAGTGCTGGGATTAAAGGCGTGTGCCGCCACTGCCCAGCTAGATACTGTTCTTAAAGGATTGACTCAGTTACCACAAGTGTAGGCTACTATTAAACAAGGCCAACTGATGAGCTTTCTCTCTTCCACACACAACCTCTTGCACAGCAGTGGGCACCCTCATTAGAAGCTGAGTGGATGCTGTTCCTGCTTTGCAGCTTCTAGGGCTCCAGAAACGTGAGACCAAAACATATTTTTGCTCTTTATAAATCACCCAGTCTCTGGCACTGTATCTCTATTGTAACAATAGAAGATGGCTCCCAGGCAGGAAGCCTCGTGGGAGTGTGGTTCTTACCTCGCACCCATCTTGTCCCAGATCGGAGAACTGTGAGCCAGCGAGAGAGTATTCTCTCAGGAAAGCGTTGTCAGTGGAACATCTCTGTTTATTGAAGCAAGGGCGGTTACATTTATAGGATAAAGGCAGGGGAGGGTTTTGGTACCCAGGGACAGGGCCATTGGTTAAGGCAAAGATACAGGAATCACCCCACTTGCATGTGGAACTCAACTCTAAGGGTCAAAGTCCTGCAAGGGCACCTTCTGTATAAGGTATGATCCCACAGGAAAAAAGGAAGACACCTGATCAGTAAAAGGGCTCAGCCCTAGGCTTCCAGCTACAGCGTGGATAAGCTCCAACCAAGCCATTTTCCTTTGCCAATGACCTTCTCATGAAGCAGGCAGTATTTAGAATTTAGCTGGGTTTTGCCAGGGCTAAGAGAGTGGGGAGCAACCAAACTCCTGCCACCCTCAGAGAAATCGGGATTCAGTGCACTCTCCAACCCACTCTTAGCTCCAGGGCAGCCCACACCATTGCCTAACTGAGGCCCTAGATGAGGATGTGTTGACGAAACAACGGAATTTATCAGTGTATTATGCCTTAGGTGTCTGCCATGACCTGTGCTGGGTTTGTTAGATACTAAATGAAAAGGATAAAACTGATTTTGATTTCCTAATCCATGATACTGCTATCAAAAGTTCTGCTCGCTCACAGACCTCGCAGACGCCCATGGATTCTGATTCTTAGCCCATCGCTGCCTATGCCCTTGTCATCTCCAGCCTCTGGTCTTTGTCCTCAGGTCTCTGTCCTGTCTGTCACTAGAGTGCTTCTTCTCTAAACTCCAAATGTGATCTAACTTGCTCATGCTTAGACGCCTTCACCTGTGGCCCACATGTTCCCTCTTAAGGACAAACGAAGCCCTCCTGCTCATGCTGATGCCTCTCCTCTGGAGTCTTCCTCCTTAATTCTCAGTTTCAGTTCCCTAGCTCCAGTATTTGGACTATGTTGCTTCTCTAGTTTGCATATGTTTTTTCTCTGTGACTATAACTCTTCCTTATTTCCCATTCCCTCTAGGAGGCCTCCTGTGACTTTCTTAGGCAGCATCTGCCCCCCCTCTCCAGGTATCAGCATCATCAAATACCCGTCCTCCTGGAAGTGCGGGTATCCCTTGTTACCTGGGGACACGACTTACAGACGCTGGCTGGAATAACTTAGACAGGCTTCTTTTCCCCTCAGCGGTCCCTATCCCAGTCTGAAACCAATCACATTACAGCTGTATGTTTAGGTTAAATGTAAATATAGGCGAGAGGAAGCCGTGTCCCACAGTCAGGTGGCAGAGCTTCTCCAGAAGGGCCCGTAGTTCCACCTTCCATCACTCTGCACCATCCATTATCATTCCCAGGTAGGTATCCAGCATGCTAAGGGGCAACTCCTACCTAAATCTGGTGACCGTGACACACCTGGGTCGCCCATGTATAAGGACTGATGATGACGCACACCAAGAGAAGTAAACACAAAACAGACACGGCATGGCCAGGCATGGCGCCCCAGCTCGTTTCCCAGACCACAAGGGAATGCAGAAGAAAGCTTAAAAGTATTGCTCATTCTGGAAAGCTTCACTGGGCATGGCTCGACATCTTTTTTAAACTAGAGAAATATGTTGTGTAGGTAGCCAATAGCCTCAGAGAGAGTAGGGTCGCTGACACTCTGTTCTTCTTCTTAATGTGTGTGCACACGTGTGTAACGTACATGTGTATGTGTGCATGATCATATATGTGAGTGTTTGTGGGTGAGTGTGGGAATGTACATGCTACATGACGCAGTGCATGTGTGTTGCTATCACACTGGTAAGTATCGTCTTTCCTGTGATCCCTCGGTCTCATTCTATTCTCATGCGCAGTCTCGAATGTGACTTTGCCATCCTTGTCATGTGACAAGAGAGAAGAGAGAGAAGACTTTGGAAGGCTGTTTTGAAAGGAAAGGATGTTGCATAAATACAATTGCTGGTGGCTGAGTAACCGCAATCCAGGAACTGTCGTGGATCTTCCTGCCTTCAGTTTCTGCATTTGATTGCGTTTAAAGTGAAGTCAAATTTTTCAGAACTACAGCCCCTTCCTTCCAGTTAAAAATAAAATCAGTGTGGTTCCTCTCAAACCTTTGTACCTCGAGAATTCCTTTTATATTATTATTTCCCAATGGGGAAATCAAGCTTGTCCTCAGCTCAGGATCATCTCTGTGGCCACACAGAGGTTTTGAACTCTGTTAGTCACGCCTGAAATCAATAACCACAAAGCAATAAGCCATACTGTATTATTTGCCAGCTGTGACTTATAAACAAAAATGAGCAGGCTCCCTCGAGGGTTGCTTGGGGATAAAAAAAAAAATCATTCTGTAGCTTTATTTACAAGTAACCCCTACCACCTATTTCTGAGCTAAGATTCCAGATACTGGCTAGTAGGAATCAATACATGCTCAAATTGCTCCATCAATATACATATCTGCTTATTCCAAGGTTATCTTCCTCCTTCAGGGCAAATGTTCATTGTCTCATTACAACCACACCATATTGTTGGGTAAAATGTGTGAGAAGAAGCAGCCTCTCATACATGGATAAGAGCTGGTGTTTGCAGCCCTGGGAGTCAGCAGACCCACTGGTGGGAGTGGCGACCAGTGTCTAAATCGACTTGTCTCAGTTAGGATGTGTATCGTATTTGTTCAGGAGTCTATTCTTTGAATTCCAGAAATACTGCTCCTCTGGGAATTTCTCACATAAACACTGGAGGGTGGGATATGCTGTTGTGCTGTTTCAAAATATGCCACTTAGGCATAAGGACTATTTTGAGTCAAAGGAATTTACACAACAGGTTCAAGAAGCACCTTCTGCCCCTCCTCTCTGTCTGCCCAAAAGTAAGAGTAAGTCTCTTGTACAGAAGATGTTCCACTTACACCAAAAGAAAGTAACATTCATTTCCTCAAAGTCAGGAAGTTGAAGCACAGCACTCTGTACAAACTGACCTTGTTAAAATATTTTATCTTCCTTTAGCTTAAAAGTGTACTTTAGTTTAGTTTAGTTTAGTTTAGTTACCTTGCACAATGCCTCTCTTCAGTCAGCCCAATAATAAATGACAGTGTTTTGTAGGCATAGATTCAGTGTAAAGGGCAGTTTATTCTTTGGCTAATTCAATCCCTGGTCCTAGTCCCCGAGCCCTAGAGCATTTTGACCTCTGTACAATCTAATCTTAAACCTAGAGCTGGAAGGCTTCGGCCTCTGTATAATCTAGACCATTTAAGCCTCCAAGGCTCACTGCTGACTCAGCCACTCTGACTAGCTCCTTCTGAACTCAGCTGTACTGATCTTCTCTGGCTCACTCTTCTGCAAGCTTCAGGTTCAAAATAACCTTCTGAGCTGGCTGACTGTTTCTAATCTAACTCTTCTGACTCTGGCTGACTCTCTGACTGCCTCAGACTGCTTCAGACTGAACTGCTCTGCTCCTCTTCAAACTGACTCACTCTTCCCATCTGATACTGACTTCTTCTGCCAAACTGCCTCTGCGTCTCTGCCTCAGACTCCTAAGATCTCTTCTAAAAATTTTCCTCATTGAGGCTCGAAGATGGATCCAACAGTAAATCCAACTTGTATGGCAAGTAAAGCTTGCCATACAAGCATGAGGAACTGACTCCATCCCCAGCACCCACATATAAATGCAGAATGGAGTGGTCAGCACTCTTTATCCCAGTACTGGGAAGGATTCCTGGAGCTTGATAGCCTGCAAGTCTAGCCAAATTGGCAAATTGCAGGTTCAATTACAATTTGTCAGTTTGTCTCGAAAAATAAGGTGGAGAGTGATGGAAGACTCTTGATGTCCACTTGTGACCAAGATATGCCTGAGCACACACATGTGCAAACACAAAAGAAAAACAAAACCTTTCCCTCTATAATGTAAAGGTCATCAAACATGGATAAGGTCAAGTTATAACCACATTAGCACATTTTATATTAAGGCACTTGATACTTATATGTACACAATTAATAAATGGTAGCTGCATAAATAAGACATGATATGAAGAAAAGCAACCTGGATTCAAAATTAATTTCTGCTACTTACAAAATGCATGCTACACAATCTCTCTGAGCCTTGGTTTTCTTATCTGAACAGTCAAGACAATAAAATCTTCCATATTTGGTTGTCACGATGATTAAATTCACAAGGCTTAATAAAGCAGCGAGCACGGTGCCTGACAGGTAGGACGCCAGGATGTCAAGCAGGTTTTCACAGGAGTAGCCCAAACCAATTCCCAGGCTGGCAGAGAAGCCTGAGGACATGGAGCCTGCAGCAGGAATGATTTCCGTGCGTAAGAACAATGCAGAGGAAGGTTCAGATCTCCCCCTTTCTCTGCAAGGCTCAAGGAGTTTAATCCATGAAATAATATGGCAACTGACAGATAATTAGACAAAGGGCATACAAATCTACTCACATGTATAAACACAAGAATCAGACACAAAGCATGAACCCCAGAGGAATGGCTAAAGAGTTGAAGCCTGAATACCATCTTCCTATGAAAGAAAGACATGGGAGAGGAATGGAGGTGATTTTAGACAGTAAATAATAATTTGGAAGAATAAAATGAGTTGGAATAAAACATCTTTAAAGATCCATTGGCCACAAATATCTTAGATCCATGGAGAGCTGGCAACAGAGGACGAGGGTCCCAAAAGACAGGAGTCAAGGAGACAGGATGCGATGTGGTGATGGTACGTACAGACCTTTAAATTTTACTACTTCTGTGACTTTGGGGGACTCATTTTGGGCCTTCAAGCTCTGAGGTTTTCATCAATAAAAGGGCAATAAATCTCCCCCCTCTCCACACAAAAAGAATAAATGGACTAAGGAGATAGACATTAACTTGTGAATGGTTCTTTGAAACCTGAATGAGCTTGTGTCATGATGTTTGAAAATGGACAAAGTCCCTCAAAAGTCCAAGTGTTAAGTACTTGGTCCTGCACAGAACTGTTAGAAGTTAGTGGGGCCTTTATGGGACCCAGTGGGAAGTCCTTGGGTCATCGCATACTTGCCCCAAAGGAGACTTTGTTGGCCTGTCTCTCTACTTCCTCATTCTTCATATAAGTGGCTTGCTCCACCAGGGGTCCCACCACTATATTCTGCCATTGCCAGAGACCCAGGGAGAGGGGCTGTCCAATTTTGGATGAAAACTTCCAGAATCAAATCAAGTAAACTTTTTGATTTCTGAGTTAATTGCCTGTTGTGTAACAACTTTTTAGGAAGCTCTTTAAGACTGGGTAACTTCCAAAGACTCAGAAAATCCTGAAGGAAGCTTCTAAGACTCAGATAGCGAAGAACTCAGAAGGCTCAGGAAGTCCCTAAAACCAAGCAGATACATCAAGACAGAGATAGGCTAGTTGCCTGGAAGAGGTTCAGACCAACTGAGCTGCCTGGAAGAGACACTCTCTGTCCTCTTGAGCTGTCTGCATGTCATGCAGTGACCTGCAGATGTTCAGCTTTCATGAGCTATCATGCATAGCCAGGCTTCTACTGTCCCATCTGCCTTTGAGTCATCCCTGCTCCTGTAACTAACCCGTCACCCTATTCCTATTAGTAACTTCAATAAAAACTCACTGGGCTTTGGTGTTATATTTTCTTTGGTCTGCCACTGGTTCCCTCTTGGTGAGTAGACATTACCTCACTTCTCTCCAAAGACAGAGTCACACAACATTGCCTCTGTTATTTCATTAAGTAGCTGGGAGCTGACAAATACAGCTGATAATAAAGTCCATCCAGGTATGGTTATGCTCCTCCGTCTCCTGTTCTGCAGTAGGTAATGAAATTCTCTGGAAGGGAACAGTGTTCTTGACGGGTCCAGTATTTAGGCAGAAGAGAGTTTCCAGACCTAGCTTCTTCCTACTCTTGTGAGTCAAGGGAACTGGGGAGCTAGATTTTGTTAACAACTCCCAGTAGTGGTATAACTATAAAATCATTTCATATTTTCCCACCTCCACTTCCAACTGAGCTGCACCCAGCACTCTCCCCTGTTCCTCAATGCCATCTCGGGCAGACTTTGCAACTGCCAGTTCTTTTTGTTATCAAAAATCTAGCCTGATTTGCAAGCCTGGCTCAGTTGCTTTAAATATGATTCCTTGCCCTTTTCTCAGCTCGGGATAGGGGAGAACCTAAGGGTGGTATCTGAGCTGCTCTGATGCAGCCCCAGCCCTTCCCACAGGCAGGCTTTTCTAGTGAGATGGAAGAGGGCTTTGGGACCTCGTCCTGATCTGGGCTTCTTTGTGTTTGCTTATTGTGATGAAGATGGGAGTGGTTTTCTCGGGGAGCTTACCCCTCTTCTTTCATCTCTAAGGACCAACTTTGAAAGAAAAGGAATTCTAACAGGAATCCATGCCTTCAACCACCTTTCTAAGGCACTGTTCGGATAAACCCAATAGCCACCATGGCCACTCAGTGTCCCAGTCCCTTCTCTAACCTTCTTTCTCCCTAGGAGTAAGAAGCACTAGTGCTCTCCATTTCCTCCACAGTGCCCAGGAGCCTCCAGGACTGTGGGTAGGTCTGTCTTCATGCCCCCATCCCCCGCCAGATTTTGCTCGTTACTCTCCATACTTCAGAGGCCTGCCATCAGTTCCTAAGGTTAACATGACCCTAACCTTTAGCTTTCTATGATTGACTCTTTAATATATACCATTCTGCTCCAGTGTGCTCCAGAGTAGGCAATGATGGCTTGGCCAGACAGGGAGGCGCCCTTCTCTCATTGAGGACACCCCGGTCTCTACAAGGGTATCCCACAGCTTCCACCAAATAGGCTAAGGAGTCGGTGGAGAGTACAATCCCAACCCCCGCTCATTGCCCCGATAGACAAGAATGGACTCCTGCATTACTCAGTCTACACCCAGGCTAAGGAGGCCCTGGTTCCTTTCTCCTCTTAGGTGGTGGGCGGTTCACTAGGTTGGGTCTAGGTCTGTGAATTCTTGGTAAATTTGTTTAAACTAGGTTGGATTTGACTCCTGCTTCAGCTCTGTCCCTATGACAAGATGAAAGGAAAAGTTGAGTCATCTCTGGAGTCCAGCAGTGGCTGATGCAGCCTCTCTGTGCCTACTTTATAGATGTTAGAGTTATTCAGTTTGCTTGTTTCAGTAGCGGGTTACTGCTAGCCTTAAGCCCAAATGGTCATTTTTTTTTTTTTTTACAAAGGAGTGAGGGAGAGAAAGAGGGAAGAAGGGAGGCACATATCATGCATTTGCACTCCTACAAGGCTCAAAGGAAAGGAAGAAAGGCAGAGAATTTCGTATTGTCATTTTTACACGATTTTTCCATGTATATTACTCATAACCCCATGAGTAAGTTCAAATCTAGCACCTGAGGCCAGTAACTTGCTCCTTAGTCCCAGTGTGACCCTCGTTGGAGACTTTCTTCTTTCAGCACGTCCCAGTCAGACATCGAATGCTCACGTCTTTAGAGCCAGGCAGACTCTGTTTGGCTGGGAGTATACATGTAAAGCAGGTAAAAGATATGGATCCCTCAATGGAAAGCCCCCCAAACCAGGGAGGGATCCCAACCCCGGCTCCTGCTTTCCTTCTCCCCATTCCCTCCATGTTGTAGTCGACAAGGAGAAAATGAAACAAGAAATGTGGGGGGTAAAATGCCCCTCAGCTTTTCCTTACATTTCCAGATGCGACTGTGATCCCAGTTAGGAGAAAGCAGCCTTCTGCCGGCTCTTTGGACCCAGGAATTTTTTAGCTTTTTGGCGCCCAGCTACCAACAAAGCTTCATCCATCATAGAGGCCCTTCTTAGTCCTATCACCAGCTTCCTGTGGAGATGAACTGGGAGAGCCAAAATATCCCTTGCTTTGTTGGCTTGTGTTGTTATTAAATGCCAGTGTTGATGTTAACCATGTTATGCCTTGTATCTTACCTAGCAAAATTATGATTTCTATGACACCAGGACCACACTGGCCTTTTGCTACCCCTGTGCTAATTACAGCAATGCCTTATGAACTTACATGAAAGCTTTAAAGTATTTGTTGGCTAAAGGAATGAATGAATAGAAAACAAAATATGATGTACAAATAGCCTGGTTCCCATGACCTGATCCTATTACTGGCCCTATTAGAATAGGAAGCACTTAATAAACTGTGAATTAAATAAATTACATAGTCTTAATATATGTGGTAGATTTGTGTCAACAGTGTATGTTGACATCATCTTAAAGATTGAGACATAAGAACAAACCAATGACATTTTAATAGAAGTAAAAACAAATATTCTGTCTAGACTAGGGAATATCTCTGTGTCAGAGTATTTACTTAGCATGAAAGGACACTAGTTTTGACCTTTGTGCTTCCACAATAATAATAACTTTAATTTAAATATATGCATTCAAAACTTCTCCAGACCATCCTGCTCCTTCCCAACATTCTAAATTGAAGCTATCAGCTTTATGTTACCACACAAAGTTATGACTCTTGGCGCATGTGTTCGGGTCTGACGACAGCTCAGGCATTTCAAGTTTTCCGTTGTGAGGGATGATTACAAAGTAATGAGGCTGCTATTTATGTATGACTTTCAGAATCTGTTTTGTTGTCTCACAGCTGCACAGCATAGTTTCCAGAGGTTCTCTTCTTTTAAGTGGAAGCAATGACAAGAGATCAATATTCAATCAGTTTGTGCAGAATATGATGAAGATTTGAGATCACTGTGGTCTGGAATACTTTGATGCCAAAAGAAGTCAATAAGTCCCATTTATTCATTTGACAAACATGTGCATTTACTGGGCTCTGTGCACTGAGATACAAAATAAAAGGTGGAGCCCTTCCCCTCAAGAGGCTGCAGCTACTGGGGGCTCAGGTGAGAGGACAGCCAGTTTCAGAGTGCTGAATGGCACGACAGAGGGAAGCCATGGTGTCACAGAAGAGTGAAGAATGGGGCCTATCTAGATTCAGGAGTGCCAGGAAAGGCTTCCAAGAGGAAGTGATGGATGGGGAACTGTTTCGAGGATGAATTATTGACTAGACGAGGGAGAGAGAGTATGCTGAACATGATGAAAGACCAATAAGCAATATGATGCTTTTTCTTCTCTGAGAAGAGCAATAGGGAACGCCACAAAGAAGAACACGTAAAAGACTGAGAAACTAAGAAGCTTCTACTTTCAGAGAAGCCGTCTTCCTTGCAATATTCTTCCTGAATCCGTTGTATTTATTTACAAGATGACCGGCCCTTCCTAGGTTTGGTAAGACACAGGAACCCACACACCAGAAGCAAGTGAGTGAGTGGCCAGGCCAGATGGGTGTGGTCAACTCAGTGAAGGTCTAAATGCTCAGGAGAGAAGTAAGCCTGAGGGATCCACTGTTTAGAGCCGGTTTCTATCCACGAAGGACCCTCCAGGTGCTGCGTGGCACTATCTGAGGAGTCTCAGACAAACATCTACCTACCCCAGAGTGGGAACTGACAGCAGACCAAAATAAGGATACCACCAAGATGCAAATTGGTGAACCAATGGGTTTAGTGAGATACGTTACAGGTGCATGAGTGAATGGTACTTACAAGAGCAGAAGGACACAAAGGCAGCTGTGTCATCAAAAGCCTGCCTCCGCCTGGGGGACAGCCCACGAAAGCTGGAACCCTGGAGCACGCTGCTAGGAGCTCAAGTCTCTTCTAGGCAGCTCTCTGGTCTGGCCCTCTGCCAAGCAGCTTAATTCTCTTTTTGTCTCTTCAACAGTCCTTATCGCTTAGATAACCTTGGGAAGGGGGAACCCTGGGTATCTATCTGGTCAGTTTCAGGGACTTCCTCAGACTCTTGAAGGAGCCTCTCTTTAGAACTTTGGAACTGAGTTTTCATGAGCTTCCCTCTGGGGTGAAATGCTTTAACTCAGAGGAAACTGCTACACGACACCAGGTCAGGCTTCAAACCCTTTGGACAGCAGAGGAGAGTGTATGCTGTTTCTAACTGGAACCGAACCCATAAGCGAGTCATAGGGAAAAAACTAATGTGTCTTGATCACGTTTTATAATGAAATTGTGAAGAAATTATCTCAGTGCATCCTACAGATAGCAAAAATTGTGCTCAGTGTCGCAAATATTTTTCAGTTATTATGTGTGTGTGTGTGTGTGTGCGTGTGCATACCAAATTACCTCGCAAAATATATTTCTGCTATGCTGGTGGTGAAGCATTTGGTAAATGATGCCTTTGAGGCATCTAAGGCCTGATGGTGCACTGAAGGGATCTCCCCATTAGAGAGGAGGGAAAAAACGCTGTGAGGCTTGAAGGTGTGGTGCAGAATTTCAAGCCTGGTCCTGATGCAGCAGCTGAGATTATCACAGGGAACCCTCAGATCAGTATGACCAATGAACCACACTTGAGCCAGGAAAACAAGAAGAAAAAAAACCAAATGCATAGGTTGGAGAGAACCATAGTGAGTCAGCCATCATGGAGGGCCCTGGGAAGACAGTCCACATGGTTTTACATCATCTTTCTCAATGATCCTGGCTTGAGGGATGTGTGTGAGGACCACCAGGAAGCCCAGAATAACTTCAGGGATCCTACAACCTCAAGAGCTTACTGAGGAAAAGAAGAGCAGGGTCTGGTCTTTGGTGACAAGCTCCCTTGGAGGTCTGCATACTTTAAGGAGAGAAAAGATGGCTTGACCTGAGTGTGTAAGAGAATGGAGGACTCAGGATCCATCTTCAATGTAGAGACTGGGGAGACTTTGTAGAGTTCCTGGCCAGAGTATGGTATTGTTACAAAGTCCAGGCTACATATTCTGGAAGGAAAATAACTGGAGTCAGAAACTGCAGGAACAGAGTGGTGGTGTCCGGTCCTGTAGGGAGAGGAATTGGCAAGCTTGGCATAAAGGTTCAGGGCATCACAGTAGCTCCAGAGAGATGGCCCTTACTAGGAGGAGCTTTTCTACAGCTTCACACTGTGGCACACATCTGCATCAAGAACATAACCATGTCTCCTGGTACTATGCCTGCCCCCACCTCCAAATTCCCATTTAAGCCCTGCTCTCCCTTTACTAATAAGCAACACAAAAGATTATTTTAAGGATACCTGTGACTGATATCAACAGACCAGTATCAACATTGGGTGGAAGTCATTGGTGAGGTTCTCTTGGTTCCAGTGGGTCTGGAGGAGGGACCTTCTCATAGTCGTTGGTGTCATGCCCAGGCATCTGTAGCAGTGCTCTGAAAAATCAAACATCGCTGTTTGGTCTGAAGTCTTGGAAAATGTGAATAGATACTGTAGTAGTTAACAGCTATTGTCAAATCAACAGCATCTAGAACCACTTAGGAGACCAACTTCCCGGCGTGCTTATGAGTAGTTTTCTAGATTTGATTACTTAAAGTGGGCAGACCCGCTCTATGTGTGGGTAGTACCATTTTATGGGCTGGAGTCCTAGACTGCATAAAAAGGAGAAAACAAGGCAGGCCACCAGTTTTCAACCCTCTGCTTCCTAAACATAGATGCAACGTGACCAGCCTCGTGCTCCCACTGTCACGATTCCCCTGCATGATGGGCCAAACCTTCAAACTATGAGCAATAATAAACTCTCCTCCCTCCCTTCCTCTGTTTAGTTGCCTTTAACAGGTATTTTGTTAAGTGTAAGTACAACAAGAGTGATAACCAATACAGATGGGAATTTCAAAGGCTGCTTGAGTCACCTGTGACCCCCCATTGTGCTAACTCACCTCGTATTGGGACAAGAAAGAACCAGACCAGGGCCAAAACCATGTTATGAACATGCCCTATGGCACACAGCATTGGTGATTTTTTTTTAGATAGAAAATTTAAAACATTTGAAACACACAAGGGCAGGAGCTAGTCTGTGAAATATTCTTGCACATATAAAATAGTTCAATTTAAGTAGACAGTTCAGCTCTTAGCAATGGCTACTGAAACCAGGCACGCCAACCTGTTAGCTGCAACTCAGTAATGTAGTATATACAATTGTAAGCACATAGCACATGTCTTTATTTTTTCATGGGATGTTCATTAAAAAGAACTTAGAAAATTCCTGAGTTTGTAGGATATTAACAAGCAACAATGAAGCAACATGTTCTGTGCATGCCAATATATATTCAATTGTACCTTAACATACTTGCTACATCTTGTCCTAAAGATCTCTGGTAGCTTCAGAAAAAAATTGCTATGAAAATTCACCACCATAACAGCAAAATGTCTGAAGAACAAGAAGCGTCATGACAAAATCCATGTCGCTCTGTGCAATATAACTTTGTTGCCAAATTATGCGATTCAACATAGCATAACGAACCTTTAAAATGCACTTTTATTCCCCTTTTTTGCAGATTATAATTATGATGAAATGAAATGTTCTGAACTTAAACCCATAACCCACACAAAAAGTTCGCTACACTGTTATGCATTACGCACACACAAATAACGGTGCGAGGTGGTAGACAGCTTAACTATCTGGTTTGTGCTAATCAAGTCAGTGAGCTACATCTACAGAAACATTGTTGGTGCACAAATATACTTATTTGTCTATTACACCTCAAAAATAGAAAGATGTAAGCTGTAGTGATTTATTTTATCATTCTAAGGATATTTTTTCTCATTAAAATGTCTAATTTTATATGCATGATTTTTTTGGGACAATGTCTCACTATGTACCCCTACCTGGCCTCAGACTCAAAGACCTACCCACCTCTGCCACCTGAGTGTTGGAATTAAAGGCTTACGCCACCACGCCTAGCCTAATTTTGTAATTTCTTTTTTTTTTCTTCTTTTAAAGATTCATTTTTATTTCTTTTATCTTTTGAGATTATAGTATAATTCCATAGATTTCCTCTTTTCTTTCCTCCCTCCAAATCTTCCTTGCTCTCTATCTCAAATTCATGACCTCTTTTTTCATCGATTACTGTTACATACACATATGCATATACATATAAGTTCCTAAATACACAGCCTGCCCAGTCTGTGTAACATTACGTATATGTGTGTTTTCAGGGCTGAGCATTTGGCAATGGATAACCAATTGGTGTGCTCTTCCCTGGGAAAGACTTTCTCCTGCTCTCAGACTCCTTAGTTGCTTGTAGGCCTTTGTGTAGGGTTGAGGCCTTCTGGGCTCCCTCCTCTTCCCCACCCCACCTTAGCATGTCTATAGTTGTGTTTGTTCAGTTCATGTTTAGGCTGTCATGTTGGTGTGGCTTAATTTCTTTGTTAAAATGACATCTTAAACACTGTGTAATCTTTAAGTTCCACACGCTGGATCTGCCCCTCACCCCTTGAAGGTGGGAGGCTAACTCATAATACCCAAGGTGCTTCCTTGTATCTATAAATACGTAAGGAATACTCATTATATGGCAAGCACTGTGGGAAATGCTTAGAAACTTTGCTTTTTCAAGGTTAATCATGAAAATCAAGTAAAAGTAGAAAACTAAACATTTTCTTGGGGCATCTGGGACATAATCAACATCCAGAATTCAGTACATTAGAATCACATGTTTAAAAACAAAACAACAGCAACAACGAAGTCCTTAGAAACACCCTAACTCTCCCCAGGGAAGAGCACACCAATTGGTGATCAAATACCACGTGGTCAGCGCGGAAAACAGGTGGAATCATGCCAGTTCATTGCGTTTTCCTCGAAGCTGAACCCTTCTAGATTGTGTACATTAAATCTACATAGTTTTGTCAACCAGGTTTAATTGGGTGGGTAATGTAGAATGGTCTAAATTTTCTTTCAGATTATAGGATCAAAACTTGGGGATTGTTACATTAAATGTGACATTCTGAAAGAGAAATTAATCAGACAGTATCACATGCACAATGCAAAACAAATTTTAATCCAAAGCTTGACTGCATTCCACGACGCCCTATACTGTTTAATAATGGCAGCACAATTTGATGTCTCTCATAAAATGTGAGTCTCTCTTTTGCATAAAATCGGTCCAGCTTTTGGAAAATCATATGTTTCTCTACGTGTGTGGCCTTCCTGGGCCTTAGCTCTGTGGTTTGACTCATTCACAAGTGTATGCTTTATTCTCGAACAGTTGCCCAGCACGTAAAAAAAACATTCAATAAACACTTGTCAGATGAATGAACGCACAATTTTCTAACATTTTCTCCAGGAAACAGAAGTGTTTCCTACTGTCCCAGCTTTGGATGTTACAAAATACTAACCGTCAGATGCATCCGACTGCTCTTCCCTTCATGCCAAGTGTAGGCCTCATGAATCACCCCAACACGGGGTGCCTCCAGAATGCGTGCGCGTTGCAGTGTTTCTCCACTCTCTGTCAATGCTCAGCTCAGAAACGATAGCCCCACACTCCCGTAATCACCCAGCCAATTTGCCCCACTCGGTCTGTGGATTTCGGCGGCAGTCTTCACAAGGCAGCTTGATAGGTTCTGATTGTGAAATTCCAACCGCACGAGCAGCGCGGGAAGTGATCAATTGCCTTAAGAATACCCGATAGCTCTTTTCAAGTGCTCAGGAGTTTCCAAACCAAGTGCTTAGAGTTCGATTACAGTCAGCGGTCGCTGCTTTATCAGGAATCTCTCACATCTGTGGTGGTTTTCTTCCGGACAGGAAAGTCCCCCGGTAATCCTCAAACCGTCCACATGCTGTTTTTCTTTCATTTTTACCCACTGTGACTCTTGCTTGCTTCATTCTTTGGCGCACTGTGCTCTTTCCGGGCCAGGACACTCATGTGGTGACCGTGTTCTCAGACTTCTGCTCCGAATTCAAGTCTGGCAATGACCCTTTCAACGTGTGTATTTATTTTTTTGACTTTCAAAAATTAGAAACGTTAAATTTTGTGAATGAGACATTTAGCTGTATCACCTGGTATTGAGTGTGTGTGTTGTAAAGAAACCAAATTCTGAGAAAAAAAATGGCAGTGGGTTTAAGTGTGACTTTTGCGCTGTTCTTTCCACTGCGCCTGTTGAGACAGCGAGTCTTCCCGCGCTCACGCTGATTTGCACAAGTCAGCTCGTGAAGTTAGAATTTGTTCTTTTTACTTTTTCAAACATCTGCTGGAAATTTTGAGTGACCCATCTGGATGACCAAGTGGAAACCTCTAAGAGAACCCTTAGTAATCCCCTGAAGTTGTTCGCAAGAATGGCTGGATGAACGGGTCATGCCGGGTATGATGTTGTTCTTCCATGAGGATATTTTCACTGAACTTTGAGGTGCTTGTCGCTTCTAAGCAGTGAGCAGATGTTTGGGTGATAATTTAACACGGGAATGGCATCATTTTTAAAAGTCTTCACAATAACAAAAAATATATATACTACAAATGTATATTCTTTTTATGTCCCCTGTAACAAATTTTGTTGTTTTTAAACCAAATATATCAAAATCACTGATGATTCTTCAATAAATTTCTTCAGAAGGTGGGTAATTCAATTCCTATTCCTTCACTCCACTAAATCCACATTGCAATGGAAAGTTAACATCACTAGCAATTTTCTCCTGATATTTTTACTTTTTTAATTAGATATTTCACACTTTTGCTGTTTTCTTCAATTCTGATTAAAATGCGAAGATTCACATGGAGAAATATTCTGCCCCTTCATTTTAGAAAAAGTGGCATGGAAAATTGCAGTGGGCATTGTTTTGAGTTTCGTGTCTTTGGAAAATGTCTTGACAATGGAACTTTCCCACTGATAGAAACTCAGCATGTGATGTGGAAACATTAGTATTCTTCAGAGGACAGGCGTCTGTATCAGAAATCTATGTTTGAATAGGACCAAATTTGTCTTTGATAAAAATCACACGATTATTTCACTGTCTTCACTCATATTATAGAAATGTAACAAATTTTGAATAATTTTACAATAACAATTTCTACATCAGTTGAGAAAATCTGTTGAATTATTAATAGGACTGCCGCAAATATGTGCCATGTGTCTGATTCCTGCCACGATTCTGATATTGCCATTATTGGAAAAGAATCGCAAAAGTAGCATCGAAATATTGGGTCACCTGCTGACAAGATGATCACCAAGCCTGCTGAGGCTTCGACTGGAGGAAAGACAGTCATTTAGCTGGTCACATGAGTTACTCTGAAGCAGGTCCCCTTCAAGAATGCTCTCTCCGGCCTCATTGTTTTCATTAAAGTATCTTTCTAACTCTTCGACATCGTGAGTTAGGTTTGCATGGTTGGGAAAAACTTGCCATTGTCTTTCATCATCGTCATCATCATCATCATCATCATCATCATCATCATGAAATGCTGGAGAGGCGGTGAAGCACAATGGCAGAACAAACAGAATCTGGAATGAAGTTTCTGGAACTAAAATCCCAGTTTCAGTCAGTTGGTGGCGGCACATGTCTTTAACCCCAGCACTCAGGAGGCAGAGGCAGGTGGATCTCTGTGAGTTTGAGGCCAGCCTGGTCTACAGAGTGAGTTCCAGGAGAGCCAGGGGTATATATAGAAATTCTGTTCTAAACACACACACACACACACACACACACACACACACACACACACACCACAGGTCCCAGTTCCAGACTGGATAGGAGATACCAGTCCAGTTACTTTCTTGAGACCTATGTCTGTTTCTGTTCCATGTCTTCAAAAGACTATTCTGTGAACCAAATAAATTAGTACTTGCCCAGCGGCTGATGCGGTTAGCACCGTTTAAACATTTTTTAAGAACACTAATGGCTAGACAAGTGTCTCAAACATCTGTTATATACAATGCTATACAGTTTTCTTGAGGTTCTAAAACGATGTTTTTCCACATTTTATTTTGTGTTAACTTGTTTTTTGAGACAGGGTCATGATATGTCTCGGGTAGCCTTGAACTCAGTATGTAGTCCGACTATCTGCAAGCTTGTAGTGATCCTCCTGCCTCAGGCTCTTAAACGCTGGAGCTACAATATGAGTCGCAGCACTTGTCTGGAACTTGTTAGTCTTATTTTGTGTGTGATGATGAAAATTTGGATTTAAACAATATCCAAATTAGCCTAGACGTGCAGTCCAAGTCTGAAATTCTGATTATGCCTTGGGCTATGAAAAGCAATGATTTCTCCCTCAGAACGGCACTTCAGCAGGATTACATCTTTTGTAAGAACTGAAGAGCGTGCTTGTCTTTGGTTGACTAAGTAAAGTCGCAGTAGCCCCATGGAGGGTGTCTTTAGAGACTTGAGGAAGTCTCAATAAACACAAAGAAGACAACATGGGGCAGCATGTGTTCGATGAGGACGGCTCTCTTATCTTTGTGTGGGGGTACTCCTGGTGACCTTGGTCTTGAGTCCAGAATTAATCCTGTCATGTCCTAGGAATCAACTACTGAGAGGAAGTGCCCATGTCTTCTGTCCCATAGAAATCACCCTTCAGCTCCAGCATTGCCCCACACTGCAGTTATGCCCACTGGGCCTCACACCAGCTTCAGGGATCTGTTTCCTACCAAGGCACCACGTTATATAAAGGTGGGAAGCAAACTACAGCCCAGGACCAAACACAGCTGAGTGTCTGTTGTTTTGTATTTGTTTGTTTGTTTAGTTATTTTGGTAGCCCACAAGTTAAGAAAGACTTTTAAATGTTAAGGGAAAAAAATAACACTTTTAAAGTAGGTAAAATCTTCCAACATTCACATTTTATCTACATAGTGTTTGACTGGAACTCAGATGTGGGAGAGAGAATTCTAGGATGGCTTCAGTATTCCCATGTCTTGTTGTGCGTGTTCTAGACATCTCACCTCAGCTAAAGCACAGGTGCGACTGTGACAGATGTAAGTCCTGTCCTATAGGTCCAGGACGTAGCCAAGATGAATGGACTTAGCAGAGGGAATCCTTCATTGCTGATTTTCACACAGCCAACGGAAGATGATGCTCGGTGAGACTGGCCTACTCCACAGCAACCTTAAAGAAGCTTGTGGCCTCTCTTTGGTCCCTGATGAGATCAGCACTCCTGCTGGCCTTGAAGCAAGCTGCCACAAATCATGCAGTAAGAAGAGAAATGGGTCAGCAAGCCCTTGAGCAAGGAAGATCGGTGAGATGCCACTCCTCCTTGACACCATGAGCTCAGCTTACAAGATTCTGGGCAGGGGATCTAGCTGAGCTGACTCTTGACCCACAGAAACTATAAGATGATAAATGCATACCATCTTAAGCAATGACATTTATGGTAATTCACTACATGCAAGAGAAAAAAATAAATTTAAGTAAAAGAAAAAGTAATTACACAACCAGGCTCATTTAAGAGTTGCCTCTCTGTTGCCAGAGACTAGAAAGTCCACAGAAATGGTTTACAAATGTCTGTTATATATTTATATTATATAATTATGACCAAGCACTGCGCACACACCCAAGTACAATACCTGAATCTATAACAAGGATCACTCTCCGGAGTGACAGAGGCTGTGGAAATCAAAGATTTCTCATGAAGAGCTAAGTTGATCTTACCAATCTGGGGACAAACACCTATATGTGATGCTCCCACAGGCAGATCTACTTACTCCTTTTGATAACTACTTGAAGCAGCTCTTCCTTTACCAGCTCCTGGACTCATTTTGAAACAAATCAGAATTTTATAATTAATTTTGAACTTCAAACAACTTTTAACTACAAACAACTGCACCTGATGATACAAGAGACACTCACTACAGCTATCACCTTATACTGCAATCAACTGTGCCTCGCAGCTACAATTCCACAAGATTTTCTGCCTTTTTTATGAGCTGTGGGGAGGGGCAGAGTGAGCACGCACTCCCGCACAGATGCTGACAGGCACACTCACCGCAGCGCTGACTTGACACATGCTAGAGTCATCAGAGGAAGGAGTCTCAATTGGAAAAAGGCCTCCACAAAATCTGTGTTGTAGTACACTACTGAGTGGCTCACCAAGGAAGACATGAAGAAATTGTCATAGGTGTATGCCCTGCCAGACCTCAGCAGAGGGAACCACCATCATGGCAAACAACATCCTGGACAGTGGAACCCTGAATGTCCAAGCTCAGGCATTTTTATTGATACAGAATGCCTCAAGTGTTCTACTGAGAGCACTTGCAGATCATAAGCAATCAAACATCCCCCACAGAAATCCAATACCTGCAGACAATACAAAATGCCAAGGTCTAGGTAGCCCTTTACCCAACAGTGCACAAAACAATTATTTTATACATAACTAAAAATTAACTTCCACAACAGATCTGGCTATAGACAAGCCTGCAGGGTATTTTCTTAGTGAGTGATTGATGGGGGAGGGCCCAGCCCATTGTGGGTGATGCCATCCCTGGGATGGTGGTCCTGGGTTCTATAAGAAAGCAGGCTGAGCAAGTCATGATGGGCATATCAATAAGCAACACTCCTCCACGGCCTCTGCATCAGCTCCTGCCTCCAGGTTCCTGCCCTGCTTGAGTTCCTGCCCTGACTTCCATTGATGATGAACAGTTGTGTGGAAGTGTAAACCCAATAAACCCTTTCCTCCCCAAGTTGGTATTTCATCACAGCAACAGTAAACCTAAGACAACTGGGAAGACACGAATTCACTAAAAAGTTAGAAGTGAACACAGCCCTGTAAGAACATTTACTCCAGAGGCCTTCGAGAATGTTCTCTAAGGCAGTGCTGAAGGACTAAGTTACGGCAAGAGAATCTGCTGCTACCAAGAGCTTCCTGTTTGTGACCCAGTAGAAACCAGTTTGGTGTATACTTTAGAATGATATAATAAATTCTAAGACAGCCATGCAGGATCATGCAGTAAAACCTTGTCTGAAGAAAACAGAAACAACTGTAGCTGGGATATATAAAAGACCAACGAAAGCAGTGTCTCTGTCTCTGTCTGTCTGTCTGTCTGTCTGTCTCTCTCTCTCGTGTGTGTGTGTGTGTGTGTGATTTTAAAACACCTTCATAGTTGAGTCTGCTGAACAGCCAAAGTTGTGATCAGTCTGCACCCACCTTTCCCCTTTCCTCCTCGTTAGGATGAAGGAACACTGTTCCATCAAGCTAAGGCAGAGCCTTCCGAACATTCTCATTAGCCTAACCCCTCCCATCAACAGATCCAGTAGTCAGCACTGGTCTCTTTCATCATCTTCCTTCCACTATCATATAATCATGCTTAAGCCTCGCCTGTATTTAACCACCCCCTTCCTGACCTACTCCCCTCTGGGCTCCTCCTCTTCTTCCTCTTTCTCTCTCTTCTCCTTCCTTGCTTTTCCAGGGCTGAGGGTCAAATCCAGGGCCTTGTACAGTCGTAGGCAGCTGATCCACCACTGGGCTATCTCCTAAGCCTTCTCTTCTTCTTTGTAGTCAAACCTCCTCAAAGAATGGCCTATGCTGTGTGTTTATTTCCACTCACTCTTCGAAGAACATGAGTGGGTGTGAGATCCAACTCTGGCTAAGGTGACCTTGTCACTGCAGACAGTGAGTCCTTTTCTGTCCCTCTACACAAAGTCTCAGCAGCATTTGTCATGAGCGAGCCATCCACACCTTTCTCAAAACAGCCCCTCTCCTACGAGTTCGCCGGATTCAAGGCTGGCTCATTTAGTTCTCTCACTCTCTTCTATCCTTCCCATGGAACGGCAGCGAGTACCATCCACACACTTTCTGGGTGAGAGTTTATGAGATTATGATCTATATGGAGTCTAAAATTTAGTGCCCAGAGCCTAACTCCAGGCTTGCTAAATTAGAATCTCTGAGAGTTGGACCTAGGAAACTAACTTTTAACAATCTTCTCCAGATGAGTGTTTGCGAAGTCAAGTTTAAGACGCTTTATTGCATACTCGTTCCCATCGTCTGTGGTGCTTCTGCTTGAGTATTTCACAGGGCTGGAAATGCACCGTCAATGTGGTGGGCATGCCTGGGGCTCACTGACCCATCTCCCTTGTTTCCTGGATACACAAAGGATTGTATTTCCATTCCTCTTACTCCTAGACAAACTCACATGGTAAGGCATGGGCAGTAGACTGAGGCTTGCACAATGGGCTGTGTACAGGAGTAATGTGCATCACTCTCAAGACAAGGCAACTGCCCTCTTTCCCTGCCAGTATGGAAACCCGGCAGCGATGACATAGCCACAATATTCCTTTCATTGATTGGAACGTTGTTCCCAAATGTGTGCCTCACAATGCAGAAACATGGAACAGAGTAAAGTCCCTGAAGTTTTGTGATTTATGCTGTAGCGGCATAATTTAACTCATCCAGAATGGAATTCATCGGGCGTGTGTGTATGTGTGTATGTGTGTGTGTATAGAGGGGTGGGTAAAGAAGGAAAGAGAAAAGGGGGAGGGAGAGACAGGGTGTCATTTAGTCATCTGTCTGGCACTATACAGGACAGTTGACCTTGAACTCCTAGGAGTACCACTTCATCTGGTCTATGTGGTGCTGAGTTTGAGTCCAAGGTCTTATGCATGCTTTGTGGCACTTTACCAGGGCCACATCCCCAGTGCTGTCATTTCTGTGTACCACCGAGGATCAAATCTAGTACCATGCATGTGGTAAGCAATTGCTCTACCCCAGAGTTCTTTTTGCTTTAAAAATAGTTTTCTACATTTATTTATTTATTTATTTATTTATTTATTTATTTATTTATTTATTTATTTATTTATTTATTTATTTTTTTGTGGGGAGAGGGGCTCATGACTCAGTGCACAAGTGGTCAGAGGACAGCTTCTGCTATGTGGATACCAGGGATGGGACTACAGTCAGGCTCAGAGGACAGTCCTTTTCTCAATTGTGCCTCCTCTCCAGGCCTCTGTTTTCACTTTTGAGATGGCATTTCACAAAGTTTCCCAGGCTACCCTTGAACTCACTCCGTAGCCCACACAGTCCTTTCGATCCCCCTGCCTCAGCCTCCCAGGCAGGCTGGCTACTTCTCTGTCTTGCTCTTACTTCTCCTCTACTGCTCCTTTGACTCCGTGGGTAAGGTCCATAGCTTCATGTGAGCTGTGGGTGTATATTTCATCTATGTTTCCTGCTTCCGACTCGTCATCAGTTCCACACTGCTGGAGGTGGCGAGCCTGGAGAACTCCTCTCAGATTCTTTTCAGCGTTACAACCTGTCTCTTTAAGGAGAAAGGAGTACTGCCAAGCTTTCATTATTAGAAAGATTCATGGAACTACTTCCACGGTCACTTATCTTACCACGTCCTGACATTGCACTTCAATACTCGCCTAGCCTGAGCTCAAGTGACATAGAACTATGAGGGGAAGAAATAAGAGCTCGGCGGCACCCTTCCATCCATCTACACAGACGGACGCCACAGCCGTCTTGTGGAACACGAGGCTCCCAGCACATGGCAGACAGAAGATACGTGTATACCGACTCATTAGCTAACTGCGTTTCTTTACCGACTGCTGGTAGGTGAGAATTTCCACTGTTGAGGGAAAAAGAGTGTAAAGCTATCATAGAAAATCTGGTACTAGGCTTCCTGATCACCACCTCTTGCTCGTGCCCACTTCATACTTAGCTTTCCAGGCGCGTGAAAGATAGAAAACGGCTCACAATATTCTGCCCTGCTTCCCGTCTCTTTTGATGGGGTCTGTTTGTGCTTTTGTCTCATGCCACTCTAAATGTTCGTATTTCCATGTCTGTGAAGTTCTCGAATCCTATTACACGGTACATTTTTCTATCCCAGGATCTCTCTGTTTTCGCCCTTTACGAATTCCAATTCACCTGAAGCGGCACCGTGGCGTTTACCTCTTCATCTTCGGATTCCCTTAGTTCTGTTTCTCTGGGGTTTCGTAGTGCATGACAGTTACATATTTACTCATTTCGGTTAGGTCTCCCAAATCATTTCGTGAGTGCTTACAAGCGCCAGGCCCTGGGCCAGGTGCAGGGAATAAAAGGGTACACAAAACCAAATTGAGACCCTCCCTAAAGGAACTTTAGTCTACTGGGGACGGGAGATAGGCTAATTATCCAATCCTACTGATGGAAGCAACATTCCAAGCATAGGTAATGATGTATGACTACATGTTGACAGTCATGTGACAGAAACTGGAAATTCTAGAAAATGTCTGTTGGGGTAGCTATACAGAGGATGTGTGAATGGGATATATACAAAAATGTGAGCAGTAGACTGACACTTGACAAAGGTTAGTGGCGGATTGTAGAGATGGGGCAGCGGACAGGGAGTCTCAGGAGTACCCACGCCGCACCTCATCGAGGATTCCAAAGGATTTCTTGGAATAATGTATGAAGACTGGATAGGAGAGATTGTGGCTAAGGAGACTAATTCATCTCCCCAGGATGAGATGAGGGCGAAATGGTACAAAGTATCTCAATGAGAAAGGCGAGAAGTTATTTGGGTTTCAAAAATATTTGGAAGGTAAAATAACAAATAGCCCTTCCCTGCCTCTGCTTCAGTGGGCACCAGCCACTGTGGTTCTGAAGCACACGGCGTGAGAAGAGCTCAGAATGAGTTACACTAAAGTGTGAATGGATGCCTGGTTCCAAAGCTTAGGACAAAATAAATAAGCAAGAGACTCAATAGCATCTCACTCGTGACTTTAGATTAACTATACATTGAAATAATTTTATGTTGGATATGGCAGGTTAAGTGAAATACAGTTTCATCTCTTTTTCCTTTTAGAAATGTGATTACTAAAATGCTTAAAATTACCTCACAGGCTCTGAGGACATTGCTCAGTGGTAAAGCATGTGTGAGTCCCTGAGTGTTGCTCCCCAGCACCGCAAAGACACGAGCAGAATTACATCATGGTTTCCATGCTACACTATTTGGCAATGCAGCTGCAGACATACCGACTCTCTCACCTCCGCCGAAAGCCATTTAGACTCAGTGCTGCTTACTGAAAGACGGCAAAGGGAGCCCAGTCAGACGTAACCCCCTAACTAGTTAAAGGTGAGCTAAGGTTTGAAGCCATATAGAATCTGCTTTTAGAATTCATGTTCATAATCTCTGCATTTGTTCTGCCTCTTGGAAAGGTTTGATGCCCAACACCTAAAGATGTTTGGTTTTGCCACGGAAGCCTAAAAGCCGTCTCAGCCATTGGCACATTGTGTTTGTCAGGGCTCCCTACAGACAACCCTGAATAAAGACCACTAGCGAAGAGCTAGCCCATGGTTATGGAGGCTGGCAAGTGCTGTGCCCTGCTGTCCACAAGCTGGAGTCCCACACTAGCTCATGCTGTGGTCCAGTCAGAGTCTGAAAGCCTAGAACCAAAGAGACCCAGCGGTTGAAGTCCTAGTTCAAGGCCAAGTAAGGTTAGGTATGGGTGGGTAGCTGTCTACTGAAAATACAATTAGGATGCACAGCTGGGGTCTACATAAAGACATGCAGAGGAGGGCAGAGCCTACCTCTCTCTGAGCTTTGTTCTTTCTGGGTCCTCAGTGCATTGATTGATACACACCCACCTTGGAGAGAACAATATGTTCCATTTTGTCCACCGATTGAGATGCTAATCTTTTCAGAACAGCCATAAAACAGGCAGCCCATGTTCCAGCCACACAGACACACAAGAAAAAAATTAACCACACACACAGAGAGAATACTAATTGGAAAGATGTGCTCGGCTGCATCTTATGTACTTGCTGCTGGCACACTCCTTGGTGACAGATAGAGTGGCTCTCTCTATGCCTCAGTTTTTCATGGATCAAATTCTCTTAATAAGTGAATTTCCCAAAATTGTAAACATTAAATGCCTGCTCATATACAGCCCTTAGAACAGTGCTTGACACATAAACTATTATTAAAGGGGAGCCAAATACATAGAATTTGTACTAAAAAAAAAAAAAAAAAAACCACAAGTTTGCTTTGAAGACAAAGTTTCAGAAGAATAAAACCTGATGGAATTTGTCGCCCCACGCTGACTTTACAAGACACCTTTGAGGAGATCCTACAACTAATGCACACTTTGTCCCACTGTGTGTGTGTGTGTGTGCCCTCGAGGGTTTCACCTGAGTCCTTGCCTTGTGTCTGTTATTTTATTTATTATGTTCCTTGTTTAGACACACATGGGTTTGCTCTGAGAATAAAATCAGAAAGCACACCTGAAGTCCATGTGGAAATAGACACGAATTTATCGTATTCTCTGTGATGGTTAGTTCTAATTTTCAATTTGACACCATCTAAAATCGCCTGAGGAGGAATGTCTCAGGATCGTCCTGTAGGCCTGTGGATGTCTGGGAGAGATTATCTTAGACACGTTTTGATTTGGGAAAATCCACCTACTATGGGCAGCACCATGCTCTAGGTTCAGGATCCTAAACTGAATAAGAGTAAAGAAAGCAGGCTAAGCATAGGCATGCATGCATTCATTCTCTCTCTGTTCTTGATCGTGAATACGACTAGCTGTATCAGATTCTCATGATCCCAGCTATAGGGCTATAGGCTGGAATTATGAGCCAAAGAAACCCTTTCTCCCCTGAGTTGCCTTTGTCAGGTATTTTATCACCGCATCAGAGAAAAGGATTCACTTTCCTAGAATGATGGCTACAGCCTAATGAGAATCTAAAGCACTTAGTAGGTGGCATTCTATATGTGAGCAAGGTCAGTTACCTTGCTCAGGGCTTCCAGGAAGTGCCAAGAAGTGTCTCTTTGACCGGCCCTATCATACATGGCTTCCTTTTAACCTCACCCCAGTCAATATAAGGAGTACACTGAGAGCAAGGTGTCATCAGGGCATGAGACTTACTGCTGAAATTTCAGCCATCTAAATAAAGAGGAGACCAGAGTCTACTACCTCAGCTGGGCGATTGCACAGTGAGGAGACTTGGACTTCTATGCTCAGTGCTGCGACCTTGTGAAATAGCTCAGTCAGGGCACTGCCACTGTAACAGAAGACCATAGGCTTCTAATATGTGAGTAGTAGAGACTTACTCGGACCTAAGAGCGTTGGCCAGGGGCTTCCACGCCCTGTCATTCCACGCTGGGTGCAGAAACACGAGGGAAGGCTCAACTTGCTTTTATTTTTATTGTTTCTTTTCCTTTGCTCCTTTCTTTTTCCTCCTCCTCCTCCTCTTCCTCCTCCTCCTCCTCCTCCTCCTCCTCTTCCTCCTCCTCCTCCTCTTCCTCCTCCTCCTCCTCCTCCTCCCCCTCCTCCTCCTCCTCCTCCTCTTCCTCCTCCTCCTCCTCCTCCTCCTCTTCCTCCTCCTCCTCCTCCTCCTCCTCTCCTCCTCCTCCTCCTCCTCCTCTTCTCTTCCTCCTCCTCCTCCTCCTCCTCCTCATGCTACTAGGAATTGAACTCAAGACCTCACATATATCAGGCATGCACTCACTTCTACAACAAATCACTCCGCTGGTAATCAACCTCCTCTCACACTAACACCATCCGTGTATTCATGAAATCAGAGTCCTCAGGACTAAACTTCTGCCAGGCTCCACCCGCCCCCATCCTTGTTCCACTGAAAATGCCTCCAACATGTGAACTGGAGAGAAAGGTACGTTCTAATCATAGCAAAGGGAATTACACAGAAAAGGCAAACATGAGTGGGCCGGGACTATCCTCCCTTGAGTTTTATGAAGAGGAAAGTACAGAAGAAGGGCCTTGAACTTCTAACTGGGAAATGTCAAAGCATGAAGAAAAAAAAAAGTCTACATTAAATAATGGAATGCGAGCAGCCTGAAGTCCACTGTAAGGTATAGCTTTATCTAAAAAGAACGTGCTAATCCCTGGCCATTGGTCAACCATTTCACTTCTGCATGTGCCTAGAGCAAAAAGAACCTCACAGCTAATTAAGGGGTGTGTGCAACTTTGCCAGGATGACAGAGGATGTTCATTCATTTCCTGCATCACCAAGATCTTATTTCTTAAAGGTCAAGAAAGTAACTGATAGACCAACTCCACATCAAAATACACACTGTCAAACAAACACAGAACAGCAATATTCTGCTTATCTGTGCACTCTAATAAACGCAGATGCACACAGTTAACACAGAGCTATCAGTATTCACAGAACACACTCTCCAAGTCACTAGACCCATAATTTCAGGTGATGTAGCCTCACTGCTGGAACAAAACCAATTTTGACTTGAGTCTTGGCTCTGGATACAAGAAAAAAGCACTGGCATGTTCGACCTTTAGGAGGCCCCGTCTACCTGTGTCTCCACGTGACAGAGTGGCCTTGGTCTTTTTTAATAAAGGCACTACTCCTCCTCCTGAAGCCTACATCCTTCTAAAGGACCTGCCTCCTAATGCTATTGCACCAAAACCTGAGTTGGGGGACGATACAGACTTTGAGACCTCTTGTGCAAGAGAGAGGAGAGGACACAGGAGCCAAGTCACATGACAAATTGAACTTCATAAATAAAAAATATGACCGATATCACATGGAATCTGACCAAAAGTCCTTATGAACTTCTACCAAGCTGGAAAACGTTTCCAAATACATCACTGAGGGTGTCTGTGTTAGACAGCTAGCACTAAAACAAAAGGCCCAAGACAATGAACTTATACAGAGAAAAGGTTTGTTTTGGCTTATAATTTTAGAGGTTGTGCATTATCTATTGATATTGTCATTTTGGACTTGTAGCAAGGCAACGTCGTATGACAAGAGCACACAACAATGCAGAACCACTTGTGTCACAAACCAAAGAGCAGAGAGGAAAGGCCGGGGTCCCACAATCCTGTTTGAGAGAATACTCTCAATAAACCTAAAGCCACTGGGCCCTGTTTCTCAAAGGTTCTGTCGCTTAAGAATAATGCCATCTTGGGGGCCAAGTCTTTAATGCATAAAGACCACGGCTGTATGTGGACAAAGAAGCCCATCCTTCGGTACTAATAACAGCCGAGAGTTCAGTCGGCTGACAGAAGTACACGGAGACGGGACACTTTTGGCTAAGGCTTTAGTCACTTCCTAAACCTTGCCTGGGGTGAGTGGTCCAGCTTTGGAGCCTCGCCCTCCAGTTTCCAGTCATGTAGAATCGTAGAGGAATTCTAAGCACATTTCCTTCTCTACATGTTTAATTCTGCAGATGTCAGTAGCCACGGTGAAATCAATGGGATCTCTGAGATATACCCTCTGTATAACAAGCAGCAACTTCTCCTGCTGCCCGACATCAACAAATGCAAGACAGAGGAGAGACAAGAAGAGTTTACCCAAACATATTTTAAATTCAACTTTAAAAACACACACACACACACACACACACACACATGCAAAGAGCTTGACCTTGCTGTCTAGCCATTTTCAATTATTTATATAAACATGCTAATAGCTTTCTAATGAAAGCGAGTCAGGAGGACCAAGAAAGAGCTACAGAGAAATACATTTTTAATAAACCAATAGCTTCTTAACACTACCAATTTTCAACCACTGCAACCTCACACACCAAAAGGCATTTGTAATCCAAGTTTGGAATCGCGCAGAGTAATTCTGTGATCCTCATTAGGATCTTGAGAAACCAGCAACTGTTCTCCTGTCTGGCCCCCTCAGTGATAGGCTGACTTTTAATAACATGCCCTATATACAGCACGTATCAGAATAGATCCAGGAGTTGTAGTGGAGACAAGGCATGATAAAATTATTAAAGGGCTCAGTGCCTTTGTAGCAATAGAACCCAAGAGCAGAATAATGTGGGAGTGTCTACAGCAGCTACAAAGTCGACTCATGACAACCCCATATGGCGGTAACTCTGGATGCTGAACTCTGCTAGTTAAAAGTAACGAAACATCACATAAAAGAGAATGAATTAACATCTATATGGCTTTTATATATTAACCTAAATAAGAGGCATGCCCAGCGTCAAGTAAACCTTAATTGTAAGATGGTATCAATTTCTTCTTTTCTGCTCATTATGACTAATTTTTAATAAACCAAATAATGAAAAAACAGGAAAAATCTTATTCACTCTTTTAAACAAAGCCCCATGTATGATCTGCAGTGGTGACATTTGCACTCTGGCTTCAAATCCAGCCCTCACTTTTACTTGAACATTCTTAATCCAATCCGCTCACAGAACAAAGGACAGCGGACCTGTTGTCTCTTTCCCCAGCCACATCAACAGCTTTGCTAGACATGAAGGTCATGATTCTGCCACCCAGCACAGTGGCTCTTTAATGCTAATGTCTGTTCACAGCTCTTGTTGCCAGGGCTGTCGGATTCTTATTCACTTCCTCCCTCCTATCCCCCCCCCAACTGACACACACACACCTGTAGGTGAACCTGAGCATCATTCCCCATGCTGCACCACCAAGTGTCCATCACAGAGTGGTTCTTGAAGCTTCAGTGGGTAAATGGACAGCAATCACTTGGTCACTGAAGGGACTAAGTGAGGGAATGAAAGCAAATATTGAGGATAGTGTTCCATGTGTAGCAAATGCCCGATAAATCTTGTCTATCCCTATTATTGTAAAGATATATTGGGTTGAGGATGCAAGTCAGTTGGTGACGTACTTGCCTAGCATGCATGAGGCCCTGGGTTTGATGCCTAGCACTGTATAAACCAGACATAGTAGTACATGCCTGTATTCCCATGTTCAAAGCTCTTCAAAGTTCCGAAGTTCAAAGCTCTCTTTGGATTCTCCCAAGTAATGGGAGGAGGCCAGTCTGAACAACAAGGGGTTCTATGTTTTTGTTTTGTTTTGTTTAAAAAAAAAAAAAGATTTCTTTTTTAAAGAAATTGAGGTAATCTCACTTCTTTAAACCAGATAAAAATCAGAAAGCATTGAACCCCTCGAAACAAAATAGCATATGAACTCCATGATGATTATCAGTAAAACTTCAGGAAGCAACTTACCACCTAAAGAAGGTCCCTGGGGACCACTTTTCTGATGGACAACATGTGGGAACCACGATCAGGCCTGCTCATGGATCAGGGACATAAACTGGAGCTCCCAGACCCCACAGCAGGGGTCTCAGAATACACATGTGAGCTCTGGGGACACAGCATGCTGAGGGCAGGACCACAGACTTCATATGCAGCAGAGTTTCTTGTGGGAGCCTGGGCACAAAGGAGGACAGGCCCACTGTTCTTCGTCCTCTGAGTAGCCTTGGGTTTTCTTCCTCCTAGGAGAATGACAAAGCTGCCAGGCCTTGAAGTGATCAATCCTCCATGCAAAAATAAGGGAAACAGAAAGACGCCATTGCATCCCACCCATCCTCTCATCAAAGAGCAAATCACTTAGCCTATGATGGCTACAAATCAGAATCAAAACTACCTTAAACAAAACCCAAGCTGTTCTTTTTACCCAGCCTCACACCCTATAGAGCCTACCCCACACACGCCACCCCTCCTCCTCTTTCTCTATAGGCCAGGCATTGCTAATAGATTACAGCACTCACGATGCTAAATCAGATACATGCCCACAAGTCACCTCTCCACTCCACTGCAGATGACGACAGCCATCCAACCATCATCATCAAATGCAGGGGAGCCAACTAGCCAGCTCTGAGCAAGGCAGAGTTTTACACAGAAGACTAAGATACAAGGGTCCCCATCTAAGGGCATCAGAGAAGTGTCATCAGTTTGTCTTGCCTCTATTTTTCAAACCAGTGAAAATGCACACTAAGAATGAGGAATGTCCATTTTATCTGACCTTAGATTTTCACTGTTTCCTTCTGTTGGTTGGAAAGCTTCCTCCTGTTTTCTGATGTGCTGAGGTGCTGATGCGCCTCTCTCACACCCTGTCATTGTGGAGGCCGTTCAAGGGCTGGATTTGGCTTCTCCAACCAAGAGCTCGTCTCCATTTTAGACCTTTCAACATTTAATACCCTCTCAGTGTCGCTATCAATAGAACTCTGAGTGAGCGCAACCTTTCTCTGAAAGTGGTGATTTAATGTGTGAATTATATGGTTATTAGAACGGGTGTCAAGGAAACAGTGTGATATATGTAATGTGGAGACAGATGGGGCTGGAGGGGCTGACTCCGTCGGGTTGATTTCTAGCGCATCTTTTAATGCTTGTGTCAATTATTCTTATGGCCAATCATTCAGAGATGTCTATTACCATCTAATAATAATATTTTCCCTTCGTGTTGCACCTTTCATCAAAGGATTCCAAAGAGCTTTGCAAACATTCATTAACATTTTATGAAGTGGGCAGGCAATAGAGAAATACCCAAGTCACATGTCTTTGAACAGCAGCCAGTGATCGTTCCCTTGGTGCCACATTCAGTTAGAGAAGAACCTAAGAAAGATCGCACAAAGGAAAAGCTGGATTCTGTCATTATCAGCATTCACTGGGCACCCACAGAAGTCTGTCAGGGGTGAACCTCCCTTTCTTCTCGCTTTGTGTGGTGGGAGATGCTGTCTCCTTCCTTCTGACACCTGTTCCTCTTCCTGAGACACTGTACAGAATAACGTATAAAATGCTCAATTATTTCAGCCTGCTACTCTCAGTCCCTGCTGAGAGGAAGCCTTGCTGGCGATGGAACATCCTGGATCGCTTATAAGATGATGCTTTGGAAGACTCCCACCTGCCTCCACCCCGTCCTCGGAACATAACGGGATGACTGAGAAGGCATACCGGAGGTTGAAAGGACATCATGTCAGACACTGAGTGAGAAGAGTAGAGCAAAGAGAAGTGTGTTTAAATGTAACCAGGGGCTACCTGAAAGTAGTCACATGAGGGAACCGGGAAGACCAAGGCTGAGATGCTCCAGCTAAGCAGCTGGTAGGGAAAGGCAGAGAAGGGGTCACATCGAGCCCCTATGTTCTGTGAAATTTGTTTGATTTAGAAAATATAGTTGGAGCCCATGTTGGTTATTTTTCTGTTGCTGTGATAAAGTACCATGACTAGAAGCAACTTAAGGAAGAAGATGTATTTTGGTTTACAGTTCCAGAGGGATAGAGTCCATAACGGCAGAGACAGCATGACAGCAAGCAGTGGAAACAGGAAGCTGGCTGGTCGCACAGCATTGGCACACCAAGACACAGAGGGGTCAAACGGGCAGTGAGGCCAGGCTATAACTCCCAAAGCCTGTCCCCGATGACATACTTCATCCAGCAAGACTCCTCGGCCCAAACAGTCCATTGCCTCCCCAAACAGTGCCAACAACTTGGGATTAAGTGCTTTTATACATGAGCCTATGGGGGACATTTCTCATTTAAATCACTACAGAGCCAAAACCAATAGCTTATTTTATACGTCTCTTTGGTGTGTGTGTGTGTGTGTGTGTGTGTGTGTGTGTGTGAGAGAGAGAGAGAGAGAGAGAGAGAGAGAGACCTATGAGTGTGGTCAGGATAGGCTAAGGAAGACTATGTTAATAAACATCACCAGAAATCTCAGAACATTAGCACAACGAATGTTTAGGTTTTGTTCACATTAACCCACTACAAATACCAGTGGTTGTTTGGGCATTTGTCCTTTGTGTGGTGGCTTATGATCATGCCAGACTTCAATCTTGGGCATCTCTGTCTTAATGTGATTCTTTGTGGTTCAAAATGGTGAAGAAAGATGAAACATGTACTAGCTCTTACATGCTTTCCCCAGAAGTGACGCTATTTTTATAATTTTTTGAGATTATAATTACATCATTTCTCCCCCCCCACTTTCTTCCCTCCAAGCTCTCCCACATACCCCACCTTGCTCTCTTTCAAATTCATGGCCTTTTCTTCTCATTAATTTGTCGTCGTGTGTGTGTGTGTGTGTGTGTGTGTGTGTGTGTGTGTGTGTGTGTGTGCGTGTGTGTATACATATATTTCTAAATATATAAATACAACCTGCTCAGTCTGTATAATGTGACTTGTATATATGTTTCCAGGGATGACTATTTGGTATTGAATAATCAATTGGTGTGCCTTCCCTTAAGGAAGACTCTTTCTCCTGCTCTCCCCAGTTGGCTGTAGTTCTTTATGTACAGTTGAGGCCTGGTGATCTTTGGCAGGTCCATTGTTGTCCTTGTTCAGCTCATGTTTAGGCAGCCATGTCAGTGAGACTCTATGGGTGTAACTTCTGACATTCCTAGGAGACAGGATCTCACAGCAAACTCCCTGTTCCCCTGACTCTTACAATCTTTCCACCCCCTCGTCTGCAATGATTCCTGAGCATTAGGTGCACAAGTTGTATGATAGATGTATCTGCTAGGACCGGGCTCCACAACTCTGCATTTTGATTGGTGTTTTTATTCCTAGCATACTGGCTAACTTCAGGCACATTGTTACAACCAACTAGTGGAAGGGGAGGAAAACATAATTTCCACATGTCTAAGGAGGGGATGAGAACTGGTCACGAGCATCTACTACTACTGGAAAGTACTGGTGTAGTTTGGTATCAGGGCACTAGGGTGTCCTCTAGACCACCAAGACAATATAATCAAGTATAGAACAACACTGACACTACACAGGCTGACGTGCCGCGCCTCCTGATATGTGGAGACAGCAGAAGATGAACGCATGCTCTACGTAATCTGGCCAGCTATGCCTGGAGATGACTTCTTGTTCCTGGATAAACTTAAGTTATCACCTGACAATTATCACCCCTGAAAAAAGTGGTCTTTCTTTTTTATTTTTGTCCATTAATAAGAAAGGTTTAGGGGCAACATATTCCTTTCCTTCCCCAGCCTAAACTTCTTTTGCACAAAGGGTATTTTCTAGCTTTGCCAAAACATTATGCACTGGAGAGAATCCTGTGAACCAGATATTTGCATGTTTGCTAAAAATTTCTGTCCTGATGCCAGGCAGTGATGGCACACGCCCTGAATCCCAGAACTCAGGAGGTGGAAGCAGGCAGATCTCTGTGAGTTCGAGGCCAGCCTGATCTACAAAGTGAATTCTAGGACAGCCAGAGTTACAACAGAGAAACCCTGCCTCAGAAAATTCAAGTTAGTGATGGCCACATTGTCTGTCAGCGGGACCGAGGCCTGTGCATTAACCCTTACTTCCTGATCGCTGGTGACACGATTGGGTTAGGAAGATATTTTTCACTCTAATCCACTATCTCGTTTTTTAAGAGGTGAGAAGATTTGTCTTAAGGAAGATTTTGTATTCTTTCTATCAGAAAGAGCGTGGAGTAGAAATGTCCCATCTCTCTCTTGACTTGTAACTGGAAGTTCCTCTGGTCCTCCCACCCTGTCAACCCTCCATTCTCATGGGAAGCTCATTCAGAGCAGAGACTACTGTGGCAGACAGAAAAGAGTGAGGGGGGGGGGAGAGGGAGAGGGAGAGAGAGAGAGAGAGAGAGAAGCCAATGAAAACCTCTTCATGTGACATTGGGAGGGAGGTTGAGAGAGAATAAGGGAAGCAGGGGCGTGCTCCAGCGCTTCTGAGCTAGAGTTGTGGGCAATGTGCTCAGCTTTGTGGTTCTCCATTTATAAATCTTTAGAAAGACACTGATGCTGCCACCACTGGAGACTGTCCCAGAGAACGGATGAAGTGACATAGATGAACCAACGCAAAGGAAGGACCAAAGCTGTATCTACTTTTCCTGACAAACTTGTTCCAACTTCCTCTCTTCCTTCCTCTGCCCTCTTCCTCTAACCCCCAACTTCTACCTTCTGTGTTGTCGAGATGACCACAATGGACCTTTCTTTGCTCAAGGCCCAGTCCAATGAGGCCTCCCTCTACCTATGGCAATGCTCCCTCTGTCAATGCTCAGGGAAAACCCTGCTGGACTGTAAACAAGAGGACAAGTCGTTCATTAAGCATATTAGGAAGCAGCAGGAGAATTCCTAATCACAAATCCACTTGCTTTGCTTGTTCTCCCTGATCAAAGTGTGCATCCATATTGCTTAAGAAAATGGCTTCGTATGGACACTATTCTGTGACTTGAAGGAATCTCAGGGGCCTCAAGTGCCGTATCCAGAGAGGAACTTAAGTTCTGCCTCCAGGCTTCCATTTTCCTGTTAAAGTACCATCTTTGCGCTGCTATCTCATGAACTCCACTTCTTCAGGGAATGCTCAGCCTCTCGGAGATCTGCCTCAACTCCAAACCACTCCCTCCCCACACTCCAATTCAGAGTATCTGTCTCTGTGGAAAGACAGATAAGCAACCAGGCCTTGACCAGCGCTTCAGCGAAAGTGTCAGAAGGGGACTCCCAGGACAGAGAGAGAAACCAGGGACTTTCTAAAGCAGCACACATATGACTTCCCCACCACACACACAGCCAGGAGCTGAAGGTACATCTGTGGATGCTACCGGCCTTCTTGTTAATAACTACTGAGCAAAGTAGATACATCCCCACCCCCCGAGACAATGAAGCCCCCTTTGTTCATTCATTTTTTTCTATAAGTATTAATGGGCACCTCTGTGTGTCTCTCCCGAAGCTTGTGTTCATGGAGGTGCCTGCAGCCAATGTCTCCTTACCCACTTAAAATCTTTAAAAAGTGATCATTTTATCCTTCCCCTTCCACTGTCACATGTAAGTGAAAGGCTCTCTTCTGGGACTTTAGAGATGCAGGGACATATACAGGAGCAACTGCTTAACACTGCTCACAGTGTTGTAAAGGGAGAAGACTGCACATGGAACTGCATGGTACAGCTTGGTTAGGAACAGCTCTTTAAGTAACTTGACTGACAACCGAGTCCAGGAAGGCTGTGAGTAGAACATTCCAGACATGAGAAAAAGCAAGTGTAAGAGACAAACTGGGAGAGCTCTGCATTGTCCCAAGGAAAAAGAAGGGAAGGCGTTGGATGTCCCTAGGTGTCAGCTGGAGAAGCGAGCAGCCAGCCCAGTCCCTGTGCTGGGAGGAACTCAGATTTCACTCAGAGACAAGGAGAAGGTGTGAGAGGGGTTCAGGCAAGAGACACCATGAGCAGCACATCGTTGAAAGCGTCCATCGGGCTGATCTGTGAGATTGTTGGGGGACGGACAGAGGAAGTAGGCTAGTCCACAGGGGCCTCCAGCAGCAGTCCCAGTGAGAGAGGATGACAGCTTGAGCAGATGACAGAGGTAATGATAGACAGTGACCAGGGTTGGGACAGGACTAGCAGTGAATGTGATGTGAAGGGTAAGATATGTTGTAGAAGTTGATTTTTTAGTTATGTAGAAAATAATTGTTTCGCGCACTGTTGGGTGAGGGGCTCCTAGGCCTTGGCATTTTGTATTGTCTGCAGGTGTTGGAGTCATATGGGGGGTGTTTGATTGCTAATGATCTGCACGTGCTATCAGTAGAACACCTGAGGGGTTCTGAATCAATAAAAACTCCTGGGCTCATACGCTCGGGGTTCCACTGTCCCGTATAGTGCTTTCCATGATAGAGGTTCCCTCTTCTGAGGTCTGGCAGAGTTTACACCTATAATTATGCCTCCTTGTCTTTCTTGGATGAACCACCACAGTAGCTAACAGCTACAGAGATAAGCAGTAGAGGGAGCTGGAGTTATGGTGCAGAAATTATGAGCACTGTCTGCCCTTCCAGGAAACCTAGGTTCAACTCCCAGGATCCATATGATAGCTAACAACCACAGATAGCTCCAGTTCCACAGAATCTGACGCCCTCTTCTGGCCTCCCTAGGCACTGCACACAGGTGGCATATGGACAAAACACCTATACACACACAAACGTTTTGTTGTTAAGTTCTCAAAAAAAAATTAAAAAAAAAACCAAAGGAATGGAAGATGACAGCGGACCTGGGGCTTGAGCAGCTATGGGTGTGACGGTGCGAGGCATGGAGAAGGTGAAGACAAGATGGCGTGGGCCAGGGTAGGGATGGGTGGGAAGAGGGCTCAGGGCCATTTTGTTGGTGGAGAGGTGAAGAGAGGCGAGGAGAATTTGGACAAGATATCCAAGCAGAGACGCCAGCACAGGAGGTGGAACTGTGGGCTTCAGCAGCCTCGGGTGGACGGTTTAACACGCAGGGCCTGAGGCAGCCTGCAAGAAAGAACATGAAGCTCACAGGCACCATCCGGACCTGGGAAGACGAAGCCAAGGCACCTTCTAACGGCTCCTGCCTTTCCAGTTGCTGCTCTCAGCAAGTCACGTGTCACACTCATATGCTGAGCGCTGTCTCCTTTCTTTCCTTCATTTCCTACTTCCAAATGGTGCGTCTCCAGCCCTGCAGAGGCTAAGAAGGCCGAATCTGAGCCACTGGCCCCGAGCAGCGGTCGTCTTTAGCAAAGCTAAGCAATCCAGACCTCGTAGCGGCGGTCTGCTGCTTCTGTTGTTGTTTCGTTTTGTTTTTTCTCCGGTGAACTTTCTTTGCTCAGTTTCTGTCTAGGGGACAGACAGACGAGACAGCTCTGCTCACTCATGTTCTGGGCATTCATTGATCATCTAGTGTTAGGTTCAGAAAATAATACCCCAAGTTCCCAAGTGTGGTGACTTAGAACTAAGAGAATATCCTCTGCCCTTCTCCCGACCACAGCCTGGTATGTACACACACATACACTCACTCTCCCAGAACACACAGTGGGCCTCATTCTCCAAAGCACATAGTGGGTCTTCCTCTGAAATTATGTCCTAGAAGCAATACAATCACTACAGAGCTTCATTAAGCAGGAGACTATTGCAGGAAGAAGAGGCTGAAGGTCAAGCCCTGACCATCTTCCCCACCCTGAGACCCAGATCCCACCCACCTAACAGACAGCCTGTGCTTGAAGGTAGTCCTCCTCTCCCCCTTGCAGCTGCTGTTCTCCAGGACAAGTGCCTTGCCCTAGCAAGTGTCTTCCCTGTGTCACTCGCGAGGTTTCTTAACTTTGGGCCATTTGGTTCTTCTGAGAGGCTCATATTTGTGTGCAACTCCCAAGCCTGCAGAGATGATCCAGTCAATAGTGTCCTTGATGCACAAGCACAGGGACTGAGTTGAATCCCCTGGCACCCATGCAAAACCCAAGGGTGGCAGCATGCATGTGCAGTCCCAGTGTTGAGGGGGCAGTCACAGGAGGCTCTTCGGGGAGGCTCTTCGGGGATGCCCAGCAAGCCAGTCTCAAGTTCTGTGGGAGAAGCTATCTCAAAGAGTAAGGCAGAGAGGGCCGATGGGATATTACAAGTGCTTGTCAGGAAAGCCTGACGACCTGAGTTCGATCCCTGGGACTCACACAATGGTGGAAGGAGAAAATCAACTCAGTGAGGTTGTCCTCTGGCCTCCACACAGGCACTGCCACACCCATGCCTGTGCACACACCATACACACGCACACTCAGTAATAAATAGATTTCTTTCATTTTAAAAAAGAAAGTGGAGAGAAGAATGTGCCTGACATTGACCTCTGGCCTCCACGTGCATGTGCAAACGCACACACGGGCCCGGGCACACATGTATACACACAGATAAAAGATAGCAAGTTCTAACAACGATGTTAAGAAAGGGTGAACCCCTGCTCATTGTTGGTAGGAATATAAGTGAGCAATAGGCCATGTGGTAGTGGCGCACACCTTTAATCCCAGAACTTGGGAGGCAGAGGCAGGTGGATCACTGTGAGTTCAAGGCCAGCCTGGTCTACAGAGTGACTTCCAGGACAGCCAGAGTTACAACAGGGAAACCCTGTCTCAAAAATCAAATAAATGAATGAATGAATAAATGAATGAATGGATAGATAGATAGATAGATAAACAAAATGATCAATGAACATGAAGGAAAATAATATGGAAGTCCTCAAGAAATTACAAATAGACCTACTAAATAATCCAGCAACCCTACACATACACACACACACACGCATATGCACACACACATACATACACACACACACACATATATACACACACACACACACACACACACACACACGCACACACACACATACACACACACACGCATACACACACACAGACACACGCACACACGCACACGCACACATGCACAGGAAAACAGTGCAAGATAGACTAGCATAATAGCTGTCTAAATAAATATATGGTCAAGGCTTACAGATGTCTTTCTCCTCAGTGGAATTTTCCAGATGAAAATGGAAGTTAACATCCCTGATAAACTGCGGATGTGACAAGATGTGATTCACACATTATGGCAGCTCCTGCATCATGATGGAAGCAGGCTTCCCATTTTCATTCCTCCTTGGTTCAACATAGAAAACAAACTTGAAAATTGAAGAGCAAGAATGTGCTCAAGTTCTCACTCAAGACCTCTAAGGCAAAGTGCTAATTACTTCCCATTGGCCCCCTTTCATGGGGTAGTAACACTGACTGAGCAGGACAGTCACGAGACTCATGACTGGGAATGCAGGGCCACTCTGGGAAGCAGAAACCAGCTTCACCCTTGGCCTCATGTGCACTCAGAGCTACACATACTAGGCAGTTATGCAGCTGCATTGCCTCCCACAGTCAACAGACAGACAGCTGGGCCTTCTTTCCGGCAGGCCTGATATCAACCTTTCCAGTAAGAGCTGAGAACGGCAAGGGCAGCACGGAGGGTAGGGACAGTTCTGCTGTGCAAAGGGAAGCGGAAGACCTGGCCGCATCGTCCGCATCGCCCACCACAAAGCCGTTCGGCTGTGCTCTCTGTGCTCCGAATTGGTAAAAAGCCGTAGTTGAGGAAGAATGATTAATTAGCACTCTCAGACTTCCAGCACAATTGGATCCTCCTGATTACAGGGCATCCTAGAGAAGCCCCTGCAATATTTAAACGGCCAAGCACATCAGCACCATTCTTTCACGATAAGGACTAGAAAGAGGAATCTGTAATTGCTTTCTGAGAAACAGAGGCAGGACTGTGACTATTGTTTCAGAGGACACGGTTTTCCAAAGCTTCTCTAACGAAGAAATACGCTATGGTCACCTCTGAACAATAAACAGTAGAATTATCACACAAAAATTTTAATTAAAATTTTTAAGTCAGCACACACAAAGTAATGACTTTTATCATGGTATCTTCGCACATCTGTGCCGTTATACTTTGCTGAACATTTAAGGTCTGCGAAAACTTCAAATTGACATTGCGTATCTCCTATGTGTGGCACCAGAAAAGACACAACGGTACCATGGTGGCGCTCCTGGGGAAATGTGTCACTGGAAGCAGATCATAAGGAAACAATCAGATAAACCTAAGTTGAGGGACATTTTACCAAATCAGGTAGCATCTATGCTCTTGAAAAATGCAATGTGGGATCCGCGAATGGAAAACAAGAGTGGGTAGAAGGACACATTTGGGTCATTGGCAAAGTGTGAGTGTGGGTTGTATTGTACTAGACAACGCCCTTGTATGAAAGCAAAATTGTCTAGGTATGAAAGCTCATATATTGATGTATTTAATGTTCCTAGGAAATATTTGCCGATAGTATTGTGGTCTCCACAATTTACTGACAAATAATTCAGTAGAAAGATAAGTAAAATAAGGCCATGAGAGGCTCTAATGGGTAAGTGTTTGCCACCAAGGCTGACAACCTGCGCTCGATCCTTAGGACCCACACAGTGGAAGAAGAGAACTGACCTCTTGCAAGTTGTCCTCTGACCTCCACACATGTACCATGGTGTGTGGGCACATGCATGGATACACATACAAACACACAGATACATAAATGTGATCTGAAAATGTACTCTGCAGTCTGGAGAGATGGCTCAGCATTTTAGAGCAGTAGCTGCTCTTCTAGAGGATTAGGGGTCCATTCCCAGCACCCACATGGCAGTTCAAAAGCATCTGTAATTTCAGTTCTAGGGGAAATTTCACACCTTCCTCAGACCTCCCTGGGCACCAGGCACTGACATAGTGCACAGACATACATGCAGACAAAACATACACACACACACAAATATATATATATTTAAATTTTTAAAGGTATTCTTAAACAAGATACTTGAATTCCTGTTTATTCTGGAAACTTTGAGAGAAAGGATCAAGTCTTGAAAATGCCATAAGAGATATAAAATAATTTTGCAACAAGTCCCCCTCTCTCTGTATTAGTCTGGGTTCTCTAAGGAACAGAACGGATAGAATGAACGTGTGTGTGTGTGTGTGTGTGTGTGTGTGTGTGTGTTTTTGAAGGGGATTAGAGTGGCTTACAAGTTGTGGTCTGAGTAGTCCAACAGTGGCTGTCTCCTGATGGAAAGGCCAAGGATCCAGCAGTCCTTCAGTCCCTAAGACCACAGGTCTCAGTACTCCCAGTCTGGTACCAGGGTCCCAGGAAGGCAATTGACAGCTGCCAGTCTTCAGTCCACATCAGAATCCTGAAGAAGTATGTTCTAACGCCAGTGAAAAAATGGCTCAGGAACAGGGTAGATGAACTGGCCGGTGAGTTTGAAGCCAACAGGCAGAATATAAAAGCTTCTTTCTCCTATGTCCTTGTATGTGGGTGGCCATTAGAAGGTGGAACCCAGACTTAGGGAGGGTTTTCTGACCTCAAATGATCTAGATTTAGGGTCTCCCACCTCAAAAAAACATAATCCCTCAAAAGTGTGCCCAGCTGCTTGGGCTTTAGTTAATTCCAGATGTAACCAAATTGACAAACAAAACTAGCCATCACACACTCTAAGGTAGTGGTGCTCAACCTGTGGGTCGCAACTCCTTGGTAGATAAAATGGCCCTTTCACAGGGGTCGCCTAGGACCATCTGCATATCTAATATCTACATTACAGTCCATAACGGTAGCAGCATTACAGTTAGGAAGTGGCAACATAGGTAATTCTATGGCTGGGGATCAACACAACAGGAGGAGCTGTATGAAAGGGTTGCAGATTAGGAAGGTTGAGAGCCACTGCTAAGGCTTTCACGTGGGTCACATG